>HG993124.1:134400194-135000194 GCA_905231855.2 Eristalis tenax
CACTGTTGATTAACTGTTGGATATCCTTTTTTTCTTTCAAACCGAACTCAAAGGGTCAAAATCGGGAACTCGTTATCTAGGATAATAAAAAGTAGTTCGGGTGTTCCGCAAGGCGGTCATTTAGGGCCACTATTATTTATGATCTTCATTGACAATATTATTCGATCGGTTAACCATAGTAAGTGTTTGTTATACGCGGATAACATGAACATTTTCAGGAGAAGAAACAATTTTAATGACTGTCTTTTACTACAATCTGATACAGGGTGATTTTTTAAAAGCTATAGGAAAGTTTTTTGAAAAAAAAAACACATAAAATTTAGAAAAATGAATGAAATCTTTATTAGAATCGATACTACGGTCCATATAATTTAATGTTTGAAGATTATTTCATGCAAATGTTGACCTTGACTGCGCCTCAAATGGTCCATCCGCTTAGTCCAAAATTGGCATACTCTTTCCAACATTTCGGCCGGTATCCAACGATTGAATGCTTCAATGTTGTCTTCCAATGCGTCAATTGAAGCGGGCTTGTCTGTATAGACATGAGCTTTAACATAGCCCCACAAAAAATAGTCTAAAGGTGTTAAATCGCACGATCGTGAAATAAAATGTTCACCGACCTCGCCTCTCAATAAGTCCATTGTTGCGCGTGCTGTGTGGCATGTGGCACCCTCTTGTTGAAACCACATGTCATGCAAGTCAAGCTCTTGCATTTTGGGCAAAAAAAAAAGTTGGATATCATCTCACGGTAGCGCTCACCATTCACAGAAGTACGGTCCAATGATGCCACCAGCCCATAAACCGCACCAAACTGTGAGTTTTTCTGGATGCATTGGTAGCTCTTGCAATGCTTCTGGCTCATATTCACTCCAAAATCGACAATTCTGCTTATTTACGTACCCATTGAGCCAAAAATGAGCTTTGTCGCTGAACACATCATAAAATGGAAGAAGCGCGCGATGAACTTTTTTAACAGAGCACGCATTTTGATAATAAAATTCAATAATTTGCAAGCGTTGTTCGTTTGTAAGGCGATTCATGGTCAAATTATAGACCAAACTGAAGACGTTTTACAGTGAAACAAAACACGAAACGTGTGTCAGCTGTTTAAACCAGTGTTGGTGCATAAACAACCCTTTGGTGCATAAACAACGATTTATATCTTAATTTAAAGAAATGCCATTCGATATCGTTTACGAAATCAGTATATCCAGACCCAATGGAAGTCTGTTGCTCTTTCTATGGAAATTCCGTTACGGATTTGGGAGTCATGCTCAACTCGTTATTCTCGTATCACGCACACATTTCCCATATCTTGTCAAAAGCCAACTCAGCAGTAGGTTTCATAAAGCGGAACACCAAAGGATTTACTAACCCATTCGCCTTGTTATCACTTTACATTTCCTTGGTAAGGCCCTTCCTTGAATATGCAGTTGTAGTCTGGAATCCCGGCTGCACTACTTTTTTCGATCGTATCGAAAAAGTACAAAAGCGATGCACTAAATATATTTTCTTTAAGATGCATTGGGATTTTCACCCGAGCTATAAGGCCAGGTGCCAGCTACTTGGCATAAAACCCATCCATTTGTTAAGGATACACTTGCCTACCATAGTGTCCTGGTCTTCTGCTTTTGATTAATTTTTATTTGTCTGCTAGATTACTTCGAACTCGGCAAATATTATTCATGAGATCTCATAACACAGAATATGGGAAAAATGAGCCTCTCACAAGGATAACTAGAGTTTTTAATGAATATGCACAACACTTGGATCTGACTGACAACAGATTAAATTTTAAAAGCACACTCTTAAGCCTGTTTAATTGCTATTTTTTATAAATTGAAATTCCTCAAGAAATGTTGTATAATTATAAATGAGATTTCTATGCATTATAAAATCTTTTAGCTTGTAGATTAAGTAAATAAATAAATAGTAAAATGATCGTCACTAGGCAGAGGCTTAGATGTTGGAGACGGTGATGTAATATCTGCAGGACCTCCCTTGACAAGTTTTTAACAGTCGAAGGTTCCCGAGAAGAAAAGCGTTTAAGGGAACTGATCTGAGCTTGAGGTGATCGTTAAGGACTTGGCCATTGGAACAGATAATTTAAATTAGATCCATTAGCCCCAGGAGGAGAACAGAAGCGAGAGAGATGAGAATGAAGCAAGGCATGAGTACAGGAAGTGTTGCTCAAGCAGTCACACACCTTTTGCAGAAAATTGCCCAGCCTCCTGGCGTGTCTCCTGGCCACTAAGAGAAATGACATATCCCAAAATTCAACGAGGTACATGGCAGGCGTAGCATCCTAGGCGCTGTGACACTAACATGCAGCCATAAAAGCTATTACATCCTTTTACTTACAATGACTGTCACAACTGAAACAGCCGTCACCCAGTTAGACCCTGAGTGGATCCATGGTGATGTCACTGTCCAGTAACTGATTCAACGGTTCATCGTTAGCCAAAAGACTATCTACCACCTGCTGACTGGTCTATCCTGCAAGGATCCCCTCTACTGCTGGACTACAACAAATTGTTTATCTTTAAAAAACGTAGGTATATCCTGCATTTCCATAATTGGCATTTCTTTTAGACTGCTGAATGAATAATTGCCAATAGTAACTCTTCTTGTTCTTACCAGGACTGGACAGGTGCCGAGGTAGTGCAGCGTTGTTTCTTCTTCTTCCTCATACCTACAAATTTTGCAGAATTGATTGTAAGTGGCTCCCATTTTTCCTGCAAGTGTCAAGTTCAATACATCCCCGATTGGTGATGTTGATGGCAAGTGTCCTAACCATCAACGATCAACGAACCTACTTCCTTCCTATGTCATCGAAAACTGTATTGTATCTATTTACTCAGACGATATGAAAACAAGCAAAACAATGTCTAATTCAGCCGATTCAAGTGCATTCCAAAACGGCCTTGACTCCTTCTTCACTTGGTGTGACAACAACTCCCTCGAGCTAAACGTGGGCAAATGCCAGTCTATAACTTTTTCTCGCAAACGCTCCCCCAGAACCTACTTCCTTAATGACGAGCCAGTATCTAACGTCTCTATACGCGACCTAGGAATTATATGTGATAGGGAGCTTAGTTTCCAATAATATAATAATATGATGCTACGTGCCAATTCTTCCCTTGGCTTTATAAAACGCTGGTCCAAACAATTCTCTAACCCCAATGTTTCTAAATCCCTGTTCATTACCTATGTCGGGCCTCTTCTAGAATATGGCCGCCAAACCGAATTGAAGCTGTCCAACGTAGATTCCTACATTTTGCTTTACGTGGTCGCCCATGGTCTGATAGCATTTTCAGTTGATAGGCTTGCATACCTAAAAATAAAAACGTCTCGATATAGCTGACATCTTATTTCAGTATCAAGTCCTAATGGGAGCAATTGACTCGCCCGACCTTCTGGAAATGATTCCACTAAACTCCAACCCCCGTCGGCTTAGGGCTGTTCTTTTTTTCTGATCTCCCCTCCATCGTACCAACTACGGTATGTCAGAGCCTCTTTGTAGAATAATGCGCCTAGCGAACATGTCCCTTAAATTATACTCATCGATTCAATCAATTAGAACCTCCCTATTCTCATCCCCATAACTATTCCTGCAACTATTTGTGCATACTTCCAGAGCGGCCGATTTCCGGTCTGACTAAATCGTTTGCCCAGTCTTCTGTGTCTGGGATCAATGTGTTATAGTCAAATTCTAGGTCCTCGAGCGGTACGCTATAATCTGTATGCCTCTTGACCCTTACATTCTTGATTGATTCCATGTGCTGCAAGTTGTGTATTTTACTCCAACGATTGCACTCACTCAACCTAATCGTCGCGTTTGGAACTACCAACTTCCCGTACATGTGCATTAGAAGCAACTGTAGCATTGTTTCCATGACAGTCTTCATTTGTTATCCGAAACTAGTACAGAAATGCCGAGCTGCGCCAGTGATATGCAGGTGACATCCCAGAAAATGAGAAGCGCCAAAAGAACTGTATAAGCGGGGCTCTGCCCTTCGGTACCCGCTTATGGAGGAGGTGCACCTCCCACTACAAGCTGCCAAGGCTAATATCTGTCAACCAGTGATATTTACATCTCTGTAGTAATAATAAGTAAAAAACTTGGAAAGAAGGTGCAGAGGAAGTAAAGTAAATTACTGACAATAAACAAGAGAGAAATTGAGAGGCCTTGCAATATCTGTCAAAATCCAAATAAATAAAGTCATGCAATCGTTCGATAGAATAAGATAATTCAAATTTATCTCATATATGCCCGTTTCACAATGCAGCTCTGGTGCCTCGAATGCGTACTCGCTACGATATCTGCTTTGACGCATAAATATGTCACAAACATCTGTTTTTTTTTTTTTCATTTCAATCACTGTTAATTTCTGTTAAACAATGAAAATGTGGAGTAACGCAGGGAAATGTCAAAAAGCTCCATAATGAGAGACTGCGCCGCTTACGTGAGATTACGTTGCTCTCACCGCTCTCATTTTTCCTATAAGCGTCAAAACGTGAAGTGAATAACAGGGAAGCATTGTATTGTGTAGATTGAAAAACGAGGCGACGCACCAAAGCAGGATTGTAAAATTGGCTTTTTTTTTGGGTCAACATTTTTAAAAATATTCAATTGTATCCATAAGAAAAAAGAAACGTAATATATTTTTGGAAATTGCACAGATTACTCCGGTCTTACTCTCATATTCTGCTTTGAAGCTCCTCAATTTAGATTATTTTTTTATTTTTTACCTTACATATTACAAAATTCTGCTAATATTGAAAAAGTACAACAAACATATCGATGTCGTCTATGGCTCAGGAATGGATTGGGTTAGAAGTAGCCGACAAGAGATCATTTATAAAAATGAGTAAGAGTGTCGGAGACAGAACCGAGCCTTGGGGCACACCAGCATTTATTTGGTGGATATCGGACTTGAACCCATCCAAAACAACTTGAATTGAACGGTTCGAAAGGTAATTTCTAATACATTGAAGAAGAGATTCATCGACACCATAGGCACGCATTTTCGACAAGAGAGCTTGATGCCAAACTCTGTCAAATGCCTTGGAAATATCAAGCGCAACGATCTTGCTTTCACCTGCATTGTGCAAAGATTGGTTCCACTTTTCGGTGAGATAGGCTATCAGATCGCCAGTGGACCTGTTGCTGCGGAAACTGTACTGCCGGTCATTAAGAAGCTTCCGCGATTCAAGCTGACAATTTATCAGCGTTTCCATGACCTTAGAAAGAAGGGACGTAAGTGCTATGGGTTGGGTGACAAGGTGGGTGAGGAAGATTCGCCCTTTTTAGGTACGGGCAGGATCAATGCTGTTTTCCATCTGCTTGGTAAGAGACCTAAAGAGTGGGATATGTGGAAAAGCTTACTTCTGCCAACGCAGAAGAACACCTCTCGAGAAGAATAGGGGGAATACCATCCGGGCCAGCGGATTTGTGCTCGTCGAGATCTTTAAGTACTCTTGCAACTGTTCGAGTGCAGAAGTGGATTTGTCCCATGTTGAAATCAACGCTCTAAAGCACAGGTGGCGACATATTGGATTCTGGCGGTGTTGAGATTTCTGCAAAATGCGCCGCAAGCAGATTCGCTTGTCGAAAGAGCTGACAGCTGGGATGTCTTTGTAAATGAGCGTGGGAATTGAAGACGAGGTGGGATTCTTTACGTGTTTTTCAAATGACCGAAAGTTTTTGCTACCCTTGGGACATTGTATCACTTTTTGCCTCAACTTTTGCTCATACGAGAATTTCACACGTCTTATAATTCCGTTACAGTCATTTCTAGCCCGCTCTAGCCCGGTTTTCCTCAGCGAGGTTGGCTTTGTATATCCGGAAATTCAACTCTCTCAACCTGATAGCCTCTTTACAGCTCGAGTCGTACCATGCGTTTGCTTTGGGCTTGATACACTTCACTCTATGAGGAGTATGATCTCATACCCAGCAGATGAACGCTTGTGATCATATCAGCAGCGGTTATGTTAATCTAATATATTTAAATGTGCCTTTCGGCGTAAACTACGTTTTTTGTGACAAACTTTTATTGATTTTTCATTTTCAATCACCAAGAAAACTGTTAAAAAACTTAGCAAAACTTAACCACTTACATACTTAACCTACCTGTTACTAACTTACCCAACCATAAAACTCAAGCCTGTCTTAACTATGTCCGTAACAGTATGGACGCGTGCACCAGGGCCTATATGTTATATATATGCCTAACATGAAACCTATGTAAGTTGGCCACCATGGTCAACTCTCTGGTCACCTTGAAAAGCCAGCGGTAGCGGAGACTGGTTTTGGTGTACGCACCAATAAAATTGCCGTCCTCTGCAGACTGTTTCCTCTCTCGATCGCTCTACGGAACCGAAGAAGATCCTCGTGGGTGCGAACGACATCCGGTTAGTTTTGGAGTCGCCTGTCCACTGTTCGGCGTACGCCATGGACGATTGCAGGGCATCCATCTGTATCCTCTATTAGGCCAATCGTGTCTAATTAGAGGAGGAATAAAGCCGTTAAGGCGCACCCTTTCATGGTTCATAAAATTGGGGTCGTTAGCCCCGAAGATGAGACTGTTGGAAGAAGTCATAGCTCGTGCAATGTGCCTTCTGATCAGCTTAGTAATGAAATTATCTATCCTGTTCACGTTTGCCTTGTTGTACAGGATCTCGTTTGGATAGTACTTCTTGTACTCAGACTCGGATGTACGGTACAACCGGAGGCAGAACCGAAGACACTGCCTCTCGAACAAGCTCATCTTTTCCATCCGGGAAGGACTCACATTGAGCCACAATGGACAACCGTACACCATAAGGGGCCTGATGAGTGCCACGTAGCAGATTACCTTCAACCTGGTATCAAGTTGGCTGCTAAAAACCAATCTCCTCGCCGCAGGAAAGGCCTTTCTGGCTTTCATCAGAGCAACATATATATGTTCGTCAAGATAACTTCAATTTTCGCAGCTAACGGCCGTCCCTGCGGATCAACTATGCCGAACTTGCGCCAGCTTAGGCGAATATTCCGCGAAGCCATGTACAGCCGGGTCATGAAAAGGGTAGTTTCACACTTCAGGGAGCTGATAACCAACTTCCAGTCTTCGCAAAATCGCAGAGCTTCCCCGAAGTCACACTGAAACAAGATATTTATTACCCCGAGCTTCGGACCTGATCTACGGATGCTACTAGGTCGTCGGCGTGGTTAAGGTTAAGTGCGGCATGGTAATATATTATCCTGTCCAGCGTACTGTGTGAACATCTAAACCCGTTCTTGGTATTTCCAACACTGATATGATTCTGGACGCTTCCTCGACTACCAAGAATTCGTTTGAAAAACATTTCCATAGTCGGGGATTCTGACGCCGTAGTGCATGTTTAGTAATTCGGAAATAAAATACTCAGGCACGTCCCTTTATCTGTACACACGTGGATGGTGGAATTTTTGATGGAGTTATTTGAAGTCCACTCCTACCATGTGGAGAAACATCACCGGACGTGTATTTCAAAGTCAAGGAATGGAGGAGTATAGACGCTTTCGTTCCGTTGAATTTGCAATCTATCTGGTTTTCCTGCAGGACCACTGGACTTTGGTAACCAGCAGCTGGATTGGTTCATTCGTATGGCACTCTTTGCAGCATTCTTCCGCAGGTTGAGGTCAAGTGGTAGTAGGTCTAAGCACACAGTTGGACTAGTGCTAATTGCTCATGTGACGCGCAGTCAACAAAAGTCTAAGTATTCTTGTTAACTGCATATGTCGTGATGGGTTTGACAATCCCTTTGTACACTTTGTGGTTTGGTCCCCACTATTTTTGACTTTGACTCTCGCCTCCACTGCTGAACCAGAAATTGTCTAACCAAATTCCACTGTCTTCAGCATTCATTGTCAAAGGATCCATCAGATTGCCCACAAAACCAGCTGCCACCAGCCAAAGACAGAAGTGGCGCCATCTGGCTACAGCACAAACCTATAACCGAAGGAATTTCCATGCAGCAAGCAGGAGACACCACATTCCCATTCAGAGCATCATTGGCAAACTCAATTCGAAACTAAACACAATTGAGACATTTTCCATCACAAGTCGACACATGTTCAGCCATGAATCCGCATCTTCATCCATCCTCATTTGTAAACATATCTGGTCATCAAGAGAGATGTCAATTTCCAAACGTTCCATCTTCCCGCAGCCGTAGCGAGCTCTGTCACATCACTGAAAGTGTTGCTGGGTGTTCGCTTCAAGGTTACTGACAGAGCACGCGCCACGACTCCGCCTGCGTTCCCAAAAAAAACCGGGTGTCGTGAACATATCATTTTAAATCGTCCCTCCCTCTCCACGTCCCACCACACAGAGCAGACCAATATCTACCGGAGAACTGACAAAATGCGGATATCATAGACAATCGAAAAGAAAATTATGAATAATTCATGCCAAGGGTACACCAACCCCATTCCTCAAGCAGCCATGCTCCACCCCCTAATAGTGGCTCATTTGATATTTATACACATAGCCATCCGCAATGAGGTGATGAAATTTGACACTGATTTCCTAATAACATCACAGCTAGCACAGCAACACAACACAGCATTTTTTGATGGCTTCACTTAAATGGTCGGGCCGGGCAGCGAACGATATGGAGGGTGTCCCCGTCACGGTCGTCGTCGCGTCGTCTGGGAGGGGTTGGAGGCTAACTGGGGACAACAGGAATGCGCGCATATGAGCGACTCCACGGCATCGCCACGCTCGCAGAGAAGAAGCCGGATGTAGACAGAGGCCACTTTTAGTTTTCTCGTCGTGTTGTTAGCTGAAACACGAACATTGTTTGTGCTGTCATTTATTTCGAGGCGGATGTACATTTTGAGGAAATCCTGTGTTTGGTTCATAAGTAACGAGATAATGCTGTAGTTGGCCGGTACTAGGGCAGCGCCCCCTTCCTCTTCCCAGGCCCCATGAACGGGGCTATCCTTTGGACAACATCCTCCTGAATTGGCCCTCAACCCATGCAACGAACAGGCACAGGCACGTTTTCAAGTTTCGATAGTTGAGGCCGACTGATCGACTGGCTGCCTGAATGAGTCCACGTATAATTTGGTCATCCATCACCCAGCAGCGGCAGCTTACGCAATGCTTGTGTAATGCCATCTGAAATATGTGCCACGACGGCTCGTGCTCGTGTCCGTGTCCGTGGATTCAGGGATTCAATTTCAAGTGGAAATTTCTTAATGAAAACGCAGCGAAGCGAGGAAAGATGACGGAAAAAATGGAAAACCCTTAATCTGCTTCATACCCGGACCACCACCGCCGCGCCGCGGCTTGGGTCGTAACTGCTGCCACTGCCGCTACTGCTGGTTGCCAATATATACTCACCCGGCGACCGAGCACACAGAATCCCCGGTGGAGGGTCCTATAGAACATGATTTATGGGACAGCCAAGTGGTTGATTCTCGACTGATGTTCCTTCAGAGACCCGCAGTGCCATGGTCACCCTCTCTCCCACAGTCTTCCTGTGTGGGTTGGTGGATTGTTCGGGCATTTATCCGACATAACAGAAAAATGAGAAAACGTGTCTACGACTCAGGGTAATGTTAGTTTATTAAATAAGTAGGAAAGATGAACCGAAAGTGTTTTTGGGGTTTTGACATTTTGGCCATGAATGTGCGACAGCTTCCCGGGGGCTGGTGTTGGCCTTGGCTGCTATTGACGCGTTGAGTTGAGTCGAAACTGGGTGTGGGCAAGGTTTTGTTTTTCCATTTCCAGTTGTGGTCGTTTATTTTGTGTGACGATACGATATCCTTGATAGCTGGATGAAGGATGTGGACGCAAATAATGCCATTTTTCTTCTATTTCTGGTGTCTTTGTGTTGCCGCAGCCGAATGGTTAAGGCGAGCAAGATGAATGTTCCAGTGAGCCATTTAATTAACGTCACTTCAATTAGATTGAGTTCTGGTGACGGGTGGCCATTTTGGGTGCGGTGGGCACGAGGTCAGGAGGAAATTATATTTATCCTGGGATTGATGGGGATATAAAAAACAACGAATTTAATGGGTCTCGAATCAATATGCTTTGGCGAAGTCCTTCACTGATCCAGCGATCAACGAAATTAGTTTGGAGACTGTAAGGATTCAGGCTGTGAAGTGGGTTGCCACAGAAGGAGAAGAAGAGAGGGTCAAGGAAACGAATTAAAACTTTGAGAACGAGCTAATACAGATGGCAACCAGCACACTGGATGATTGATTCTTGTCGTGGTAACATGGGTCAGTAGATAGTTGGGCACCCTGGCGGGCTAGCAAATTCGGAAACATGTTGCAACCTTTGTGCCAAAGATGAAAGGCACAAGGCCTGCCATTAATTGATAAATTAACCATAATTTGCCATAAGCCGGCGCTTCAAAAGTGGTCTCCTTGAAGTCGGAAACAAACGAGGGGCAGATGTGGGGATAGTCCGTGACTATAATGCTCTCTCTTCGACTCTTGACAGCAGCAGTTCAAACGTTAGGACCCGCAGGCTTAACGTCGAAAGGCTAATCGACCCCTCAACCCCCGCCGGTAGCTCGAGGGATCATCTCGTGCAAGTGCGGAAACAATCTGCAGTTCAATCCCCACAACCATGTTTGACTTTGAAAAATGTTTTTACATAAAAATACTCACGTTTCGTCGACCTTAAATATTTCTTCCAGTTGGAATCCTTTGACAACATCTGACAATTGTTGCCTCCATTCATTAGCTTTTGTTTTGTCTGCAGAAGCGCTTTCACCTGATTAGACTTTGCAAAGAATGCTGTGCCTGGTGTCAAATTTGCTCAGCCAATCTGCACTTGCTTGCAACTTCCAGAGCTTTTCTTTATATTTGGACCACTTACTGGTACATTAATTTCACGCACACTCTCAGACGACTTAGAAACGGCTTTGTATACACTTTCGTACTCACAGACAATTTTTCGCTTTTTCTGTCCAAAGCCCATATCGATGAAGAGGGTTAGTTTCGTCTTAGGGAGACTTCAACTTAGGGAGCGTCTAGTCACTACAGTAAAAACTCGATTTACCCAACCTAGATTCGAGCAACTCCTCGATTTTCGGAACACAAAAAAACACAACTGTGACGGCAGCGGTGTTGTGGATTGATGCGTCGACCCTAAGCAACTAAGGTTCAAATCGCGATGATTTCGTCTTTAAGCCGGAGATTCGGTCTTCCTCGTCCTATCGAACATAGAAGCTCGGAATCGAAGACCGCCTTTGCTGGAGAGTTGGTGTTCGTGCTGTTGATACTCGATGTGGATGAGCGAGTGCAATCAACGGATTTTTGTTTAATACAGCTTTGGCCGAGTTCATAAACGTCACAATGCGGCAGCCCTGCAAGATTTGCGTTCATAAATGTAAATAAACTGCAGTGACTGTGCACGTTAGCAGTCGGCAAATGCGTTCATAAATTGGCAGCGATTTTTGTTTTGTTGCAGGATTGCAGGAAAACCGAAAAGTGGGCTTTTTTAAGCAAAAAATGGTTCCTAATAACATCATATGGAAATTCTCTTCTTTCTTTAAAGAAATTTCTGTTATTTTGATCATGTTTTGACTTCCAATTCTTTTTAGTTAAAGGCATGGCCCTTTTGCTGCGTATTTTGCTACGGTTTCATTGTTTATTTTAGAAAGTTGGTCAGTTTATTATATTTATTAAACATTACAGTATGATATGCTTATGATACAATACTCTTCTTAGACATGATGTAGACTTTACTTTTTTGAATACAAATGTCAACCAAACACTTTTTGAGTCGCCCACTTATGTTGCATTTATGAATACTTCTTGACAAGGCTGACCTGCTGGTGTTCGTGTTCATAAATGTATTAAGAGAATATTTTGTGCAGTGCAGGGGCAATAATGTTGCATTTATGAACTCAACTTTTTTTAGGTGCAACGTGTAGTACCTTGGCAACGCTATGGTAGAGCGTGGGTAGTGCTCTTCAATATATCATAATACGCATGACCATTGCTGCCAGATTCCAGATCCAAGATTTTTGAGCTAAAAAATAATAAAATTCCAAAATTTCAAATTTCCAAATTTTTGTGTAAAAATTCATTTACAATTTTCGAAATATACAAATACTCCAAACGAAATCCAATCATATGAACAAAAGTTGTGGCAGAAAGTGCCACAATGTCCCAAGGGTAGCAAAACGTTTGGTCATTTGTAAAAAATGCTCTTTTTCAATGACATCCCAGCCGTCAGCTCTTTAGACAAAGCGAATCTGCTTGCGGCGCATTTTGCAGCTAGCTCAACACTGCCAGATTCAAATATGTCGCCACCTGTACTTGAGAGCGTTGACTTCACCCTGGGACAAATCCACTTCCGCACTCGTACAGTTGCAAGAGTACTTAAAGATCTCGACGTGCACAAATCCGCTGGCCCGGATGAAGAGGTGTTCTTCTGCGCTGGCAAAACCACTGCGTAAGCTTTTTTATCTATCCTACTCTTTAGGTCTCTTTCCGAGCAGATGGACAGCAGAGAACAGCATTTGTCCAGCCCGTCCCTAAAAAGGGCGAATCTTCGTCACCCACCTCGTACCGACCCATACTTACGTCCCTTCTTTCTAAGGTCATGAAAACGCCGATAAATCGTCAGCTTATGAAGTATCTCGAATCGCGGAAGCTTCTTAATGAGCTTGACATTTCGAAGGCATTTGACAGAGTTTGGCATCAAGCTCTCTTGTCGAAAATTCGTGCCTATGGTGTCGATGAATCTCTTCTTCAATGGATTAGAAATTACCTTTCAAACCGTTCAATTCAAGTTGTTTTGGATGGGTTCAAGTCTGATATCCAGCAAATAAATGCTGGTGTTCCCCAAGGCTCTGTTCTGTCTCCGATACTCTTTCCCAATTCTTATAAATGATCTCTTGTCTGCTACTCCTAATCCAATCCATTCCTGATGACAGCACCCTCAGCTTTTCATATTTGTTCCAAGACCCACGACCCCATCGACGACATCGACGTTGCACTTTGAATTCCGATCTTGACAGCATAATTAACTGGGGAAAGAACAATCGAGTGGAATTCAATGCTTCTGCTGTCACTCAAGCGAACCCTTGTTAATGAGCCATTATCCATGAATGGCACCTGTGTCGATGGAACCGGAAAGCTTTCCATCCTTGGTATGTGTATCAACACAACACTTAGTTGGAACGATCACACATTTGAGGTCGCCGAAAATGCTGCGAAATGTTAAGGTTTCCTCAATCGATGCAAGAAATACTGCACCCCTTTTCGTTTTAACTTATAAGGCATATATCCGCCCCAAACTTGAATACAACGCTCATATCTGGTCTGAGCGCTGCACCTACTAGATAGAATCCAAAAGCGAGCGATAAAACTTATAGGAGACAACAATATTGCAGAGTCACTTGACTCGCTCGAACATCGAAGTACCGTCTCGTCTCTATCCGTATTTTATCGCTATTTTAAAAAACGATGCTCAAGTGAGCTTGCCAACTGCATTCCTCCTCTCCATGAATTCACCCGCAATTCCCGTCTCGCCAGGAATGCTCATCAGTGTACCCTTAAGCCTACTTTCGGACGCACGGTAAAATTTAGAGACTCGTTCAATAGCCGCTGGAATGCTCCTCCCAGCCTAATATTTTTCCCCTCGAATACAATCCGCAGATATTTAAAACCAATGTGCACAGGTACCTCCTCTCCCTTTCTCCCTCTACACCTTCGGCCCCTGCTGTGTCTTGAACCCGGACACTTAAGGGTACAAACAATACCTTGTGCGCGCGCAAATTATAAAAAAAAAAAAACAATCTAAATACCAAACTGTCATTGGGTTGTTAATGACGAATTCCGCTTGATTTCGAATATTTTTCTTCTTGACAAATTTTATCTCGGTGTAGAGGTTCAAGACCAATTGGATTCATTGAATCTAAACAGGAATGACGGTGAAGCATTCGAACAGACTTACTTGAATTTCTACATACAACTTGTCAATCAAATCTAAAAAGATTTGACTTTAAAAAACAATTGCTGCAAAGTTTTGTTTAATTGTAAAAAAGTACAGTAATTTTATCTACTATTCAATAGTTTGCCAAATTTCATTTCGAATTTCGTGATACAAAAAACATAAATTTAGAAAAGCTCTAATCTTCCATAGCTCCGATCTTCCATAGATGTATTGGGTCTACAACTTATTCGTGCGGTTTGCTAAGAGATGGCGTAACTTGTATTATTCCATTGGAACATGCGTTGGAAAGCTACTGTCATTGTACGTCATTTCAGTATATGTCATTCATTTGAAGTGTAAACAACAATAATTAATTTTCACTCAAATATGTCGAACTTTGTGCCTGAAAAAGTGTTTTTGCGGGGACGTTCTTCTTCATTATTTTAATATGAAGAAAACTGCTGCCGATGGAAGTTTATCGTGAACATACGCTAGCAGAGCGAACGTGCCAAAAGTGGTTTGCAGGATAAAAGTGGTGATTATGGCCTGAAAGGCGATGGACGTCCTGGGCAGAAGATAGTTGCCAAACACAAGAAGAGCACCCAGAATCTTTGGGTGTCACTCAAGCAGCCATTTCAAAGGGTTTAAAAGCAGCTGGATGTATTCAAAAGCAAGGAAACTGTGTTCCACATGAACTCAACCCGACAGACGTCGAAAAGCGAACGCCACAAAATTAAATAGTTTTTGCATCGGATTGTTACTGGTGATGAAAAATGGATTCATTACGATACCCTAAGCGCAAAAAATCATATGTGAAACCCAGCCATCCAGCCAAATCAACGGCAAAACCGAATATCCTTGCGCGAAGGTAATGTTATGTATTTGGTTTGATCAAAAATGTGTGCTGTATTATGAGCTGCTCAAAGTGGGTGAAACCATCAATGGACAACGCTACCGAACACAATTAATCTATACCAGACACGAGGCAATAATTTTCCACCATGACAACGCTCGGCCCCACGTTGCTATTCCGGTTAAGAACTATTTGGAAAACAGTGGATGGGAAGTTTTACCCCACCCGCCTTGTAGCCCATACCTTGCCCTTTCCGACTACCACTTGTTCCGGTGGATGTAGAACACCCTCACTGAAATACGGTTCACATCAGAGCAGATCTTGGCTGCCAAGCCGGCGCAGTTCTTTTGGAATGGGATCCACAAATTGCCAGAAAGATGGGAAGAAGTCATAGCTTCAGATGGGCAATTCTTTCAATAATACCTTTGTACATGTTTTTCTTAAATGAACGGTCAAATTTGGAATTTAATTAAATTATTTACTCAATAACATCTTTTTGGAAAGGCGTTTTACAAACGAAGCATGGTAATGAGCGTTTAGCATTTCCGTTTTTGAAGTCTCATCTCTTCCCCATTCATGTGTTACTGTTGAACTCATAGTCTCCACAGTTAACCTTAATAAAACGATTCGTTGGTTCGGTAGTCAATGAAACTTCGCAGGGAATTTGGCATACCAAAGATTTATCAAAAATGCCAGAGGTTTCTTGCTACAATTTGAATGTACATAGCAGATGGCGTACCATGGTACCATGGTGGTTGAAAACAGAGGCAACGATATAAAAATGATACAGAGAAAAAAAGCTGCCTGGGAGTCAAGTGCTACAAGTATGCGTGCTGCTGTCTATCAAAGGAGCATAGATAAATTGAAGCAGCAATGGGTGCGAATGAAAATGGTCGCAAAAAAGTCCGCTACCGCTGTTAAGAAAGCAGTAACGGCTACTGGAAACTGCGTTACCGTACCAGTTGTCGATGCTTCAGATGTCCTTGTACAAGCCATGATTGCTGATGACTTGGAAGGTGATAACATCCTCATCGACAACAATACCATACTGGATATTTCCTGCACATATACCGATACAATTGGCGCTTTTAAATCTCTGTGCAAATCTGCGCAGAACTGCAACAGCAACAATCACGTTATTTGCAGTGTTTAAATCTACGCGTAGTCTTTCTAAAATCGACCAAAATTTCGACTTCAATTGTCCGTTTAGGCATTCAATTTTATTCCTTGTTGCTGTATGGCTATTGTTGTACAGTTCTTCTTTCCGATTGGAAGGATTTCTGATTGGCGTTAGCAAAATATTTGAACAAGGGTAGCCTGCATCACCAAGCAAAATACCTTGATGACTATTTACAGTTGATTCCAGTTTATATTTTAAGATGCAACTACTCCATAAGCTAGAGTCATGCTTGGAACAACGGGACCTTGCAACGATATCAATAATTTTGCATTGGGTGTCGCAAACGATTTGTACATTAAGAGAATAATAACTTACTTACTTAAGGTGGCGCTACAGTCCGAGGTGGACCTGGGCCTCAACCAACAAGCGTCTCCAGCCAGCTCGATCTTTAGCTAGCTGTCTCCAGTTTCGCACGCATAGTTGGTTGAGGTCCCTTTCCACTTGCGTGCGCCACCTGAGTCGCGGTCTTCCTCTACTGCGCCGTCCCTCGGGGGTGGATTCGAAGACTTTTTCCATCCGCTCTACATGACATAGCCACCTCAATCGTTGGATCTTCACACTTCTGGCTAAGTCGATGTCGCTAAACAGCCCGTATAGTTCGTCATTATATCTCCTCCTCCACTCACCATCTATGCAGACGGGACCGAAAATCACACGAAGAATTTTCCTCTCGAAGCAACCAAGAGCAGCTTCATCCGCTTTTGATAAAGTCCATGCCTCCGCGCCATATAGCAGGACTGGGACGATTAAGGTCTTGTAAAGCGTTAGTTTAGTTGTTCGAGAGAGGGCTTTGTTTACCAATTGCTTCCTTAGCCCAAAGAAGCAGCGATTGGCAAGAGTTATTCTTCGTTTGATTTCAGCGCTGGTGTCGTTGTCTGAATTGATAGCGGTGCCTAGGTAGACAAAGTTTTTGACTACCTCAAAGTTATATCTGTCTGCTGTGACGTTCTGACCGAGACGTCGGTGTTGGGTGTCCTTTCTCGTTGACAGCATAAACTTGGTCTTACCCTCGTTTACCGCTAAACCCATCTTCCCGGCCTCCGTTGCAATACCCACAAAAGCGCCACTGACATCACGCTGTGTTCTTCCGATAATGTCAATATCGTCGGCATATGCGAGTAGTTGGACGGACTTCTGAAAGATTGTTCCTCTGGTGTTGGAGTTCGAGTTTTGAACAATTCTTTCAAGAACGATGTTGAAAAAGTCGCATGACAGCGCGTCGCCTTGTCTGAATCCTTTTTTGACATCAAAGGTCTCGGTTAGGTCTTTACCGACCTTGATGGAGCAGCGTGTATTCTCCATCGTCATCCTACACAAACGGACGAGTTTGGTAGGGATGCCAGAACTAGACATTGCTCTGTATAGCTAGTCTCTACAAATGCTATCATACGCGGCCTTAAAATCGATGAAAAGGTGGTGGGTATCGATTTGTTGCTCCTGGGTTTTCTCCAAAATCTGCCGCAGTGTGAATATTTGGTCGATGGTGGATTTTCCTGGCCTAAAGCCGCACTGGTATGGACCGACCAGGTTGCTGACGAATGGCTTTAGGCGCTCACACAGTACGGCAGATAAGATTTTATATGCGGTACTTAGGAGACTGATGCCTCTATATTTGGCGCAGTTCAAAGGGTCTCATTTTTTATGGATCGGGCAGACTATGCTGAGGTTCCATTCATCGGGCATGTTTTCCTCCGAGAATAATAACCCTTCCGATTAAAGCAACGGCCAGCCATTACAGGTCCCACAAACTTAGTTGGGCGTTTAATTTGCACATGCGTACAAAATCAATAACCTTTGGAAAGCGAGCAATCCTATAAAATGTCTGTTTTGTTTCCTTTAACTCTGCCCCTGTGAACGGAAATTTAATGAAAAGAGGAAGCAATATTGCGATCCGTTTTGAATTTTTTTTTTATAATTCTGCCCACTGTTGGTTGGGAAATTCCAGGCAAGGCTCATGAAAGCACAAACGTGCAGTGGTACATGTCAATAAAAGCTACCGGCAGCCCACGATTCGTTCGCGTTTCTTGCACATCCAGCACTTCAATTAAAAATTTAACCCTAATTTTATCGAACCTGTACCGCGAAGGGTTTTCTAAGGGTTTTCAAACAGGCCATGCCATTCGCGTATGCAGACGATACGGCGATAGTGGTGCACAATAGATCTCTGAACACAGCAACAGCAATTATGCAGGAGGAGTTTGATAATGCGGTTAAATGGTGTCATGATCACGGTCTATACGAAATCCGCAGTTTAAAGCTACTAATCAACAAATTAATTTTAGAAATGATTCCTGTAGTAGCTCATTGAGCTGGCCGATTGAGATAGTGAAGACATACAAATATCTGGGAGTCACCATCGACAGCAATTTTCTGTGGGACACGCATATCGATGAGTTACGCTTGAGCCTTAAAAAAGCTCTATATGCCATTTCCCATCTAAAGTTCTATGCCACAAAGTCTGTATTGAGACAAGTATACTATGCCCTAGTGGAATCGAAATTGAGGTATGGAATACTTGCATGGGGCAACGCATCTGCAACACACATAAATAAGCTGAAGAAACTGCAAAACACTGCATTAAAAAAGATAAGTGTAGATAATCGGCGAAATGTATTTCAACAGGAAAGGGTTAGAGTTCTTCCAGTAGATGAAATCTTTAAGATGACCCTAATACTGGAGTACTATGACGACACTAGATTCATCACACCAATTCAACATGGGATCAATACAAGAAGACGGGCACAAGGTATGCTTCAAGAACCTCGATTCTGCAACAACTACGGGAGAAGACAGTTGAATTGTAGTGTACCAGAAGTCCTCAATACACTGCCGCAAGAGCTAAAAAACATCACAAACTTAACAACTAGAAAAAAAAACATAAAGCAATTTTTTCTTTTTAAATCTAATCTTAATTTTTAAAAACCAATTAACTTATCCATGAATTGTTTTCAAATAATGAAATGTTTGAGATTCATTAAAAATAAGCTTGCTTCCTAAAGTTAATTATACAAATTTGAAAATCGATCTTCTGCAGAAAAGCCTTTATAAGGCTTCGCGGAAACATGCAACCCTTGTAAAATATTCTCTGAAAATAAAAATTAATTGAAATGAAAAAAAAAAAAAATAAAATAATATTCTTCCTCCTCTAGCTCTTCAAATGGTATATTTTTGGCCGTGAAATTAATTCAAAATCTTCAAATATGTCCAAATCTCGATCCTCCGGAAACATTTTGAAAAAAATCGAATCTGACAATCGATTTAGAGCCAACTTTATTTTCTTAAAATCATATTCGACTCGTTTTAACTTTAGAGTCGACTTTAAGTTTATGGCCTACTGCAAGATGACTATGAATAACAAAAAGTCTACTTTAAGTAATGATAAATAAATTCTTTTAAAGTCGTCTTAAAATGACTATGAATTTGCGGCATTATGTTTTGCAAGCGTTTTATGTCTTCCAAAATAGTTTGAAGGATAACGAAGTTCTTCTGTTTAACATTTTTTTTTTTTTCAGCCAAACCTTATTTCCAAGGTTTTGAAAGCTAGAAATTAAGACTTTTAGTGAAAACCATCTGGCAGCACTGCTCATGACACGCCTCGGTCCTCTTATCTTTGTTGTCTTGTGGGAATTTTCAATCTTGTCTCAGGGTAGTTGTGATCGGGTCGGTCTACTAGCTCGGCTCCATATAGTAGAACTGGCAAAATGAGTGCGATTTTGGTCCTTAACCAGACCAGACTAGGAATTGTTTGGACTTCAAATGAGGTGGACATTTTGCACAGATGTTTTCTTTTCAAAGTTGCTTCATCCCGTACAGGGCACTAAGGATGATAAGCCCGTACTCTTGAGAGGGGCCTTGTATAGTCGAGGAAATCATTTTGCTATTGATTCGCTAAAAGTTGGCAGCTCCGATGGTGGGCATGAAGTCCGACCACAAATGCATTAGGGAATGGGTAAGGAGGGAGTTCTCTTTTCGCGGTAAGACAGCTTGCGATTGGAAAAACTCGCTTTTGTCAAAAAGAGACAAAAGTGAATGCTGTCTCTTAAGTCTCCCCTGGCATGTCTACGCTAAGATGTTAGAGGCGCGTTATAGAGCTATGGTCGAGCACAGGATGGGCTACGAGAAAATGCGGCAGAAGTACAAATGTCAACCGATCAGCTTTTAACTCCAAGAATGGTACTTGAGAAGGCCTGGGAGTATGTCAAACCCATCAGCTATGTTGTAGATTTTATACAGGCATGTGAAAGAGTTGCTCCATGTAAGCTCTAGAGTGTTCTGCTGGAGTATGGGAGTGATGTTTCTCTTTTGATGGACACTCAGTCTATACACTGTAGTAGGCCCTGAAATTCAACTGTTCATATTTCAAATATCAATCGTAATATGCTCTGGATTCAAACGCTTTTTTCAGAAAATAACAACAGCGAAAATGTAAAGGAACTACCGGACAGGGATAAGAGAGAACATTCATTCGTTTGTAAACAGTCAGAGGAATAAAACGTAAAGTAAACTAAAGTATTTAACAGTGCTCAAGCAGCACCTTTCACCGTGGGCATTGGTGCGACTTGTCACCGCTACTTTTTTGGAGCGTGCATATATGGACTGAATGTTGCAGTGTAGCTGAAGTGAGGAGTGTTTCACAATGGAGAGTCTTCCGTGGCGGGCAATTAAAACAGGACCAGGACGAGGTCGATGGATCAAGTCCAAAAACTCAGCTGGTGGCGCTTGAGCATAACTTCGGATGAGCTAGAGTCGGTGTAGGAGGATCGAGTGGCCAGGTGATCTGTTGTGCATGCTTTACCATGGCTCACACGGTAATCGTTGACCTGTGCCAAGACTCAGACGATTATGGCATTGTCTACAGCACCATACCGAGCTTGTGATTACAGATTCAAGCCAACATTCTCACGATCTGCTCCTGTAATTTGTGCATTTTTGTGCTTCAAGATTGTATACTCCTTGCTACCATGGGCCTCATAATGTCATCCAAGTTGCTCCAGACACCCTGCTCACTCATTATTCCTTCAAAAATCTCAATCAGGTCACTGCCCGCATTGGTCTCTCACTCCACATCATCTTCTCTGATTTTCTTGAACAATAAGCTAAACTTTTGCTGAAAATATATGTAAAATCAGCAGACCCCTCTCGAGCCGGGCAACAGCGTACTCTTGCTTTAAATGAAGGCCCATCTCACTGCCTCGCGCTCATTCCCCAAGTTCATAAAGCACAAAAACAATTACGACGACGACATAAATGATTACTGCCGCCACTCAATTCTTGAATAACCTTGGCTGCTTGCCAATTCACTCAGTCATTCCTTAGCCGGGGCGTTATTAGCAATTAAACCAATTGTCTGGCCGTTGTTTTCTTTGATCACACTCCCCCGTCCCCACCGTCCCATTCAAGGTTAAAGTTGAGCACTTTGAATACGCAATAACCCATTCAAAAAAACAAAGGCATCACATTAACCTAAAGGGACTCGCAAAAAGGACCCAGAACAGCAAAACAGAGAAAACAACTCCAGAATAGTTGAAGCTCCTTAGACGCAGTTGTCCCTCCCCCACCATCGGTCCCATCTGATAAAAATCGCTTCAAAGAGAAATCCAATCTACACTTCGTTTTTTTTTTTCAAGCCCATTGCCGAGACGTTGCTTTCGGTGAACGAGAGCAAAATATTACGTATACGCCTCCGAAGTCAGTCAGTCAGTCCTTGTTGGGATTTTAAATAACGCCCCCACCCCTGGATCGGGAACGGGACTGCTTCTCATTTCGAGGCACGCGTGCTCGTTCTTTCAGACAATTCAACTTGATTGAGCAATGCTCAGCCGGGGCACATAATTAAGTTTAATAAACAGTTCGTGCCCATTGAACTCGAATACTCGACTTCCCGACGCACACGCACAGACACACACGGCCGCCCAGGTGTAACTGGGGAACGATTGAGGGTGGGCGTATAGATAGGCGTATAATTATATGAAAGCGTTATCGAACTAATGTACGGGAGCTTAACCCGTTTAAGGACCATAATCACGCGCAACTACTTACGGCGTAATTAGGTGATTTAGTAGTTTGCACAGATACGTGGATTGTGGCGTAATTGAACGCCGCCTCGATGTGAAAACCTCTTGATCGACCGTTTCGAGATGTGTACATCCCACGCGTACCTTCGGTGCTCTCTTGATTCGAGTGGGTGCGGTGTTGCTGGCAAACAAATAGCGAGCGACCCAATTAGGGGTTGCCATCGAGAGCCCAGGAGGATGATTTTTGGTCCAGCTCCGATGTGCACAGCAGACGGTGTCTGTGCTCTGTTTGGTTTTTATGCACTTCACGGTATTCCAATTTTGAATGTGTGCACTTGTACGGTATCTGTACTCATTTCTGGAGATCCTTGGCGTGTGTTTGTTCCTTTTTCTATTTTCGTGCGCACTCGAGAGCAGGAAAGTTTTCACTCAGTGTGTGCAACTTCTGACGAATGTGAAAAACTTTCTAGACACAAGCAAAATTGTGTGGAAAACGACTGGATGCGAGCAACACACACGAAGAAGGAACGCAAACAGCGCACAAATCAAATCGGCTATCATTTCGCTAGCAAGGACACAGAGCAGAGAGCTCAGTCGCGTAGAGCGTAGAGCTTGCCAGCTCGTAGTTTATTTTCCCATTTTCCCATATCGTGAATGGGTTTTCCGTGTTGATAGTCACAAGTTATTAGAAGCAGTTAAGAAGTTTCATAAATAGCACTCAAGAAATCAATTGACTGCTCGTTCAGCGGGCTGGATGTTCGGCTTTGCAAAAATCTTTTAATTGGTTTACGCAATCCAGACCATGACTGAGAATTCCTTTGGAATGCGAATGTTGTTGGCTTGGTGGTGGTGAGGCGCTTCTTTTCTGACATCCTTTCTTTGAGCTCGAAATTGAATTTGCTCCATTTGCCAAGTGAGTGTCCGCTTGTCGGTGAAATGTGCACCAGACGCTTGCGGAGGATGTGTCTGCAAACTTTCACAACTGGGAGATGTCAAAGTAAATTCGTTATAATTTATTTGTCTCTCAAAAGACCACTGTCTGAATGAGATGCGCCCATGTAGACAGACAGGCATCAACTGTGCTAATTGTTAAGTAGTGGGAGGGGGAGGTATTTGTGGCGAATGTCTGTCTCGAAATGAGATAAGGGGACATCTGGGCATTCAACTTCGACAAACGATGCGACCGTGGAGTATTGGATCAGGGCGTCAACTACGAGGCTTAAGGTCTTATGTCAACTGTCGAGGCAAGAACATACATACATATTTCGTATTTTGGACGATGAATTCATACAATGCGTCAATGGGACACCGCTTGCGAATGCTATGTGAGAAGTGGACGAGTTGATTCCAGAGAACGGAAGGCAAGCCTAAACACATAGCCGGCGATTTTTATTGCTGGGTGGTTCTCCGGCATTCTTTTTGGTGGTTCGTGGTTCGGGACATGTTTTAAGGCCAATCGCGCTTAGTTAGCACTGCCAATTCATCATGATAAAACTTACACCCGGACAGCGCTCACAAATTATTGAATTAAAAATCTCTTATCAAAATTCGTGATCTGTGAAAAATATTTTGCGTTCAATTTGACCATTTCCCGATCTTCATAATCGACCTACTGAGCAAATAATTCAAGCCAGTTTCACGTGCATAATGTCATCACTAGTTTTGTGAGTAGAGTACGTGCGGAGAAACACAGTTCTCATGTAGTCACTATCAAGATCGTGATTTGTTCGTTTGACAACATTTTACACAATCATGTGGGTCTAAAAACTTACAAAATAAGTAAAAGAAGCCGAGCTAGGTACCTGCTTGAGTTGCCTGGGTGAGCATAAGAAGCGAAGAAGATAATTTCTGGTTGAAAGAAATTTGATCAACACGGTTTTCATCTCGAAAATAGTTCTTCTCTGCTAAATTGTAGTTGGGTCTGCTATAGATTGACCTGTGTCATGATCAAGAGGCACTGTTTACGAATTCTCTCTCTACTTTGGCGATCATCTCGTAGAGAGTCTTCTCCCAAGTGTCTAACATCGACGTTTGCAGGTTGAGTTCAAAATTGCATTCTTGAGACTGATCCATCCATTTGCCAAACCCTCGGTTTATTTTTTCCCGGGGAGTTCCTTTTAGGCGCTCCAGAACCAGGGACGTAGAGCGCCTCTCCTTGTACCTTGTGTTGAGTCTATTCTGCGGGCAGGGCTTGCAGGATCCATGCAGGATTTCTCTTTGGGACTATCTGTGCAGGAAGGTGGATTTAGTCTCGGCACCACGCTGCTTTTGACAGTCTTGGGGGTAGTATGAGCTGCCTTGACCGTCAGAACTTCGGGAGCTGAAGAGGTTCCGGCCGGTGAGTTAGTACTGGTCTTTTTTTTGTTTTTTGTATTATCCATGTTAGGTCGCACGAGTAGCGGAGAAAGGGAAGATCGGGCTGTGCAGAGATCCGCATTTCACAGCTCAGGCAGGATTAATCCGAGTGTTCGCCAGGACACCCCGGATACTCCTTTCGCGACTAAGCTACTAAGTGGTCCCCCAGCCAGGCTGATCCTCGGCCTGGGTCGTATTGCACCTTGATCCAGCCCACCGGATGGAAGGGGAGAGATTTGAATTCTTTTGGGTGGGAAGGAAGGGATAGTCGTCGCTTACTTTGGCCGAATACGTACTGTCGCATGACCCAAGGTCGTTCATCATACGCAGGACCTAAGAGAACGAGCGTTCCCCGGCCAAATATCTCGCTGTAGCATTTGTTGCCCGTTGGTAGCCCCGTGGAGGCAGTAAGTCTTCTTGTACCGGTTGCTGGGTAAGAATCGTCAAATGACTTTACCCTACGAGTCCGGACCTGACCACCAAATCAGCAAGCATTGTTGTGAATGATCTCCATGACAGCTTTTTTGAAAGACGCGTTTCAGACATGTTTAACATCTTTAGAATATAATCTACCTGCATCCTTACAGCTTTAATATAAAGTGGTGGCAATCCTGTCTCTAGCATAATTATGTAATTAGGCGTACACAATCGAAAAACTCATTTAACGTAGAATTTTAGCAACTTTTCCACCATTTCCTATTTTACATGGCATCAAAGAAGAGTATTTTCAACAGTAGTCTCAGAAAACTTTAAATTTGCAAAGCATCTTTTCAGGTGCAATTTAGAGCAGTCTTTGCTTTGAAAAGTCGTTCCTTAAGATGCTTCTCCAGACTCTCTTTGACTACTTCTATGTTTTCATCGTTGAATTTACACTTTTCTTTAGGGGCGTTCCTTCCGCCCTCATTCTTAAAAATCAAGATTTTGGATTTATCCAGATTAACGACGAGTTGCCAAAGATAGCAATACTCTTATAGTTTGTTGATCATAAGCGCTAGAGACTCTTGGGAGCTAACGAGCATGACGATGGCATCGGCAAATAGCAGGGCCTTTATGAGAGGCCCTGTGAAGTGTACCCCACCAGGCAAATAATCAATAAAATCATCGATAAAAAGAGCACATAAGTCAGGACTTAAAGTACTTCCTTGTCTCACACCCGTTTCCTTCATAAACCACTCAGAGAGCTGTTCCCCATTCCAAGCTGCTGCAATTGTTAAGGAGTACAGACTTTCCAACACTTGTCCGAATTTCAGAGACTTCCTCCTTTTGAAGAGCTTTTAAAACAGAGCATTTCGGTCCACGTTGTCAAATGCTGCCTTAAAATCGACGAAGAAGGCGTATAAGGATTCAGCTAACCTTTTCAGAACAAAAACATGATAAACAGAAGAATATCCTGTCCATGCCTTCAATCGTTTTTGGAGCAAGGTAGTAAATATCTTGTATTTATTAAAACAATCATTTATAATATTATATTTTGGGAAATTGAAATTAAGAACATTTAAAAACAGCGCACACTTTCACTAATCATCAACTTGTCACTGTCAGTTTATTCAGTAAACTCAACATTTTCAAGTAAAGTACACAAACGAGCAACGTCTGCAAAATATACAAATTTTCTGGTGCCACAAGCCACACAGCACACACAATCGATTTATTGAAGAGTCCGTACGGAGAGCGTGTTATATCAAGAAATGGGCCAGTCGATTGGCCGCCTGTTCGTGCGATGTATCGCCGCTTTACTATTTCTGTGGGGCTACGTTAAGACGTTGGCTTATGCCAACAAGCCGACAACGTTGGAAGAACTCAGAGCCAACATTGAAAGCGAAATAATTTTTTTAAATTTAGAGATATTTTCTACTTACCAGCTACCTTAAAACTAAGATACGTAAGTCGGCCATAGGTTGCAGCTGATATATTCAATCCGCTGCAAGACACGGGCCGACTACTCTCCATTATGGGATTTGAAATACCCTTACTACCCGAGGTCTAAAGAGTTCGATAATGGACTTCCCTCGTTCCTCAGTCACCATAACGTGCGATGGTGCATAGCAACATCCCGCACATCCCGTCTTGATACCGCCGTACTGAACCGGAGGAAACTTTTCTCAGCTCGTTGTGCGACGGAGCGGTCGTGGTAGAGTCGCCCATCCACAGTTGGTCTGGCGATGTAATAGATGAGCGACACCGCATGTACGTCTTGTATCAGAACGTGCTTATCCAAATGAAGGAATGCTTCTGGGGGGACGAAGCCGTTTTGACGTGCCCTCTCGTGGTATTGAGGATTGGGGTAGTAAGTCCCAGGAATCAGGTTGTTGGTCGATTTCATCGCTCTGGCAGTGTATCAGGTTCGCCCTGGAGTTCGATAAAGGCAAAGGCAAGCCCTAAGACAAGCCCTCTCAAACAGCTCAATCGTTTCCATCAAGCTTGCACTCACGTAGAACCACACGGGACAGCCATAGGTGAGCAACGGCCGGATGAGCAATTATTCTTGGTAGGCAGTAAAATATTCCATCATTTCTTGATAGTACAAGGGTCTACTTTATCCCATGCATTTGCTAGCAAGTGCTACATGCATCCCTTAAGTTGACAGTTGACTGCTTTTATGCCCCCTTTTGTAGTGAAGCTTTGTAACGTAAATAATATGTTGCTCCATAGGCTGAAGAATTGCAGTGTAATTTGCAGGAAACATCATAATCATCGATTTACAGTTAATTTTTTTAAGAATGACATTGTCCAAAGGCGACATTGCCTTCTTCACAAGTCTCTTTGATTCTCTCATAAACGCAAACACTGCAATCTGCATTATGTTTCGTACATCGGGAACAAACACGTTGTGCAACCAGTGTTCGAATAAAAGGAATGCCAACCATGCTTTATAAGTAAAAGGGCTATTGTTTAAATGCTCTCGGATTGACTGCTTTTCCATTGAAAAACAGCTTCATCTTGTGCAAGCCTGATGCGTAAGGAATGTAACTATTCCCTTGCTTACTTTCCGACCTGGCGCTGACGATTCGTTGAAAGTAACAAGTGCTTTGTTTGGCTACATCATGTAGAACAACCCAGATTCGTCAGCAGTGTAGATTTGATCAGCAGTTAAATTTAGTTCACTTATGCAAATGATCTTTACATTTTAGACATGATACCACCACCTCACGTAAAGGTTAGTCTCTCGTCTCTTCAGATTGTAAAATTGTTTATGTTTTATAGCGCATCAGAAATATTCCTCTTAAGCCAAGTTTCACAAGCTAAATCACCTGTTAAGAGAACATTTTTAGCCTTTTCCTTTTCAAGGAGACAAGACAATTCCTCCATAAAGGGCGAGATATCGTACCAATGAAGCCTACAAACAGAAATGAATACACAGATCTCGTAACAAATGTCTATAGAAACTTTAAGTACATCAGCACTAACACAATTTACACACTGTACGTCAGGAATTAAATGTACACACTTCTCTTTAATAAAACATCCCACACCACCAGTACTGCCACAATTTATAACCAGGAACGTATGTTTATGTTTTTCAGGCTCAAAAACCCATATTTCGGTCACAAAAACTGTATCTGGAGTACACAGGCTGAAACCAAGGCTGAAAAATGTTCTCTTGGGCTTCTAACATTCTGATGAACACAAAAGAATTTATTAAGACAGCAGGAACTATTAGTAAAAACATCATCACAATTAGAAGTAAGAAGATTGACGGAAGAAAAGTCATCTACCAGGGCCGCGATAGCAATCACCATCGACGCTAAGTCGGCTACCACATCACCACCCCATCCCAAAAGGAAACCATGGACACACGGACTTGAACAACACGAAGTAAGTACCAGCCCAGCCAGTAGGAAATAGGAAATAAACAAGAAACCGACAGCACCAATAACCATTAAATTAAACAATGTACGTCAGTTGGGCCCTTATTGTTGAGCCCACACCCTGACCTTTAGTTTGTCTAGTTGTAAACTCAATTGTAGAAATAATTCTGTTCAAATACATTTTTAAATCGCTTTAAAAGCGATGAGAACACCATTCCTTTCATACGAAGTGAAATTTCAAAATAATCAAAGGTGGTGTTGTGTGGCAGACTTTTTGTCTGTCTGATCAAGTGAGGGCGGATCACAGTGTTATGTCTAACAGAGTTGGTTAAAGAGCTCTGTAATATTTTCATTGGGAAGACCTGGCACACGAGCGCACGGTTACCACTTAAACAAAATATTGTGCCCAAAGTTGCAAATAAGTAGCTAGAAATTACCAAAATATTGTAGACACAGAACAATGAATTCATCACATTTATTTCAACATATTGTTCATATTGCACAGATGACATTTTTTATTAATTACTAATAAATAAATTAAAAAAAAAAAAACAGGTACAAACAAATTCATCTAATATCTCTAAAGAACAAGAAATGAAATATAATTGCGTCCCTCTGTTCCACAACTCGATTGATGACGTTTTCTTATGTACGCCAGCTTGTCAATGAAGTACTTAATATCTTGTGCGGTGGGACTGCACAATATTCTTGAATGTTGAATCGTCAAAACGAATTGATATTGTTTAAAGTCGTGCTGTGTGGGGGAATTGCGCCAAGACACACATTGAAAAACTACAGATAGCACAACACAAAATTCTAAAAATGATGCTAAAGCTCCCCTGGGATTTTTCAACTCAAATTTTACATGAGCAAGCTGGCATTCTTCAAGTTGCCAGAAGAATTGAAATTCTCAATGAGAAGTTTCTTACAAAATGTCTAACAGTTGAAAATGCACTGGTTACTGAGCTTACGCCACTATAATTACTTATGCCTTTATACCAGCCTTGTACATACATATTTGTTTATTAGTTATTTATAATTTACTATTTGTTATTTATTTATATGTTTATTCATTTATCTATTTATCTATTTATTTATTATTTATTATTTATCTATCATATTATATTTATTTTTTTGGTTGTCGCTTAAAATGTATAAACTGTTACTTATTTATTATCCGTTCACACATAATGTTTGATATTATATAAAATCATTAATTTTATAAGCATATACGTTGTGTATAAACACACTTTTTAATTTCCTCTTTTTTTGATTTATTTTCAAATCTATAAAAAAAATATTCCTGAAATTCCTTATAGCTGTTAATACGATTGGCACTATAAGCAAAAAATGTATAAATGTTACGACAAAGCTTTTTAACTTCATTAGGAATTTGTTTACAGGCATTTTACATGCAGCGAATGACAAGTGCATTTGAGAAAAAACAAATTAATATTGCTTTTAAGTTTGGCTTGAAGATCATTAACCTCACTAGACATAACACTTGCTCCGTCAGTTGATAGTCCAATTAAATTGTCAATTGGAATTTCATTCTCAGAAAAAAAAGTTTAATGCTTTCTTAAATTGTCTCAGCGGCACATTTAATGAGCTCACTGAGGTCTAGAAATCTATCTTTAATAATTCTGATTTTTTATCAACATACCTTATAACAAGAACTAAAGACTTTTTTGTTGAGAGGTCGGTGGACGAGACCACCGTGGTCTTCAATTCAGAAACAATTTTCTCCTTTGCTTTTGTTCCTAACGTCTCCGCAAGTTGAGTAGCTTTCATACGTCCGCAATTAATTGATTTCACCACTTCCGAATCGGGATAGCAGTCTTTTAATGGGAGATTATGAACAATTAAAAACTGCACAAGCGTTAGCTCCGCCAAATAGATTTTTTTCCAAACTTGTCTATTCATGTTGGAAGCAGGAATCAATTTGTAATTGTTTCCCTTTGTTTCCCCATTCACAAGCATTCCAGTACTTCTTCAAAGATGATGCGAATCGTAACGTAACTGTGAATGGTGAGTGCTACCGTGAGATGATATCCAACTTTCTTTTGCCCAAAATGCAAGAGCTTGACTTGCATGATATGTGGTTTCAACAAGACGGTGCCACATGCCACACAGCACGCGCAACAATGGACTTATTGAGAGGCGAGTTCGGTGAACATTTTATTTCACGTTCGGGACCGGTCAATTGGCCGCCTAGATCGTGCGATTTAACGCCTTTAGACTATTTTTTGTGGGGCTATGTTAAAGCTCATGTCTATACAGACAAGCCCGCTGCAATTGACGCATTGGAAGACAACATTGAAGCATTTATTCGTGAGACACCGGCCGTGTTGGAAAGAGTTGGAAAGAGTATACCAAAATTGGACTAAGCGGATGGACCATTTGAGGCGCAAACTACAAGCCTTCCCTGACTGGAGCGTCAACGAAATACGGCAAATCACTCAAACACATTGTGATCTGTTTTTTTTTCACATTTATTGGACAACTTCGCCTAAAATATTTTACATTAAAATTTATTTATTATTTTATATTATTATTTTACATTTAAAAAACATGTCGCAATCCATCCGTTGCTAGCGTCAAATGTTGGCCTTTCCCTTGTTTTGTTGTGCAATTGAATATCTTTTGATTTTATAATGTCATTCGAAAACGAAATATATTTGGCTCCCTGTTTTTGATACCATCCACATACCTTACTCCGTTTATTTCTGTGGATATTCCGAACACCCATTCTGAACGAATCTCCCGTATCTTGCCCACCTTTCATGAATTTGAAAATATATTTACTAAGAATTTTGTCTAGACCCAAACAACACTAAATTATTCTAAAATAACGAAAGAAGTAAAGAACCAAAAGGAAAACATGCAAAAAAAAAACAAAAGAATAATCAACACAAGACGTTGCACTACTCGAGGTAATCTTTCTGAAAGGTTGTCGACTGAAGTGCTGCGGAATAGAGGTTGAGGGTTTGCGTTGCGCGAATCGAGGGTCTGCGGTAACCGAGTTCACACTGCATATGGATTGTGATTCATTCATTTGACTTCATTTGCGACTTCTGGACTTTAGCACTGAAATCCAAATTCCTTTTGAAGTCTTTGCAATCAACGATCGATCCGTTGGAGTATTTGAACAGGACAGTAATACTGCCGCAGGATTGCAGCAGGTCAGCAAAAAAGTAAAAAAGTATTCACAAATGCAACATAAGTTGGAGGTTCAAAAACTGTTCGATCTAGATCCTAATGTCCTTCCTTTCAGATCGTTAAGAGAGCAGTCAGGGGGCGCTGTCGTCGCTCACAGGGGCATCATCGGTGCAGACAGGAACATTATAACTTTAATTTTTATAATACAACTCTAGCTGAGGACTGAAAGCTGAGGACTGAAGGCTGAAGAATACTGACTAAAGGCTGATAACGGAAGACTGACTACTAATGACGGAAGACTCAGTGCTGATGACGGAAGATGGGTAACGGTAGGCTGATAGCGGAAGACTGATGACGGAAGACTGAAGACTGAAGGCTGGTGATCGAAGACTGAAGCCTGATCACTGCTGGCTGAATACTACAGGCTGAGGACTGAAGACTGATGACGGAAGGCTGATGACCGAAGACTGAAGCCTGATCACTGCTGGCGGAATACTAGAGGCCTGAGGACTGAAGACTGATGACGGAAGGCTGATCACTGCTGGCTGAATAGTACAGGCAGAGGACTGATGACGGAAGACTGAAGGCTGGTGATCGAAGACTGAAGTCTGATCACTGCTGGCGGAATACTAGAGGCCTGAGGACTGAAGACTGATGACGGAAGGCTGATGACCGAAGACTGAAGCCTGATCACTGCTGGCGGAATACTACAGGCCTGAGGACTGAAGACTAATGACGGAAGGCTGATGACCGAAGACTGAAGCCTGATCACTGCTGGCTGAATACTACAGGCTGAGGACTGATGACGGAAGAACTGAAGGCTGGTGATCGAAGACTGAAGCCGGATCACTGCTGGCTGAATAGTACATGCTGTGGACTGATGATGATGACTGAAGACTGAGGACCGAAGCTTGCTGACCGAAGGCTGAAGCCTGATCACTTCTGGCTGAATACTACAGGCTGAGGACTGATGACATATGACGGAAGACTGATGGCTGAAAGTGCTGACGTAGAAGACCGATGGTTTAGTCGCTAAACTTATCCTCAAGTTTAACTTGCCCCACTACTACTCGTCTATGATGTGTAAGGGTGATCCCCATAGTGGAAGCGAGTAGCTGCAGTTTGCCTGCAATTTGCGAAAAATTAATAGATTATATACAGAAGATGCAGCAGTCGAGAACTATGGTAGGGGAGCTTTTATTTTGTCCTATAAATCATCGGTGATAATTTGGCTGACCTCACTGTCCACGATATCAACCCGCGCCGCTATTTCCTGCATGACGAGAATGTGATGATGAATCGGATGAGTGAAGAATCGGTTCATGTCTCTGCATGTTTCTAAGACAGAGTTTCTTGTTCCTCTCATGTCGGATTACGTTGCGGACAGACTCCGCTATAGTGACATCTTTGAGCGCCGACCAACAATTGACACACTTCTTACGTAAGATAACCTTCACCGCTCACCCACTAGTTGCCTACTGCTCGGCCTTGGCCGGTTCACTGTTGAGATCGGCGATTTGTTTGCGCCGTTGTAATCTCCAGAGCACCAATTCCTCTTCGGCAGTCCTCATTGCATGGAGCTTCTGCGTAACGTTTGCACAATTGATTGCGTGTGCGGAAATTAATGCGGAGGTGTGCGCGGAAGATTATGCACAAAAATCGCCCATCGACCTTTCACACAGGCTACGTGTCTGCCACTTATCGAGTTAGTGAGACGTCGATGATTACACCCGTGTCTTGTTAAACCTTCTTACCCATTTGGTAATCTCTGATTATCTTAATAATCCTCGGGGACTTTCGAAAATATATTATTTTTGGGGACCCCACATCTGAGTTTTAGTTCAATTTACTTTTGTCTTAATTCTACGGAATGTTTTTATACTTTTATTGAATAATTTAGCTAGTCTAGTTGCTTCTTATCGGAAGGTTGCCGCAAAAGTGCCAGATGTGACGTGAGATCATTGTCAGCGTTGTTCGTGACACAATCGGTGGAGACAGGGATGTTACAATTTTCATTTTTATACTAAAATAATAAGCTGACCAACTTTTAAGACTATTAAAGAAAGAAGCAGTCGTCAAATGGGGAGGAAAAGGATCATGCCTTCGAATAATACGAGTTGCAAGTCAAGACATCCTTTAAGTTATAAGAGAATTTCCGTATTACGTTTTTATTAACTACTTTCGTGGGAGAAAGTGCACTGTTTGTGTTCTTTGTAAGCCTGCAGCAAATTAAAAACCATTGCCAAGATGATCGCAGCTTAACTATCACACTCATTTTGTGAAAGCGTGAAGTGAGACGTTTATCAACTCGGCTCAGATGTCCGCTGCAATGCCTTATCGTCCCCAGCTTTAAGTACATGTTTTCATACCATTTCACATGCGTCATTCTACATTCTTGCAGAGGTATAAATCCACTGCGGTATCTGCTTCCTAACCATGGGCATCCTCGTCGTCGTCACTCACCTCGTTGCTGTTTAGACTAATAACGAGCGCATTGATCTTCGTCCGGCAACTTCCTTCCTTCATCGGTTTGAGCGTTATTCTCACGGCAGTACCCGGGGAACTCAATATTGAGCAGGTGCTTCTTCTAACGAAAAGGACTACACTTCGTCGGTTTGGTCACGTGGTACGAATGTCCCCATCATGATGTCCTCCGGACCTTGAATGCCATTCAGCCAGGTAGATGACCGCTTGAGAATCAGGATGAGGTGCTTGGACCAAGACCACCAAGTGGTCTGGTCACGCTCGGGCATAATTCATGAATGATGAGTTAGTGGTCCATTTCAGAGGATCGAATTGCCTGGAGGTCTCTCTTGTGTGGCTAACCCCCACAAACCCTTTAGTGGAGTGTGCCGGTCAGATGATGATGTCGACGGGCACATACTGCAGCAAATTGGTTCACTCGATTCTTGTCCCTACAGACATGTATTATCGAGGAAATACTGAATTTATTGTTCTGGATAAGGTCCTCTACGTTCCGCGTTTGTACTCGTAGCTTGTTGAAATTCCCTCCGCACTGTCTTGCTGGTTATGAATGCCTTTGCAAACAACTCCGAAAATTCACAAGAGAAAGAGTTGTTCTTTCATTCATTCCATCCCAGACCAGAATATCTACTATCTGGATGCAGTTTATTTGTCCCAAACGAAGTACACTTTGACTTTCAAATTCCAGCACCATTTTCTCCCCCGACCCCCATCAGCAACTCCAACCAACCGTCCAACGAATTCAATTCAATTCCAAATCCCACCCATTCGCTCCCAAGACAGATGCGAAAAATGCCATGAAATAACAACTTCTGGTTCATTGGTTAATTCTCTCCCAATATTGAGGTCATCCGCAGCCATGACATCTGCAGGAAACATTTATTTCATATTAAAGTCGATCGGAATCCCTTCTTGCCGGGGCTGGAGGGGATACCGGCCGTTTCAGTGTAGTTTCACGTCCCACCCATCGTCCTCGGCAAACTTCAGTCATATCGATGAGATAGATAACTTTTATTCTGTATCACACTCATCTCCCCCACCCCCTCCTAAGCAAGTTTAAAGATTGTCCTGGAAAAATAATTCCACGCACGTCTTCGATTCAGATATAAGCGGGGCGCAGATTAAGATACATCGTAAAATCAAAAATTCAAAATTCACCACGGCCTACCCTGCACCGATCACCCCAATCCCCTTATTAAAGGTTAAACTGCCGTGTGACGATGTCAGACAGTTATCTACGCACACCCACACGCACACCCCATCTCCGTCAAGGACTGAAGAATGAAATTTTAATATTTGAAAAAAGAAACACAAATAAAAGGGCAAATGACTGCAGGGAGGCACATCTACTCGTTGCTCGGCTGCTCGGCAGCTCCTGGCGGAACCCGCACAGGGCTCGTCAATTTATGATTTATTTACGATACACTTATATTTATTTATTGATTTGTATACTCCAGAGCCCTGGCTGAGGGGGAGCCAAACCAAGCCGGCTTACCGTGCTCGCAAATCACAAGCAGACGTACAAGACATGACAGATGATATTGGGCCTTGTCATCGTCCCATCGTCTCCAGGACGCCAGGACGCCTCCAACTCGCCGGCTGCTTAAACAACAATGAAGTCGACACAGAGTGAGTGCGAGCATGTCTAGGGAGGTCACGCCGGTGGAGGCAGCAAATTCAAAATGCGAGAAGATGTGCAATAAAGAGTTATGATGGCATTTATTGCGTTTAACTTGTGCCATCAATATTTTTGCAGCTAAGTAATTTTTTATGTTTTATTAGTTACGCGCGCGCAAACGAGGATGGATGGCGGGTGGCACGGCGGACCAATCGCTCGCGCGGGTGTACGTGTAGCGATGTCATAATAAATTCCTTGGAAAATGTTGCAGGACGACTAATAAAAAAAACAACTACGCAACTGGCGGTACATGATGCCTATTTTTTATGGGCCTGTTGGCGGAATTATTGCCGCAAAGTACTCGAAATGGCACTTCGCCGCTGCTAGAGCACGGAGAAGGATCCCATCGAATGCGCTGAATTTGCTGGAAAGTCGACCAAAAAAAAATCGAAATCCTTGGACAAGAGTAGTCATTTTCGTTTTTTTTTACGATCGCTCTCGCCTCTGCTTTCATTCGCAAGGCACCCACGATAGGGGGCGCCGATGGGGACGAATTAATTTGTCTACCTAAGTAATTTGGTTGTAAAACAATTGAACGACGCTTGTGGCAACGCGTCAAAGGCCGAGGCATAAAATTTAATTTTCTGCAGATAAGTGGAAGTGGCTGTTCAGTTTGATTCTGCGGCCTTGACTTAGAAGAAGCCATCACCGAGGGAGAGTGTCGTAAAAACCAAAAATCTGCTAGCGAGGCAGAGACAAAAAAAAATAGGTCTGAGTCGGGAAACCTGTTTAAGGTCATTTGGCATTGGTTTGATGGATGTTGTGAGGACTTTGACGAGCATTACTTTAAGTTTAAGTCAGTTTGCAGTTTGTTTAGAGAGATTCTCATTTATTTTATGAAATGTAGACATGGTCTGCTTATAGTCTTGCGGCGGGTGGAATATGATGGGATATAGAGAGCCGCGGCCACATTTATGCGCAACAGCATGTACATACCTTGTTGTATCCTCATTTTGACTTTAACACCAGCTCTCTTCGTCTGTTTTTCACTCGCCGTAACAACTTCTGACACGACACGTTGCGACGATGTCTCGGTCATCTGAGCGGCATGATGTCTAATTACAACTGTTTCTCTGTAAGTCATTGACACAGCTACTGGACTTGGCAGGATTCATATGCCCTCTCGTGCACGACGTTCGGTGCATACTTTGATTGGCCTCATGACGTGTGATGTATAGACTATTCAGACAGCGTCACGACATTTCAACATGTATACATCCACGCACCTACACAGCATCCCACGACTGCAGCACAACATGACCTGAGCATCAACAGGAACCCAACAGGTCCCTCCACTCCACGCAGAGTAGGTAGCTGTTAAACATCAGAAACGTCTGATTCCCCAAAAGCGACTCTATTCATCTGGTGGTTGGTAATACAATATTAATATTGGTGGCGTTACAACCCACAGAGGGAGATGGCCCCGCTCCTCAGCAACCACTCGTGCTGTTGTTTTCCCACGAGTACAAAGGCCACACAGTTATATGCCGACTCCGAAGGGCCAATTTGAAAAGCTTTTTGTTATTTTGAATTGTTGCGAAGCTTTTTCTAGACAGTTATACTCTTCGAGCATTGCCAGAGACTCGAAAGAGATGGGGCCGTTGCTCGTGACCGGACAACGTAGTCTCAAATGAGTAGTGGTGGACGCACCAACCCACAACGCCACGACCGCCAGGCGCAGGGTGCAGGCGCTTGAAAAGTATCTCGCTTCTGTAAGGGAATCCCCCACCTTCACAAAGGGCTCACATTAACTGCAGAAGAAGCCCACCACCCTACCGACAGTGTGGTTGGATCACTTACAAAAGACGCGAAAACTCTCGTCTATTTTCCGACGCCCGATTGATTACAAGCCTCCTCGCTTTCGATCGCATTACACGCTCTTTAGCGGGTAATACCGAAAGCCTTCTCATGACTTTCAGTTGAGCACTCTTTTCCATCAATTATTTCGCCTTTGTGGAGCGAAGGAATTACCATTGAAGGAATATGATATCCCGGCGCATCACCAGTGTCAGGGTATGTAATGAGGACCTACCGTCATCACTCTCCAGCAATGGCAATCAGAGCGAGAGTTGCTGCAAGGCGAATTTCCACATTCACACGTACCATCGGAAGTCGGTTTGGGGGAGCAAATAAGGGCGGATATTGGAAAACTGTCAACCCTTTTAATTTCGCTTCGCTGATTCTCTCGATTTTAAGAGTTAATTGGCATCAATCTTTGCGGTTAAGACCCTTTCTCAAATAGACCCTTCTCTCGCACACTAACCGCAATTAATTCGCTGAAATTGCTTCAAGACGTGGCATGCAGTGATGCAGTACCTTCAACCACAAGGAAGCGAGAAGAGTCAATCGCAGGGCCATGCTCAGACTATTGATTTGGTTATTTTGGAAATTTTTAGACATCCTTCCAACAACAGATGCCACTCAAAATCAGTCCGAGACGGACCCTGACCCAGCTTCTGTTCGTGTTCATCCTCGTGAGCGCCATGGCGGCTCTTAATAAAGGAGTTTGAATGCCCTGCCTGGACTTCTGGATAATGTGCACAAGCATAGCTGTGGGCGTCCCCTGCTGCGTGGTCCCACGGTATCGGATTTGAAGACTGTTCTAGTCTGAGTGAAGTTGTATATGGTCCACCCATCATAGACGTTGGAGCCGTAGACGCCTGGAGGGGCTCATATCGCTGTACAGCAAACATAGTTTATGCCTGAGCGGCCATTGGATGTAATTGGGATCTACAGCTCCCTCGAGAGTCACACCGGCGCTAATGTATGGGGTCATAGCTTGCTGAACAACTATACCACACTCAACTGAATACAACGACTGACTCACATTCGTGTCAATGAAGCATCGCTTCTATAAAGCCCTTAGAAACCGTAACCGCTTTATGCCTCACATTTTGGATTGAAATTAATTCCGAAGTTGAAACGCTATTCCGTTGAGTCCTGATACAGGCTGCCGAAGAAGATTTAACGGGTCAATTCCATCCTGGAGGAATCAACCAAGGGGTAAAATGTCCTCTTCACCAAAATCCATCCCTGACAATGACTCAGTTAGTTCAGAGTTGCAGACATTTTGAACGAGCAAATATCTTACGTCAGGACTTCTTTAATTCCTGGTTTTACCTTATCCCAGAAAGAGGATTGCCTCTCTTCTTGAAATTCCTCCGTTTTTCTTAGCAACCACCATCGATAGTAAGCTTTGTTGTAGTTAAGTTTAGTCAACCACACCTTTGGTGGAAGAGACATCACGACAATGTTTCCATCGCTTTCGGAGGTAATGACAATGAACCATCCTGTAACAATTCCATTATCGTGCTTTACCTGTAAAAAATACTCAAGAGACTTAGGCTGTGATCCGAACTCATCTGCTCTCAATGAATCTCCTCAGTGGCCCCGACGCCCCGAATTATTTCTGATTTTTTTAACAAATATTAGAAAAATAGACAAAAAATATCGGAGCACAAAATATGAAAAAAACATAACCGAATGAGTTTCTGTGCGTGTACGCAACATCGGGCATGAAGGGGTTGCAAGGTTTGTTGCATCCTAAGTAGTGGTGTGCCAACCCGAAAGTTTTAGGAATCCAGTTAACCCGTGTTAGAAAGGCTCATCGGATCGTTTGCCCAATTCTATTTTGCTTCGGGTTGGTTTCGGTCAGAAACCTTCCCCCTTAAAATGTTTCATTCATAATTTTCTTTGTCGTTTTCTAAAGCAAAATAGACCAATCAGAGAACGGTATTTTCGTGAAAAACTGTCACAAATTCAGGAATGACTGTCAAAAAGCCTCTAAAATTCGGCGATGGACAATGGGCTAGGCTGTGGAGTTGGGCATCTCTATAATACTTCATTTCCGGTGTCGGTGTTGTATGCGTATCCTAAAGCTATTGTGTTGGCAAGGTAAGTAAAGGGTGATTTTTTAGCTATTATCTTTTCGGCAACACTGGTTTAAACAGCTGACGCACGTTTCGTGTTTTGTTTCACTGCCGAACATCTTCAGTTTGGTCTGCAATTTAACCATGAATCGACTTACAAACGAACAACGCTTGCAAATTATTGAATTTTATTATCAAAATGCGTGCTCTGTTAAGTTCATCGCGACATCACATGTGTTCAGCGACTAATCTCATTTTTGGCTCAATGTGTACGTAAATAAGCAATTGTCGATTTTGGAGTGAATATCAGCCAGAAGCATTGCAAGAGCTACCAATGCATCCAGAAAAAGTCACAGTTTGGTGCGGTTTATGGGCTGGTGGCATCATTGGACCGTACTTCTTCAAAGATGATGCGAATCGTAACGAAACTGTGAATGGTGAGTGCTACCGTGAGATGATATCCAACTTTTTTTTGCCCAAAATGCAAGATAATAGAAAGTAAATAATAGTAAGTAAAAGAAAACTGTCCCTCAACTGTCAAAAGCCCGAGTTTGTAGAATTAGTTTTAGAAATTTGTGCTAGGAATACGATATTACGGTCAGAAATGACGTATCATAGGGATGGCCTACTTCACAGCTGATTGCCCACTAGTCCATCGACGAATTTGATAGGTTTTTTTGGCCAATTTGGCTTGAACCATTTTTTATATAGAAAACGATATAAAAAATGGTTTAGGGGGCAATAGAGGTAGAAGGTGGTCATCTCTATAATACATCATTTCTGATTACGGTCTGTGGACTATCAATGTTTGCCCAAAATGCAAGAGCTTGACCTGCATGGCATGTGGTTACAACAAGACGGTGCCACATGCCACACAGCACGCGCAACAATGGACTTATTGAGAGGCGAGTTCGGTGAACATTTTGTTTCACGTTCGGGACTGGTCAATTGGCCGCCTAGATCGTGCGATTTAACGCCTTTAGACTATTTTGTGTGGGGCTATGTTAAAGCTCATGTCTATACAGACAAGCCCGCTTCAATTAACGCATTGGAAGACAACATTGAAGCATTTATTCGTGAGACACCGGCCGAAATGTTGGAAAGAGTATGCCAAAATTGGACTAAGCGGATGGACCATTTGAGGCAAGGTCAACATTTGCATGAAATAATCTTCAAACATTGAATTATATGGACCGTACTATCAATTCAAATAAATATTTCATGCATTTTTCTGAATTTTATGTGTTTTTTTTTTTTTTTTGAAAAACTTTCCTATAGCTTTTAAAAAATCACCCTTTAGGTGCAATTTATTTCGATTTTTCTCTCTTTTCATATTTTCCTCTGCTCTCGAGCAGCGTAGGGACATTTTGAAAAAATGACCGAAATAGATTTTAAAAGAAAAATTGCAGTAGATTCAACTATTTCGAAAAATTGAAGACATAAATAATTACAAATAATAAAATTAACATTAATTCTTTTATAAAACTAAAAAAAGCACATACTACTAACATCAGTCTCAAAATTTGTTTAAAATTAAAATAAATGTTTATCATTTGCTATTAAATTAGATCATTTATCATAAGACCAAAAGTGCAGCAGATTTCATTTAGATTTTAGATTTAGATTTTTGAATTTATTATCACATTGTTTAAATTAAATGTTAAAATAAAAACTGTTAATAAAACAGAATTGCATAATCGACAAAGTGGAGTTAGGTTTGATTCAAAAATCAATTGCTAACAATCAATGATCTCACTTGAGTTAAATGCTCTGCATTAGATTCGCCAATTTTCAGTGACACTCGGGTCATAGACTTCAATAGTACAGATTGGTTACGATATAAATCAGTACTCAAACGTAATTTAAGACATGCGATAGGTGAAGAATTAAATTTAAATTCTCGGGATTCCATTGATCATGCATTTGAAAGGTTAACCTCTTCAATGGTAACCGCCGCTGATGAAGTAGTTCCTAAAAGGCCTTGATTTTTAGTAGCCCATCCAATCTGCCTAGATACATCCTACAGCTCATTAAGTTTCGGAACAGCATACGCAGGAAATGGCAGCAACATAGAATAGAGGACTACATGCCTATACGCGTAACTAAAAAAATTAGACAGGAGATACAATTATTTAAAAATACTCAGTGGAACCATAAATTGAGTTGCTTGGATAGATCTAGTAAAACCTTTTGGATTATCATAAAAACAAGCGAATGTTTATTCCTTTCCTGAAAACTTCTACTGAACAAGCTGTTTCCAATTCAGAAAAAAGCAAACATTTTAGCCAGTACATTATTATCGAACCATCAAATCTGGAGTACAGTGAGCAATGCTGCTGATTACATTGTTCAAGGTTCTTTGCGCCTGATAAACAACCAAATTCGGCCTTATGTCGCTGATACGGTTGGTCTGGATGAGCGTATGTCTATTGTAACTTCGCTATAAACTCGTCAAGTCAGTCGGATTTGACGGAATCAGGAATACAAACAGTTTCTAATGGATGCCACAAAATATGTCACTTTCCTTTTGCTTGGAAATGCGCAAAAATTATCGCCCCATAAGCATCCAAAGTTCTCTTAGTCAATGTCTTGAATAGGTCATCAAAAGTAAATTAACGCTACATCTAGAAGAATACAATATTTTACCACAACAAGAATTCGGCTTTCGCTCTCATCACAATACTACACATCAAGTTTACAGAATTAAAAAACACGTACTTAGCATGGTGCTCCTTGATGTTGAAAAATCGTTTGACATTGTATGGCACAATGGACTTGTCCATAAACTCTTGCAATTTAATTTTCCTATGTGGCTCATAAAAATTATACAATCTTTCTTAACTGCAAGAAGTTTAAAAGAATTTGTGAACCAAACTCCTTATGACGTCCATTGAATCCCTGTCGGTGTTTCTCAGGGTTCCGTATTGGCCCCGATTCTTTACAACATCTACACCTCTGATTTCCCTACACTTCCTGGATGTCATTATGCAAGTTTTGGAGATGATACATGCATTTATTCGTCCGATTCGGTAGGCTCAATAATTGAGTCTGGCTTGCAATCAGGGTTCGAACGGTTGCTTAAATATCTTTCCGATTGGAAAATTTAAATTAATCCTCAAGCAATATTTTTTCCTCACAAAAGAAAATCTTGTTTTCTGTCTGCTTTAAATCTTATAGTCTGCGGTAATCGTATTGAATGGGCACCATTTGTTAAATATCCAGGCGTCATTATGGATAAACGACTGACTTTTAGCCAACATACAAATAATGTCGTCAGTAAAGTCAACAAAACCATTAAAGTACTATACCCATTCATTTGTCTGAACTAAGGAAATATAACAAGCTTATAATAAATAAATCGATCTTCCAAGCCATTTTGTTCTACGCAGCTCCTGTATGGAGGAACTGCGCCAACTGTCCCATACAAATTTGCAAATTCTTCAAAGTAAGGTATTAAAATTGATCCTAAAGCTACCATGGAGTGGAAGGATCTATAGCTTTTGGCCTACTCTGAACGGCCAATTTGAGAAGATTTTTCTAGACATTTATAGTCTTTGAGCATTGCCAGTGCATCGAAAGAGGTGGACCGGATGGAAATCGAACCCAGGGAGCGAGTTTCAGTTACATGGGGGTAGACGCACATACCCACAACGCCACGGCCTCCACCCCAAAAAGAAAATAGTAAAGAATATTCACTATGCAGAAAAACAAAGACACTAGGTTAACCACCTTCGACGACGCGTTCGCGCACACTTATAGTCTGTTGCGGGAGACGTGAAAGTGTGTTATTTTCACTCTTCCAAGTTAATTTTAAAATAAAAAGAAGGACATAATGAGAGAAAGGCATTCACTGTTGACACCTTTACCTCACATTTTTATTTTTAGTTATTTCGGCACGGCAATATCACTTGACTGACTACCATCTCACTGTAACGTCCTTCAGACAGAGACTATAGCAATCAAGGAAGCTCTGTCATGACTAAAAAAAAGACAATCAAATATCAGGTACAGACATTGTCATCTGTTCAGACGATCAAATCTCTGAGTGCAGTCAGATTTAACTCCAAAATGAGATGGCCAAGTATTTCAGCATCCAACTTATGTGGGTGCCGGGACACAGTGATATCCCAGAGAATTGCGAAGCGGACGAACTCGGTAGAAAGGGCACCACATCAACACTCTTTACGGAAGATGTCCATCGCTACTACAAAACATCTATTAAAGCTTTAACCGCTTACTCAAACCAAACGACAGACAGCCTTCTGGCACTGGCAATGCAATTATACCTACCATCGATCCAAAACGCTCATGCGACCTGATCAACATGAGCAGGCCGAATCTCAGAACTCTCATCGGCGCTATAGCCGGGCATTGTGAGATTGGAGTTCAAGCGTCAAGACTGGGTATATCTGGGTACAAGTTGTAGGGATGAAGAGGAAGAAGAAACTATTTCACACCTTCTTTGCAATGCAATGCCCTCTCATCTGGCAGACTCAGGCACTTGGACGCCCCATATTTCTACTACTTGACAGATCTAAGCAATATTAGCAAAAGTCAGCTCCACTTTATTAAGAGCTGCAAATGGTTGGCAGATTAGGATCTATCAGATCTTGTAGTAACACGAGAGACCTATTTGTGGCCTAAATGTGGCTACTCTTAAAGTAGCCAGCCACTCTAACCTAACCTAACGTATCACTTGTATGTTATTTCCTTGAGTTGTACCTCAAATATTTTATGTATTAATTTCTATGAAATAAAGAATACAACTCTGCTCGCAAATGGTCAGAAAAAAAGAGAATTTTGTGTACCCTCAAAACGCACAAGACGCGAAAAGTTACCGAAATGTTGCAGGTGATGCTGGAATGCTGCAGGTCAGGTGCCCCAACCAAAATGGAATGGGGCAAGTTGTTAAATTCCATTCTGTGTCTCTTTAGTTTCGGTTCGGCATCATGTGCTCACACCGAGCTTAGTTTTTTTTATGTATTTGGTTCGTTTCATTGGTTTTGACAATTCGGTTTCATGTAAATTTAACTCGGTTTAGGTGTAACCCGGGTTAACTCGGTTTGCTAACCCGAGTTGACACACCACCACTCCTAAGAATTGTGGCATCTTTCAGGCAGAAATCATAATCAAACTAGTTGAACCTAACGAAACCCTAGTAGAACATGTATTTGAGGCATGGATCTTTCATTGATCACTAGACACACCGATCTCACGTCGCTCTAAGGATCTGCTATATTCTATTCCGAAAATCCAGCCTGCAGGGCTTGTACCCTCTGATCAGTTCCATGAGCGATGTCTGGTGTCTACTAGTCACAACTCATCGACGTTTCTTATTGCCCATTTGAATATGATTTTGGTCAGCTCAGGTTAATAGCTTGACGTGACCCTGGGACCAGCCCCCACCTTAGCAGGTAGGGTGAGGCCCTGGTTTCTCATTTAGGATGGCGATGGATACTAGTATCCCCGTCCTTTATAGAAAGTCCCGTAAGTTGATCATTCATAACGTCGCTCAGCTGTCTGCTCTCGTCGTCTTACTCTGTCGACAATTCCCATAAGAGCGCCTTCCAAAAGCCAAGAAAAAGTAGCCCACAATATCCGACACGCCGCCATCAAAGGCTGGCAAATAGGCACTAGCTAAAATGCCTCAATTACCTCGCGGGCACACCATCCTTGCGCCAGTTGAACAGAATCTATTCAAACGAGGCCAACTTCTGGGCCACAGGCGCGGGAAGCTAATTCGAGAATATGATCGTTTAATTTTTACGAGTTCATAAAACATCTCCCAAACGACCACGCTCATTGAAAGTCACGAAAAAAGCAGAAATAATTTTATTTGTCTTTACGGCTAATTATTGGTGATTTTTATGACTCCCACCTTCGGGCCGACTGAGGTGGGAAGGAGTTTATGACAACACGCTTAATTGCCGGCAAATGTACGTTTTTATGAATGAATGTGAATTGGAACCGGGCGCATTTATGACATGACAATGTGTTCATTTGGGGCCAGCTGCCCTGGTTTTGAGATTTATAATTAGTGACCTGGTGACGACGGCGCGGCGTCTGGCTTGATGGTGTTGACACAGGAGATGAATGATTAGAGAAAGGGGATGCTCTTGATTTTTGGACATGACAAGGTTAAGGACATAAAACTAGAAATTTGTGAGTGTGTACCGAGTAATAATTAGGCGACTTTGTGGTGTTCTGATGGAGGGTTTACGTTAATTTGTTGGCCTTATTTGTCTTGTTGGGCAATGAGGGGTGATGTTATGAATTTGAATCGTTACGCTTCATCGTCCCCTTCATGTCCATGGATTAGTTGGATGCAGGGCTGGACTTGACCAAATTATCCTTGGTACGCAGGCCGAGTGTCGTTTGCTCATGAATTAAGCATAATTGTATAAAACTTCTCTAAGTTGTGTGAGACTTGCTCAATTTGTCACCATCATATGAGGATCAGAAGGGGTATCCGGGCAACTATATCCTCCGCCATCGACTCAGGCATCAGCGTAACCAGGCGAGTTAATGGACTTAATCCAGCCACGTCATCCTGCATCCGTCAAGCGGTCACTTGTGAGCAAACCATCGAAGCATAGCCATTTCCGTTCTAAGAAGGATTTGCCCGACAGAACAATGCATTTGTCGATGTCTGCCTGAAAGACGCGACAGTATTTGGGATATAGCAAGGAAATAGCAAGACACCTACTCCTTCTTTTGCCTGGTAAATTCTCTGCGTCTGGGTTTTCTCAAGGGTGGGTGAAAATAGTAGGTGATCCGTAATGTTGGAGAGGAAATTAATATCTTTGATTACAGTTGAGTGGCCGATACTGCGCTCGGTCCATGGTCAAAGAGTCTCGAGTTTCGAAACAGTACTGTCTGCCCGTCTTAAGAATGTCTTCAGTGGGATGAGGTGTAGCAGTTTGTGCAGCAGACGGAGCACTTCTTAAGCGTTTGTGATCCTTTCTTAGACGTTTAGTAGGTAGCTTGCAACTTAGCTTGCTATTGATAAGAAGATAAGAGCAGTTTTTTGCTGACGGTTAATTGCAGAGTAGTTTGTACCGAACAGGTAGAGCCGTCAAAATGTGGAACCTGCTATAATATGACACTTCCATTGAAAAGTTCAAGATAGGTTTTCTGAGCGTTTACTTTTCTTCTTCTTCCTTCGAAGTCCATCGGCCTCAACTTGAACAGTATGACTCTTTCCAATCTCTATTTTGCCAGATCCGTTGTGCGTGTGTGTTTTTGTCCTGTTTATGTAGATGGCGACTGGTGGGAATCTTCTCCATCAATCACCATGTACGGGTTGTATAGCAACATGAACTAAGCGTATATGGATCGAACGTTTACCGTGGCTCCTCTATGAAGAGTGCAAGAGTGTTTTGCTTTGAACCTCTAGGACAAGTTAATAGAGAAGAAAGTGCAGAATGAATCCTGGAAACAATTCTGGGGAAGCATTGAAAGTACAATGGAATGTCATCGCCTGAGGCTACTGCCATCCAAAACCCTAACAATGCCAACATACATACATATCCCCGGGATTATGAACTGACTCGAGTGAAGAGAGCCTTCACCACTTCCCGGGAAGTAAAGACGCAACAACAGTGTTGATTTTTTGGTGGAGATTGGATTCCTCCCCCTAGTCGCAGTTCTAGAGGTAAGAAGCGTGTTGAGCGGAAGGGCAACTGTGTGGCGCCCAAACTTACCATCTTAACTCACGGCCATTCTCCATTGAGCGGCTGGCGTTCTTCCGCCCAACCCCAATCGGTCTCGGGGATTTCGACGGTAACAATAAGTCAAGCAGCGTTAGACATGAGGAATCAAGCCAGTCATGATCAATACCATCGAGTCTTACAACGCCACATAAACTACATCCTCATCATCATCTTCTTCTGACCAGCATGCTTCACTGGAGGGGTCGCGGGGGTAAACAAAGCACATGAGATCTGAATGCAACTCGATCATTCGCCATCGACTCTAACTCACAATCACATGCTATGTCAAGCGTTAGCACGCGAGTTAGGGTACATTCGTGCCACGTGACCAAATCACCGAAGCATAGCCCTCTTCGTTCCAAGAAGCAGCTCCTCAATGTTGAGTTAATCGCGCACTGCCATGATTCTAACCCTATCCCATTAAGGAATTCCCACAACAACACGAAGAAATCTCATCTCAGCAGCCTGCTTTCGGTCATTACTCAAATTCCATGACCATATGTGCGAGTTGGAACAAATACTGAGTTCAAAACCGCTTACTTGGCTTTTACACCAAGCTCGGCCTTCCTGATGTCAGATCTACCACGCTGTTTCAAAACTGAGACAGCTAGACAAATGAGAAATACCCCGAGATACTTAAACTTCTGCACCTGCTTCAATGGGACTCCACTAACCTGTAGAGCGCATTGAACAAGCGTTCTGGAGATGACCATAACCTCCGATTTGACCCCGTTGACCTTCATTACAGCATCAGCACATACGGCGACACACCTATAGAGTGCGCGCTGGAGTTCCGCCTGGGAAGATGTGAGGATCACTAAGTCATCCGCAAAAAGAAGACGACTTATCCTCAGCTCTCCCAATGTGAAATATTCCTCTTCTCGGCTGCACTGCAACATTCAGTCCGTATGTACAATGAAAAAGAGAGGTGACCAGACGCACCCTTGGCGAAATCCAACGCCCACTGTGAAAGGTCTTGATTTAGCACCATTAACACGAACATAACTGCTACAGTTTCATCAATCCCATATTCCTGCAGAACACTCCAAAGTTTACCTCGAGGAACTGGGTCGTATGCCTTTTCCAAATTCAGAATGCAGCTGTAGATGTGCTTGGCATACTCCCAAGCTTTCTCAGGTACCATTCTTAGAGTGAAAAGCTGGTCGTAAAACAGCGTACAATTTTCGGCCCCAACAATTTTTAACCCTCAGTAACCCGTGGTTCGAATAGTCAATTTATTTATTCGCTTTAAAATTCCTTTTTAGAGATATATTATTAGTAAAAGTGAAACCACGTACAACAAAAAGTTCGACTTCAACTGAACTAACTCGCATCGACCACAGTGCCGATATTTATACACCCAGTATTGGTTCTAGATCCTACTGTAGCCATGAGTAGTTTCCATAGCTAAGGAAATTCCCCGCTGACGCTTATGTACATTATTCTATGCAATCTATCAGTGTATAGGTGGCGACATCCATTCTTGCAGTATGTACAACAACTTCGGGAAAACTCTTCCGAGTTGATCGTTCTTCTAATTGCGTATAGATGGCGTTTATGTTTTTGTGGTGGTTGGTGTCCTGATTATCTGATCTTATACACATTATACTCACGTCACAATATTATCAATTATTAGATCTTTATTTATAAGGGGTGCTTTTTAAAAGCTATAGGAAAGTTTTTCAAAAAAACACCAATTCGGTTTCAAAGCGGGGAATGACACCATTAACGCCGCGTCGAAACTGGCGTCGGATATCTACTGGAACAAGAGCCAGAAACAAAGTGCGGGCGCCTGCTGGATCGACCTTTGACACCGTATGGTTAGGATTAGATAAGTTGTCTCCCTTACGTAATTACGTACGCTGACGACTTGATCGTGAACAGATCAAGCAAAGAGATCGAGGGCATCACTACTCGCAGGGTGACTTCGATTCATTAAAAGTTAAAAATCAACTTTCCGAAGTCGGAAACCATACTGTTCAGGACGCCGTTGTAAAGGGTGATTTTTTAAAAGCTATAGGAAAGTTTTTCAAAAAAAAAAAAAAAAACACAAAAAATTCAGAAAAATGCATGAAATCTTTATTTGAATCGATAGTGCGGTCCGTATAATTTAATGTTTGAAGATTATTTCATGCAAATGTTGACCTTGACTGCGCCTCAAATGGTCCATCCGCTTAGTCCAATTTTGGCATACTCTTTCCAACATTTCGGCCGGTATCTCACGAATAAATGCTTCAATGTTGTCTTCCAATGCGTCAATTGAAGCGGGCTTGTCTGTATAGACATGAGCTTTAACATAGCCCCACAAAAAATAGTCTAAAGGCGTTAAATCGCACGATCTAGGCGGCCAATTGACCGGTCCCGAACGTGAAATAAAATGTTCACCCAACTCGCCTCTCAATAAGTCCATTGTTGCGCGTGCTGTGTGGCATGTGGCACCGTCTTGTTGAAACCACATGTCATGCAAGTCAAGCTCTTGCATTTTGGGCAAAAAAAGTTGGATATCATCTCACGGTAGTGCTCACCATTCACAGTTACGTTACGATTCGCATCATCTTTGAAGAAGTACGGTCCAATGATGCCACCAGCCCATAAACCGCACCAAACTGTAACTTTGTCTGGATGGATTGGTAGCTCTTGCAATGCTTCTGGCTCATATTCACTCCAAAATCGACAATTCTGCTTATTTACGTACCCCTATGAGCCAAAGTGAGCTTCGTCGCTGAACACACCATAAAATGGAAGAAGCGCGCGATGAACTTTCTTAACAGAGCACGCATTTTGATAATAAAATTCAATAATTTGCAAGCGTTGTTCGTTTGTAAAACGATTCATGGTTAAATTATAGACCAAACTGAAGATGTTTGACAGTCAAACAAAACACAAAACGTGCGTCAGCTGTTTAAACCAGTGTTGCCAAAGAGATAATAGCTAAAAAATCACCCTTTAGTATACAATCAACGCCAAATTTAATTTTTCATTCAAATTTCATATAGACGATTAAAATTGAAATTTCCTTGGGGGTGCCAATAATAACAGTCGTTACGTTAATTAGAAAAAACATATTAACAAAAACTAAACGAATTCGTATTAGTTTTTAATTCTTAAACACAATGAAAATCGGAATTTCGACATGACGCAATGATTCATCAGGTTGGATAAAATCATCAACATATCTATCGGGGTAGTCCCGATACTGCATATTTAAAAGTCGGGAAAAACATAACAAAATTGTGCCGGGGAGTCCTGACAATTGACATTTAGGAGTCTTTGGTGTTAAAAAATTATTTTTCGTTTTAAGTTCTTGGGCATTTTCATTAATAGGATAGCGTTTTAGAACATAACAAAACTTATCTTTGAAGAAAATAATTACAAACTAATATCCGGTCACAGAAGTCATAAGTACAGGGACTTGGTATTTTATTTATTTCTTTATTTCATGCAAATCTTGATAAAAAGTCATTTCTACAAATAAGCTTTAACATATAACATTAACATGAAATAGTTGAGAACACTCTGTTGTCGGATGACAAATGGCGACTGATCCATTCCATTACATTCCCACGGCCCTTTTCATGACCAATGCCAGATGTAAACCCTAGAAAACGTTAAGTACAGCACAATACAGAACTGATAAAATAATCCCCATTCATAATCATAAATATTTTAAAGCTGATTTATTTTCCATCAATACAATCCCTCCGGAGCTCTAATTTAAATGTGCACAATATGTCCGGCCGAAGTGGTCAAAGTGGCTGGTAGGCGGATTTAATTTTTACGAGGTTTTTTACTAGGTCTTCCCTTAGAGCGTCCCTTTTTTCTTCAGTACACCAAACATTAAAACACACGTCCTACAAAATTGTGGTGAATTAAGATTGCTGTATAAGAAATTGAATATCTCAGACCTCCATCAATGGATTTATTTATGTAATTGTTTTTTTTAAGAAAGATTTATGTTTCTTCTAAAACAAAGTGAATGTGGATACAACGCTCACGGCAATCGATCTTTGACATTTGACAGGATGTTGAACAGATAAGGATTTGACATTTCGAATATTTTGAGAAGTCGCCTAAGTGAAAAATCTGCAGCATTTCAGGACAGGGGGACATGGTAGTTTCCCCTTGGTGCCGTAAGACGATCCCAAATGTTGCGTGTGAACATGTTATATTGGTGGCTCTTGGAACGCAAAAAGCGAATAACCGAATTCCACGAACATTTAAGACGACGGCGCTTTTTCTTCTGTGTCATCACCAGCCGTTGCCGCGCAATGGTCCGTAGAGCAATAGTCAAGTGCCAGATGGAAAAGATGAGGGTGTTCGAGAGACAGTGCCCCAGGGCCCGTCTCAAGTTGCATCGCACTCCCGAGTCTGACTACAAGAAGTTTTACTCCAACGAGGTCTTGTATAACGAAGCAAACGTGAATGGAGTAGATGCTTTTATTATTAAGCTGATAAGAAGTGCATATGGCACGAGCTATGACTTCTACCAACAGTCTGATCTTCGGGGCTCACTACCCCAATGAAATGTATCACGAAAGGGTGCGACGGAATGGTCTAGTCCCACCTGAGGCATTCCTCTACTTTGATAAAACTTGCCTGATACAGGATGTGGACGGATGCCCTGTAATCTTCACCGTGGCTCGCAGAACAGTAGAACGGCGACTCTTATACTAACCGGACGTCGTTCGGGAACACGAGGAGCTCCTCCGGTTCAGTAGAGAGATCCCTGATTGAGATGGAGAAGAATCTGCTAAGGAGAGATATTCCTTTTGGCGGCTGCTCAAAACCAGCCTCCGACATAGTCAGACCTTCAATATTCTTCCGGCGGTTAGTGTTAACTAACAGCGTATTTACATAGGTTTAAGATAAAAAAAAAATAAAAAACACACGTCCGTAGGTTGCGGACATAGTTAAGTTAGCTTCAGTTTTATAAGGGTTTAGAAAGGCTTAGGGTAACTAGCTTAAGCATTATAAATTGTCCTTAAAGAGCCAAGCTTTTAAGTTTTCTTGGCAAAATGAAATAAACAATAAATACGTCTTCAGACAGGACAAACAAACGATAGTATAGGCGGAAAGGCTAGTAGAGTAGAAGACAAGATTAGCTTAGAGCACACGCATAGAGTCAATAAGTTGGTTGTAAGTTCAAATGAATTGTTAGAGTTAAGCTTGAATTAAACATTTTGTTCAGGATTAAGTTAGACACAAGATGTGGCAAAATAAAAATTAATTAAAATTATAATAATCATATCATTATGTTTCAATGGCGTCTCCAGAAAATATTGTAAAACAATTTATTAGAAACCAAGTTGTTGACATTTTTAGGAAATACATGCTTTATTGACTTTTATGAAAAATTTCTAAACATAGGAAGTAAATAAATAAATGAGGACATTAACAGCGCAAGGGATTTTCCCGCAAATTGAGGTTCGGTTTTCTATTAATTTTTGTAAAAATTAAATAAGCAAAAATTAAATAACGCAATAATTGTTCTCGAATTTTATGTAGAAGTCGAATAAAATCATCAAAATGTCGACAATACATATTTAGATGTCGGAAAAAATATTACAAAATTCTATTGGGGAGCCCCGTCGATTCACATTTAGAAGTCATTTGTGTTAATAAAATAAATGTCCATCAATAGGCACACGTTTTAGTGAATAAAAAAAACTCTCATTAATTTAAAAAATTCGTTTATTCGGATTGACTTTCCCCCATCCATTCGGAATTAACGAAATTTTACTGCATATGATATGCTTACCGAATGAAGCAATTATCATGCACCAATTACTCCCAAATAGGTGATTGATATTTATAGAAACACAGTCCAGGTCCAACTGATGATGCCTCCACCCACCGTCCATGCTATCCACGCATTTTTTTGTCAACAATTATTACCCATTATCCATCTGACCCGCGAAGTCTAGTACTTTGCAGCTAAACAAAGCCAGTCGTGCACTACTAGTCAGCGGCTCATTACGGAATTAGCCAGAACCAAGAAGAAGCACCGATTAGCACCTTCAAATCTATCTTTTGAGTACCACATACCAACCGATGGTAATTACGCAAAATGCAAGCTCCAATCTGCTTCAGGATCCTTATCGTAGCCGAATTATTTTCCCAACGCCAATCCATCGTTAAAACGCTGATTCAGGCAGCATCAATTTATTGCCAATTTCAGTAAGACTTCCCCGAACACACTATCTCCTCCCGGAATGACTCCATAAATCCCCAAGCAAGGCTACACAATGTTGCAGCTGAGAATCCTTTCCTTAAGTGAAATTTATGTGTTTTGCGTTAAGCTCAGATCGGAATGATGCTCCTTACGATGCGCCACGTCCCCTCCGGGACCTGTTGCGATGCACCATCCGCAAACTACCAGGACACTGCACAAACTTTATCCCTTTTCATCTAAATGACGCATAAAACTCAATCTACTTAGCATTTGCACGTTCGCACGCAAACAAATACTCGACTCGCTGGCAACTGATTAACTTTAAGTCCGCTGTATGTCGGGGCACAAGAATGGAACTTTTCAAATTAACCCCGAAGACGACGAAAGAAAAACGAACACGAAGGGCGACAACAAACGATCGCCGGCATAAAGTTTACTGCACTCGATTTGGCCATTTCATCAGTCTGGTGTGCGACTGGAGTCAGTCATTCGCCGCCGCCGCCGCCGTGCCGTGCAACGGAACTGAAGTCATAATCAATGAGGATGCAGATAATTGCCTTAACTTTCCACTCAATCCCGAGCTTGTGCAACGTATCCCTGGCTGTTCTCAATCGATTCGCTATTTGCAGTGGATTTATGGAGCAGAGCTCGTCCTCGTGCGTCCACGCCTCATCAAGGCGGTCGCTGCCGCATCGTCGACAAAGTTCAATAAACCCTTGAGCTCTTCGAAAACATTTATTTCATTTTTTTTCCTTCTCAAAGCTTATCCCTGTTAAGTGAAACGAGGAGTCACATTTGAATGGCTGAACGGGTGGCCACCGCCCATTTCAACACGCGGCCGCCGCCGTCGACTTGCTGAGTGTGTGGACGGGTGGGTGGGAGGTTGAGTTTGCTTGCGTGCCCTGGGTTTGTTGATATAATTTTTCATTACAAGGGATTTCCACCTACCTCCGCCAGTGAGCCCACACACGAGAACTTGAATTGAATTGCATCCATGTGAACGGATTCCGCCCCTAAGGACATGCACACAGTAATCCTGCGAGGAAATTATTCCCATTTCGTCCGCTTCTACCGCTTCTGCCGGTTCTGTTGGTTGTGCTAATCGTGAACTTCCACCCAGAATACGATGGATCTTAAGATTCCCAGCAAACTGATGGCAGTCCCAATTCACATCTTTCCGCTTGGTGCGCCGCCCGCCCCCGTGCCTCCGCGGTGCTACGGCTAGATTGAAATTAAAGCCGCTGCTGGTGTGAGTGGGTTGTCTCAGCTCATATTTCATATTTAGCTATCCATATTTTTTAATTAGTGTACCAGCGCAAGGATATGAGCTCGGGCAGGGATTCACACAACTCAACCCCGTGGATCTGCAGTGCACCCGGCCAATGTATGAATGCATGCATGCTTGTACACGGGTAGTGCGCTGCTGTGATGATACGCGGCAGGCACCAACCGACCGACCGACCGAGCGTATTCAGTCAATGCAACACGTGCAAACTTTTAAATGAATCCTTAGAATGGGATTAAAATTATCCTCGCCCAGGGACGACTGCAGAATGAGGAGCCTTGCAGTGGGCTGGGGTGGGGGCTGCACTGGATCCTCGACAGCCGCAGCGATGAGAGGCAAAAATATTTCCCACACCCTTGCCTGTGCACACCGCGAGCACTTCCAAGGAGGAGGATATGCATGTGGAAAAGTTTCTTACCCCCAGCAAAGTAACCCTCTCTGATCCTCGGCGTCAGCCTCAGCCTTAGCCTCAGCGTCAGCCACCAGCCAACCACCCACTCTGTGCAATTAATGCGACCTCATTTATCACAAAAGGAAAATCCTACTCCTTTCTTTCGCTTTCGTTGCCTTGCTTTGATTTTGCAAACAACTCGCTCCTTCGGTGTCCTTCAACCCGAAGACCTCCTTCCTCCCCCCCTTCTCCAGCACCTCTTGGGACTGGATTTATCCCGAATCCACCCGCCGCGCCGAGCGAGTGAGCGAGTATGATTTAAAATAGAAGAGAAGTAAAAGGAAACTTTTTTCATTGCTAAGAGCAAACCGTCTGCACGATGAGTTGGTGTTGGTGTTGATGATGGGCGATGGGCGATGGCGGCCGTATCCGTTGCACACTTCTGCGAGTGCTCTTGTCCGTGTCACGTCTTCCACGTCGCCCTCTCGCCTTGAGTGAGATATATGCGCTGCATGTCAGTAGTGAATATTCGCCGTACTTAATCGTGATCATATTACAAGCGTTAATTACGAAATTTTATCTTTATGAGCGAACGAGGATGGATGGGCGCTGTGCTCTGCTGTGGCTGGGTGCCTTCGTTGTCGGATGAAAAATCCTAGACAATGTGACATGGTAACGTCATAAATAATCCTTGGGACTACGATTTTTGTGTCTGCATTGGGTGCTGTGCGCTCTCGCTCATTCTCCATTTTCCCATGCAGGGGGGCCATCATAAATCTTGTCTCAAGTAAATTTCTTCATCTTCAGCTCCTTCTTTTTCTCTTTTTCTCCTTCTACAGTGCGAGCACTTATGTCCCTTTGTGTGGGCTTTTATCATTTTCTTTGTTGCCAGCGACTCCTTGCACTTAAGACAGACTTGTAATGTGTGTCTATTCTTCTTTCGTCGTGGGGGCTGTCCAAACCCTTCCTTCCAGGACCAGGAAATAACAACGTAAAAGGATGTCATGTGCTTTGAAAGCAAGCTCAGCCGGAACACGGGACAGAACAGAAGAAGTCACCAATTGATTGCCGACCATTCGTTTCCGTTTAATTTTTAGGGAGTGCCTCCACAAGTCGACAGTATGGAGAATGGAGACTGGTGCAGATCACAGGACCGGCACGTTGGATGGAGAGCGAACGAAGTGATTTGTGCTTTATTGGACAGTGGTATCATAAGGCAATGTGTCACGGTAAATTGGAGACCAGGACAGGTTGGGTGGTCGTTTGTTAACCGGCTTAATGCTTCCTTGTCATTTGTATTTGAAGTTGAAACATGAGATGTGAGGCAATTTATGGATGCCTTGCGGGAGGATGTGCAGTTGCCAGCGAATGCATTTCAATTTAGTTTTTTCTTTTTCAGAGCTCTTGGGAGCGTTATGAGTTCTATTGGAATTAATTGCAAATTTCGATTAGAAATGTCCGCAAGAATGTTTGATGGAACATGCCGTTTGGGGTCACACATGTCTGGATACAGCGATTTCTTAGCTATTACCGACTGGCGGTAGACATCATTCCAACGTAAATTATTTGCTGTTTTGACTGGTCTTCGAAATGCTGCATTGAAGCTCTCAAAGAAATCAACAGCAACATACTTCCGTACACCGTTGAGCTAACATTTGACGTAAGGCACTGTGTTGGAGTTCTTTCATTACGAAAACCTCACGAAGGTGATACGTTTTTCTTCTTCATTGCAGTCCTCACCCAATACAATGGCGGACGAAAGCCTCACAAATAAAAGGAAACAGCTGGATACTGAATTGCACGGAGAATGTCGCGTCCAAGATGAAAGCTTATTGCGAGACTGTAGCACACGTCTGATCGTCTAAACGGACAAAATCAATTTCAAGACAGTCAAATTGTTTGAGAACCTTATTCACCGGCCCCGAGTTTCTAAAGCTCAGCTTAAGCCGACTGATTAATGACAATAAACAGACTCCTCTTAAATTTCATTAGAGGTCGGAGAGGTTTGTCTGTGTGTTCACAAAGTCTTGGAGCTCACAGAAAGGATATTACGGACCTGTTTGTGCAGCCGTCGAACACATTGCTTCTCTCGGAGACTTGGCTGAAGGATGAAGGCAACGTAAATAACGAAGCGGAGTGTCAATCTGTCACAACACTAGTATTGTTACTCCTCCCACTTGCAACAAGCAAATACGTTGTCTGAAAATACTTCAGCATTCGACGACGTATGCATTGCTGAGTGAGTCATAGAGGACCAGCAAAAAATGTTGGCGGCAGTAGGAGTTCGGGTATTGTGATCTGGTCGGCACACCAGCATGTTTCCAAAATAATCAAGTCTCGACAAGAATTTTCTTATCAACGACGGCAATTGAGAAAAACTCGTGCTGCAATTTTAGGTGGGCTCGCTTTCATTGTGTTGCGTATGTCAATGCATCGAACTTTTTGTTTTCAACCGACACAGTGAACGGCTGTCTATTTGCAGATGACTCGCTGACTTATGGCAGCTCGACGTCCCCACAGACAGACGCGCGGATGCTCGAAATCCAAACAGCGAACAAATTTGACTACTTTACCAAATGGGGCATTCGTATCAATGCTGGGAAATCGGTACTTATGTGCTTAAGGAGACCACCCAGAGGTGTATGCAGATCAGCAGGCAAATGTCGAGGCATAAATATAGTGTTCCCTTACGATACAGAAATATCAACAAACGAAAAAGTCAAGTATACTGACGTTAACTTCACGCAAAGGTCTTCCTATACTTCCATCGCACCTATCCCTTGATGCGCATTAAGCCAGAGGACAAAACTGCTGCTATAAATTTAACTATTTAACGTTAACTTAAATTAAAGAAATAATTTTATTTTTTATCTGTTCGCCTTCGTGGCTGGCTTACTACTAACTGACAAAATATTTCACATCTTAAGACTAGGTGGATGTCCCATGCAGCCAGGCGACAGGTCAGCATATCCGTTGGTGGCTCAGGTGTCCGCTCGTTGTCGATGCCTCGTGTGTCCGGTGGAAGGACGATTTTCACGCATTCCATTACGTACGGAGCGGATGTTGCTGCTCGTGGGAACTGTATCATGCACTGTTCGCATGATGAAATGTTTCTGGCGTTAACTTATACAATAGCTTTTATGGCCGATCTTAACGTACGGCTTTCCAATATGGCACACCACCTCGAAGACCAGCATGACGAAGCTCGCAATTTTCGAAAGAAAAGTACTGCGAATATATATCAGACTCACCTTCGACAGGGACCGTCAAAGGCACCATAGCAACAATAGGCTTAACGACCAAGCACGCATCCCCCTGCAACGGACCATGGTGCTGTTCAGAAAGCAGCTACTAACGAGGAACTCAGGAACCTGATAATCACAATCCGCGGACAACGCTACCTCCACGCGTGAAATCTGCTAAACGAGAAGGACTTTCCAACGACGTCAAACAACGAGCTGTACGGATTCTACCAGAGCAGCGATAGCAATCACCATCGAGATCACCAAGTCGCATACCACGGCACCAGCCCATCCCAAAAGGACCACCATGGACACACGGAATTGAACAACACGATGTAAGCACCAGCCATTGTAGGACATAAACTATTAAACAATAAACTATACGACAGTAGTAATAAACATTAAATTAAACAAAGTACATCAGTTGGGCCCCTATTGTTGAGCCAACACCCTGACCTTTAGTTTGAATATCTAGTTGTAATCTCAATTGTAGAAATAATTCCGTTCAAATATATTCCTAAATCGCTTTTAAATCAATGCATCGAAATTGTCTGAGGTGTTAAGTCAAGAGTGAGAAGATCAGTGGCAGCATTGCCAAAAAGCCATCAGAGATGCCGCCTCTGATGTGCTGGGTTTCAATCCGCCACCACAACGAAACCCCTGGTTTGACAACGAGTGTCGGCAGGCGAATGCAGCCCAGCAAGAAGCATACAAAGCGGCACTGCAAAGAAGGACAAGAGCTGCTCGGGAGCTCTACGAGCAGAAGAGGAGATACGAACACCGGCTTCTCAGGAGAAAAAAGAAGGAGCATGAGAAGCGCGCGATCGGCAAACTAGAGGGATATTACTGCAGGAATGAGGTAAGGAAGTTTTACCAAAGGGTAAAGTTAACCAGTCAAGGTTATAAAGTCCGAACCGAAGCCTGTAAGGATGATCAAGGGAACATCGTAGTAGAGTCACAGTCGATGCTGAGGATATGGAGAAACCATTTCTGCAGACTGTATAACGGCGACGAAGAACCAAATCCCGCTGTCAGGCAGAACGAACCATTCAACCCCAATGAAAGGGACGATGAAGATCAACAATTCCGTCCACCCGACCCAGATGAAGTGAGGATTGCCATATCTAAACTAAAATCCAACAAGGCTGCGGGAGCTGACGGCCTACCCGCCGAGCTTTTTAAGGCCACAGGCGATGATTTGGTAAGGAGCATGCACCAACTCATCTGTAAAATATGGTCGGAGGAAAACATGCCCGATGAATGGAACCTCAGCATAGTCTGCCCGATCCATAAAAATGGAGACCCTTTGAACTGCGCCAACTACAGAGGCATCAGTCTCCTAAGTACCGCATATAAAATCTTATCTGCCGTACTGTGTGAGCGCCTAAAGCCATTCGTCAACAACCCGGTCGGTCCATACCAGTGTGGCTTTAGGCCAGGAAAATCCACCATCGACCAAATATTCACACTGCGGCAGATTTTGGAGAAAACCCAGGAGCAACAAATCGATACCCACCACACCGATTTTAAGGCCGCGTATGATAGCATTTATAGAGACGAGCTATACAGAGCAATGTCTAGTTTTGGCATCCCTAGAATGCACGCTGCTCCATCAAGGTCGGTAAAGACCTAACCGAGACCTTTGATGTCAAAAAAGGATTCAGACAAGGCGACACGCTGTCATGCGACTTTTTCAACATCGTTCTTGAAATAATTGTTCAAAACTCGAACGCCAACACCAGAGGAACAATCTTTCAGAAGTCCGTCCAACTACTCGCATATGCCGACCATATTGACATTATCGGAAGAACACAGCGTGATGTCAATGGCGCTTTTGTGGGCCGCGAAGATGAGTTTAGCGGTAAACGAGAGTAAGACCAAGTTTATGCTGTCAACGAGAAAGGACACCCAACACCGACGTCTCGGTCAGAACGTCACAGCAGACAGATATAACTTTGAGGTAGTCAAAAACTTTGTCTACCTAGGCACCGCAATTCAGACAACGACACCAGCTCTGAAATCAAACGAAGAATAACTCTTGCCAATCGCTGCTTCTTTGGGCTTAGAAAGCAATTGGTAAACAAAGCCCTCTCTCGAACAACCAAGGTAACGCTTTACAAGACCTTAATCGTGCCAGTCCTGCTATATGGCGCGGAGGCATGGACTTTATCAAAAGCGGATGAAGCTGCTCTTGGTTGCTTCGAGAGGAAAATTCTTCGTGTGATATTCGGTCCCGTCTGCATAGATGGTGAGTGGAGGAGGAGATATAATGACGAACTATACGGGCTGTTTAGCGACATCGACTTAGCCAGAAGAGTGAAGATCCAACGATTGAGGTGGCTAGGTCATGTAGAGCGGATGGAAACCAATGCTCCGGCCCGAAAAGTCTTCGTCTTCTTCTTCTTCCACCCCCGAGGGACGGCGCAGTAGAGGAAGACCGCGACTCAGGTGGCGCACGCAAGTGGAAAGGGACCTCAACCAACTATGCGTGCGAAACTGGAGACAGCTAGCTAAAGATCGAGCTGGCTGGAGACGCTTGTTGCTTGAGGCCCAGGTCCACCTCGGACTGTAGCGCCACCTTAAGTAAGTAAGTAAGTAAGTTAAGTCGAGAGTGTTTGTGTGTGATTATCACATTACCCACCAAATTATCAATTAGTAAATATTATTACGATTAATATTAGATCATGCCAAAAAGGGGAAGATTCGTAAATGGGATGCAGAAGGAAAGAGAAAAGCAATATGTTTTCCCCGATGCCCTTAAAACTGAACTCATACTACCCCTTTACAAAAAAGCCGATACTATGTCATTTAACTATTATCGCCCCATTTCTATTCTGCTATCGGTTTTCACTAAATTTTTTGAAAGAGGAATGAAATCAAGAATTTTTTCTTTCTTAGATAGGACTCAGTTCTTTAGCGAATTCCAGTGTGGCTTCAGAAGAGGTAGGCCTACCGAGAGTGCGTTATTAAAACTGATTGGGGAAATATGTAACAGCTGGAATACTTCTCAAATTCCGTCTTACCTATTCATTGACATAACCAAGGCTATTGATACAGGCAGCAATACCATTCTTTTAAATACACCTTTTAAGGCTGGATTCAGAGGTCTTATTTATGATTGGTTTACTTCCTATCTTGAAACGTTTTTGCCGTAAATGAGTCTACGTCATTACACAAATACGGGTTCGATCACTGGATTGTGGCGAATGAAACACTGGAGTTCGCTAAATACTTTATACACGAATTTATTTTCAAGCAAACTTACTTCTTACACTCTATTACACTTTGACGACTACTATTACTTTACTACAAAACTCTTTGCGGCCTTCCAGGCTGAACACTTTGAACACTATAAAATCCCAAACTGTTTCCCACTGAACTGAACTTTGCTAATTCTCCCTCTGAACTGTAATAATACTGCCACTGAACTACCTCGCGCCGACCACCGTGACGATATTTATACTCCCAGTATTGGTTCTAGATCTTACCGTAGCCACGAGTCTATGGAATTTCCCCGCTGACTCTTAAATACATGATTCCTTGCAAGCTATTAGTGTATAGGTGGCATCCAATATGTACAAGAATTTTATATTATATCGTAAGTTGTAGAACTTTCGGCTGACTTAGCTACAAAGTACTAACCGTAGTGAACATGAAAAGAAAGATATGTTAAGCTCTGACGATAATATCTACTTCCCTATGCTTCTAATGTTTCATTAAGTTCCGTTAAGTTTCGCTAAGTTTCGTTAAGTTTCGATAAGTTCCGTTAAGTTTCGTTAAGTTTCATTAAGTTCCGTTAAGTTTCGTTAAGTTTTCGAAATCAGTCGATATTCATTTACTTTTCAGTACAAGTGTAAAAGAATTCTGTTCTAAACTCGGACTATAATATGGCTGTGATATGGGTCGCAGAGGGCCATATCTTCTCCAAGAACCACTCATGTTTGAGCGTGTGAAAGGGACCTACAAGTTCGAGGAGCTTTGTTTAATATTTCACATAAAACGCAGCACTAATTTCTTGTCGCTGCACGCGCGAATTGCGTGGAGTGTGGGAATCCAAATTTTCTTGCGAGTTCACGCAGCTCGTATTACGAGGGCAAACTGTCTAGACACTTCACGAGACAGTTTTGATTCCCACACTCGATAATTTAATGTATAACTTGCTTTTGAGTCTCGCTGAAGAGTGTAGCGTAATAAAATTACGAATAATGAACTTTCCGTCAGGTTGTTTCATTTAAGCAGTAATTGTTCGAACATTTCGGCGACCGTGATGAAGCTGATTTGCGAACCGGAATCTAATAGAGCACGACTGTACCCGCAGTACAGCAATCGGATATGCAGATATCGGATAGATAGTATAGACGTGACGTTTACATGACTTTAAATCTATGGCTGCATTACCGGACATGACAGGTGGTTCGCACTTCTTATTCAAAGAGGACTTACTTTGATTGAGCTGCAATTTCTTCTGTTGACCCCTCTGTTGCTGGTTCTCAGGCCCCTGTTGTTGATGGTGTGACTGCCTATGGTGTAATAATGGATTGTGCTTGCCATCGCACTTCTGACAACATCTGGATTGGTCTGCGGTGGTCTGGTCTGCGAACAACTTTCTTACACAGTTAGACCCTCTTTAAGCATTGTTTTTGACTCGAAAGACTTGGGGCTTTGTTTTAGTCGTACCGGGAATCGAACAAGGCCTGAGTGGTTAAGGCCAATTATGGTTAAGCAGTAGTTTAATGTTTCCGCAAACTAACTCATTTTTACTAATCCCTCAAGGAGGTGGAAGGCCACGGAATGGTTCTGACTCAACACATGGTTTACATGTCGTCCTTCAATATAATCTACGCTTTCGTTAATTTTGGAATCTTTGAAGGCAGCTTATTATATGTTGCAACTGCCAGTTGAAACTGAACATGTGTCGCCTGCTTTAGACGTGACACGATACCTGCGGATAAGGGAAGTGTATATCTGACAGGATATCGAGCCGCAACTTACGGCGGATGTATGACTAGAGTGCGAGCAACGGGTAATGGAAAATAGACTCGCACAGTGTGTAATGCAGTCAGGAGAGGCAGAACTGACAACTTGAATATGAGCTGGCAGTGATGTTCCTGCTATCGTGACAGAAGGATGTGCTCATCCATAAGCACGTCCTTATTCTTGGCCTTGAAAGTGTTCCCCATCGTGGGTATTCTTTTAACAATTATTATTATCGATTTCCGGAATGGCCTTCAGAGCCTCCACTGATTTGGTTATTGCTTTAATAATGTCGAAACGGAGTGGATCCCTTTTGGCGGAGGTCCTTCTAGCCATGTGTGTGCCAAAGAATCTATGGGCGTAGACTCTTCAGGAGGGTTTCTAATTTCTCCAATCGCCCTACTTTGACTAGCCACATTAGAGGTGGAATCAGCAGACGCCAGACTGCTGTGCAGACCGTAGAGTTCGTCATGAAGTCGTTTCCAGATCACATCAACTCAAAAGAGGTGAAAGGATGAAACGCACAATTCTTCTCTCGTAGGGACCAATGACTTCATGTCTTTGGGTCTCATCAGTGTCTTACATAAAGTCATCGTGGTCCTTCGAGAGGTGGCTCTGTTAGTCTTTTGCCTGGTGACCCAAAGGAACAGCGCTTGGCATGCGTTTAATGTCGGTACTTACGTCGTTCGCACTGTTTACTGCGGAGCCCCTAACTTGTCACAGGTGGTCCTTCCTTGTATACAGTATATACTTCTCTTCATTCCATCTTTCACCGTCGGACTCATTTCCGCTTGAATAGCAACAAGCCCTTAATGGACGGCACGCTCTGTTCTGCCAATCACGTGAAAGTCATCGGCGTATGCTGACTACGCTTGTAAAGATCGTGGCTCTTGTGTTGGCGTCTGAGTCTTGCACGAACTTTTTTTGTGTACTTATGCTTATCTTTTGGGTACAGTCAAAACTCTCATAATCTCTCTGACTGAACTTTCTGAACGCTTTTAATAAACTGTGCTGCTTCGGCTGCGTATTTTTACTTCCAATTGGTTTCCAGTAGCTTTTGGTGGGTTTCTGGACACATTCGGATGTCGGACTCGGATGTCAGACAACGCATGAAACGAAAATCCCCGTAACCTCGAAGTGCCATCGCATCCCATTCAAATTCAATCAGCAAGCCACACTAAAAAGCAAAACACCTCCCCAAATTGTGCATGTCATTACCCAAAGAATCACATTTCAATCGCAATTCTCGTCTGAAAAGTTTTCAATTGTTTTTGTTTTTGTCGCACTTTGGTACAAAAATGCCAACCGATTCACTTGTAATCACAATCTCAGTCCATTTCCAACGAGACCAATTTCGAGAAGAGATACAAATCACTCTCGACAATGCACTCAACTCTCGTCTGATTGAGATCAAAAGTTTTCACGGAGAGGTCCCAGCCCCAGTGCCAGCAGCTGCTGATGGAGAATTGCTGAATTGCTCACAAAAAACTTTTCGCCTGACTCAGCTTCGGATCCCAAGCAGGAGAAGTCCTCCCGTTGATTATATCACTCGGCAACGGCAAAGCCTTTTAGGGATTAAATTTCCATTTTATCAATTCCAGCCGTTTCTCACTTCATCGTCGGTTGTTTTATTCATTTTTTCTCCAACTCACACACGGCTCCATTGTCCTCCCACACGTTTGGCCGAATTCCGACATTGTAATGCGAATGCAACCAGGTCGGTGGTGGCCTATAATTGCCAGAGTCTTCGGTAAACGCACCCCGAGTGGAATGTCCCATCATCAGGACCTCCACACTTCCTCGAGGGCACGACAGAATTGAAAACTCACAACCGAGATACGAAATGCAATCCAATCGCTTCAGATACAAATCTCCGAGTCCATGTAAGCAGCTGCTACGTGCCGGATTTGTTTCGTGTATCACATGTGCGAGGTCGCCTGGGCCGATCTTGCAGGCAACTTTGCACAGTGTTCTGATTCATTCATTTCATGCGGCTTGCTAATTAATTACGGCAAAGTTTCGCTTCGAAAACTAACTCCAACGGCGGCATCGGAGGTTGGAAAGGATGTTTTCATGGAGTTTGAACATTATTCCCGAAAACAAAATGCATTCGAACGAAGAAGCCAACACTCACAAGTCTGTTCGTACATAACCACATGTCGATTGAACTTTGCAGACCCATCCGCCCGCCCGGCCGAGCACTCGAGCACGAGTGTCGGGAGTGAATGGAAAGTTTTGAAATTGGGTTTTCGCTCTTCTATGAGAATGTATTTTTCAATAGAGTTGTCAGTTGTGTGTTTCGAAGTGAATTAGCGAGTAATTGCTGTTTTCTGGAATTCAACGATTTTTCAAATGAGCGTTTGTCAATTATTGCGCTTGTCTGCTCTGGACTTCGGCCATGCGGCGGACTGAACTTTGACTCTGGAGTGGTAGTTGGTCAAGATGTGTGGGAATCTTGAAGTTTGCGAAGTTGGATCTTCTGCAATCTCTGAATGGACGGCAGTCAGGACAGATTTGTGAGCAGATATACGAGAGCGAGCAAAATTCGAAAGTTTGGAATGAATTTCTGGCAAATGGTTTGGGGGACTTGCAGTGGGCGCTGACATTAGAAAGGAAGACCGAGATGGGTTGACACAACGATTTGGTAAGGTTGAGGTGTGTGCCATGGTAAATGGATGAGATGTGTTTTGGCATGTGTCTGACAACGGAGTTTAGGCATGTTAGCTCCCGCCGAGATGATCGTGACCAAATCGTAAACCAACGGCAGATGGAGATCTCGTTCCATTTTCATTAAAATTTGTTTTCGAATTTTTTATTTCTAGCTTGGGAGCACTGTTCAAACTGATATGCTGACTGTTGAGAGTTGATTTGATGGCTTAAGATTTTACTAAAGTGCGATACTAATCGCAAGCTTACTTCACTTCCTCATATCGACTTCTGCAGGAGATATGGGGACGAAGAGTGTATAAGTCATCATCTGAAGAGTGCATAAGACACAGATTCGATGTCAAGCAGAATCTGATCTTGATTGCTCCCTTGGTCCACCCGTGGTTAATCGTAATTGGAGTAGCAATACGATAAGCAAGTCAGATCTATTCTCCATCGATGACCTCATCCTGTGTAATATTTAACGCAAGCTCTTTAACTTTTAGCCTACCGCCCTATGCGGTCCAAACCGCAGCCCACTCGTCAACTATTTTTGAGTCAAGAATGAATTCAATACTTTCCAAAAACTCGTTCTATTTATACAAAAATTCTTACAACTAAAGCATGCTATTCTGTATACTCCGCACCAGTGGCGTGGCGTGGAGAATTTGAAAAGGTAAGGCGCTAAAAATGTTCAATGTAATATGCATTGCTGTTTTGCTAATCACATACACGTAAAGAAATTCGGGCCAATTTTGTTTAGAGTCAAGGAAAAACATACAGTGGACCTAAAGTATAAGAAAAGTGGCTTCGGAAGAAACCATTTTTGGCTCGTGCAAAAAAAATTTAAAGTATGCAACAAAAAAATAAGGTACTTCACAAATGACGTTTGGTTGACGGTAAATAAAATTACCAAACTTCGTTAAAAACCACCACAAGGGCAAGCGTGATCACAAATAAGAATTTAAATTAAAAACAGTAAGAGTACGGACAAATTATGTAAAGTTTTCTTAAACGCATTTCTCGTTATTTGTATTTTCTATTCTTCTATCTTTATTACATCACCATCATCATCTTCTGACCCGCATGCGCCACTAAAGGGGTCGCGGGGGTAAACCACGCACGAGAGATCTCCAGGCAACTCGATCCTCCACCATCGACTCGCACTCATCAGGAGTTATGCCCAAGAGGCTAGCTTTTCGACTCGTCTTGGGTCTGCCAAGCGGTCGCCTACCTGAAGTAATCGCATTCACCGCCCACCTCGGAAGTCGTTATGAAGGGGACTTTCGTGCCACGTGACCAAACCACCGAAGCATAGCCCTCTCCGTTCGAAGAAGCAGCTGTTCAATGTTAAGTTCCTCGCGCACTGCAGTGTTTCTCACCCTATCCCGGCGAGTAATTCCCACAACAGCACGAAGAAATCTCATCTCAGCAGCTTGTATTCCCGTTCTCAATATTTCGGGCATTACCCAAATTTCATGACCATAGGGGAAAGTTGGAATAGTTTCCAAATCCACAAAACAACTGTAGATGAACTTGGCAAACTCCCAAGCCTTGTCAAGTACTGTAGATGAGCTTGGCATACTCCCAAGCCATGTCAAGTCCCATTCTTAGAGCGAAAAGCTGGTTGGTTGTACTTCTACCGGGACAAAAGCCGCACTGTTCATCTCCCATCCTGGGCTCGACCATAGCTCTAGAACGCTCTTCAAAATCCTTTGCGTAGACTTTCCCGGGGAGACTTAAAAGAGATGGATCTTTTTCTTGATTGTGTATAGAAATAAAAAAAAAAGCGGGACAATCAGCGCAGTTTGCCAATCGCCAGGTGTCCCACCACGTTCCCAGGCCACTTTAACAATCCAAGAGAGCCATGAAACTCCCTCTTTACCCATGCCTTAAGCATTTCTGGCCCGATTTCATCCCCACAGGCGGATTTGCCAACTTTTAGCGATTCAATCGCCAAAATGACTTCCGTTCAACTATTCTCCGCCCCACTCAAGACTACAGTTCAATGCCCTGTTCGCGATTAAGCGGCTCCGAAAAGTGCTCGCTCCATCTGCGAAAGATGTCCACCTCATTAGAAAGCAACACATCATCTTTGGATTTGACTCCTTCGATGATGTTCAATTTCCTTCGTTGGAGTCGGCGGATGGTTTGCCAGAACACTTTTTCCGCAGATCTATTGTCACCGAACTCCTTCCGAGATTGCTCTTTAGATGCAGTGCTCAGTGAGATCCAGTGTACACAGCACCAAGCGATGATCAGTTGACAGTTTAGCAACTCCCATCACATGAACAACACAAACCATCCGTTCTACACACGATGGTACCACAAATAGATCTATCAACGACTTCTGTTAAAGCCTCTGACCGTACCATTTGTCTTTATGAATGTGTTTATGTATAAAGAAGGTGTTTATTATGGACATGTCATTTGCACAGCAAAAGTCCAACAACTTGTCTCCGTTCGCGTTCTGGTGAGGATCACAGTTCCCCCCAATCACACTCCTCCATGTCGTTACATCCACACCCGCGTGGGCATTGGAATCACGGATCAGGATAAAGGGAACCAATTTCCGATACCCTTTCCAGGGCAGCATCAACTTTATCCAGGAAGCCGCGTACTCCGACTCGAGATTTGGTGCATACACCTGCTCTAGAGCCCACTAGATGGTATCCCTCTTAATGGTACCCACTCTAATACCCTGCCTGCCAACCTGGGGCGTGTGAGTATCCCCACCCCTGACATTTGAGGTGCAACGTCCAAAAGGTCCACAGTTCTAGATCGCTTGCTTCGTCGTTAAGATACCCTGGATATCCAGTGGCAACAGTTATTGTTAAAAAATAAAAGGATAAGAGCATCCTAGCTCGATAACTTTTTTTGAAAAAATTCAACTTTCAGAAATAATTTTCTCTCTCCAAAAGCAAGGAGGAAAAAAATCTAAGAGAAAGGGGCTCAGCAAATATGTAAGTCAATGAAAAGCATAAGAAAACGTGTGTTAAACAGGGAGGAGTCGACCACAGCGAACGATAAAGGCAAAACAAGGACAGAGAATCAAATTGTTCTGACCAGGCCAGCCAGATATTTTATAGTCCGACATTTTTCGTGTTACTATGATTTTTCACTCTTTATTTTGCTGTCGCTTTGCGGTTGTTCTCTTATAAGCTATGGAGTATGTGTCATGCAGTGTTCCCACTTAATTTGTACCCAACTTGTAGTGAATAGCTCCAAAAATCGTAGCATTTCACAGTAAATTGAAGTGATAAGCGAATACTCGTATATTTCTTTTCAAATTGGATTTTTGTAAAGTTACATTTTGTTCGTGTCATTTGACTTGGGTGATTTTTTTGGCAACACTGGTTTACGTTTCGTGTTTTGTTTCACTGTCAAACATCTTCAGTTTGGTCTACAAGTTGACCATGAATCGTCTTACAAACGAACAACGCTTGCAAATTATTGAATTTTATTATCAAAATGCGTGCTCTGTTAAGAAAGTTCATCGCGACATCACATGTGTTCAGCGACTAAGCTCATTTTTGGCTCAATGGGTACGTAAATAAGTAGAATTGTCGATTTTGGAGTGAATATCAGCCGGAAGCATTTCAAGAGCTACCAATGCATCCAGAAAAAGTCACAGTTTGGTGCGGTTCATGGGCTGGTGGCATCATTGGACCGTACTTCTTCAAAGATGATGCGAATCGTAACGTGACTGTGAATGGTGAGCGCTACCATGAGATGATATCCAACTTTATTTTGCCCAAAATGCAAGAGCTTGACTAGCATGACATGTGGTTCCAACAAGACGGTGCCACATGCCACACAGCACGCGCAACAATGGACTTATTGAGAGGCGAGTTCAGTGAACATTTTATTTCACGTTCGGGACCGGTCAATTGGCCGCCTAGATCGTGCGATTTAACGCCTTTAGACTATTTTTTGTGGGGCTATGTTAAAGCTCATGTCTATACAGACAAGCCCGCTTCAATTGACGCATTGGAAGACAACATTGAAGCATTTATTCGTGAGATACCGGCCGAAATGTTGGAAAGAGTATGCCAACATTGGACTAAGGGGATGGACCATTTGAGGCGCAGTCAAGGTCAACATTTGCATGAAATAATCTTCAAACATTAAATTATATGGACCGTACTATCGATTCAAATAAAGATTTCATGCATTTTTCTGAATTTTATGTGTTTTTTTTTGAAAAGCTTTCCTATAGCTTTTAAAAAATCACCCTTTATAAATAAATGTAAAATAAAATAGTTGAATTAATAAACTAAATAATGCAGAAAAAATAGATAAATAAATAATAAATAAGTAAATAAAGGAATAATAATAAATAAACAAATAAATAAATAAATAAATCAATATATAAACAAAAAAATAAATAAATATGAATTAATAAATAAGTAATATAAAAATAACGGATACACACGAACAACGACTAGGGAAATAGATCTTTTACTAAAGTGTTGTCAGAGTGTCTACATCGGACCTTAAATTTCGCCATCAGGGTGTTTATTCTTTCAGATATCAATTCAACCTTAGCCCTTTTCTGTAAGACCTTCGTAGAGAAATATCATGGGAGGCTTAGGATCATTTTTGAGAGTTTATTCTCTATAACTTTGCTATATGGGACTTTGCGCAATTACCCCAAACCTGGCATACATATAGAATTATGACTTGAAATGTAACCTTGTGCAATGTGATTTTGTTTTCAATTGATAACAGTGACTATCTGTTTATAAGGGGATATAAAAGTTTTGTACTTATATTTATTTTGTTCAGCGTTTGCCTCACATATTGATGAAACAGTAATTTCGAACCAAGATGAATTGTAAAGTATGAAATAAAAAGTATTTTACGGAAGAACTCCATTCAATTGATACATTTCCACTCGCAAGTGGTTGGACGGAATGCAACATGCTTTTCTTTTTCGAGTGAAAAAGAAAGCTTGCATTTTTTCCTTACTTAACTTTATTATCCATTTCGTAAAATAGCTTATAAGTATTTCCAGCGCAATGGAAAGATTCCTCTCAATAATGAGAGGAAATTCATGCGATGAAAGCACAACAGTGTCATCCGCGAAAATAGCAATACCGCAGAGAGAGATATTAGGAATATCTGATGTAAATACATTGTATAATATAGGCCCAAGAACAGGGCCTTGAGGAACCCCAGTATTGAAGTATTTTATTTCGGATTGTACATTATTAACAGAAACACTAAAGGTTCGATTACAGAGGAAACTTTGGATTATTTTACACAAATAGTACGGGAAATTGAAACGAATTTAAAAACAATACCATTATGCCACATAGAGTCAAAAGCTTTTTCTATATCAAGCAGAACCATGCCTGTGGATTTATATTGACAACGTTGTTCTTTGATATATTTGACTATTCTTAAGGCTTGATGGGTAGTGCGATGGGAGTTCCGAAAGCCAAATTGTTCATTTGGAAAAATATTATGCTCCTGAATAAACTGCATCAACTTTTCTTTTATAACCATTTCTAAGAGTTTGCTTAAACTACTGAGTAGACTAATTCGCTTATAACTCTCAACTTTGTCAGGAGGTTTCCCAGGTTTGTTGTTTGGGATAACTTTTGCCAGTTTCCAAGAATCGGGGAAATAGTTTAGCTTCAAGCAAGCATTAATAATAGATTTTATAAACTTGATGCCAGCTTTGGGTAGTTCCTTCAAGTGAAGGTTGCTTATTTTGTCAAAACCAGGGGCTTTTATTGTCTTTAGATTGTTTAAATGGAATGCAACCTCGTCATCGGAGACAAATGTGCTTGGGGGAGGATCAATATGCGACATATTAAAGTTATTTGTTTCGTTATTAACCTTGCCGATTGTGCTTGGATCGCTTAAGTTTATTCATTTTGATTATTACTGAATTAGGTCGAACAATGGTCTACATTACCCAAGCATTGGCATTCAGATCACTTTGATTAGATTCAATCCGAAATATTGTATCGTTAAAAGGTTGTACTGGAATTGGACTTGTGTCTTCGTAGAACAGACAAATATTATGCCTCTGTGCACACATTTCACGTTGCTTGTTGTATCGAAACATTGCTGAAGAATGGAATTTTAAAAGAATGTATGTATGGAAAGTGCAACGGATGAAAGTGTAAACAATTACAAGCACATGAACTCAACTGCCTTCTACGTAGAATGAATCACAGACGATACCTATCGAATCTCACTTGACATTTCAATGTTACGTAATAGGTTGTCGTACTGTGTGCTTGCATTGGATCACACTACACATGCATTTTAAATGTAATTATACTATAAAGAGCTTCACTTCGGGGAACTTACTAAAAGAAGTAGGTTCGTACATATCTTTGGATAAGACGTTACACTTGCGTGCGTAACGTGGCCGTTCCCCACTGCCTTGTCTCACAGTCATTGCGGTAGCCAATATCACAGTCAAAATCTCCAAGGATCTTACATGGTCCAGCAACGTCGGCCGTTGCACCCGTAAACTAATACAGTCCGCGGTCGAAACTCTCCTCCAGATCTAATCATCTTGTGATGAGCAAAAATCACAGGGAGAACCTTTTTCCATTTAGCTTGTACATTAAGTACTATACTTTTTATCACCTGCTTCTTGAGCATGTGCAAATATTTGATCCTTGCTCACGCGTTATTATGTCTTTAAAAGACGTTTACACAACTTTTGCAAACTAAGCCCGTGTATCCAATTACGACCGTTCCGTTCACTCCTGTTGGCTGTTATCAATAAATCTTCGGCTCCCATCAAAATTACTTGCTGTCTCGTTTGTGCAGCGACGAGTGTCAGTGTCAGGAAGGTGGGTCCGGGTTATCCACGCTTTTCAATAAAATAAGTTTCAATTTTTATCTCTTCTAGTGGACAGCCAGGATCAGAGTATCAGTACCAGAACCAACCCCCTCGGAGCTATATCGGCGATACCACAAGGTAGCCACCTCGGTCCTCTAGCGTTAGTCCTTTGTACCAACTATGTTGACCATGCTATTACGTATTCTCATTTCTCTGTGTTGAAATTCTGTACATTTACTTAATCCACTCCCACTGACTTTTACTCTCTTTAAGACGATCTTCTACGGATCGTCAGTTAGAATTAAAATCGGAGGGTTTTAGGCATATGGGCGAGCCAGCATCACCAGGGCGGTTTCTTTCATCAGTTTTCATCGTTTTTCTAATTTTTGCGCTATCGAACAGCATTTCTTCTTATGTGACGAAGTAGTCGCTCCGTCTATCTACAGTCACTTACTCATCTATCTAAGTAATAATTAATGCTCGTGACCTCAATCATTCCAAATCAATATCCGCGCGTGGCCTTGTCAATCACTGGTGGGATGAATTTTCGAAACCATCGCAAAATGTCCGTGTAGCCTAGTCTGTTGTAGCTTTCCTGTGCTGATGCATACGTATTCTGAACGCATTAACCGTCGGATAGATATGAGCCCCTAGGAAACCATCCCCAAACTGCCGTTTCCTTTATTATTCGAGACACTAACTGCCTTGAATGTGTCACTCTTAGCGCCAAATCCCACATCTGAGGTTCACATTTGTTTTCCACAGAGTACATCTTATGGCATCCAACCTGGTCAAGAATGAAGATACTTCACTCATTCTTCATCTTTTTTATTTGGAGTTCCTGTCCAGTCTGGATCTAGGTCTTAGCCAACAAGACTCTCCAACTAGCACTAACTCTGAGCTGTCTGCCTCCGTTGGTCGAGGTCCTTCGCAAAATGGATGCGTCAACTTGTCCAGTCTGGATCTAGGCATTAGCCAACAAGCCTCTCCAACTAGCACTACTTCTGGGTTGTCTGCCTCCAGTTGGCTGCCCAAGTTGGTCGAGGTCCGTCGCAATGATGCGTCAACTTGTCCAGTCTGGATCTAGGCCTTAGCCAGCAAGCCTCTCCAACTAGCACTACCTCTGGGCTGTCTGCCTCCAGTTGGTTGTCCAAATTGGTCGAGGTCCTTCTCAAAATGGATGCGTCAACTTAAACGTGGGCGAACTCTGTTGCGTTGTCGTACAAATACGGAGACGAAGACTCTTCGGACTGTAGTTAGTTGTCCATGCATGTAGAGCGCATCCGAACCCCCTTAGACGCAGACACCAGGCTAGACTTATGTCGTTGTACTTGCCATTCAGTTGGTGGTTGAATCGTCTTCTCCAAATTTCCTCAACACAAACAAGATCAACGATTGGTCAATCATCCGCTTTTGAGATTGTCAATGCCTCAGTGTCGTACGGCAGGACACGGGTGATCAAGGTCTTATATGAAGTCAGCTTGGTCCTTCGAGAGCAGCTCCATTGCTTAATTGCCTCTTGATTTGAATTGAAGGTCTTGGTGAGTTCGTTACCGACCTTGATGGAGCAGAGAGTGGACTCCACGAGACGGAACGCAACATTCTGACTTTGGTTGTGTGACAGTTTTGCTACAATCCTTAAATAATATGGAATTTACTAGAAACTCAGATAGTATTTACCTGCAAGAGCAATCGAATAAGATTGGAGGCGTTCTCAAGATGCCATGGAAGAAGCTGCTACTGATATTCTGGCATTTACGCCACCATCCAAGGCAAAAGTCAATTCGTAACTACGTTCTCCCTACAAAATTAGGTTAAGCTTTAGTATTTATATATCTTCGGGCTATGCCCCCAAAGAACAATAGGCTCTGCACTCCGATCATTCTATAATGAAGCGCTATGTATGCAAGTATGTCATGGCATGGTATACTAAATGTGGACGTAAAACCAGTATCAGATCCATTGACGGAGTGGGTTGGTGCGTTGCTCACGCTTTTTGTAGATACTTATTTTTTGTTTTTGTAGGCACTGCCACTTTTTTATTTAGTTTCGTAAGAGTAAGCATTTTCTGTTTTCTGAATTATTCTATTTCGAATGAATATAATGAAAAGTGTCGTAGAAAAAAATGCACATTATGGCAGCGACATTAACATTCTGTCGACAGGCTTTTCTACTAGTGTAATAAAATATACATGTTTGTATACTCCATACTCACGTGACAACAATAAGGACTACCCCAGTATAGCTGTAGCCTTTGGCTTGTAATGTCATTTGGTGCATAAGCATATCAAGAAGGACGAACCAAGGGTCATTTTCTGATTGTGGTGCTCTACACTCCGTAGCAACGGCTAGTCAGAGTGATCTCCGCTCACCAAGCGCAAAATTTCACGGATGTCTCAGACAAAAAAATCAGTCAACCCACTCAATTCCACTGAATTGATGTGGCTTTTGTCCCGTCTCTGTACTTTTTGACATAATTTTTCAATTAAGCACACTCGCCCAGCGGCACCAAAACAGTCCACTCAGTGCTAATTGGATTTTTCAACAAGACTAGGGAAATCACTTCGACCACCACCGGCTCCACCTAATCCGGCAAATCCCCAATCAATCAGTCGCCGCCCTTCGAGAATGGTGAGAAAAGGATGGAGATTATGGCGGAAAAGCAACAACGTCATATCAATCCTCGAACATTTTTTGTCATTCATCGATCGACTTCTTTTATTCAAAATATGCCGACGCAGAGAGAGAGAGAAGCTGAACAGTCTTCCTCGAATTAAAATCGTCTTACCTGAAGTCGAGCAGAAAACTACTCGCCACTCTGAAGATGAATGTTGAAACTTTCGCCAAACAAAGGACGCCCTGGCTCCGGTGCAGGTACAAAGCCCTGCAGGCAGAAGGGCCAACTGCCTAAGCACGTTACTTGTTGAGGGACAAATAAAACTTTCAAAGACTGCTTATTCCCACAAATCCCCCTTGAACTCCATCAATTAGCCGAGCCCAGGAAGAAAACTCAGCCCCTCTTCCCGCCCCACGCAGTTCTTCCCCTGTTCGTCTTTGTCCTCGAACTCGAATCCACCCCAAGACAAATTCGCCAGGAAATTCAAATAAATAAAACCGATTGCAACTCATTCCCCGGGGAAATGAAATACATAACCCCGAACAAAGAGACGAACTTAATTTATTTTTTACTATTTATTTGCTCAGCTTATTGTTATAAACTTTTAATGTTTAATTGACTTTCATCTCGGCGGAATGGGATCCGCCGAAAAGGTGAAACGCGGCAACGGCGAAACGGCAGAACAGGAATACGGCACGCAAATGAAAAATAAGAAAAATTATCCAAAGTCTCACCTCAAGAACTTTGCGAAACTTCCAACCTCGTCATTGTGCTCCAGTTGAATTGGTGTACGGTGGATGGTACACGGTGGGCCGATGCAAGGCGCTGGCCGACTGGGGCCAGCACAACGCAGCAGGCGGTCGACAGCAACAATAGCAAATCATCAGCGTCATTGTGGATTCCTTATCTTTGTATGCCATCCTCGGCTCGCTAAAGAGCCATCATCGTCGTTGTCCTCAAGTGGATGCGGCCCTCCTCTTCGGGAGGACTCCGCATTGGACTTTCCTGTGTCATTGTGGGCACATTGCTGGCGTGGTTGTTGGTCACAACTTCCATAATGTTATTCCAACACTTGAGTGGGTCCTTCGTGGCATTTTTTCTTTCTTGCTTTTCGGTTTGCATACGCCTCCGTCGTCAGCGTTAAGGCTTTTCTGCATTCGCTGGTGAGCGGAGGATTTTCGAAAGACTTCAAGTGCGGCAGAGTGCGGATATTTTGTTTTGTGTTTTGTGTGAGCAAATTTCTTTTCATTCGGCAATTGAAATTATTTCTGTCTTGAGTGTTAATTTGGCTAATGGCACTCACAATGTTGACACAGTCGCACTTTAGTCTGGGGTTTTGACAGAAATATTTTGACAACGGCCCATGAAACTGACGATGCATGGGGCTGGAATGAAGGGAAAGATGCGGTTTTTCTTGATAGACTGAGCTAAATTCACTGTCAAATAGATCTGAATTTACCACTCTTCCAACAAGACCACGTTCATTATGCAAATGTAGATGTGAGAACTCCGAACTCTATTGAACATCACTTAAATATACAGACTTCAACTCAGTATTTTTCCAACACCCACCTATGGTCATGAAATTTGGGTAATGACCGAAATACTGAGATCGGGAATACAAGCTGCTGAGGTGAGATTGCTCCTTGCTGTTGGGGGAATTCCTCGCCGAGATAGGGTGAGAAACGCGGCAATGCGCGAGGAGCTCAACATTGAGGAGCTGCTTCTTCGGCTGCGATTTCGGCACGTGGCACAAATGTCCCTTTCTTCACGACTTCCGAGGTGGGCATTGAATGCAATTCGATCAGGTAGGCGACCGCTTTGCCTTGTTACGCTTGGGCATAACTCGTGATGGTAGAGTCGATGAGGTAGAGTCGATGGCGGAGGATCGACATGCCTGGAGATCTCTCGTGTGTGGTTTACCCCCGCGACCCCTTTAGTATAGCATGCGGTTCAGAAGATGATAAAGATGATGACTTAATTCATTTTTTCGACGTAGCGTGAACCTGAGAAGGCTTGTAAGACTCAGCCGTTAGTGCTATCATCGAAGCCCATTGCTTCTACTTGTCAGCATGGAGTTGTGCGAGTTCCATTCGGTTCGTCTCTTCAATATCCTTTTCTTCGGTTTGTAATTGAGCGTTTGGATACAAAGACTATTTATGGCGGCCATTTATGTCCATGCTCGAGCTGGCCAGGTCAATCAAAGCAACAGACTTTGTGGTTGTGTCTTGTTTTTTCCTCGCAGACATGACAAAGTTCCCCACGCAAAATATTTTTTTTTTCTTCATGAAACTTTTAAGAATGCTATTAGAATCTTGGATGGACGTGTGCCTCAACCAACAAGCCTTTCCAACCAGCACCAGCTTTCGATAGCTGTGTCCAGTGTCGCAGACAAAGTTGACACACACAATTTATTCCGCGAACAAAGCCCGGAATGACCCGGATATGGTTTCGCTGTGCTCAGGTAACATCGCCGCAACAAGTCAGGGAGTCTCGGTCCTATTGATTTGGAAAAAGGAAAGTTGTGTATGTTCACATTGGGCCGGATTAGGCACAGCTGACCATCCGGGGTAGGGGAGTGGGAAAAAAAAGGATTATTCATTCCATTTTAAAAAGCTATCTTACCAGCCGCTGCGGCCTGAAATATAATCTTAGCAAATGAAACCTGCGTTAAGACAAGTTTTGTCGGCCTTGCCTCGCGGCTTCAAAGACACAGACAGACATTTTTAACATTGATTTTCACATTGTAATAGGGTCCTGGGGCGAGATGATGTTAAGAGCGTTTGAAAAATATCCTTAAAATCTTATAACAACATAAAACTTAAAAGGTAAGTCATTAAGGTTTTTAAGAGGTGCTAAGCTATCAGACCGACGGTTTTTTATTAGAAATAAGACAAATGACATATTTTTGAGACATAAGAAGAGGCCGTATTGTATTATAGTGGGTGCCACAGTGGGTGCTATGCCAATAAACACACTCCATCCACGAAGGATTACATTCTTTGGAAAACAGACATTGACAATGCTCGAAACCTTATAACTCTTAAACGAATGTGATTGGAAAATTCGTATCAGTTTTTTAAAATCAATATACAAATACCGAATGCTGTTAATTACAGAATATGCTTGAGCTGTTACGTATCTTTTCTAAATTTGTATTTGAAGATATAAAATACACATCTAGAATTATGCTGACCAGGCTGACGGCTTAGCCATAGCTCTTAGATTCATATTATATAACTTTCCTTATTGTTATGAATTATTAATAAAATGAATTACTTACTTACAAAATACACTTGAGAAGATTATGTGAGTCAAACGATACTTCTTTACCCGTCCTTACACTGGGGTATTACAAACCCCACGTACAAATATGAAGAAACATGCGATTTTTATATATTTATATACATTTTACTTTCCATATAATTCATATTTTTATTCATCAAAACTGCACACCCAAGTTTAAACCTTGGAGCACGACTGAGCACGATAAAAAAAATCTGAAAACTGAACACCATCGCCTGCTGCTGGAGAGAGCATAAAATTGAATATATGAGTACATACACATGGCATGGTTAGGAAAAACTTTAACAGAACCTGGACAGTTTTGGAGTCTGTGTGGAGTATCCCATACCCCAGTGTGTGACTGTAAGGTTAAGTGCACTCGTGTGAGCAGACCAATTCATCTTCCAGTCAAGCAATAGTCCAAGATATTTGAACTGTTTAACTTTCTGGGTGCAGCAACATTTGTCAGAGCAGGAAATTTCCTCAAAATATATCTGAGAATAATGTCCTGACTTACAGATAGTCGCACTATGATTAAATCTAGCAATAAAAAAGGAAAGGACCATAGTTGAAAGGAAAGACCAATTTTTGTTTTGTCGCTTACGACCGTTTTATATATTTTAAGCCAATGAGTTAGGATCTCAATGTCATGTTTGATATGAGCGAGAGATTTAATGCATATCATATGCCATATCGTCCGCAAATGCTACGGTAGGGTAGAGAAGGGGGCTGCTAGTCACCTCATCAGCACACTTAGACCATGTTGGTCTATTGTGATACCCACAGTCAGGCTACTACCACCGATCGACCACTCCAACAATAGTGTCGTTAATTTGATCCCAACATCAAATGGTGACTGGACTAGATTTTAAAACCAGATAAAAGCGTAGTAACTTTGCTGTCACTGGAATTCGAACCGGGGACCCCACTAACCAAAGGGCAGGCACTTAACCAACTGCGCCATCTAGTCGTTTTCAAATGCAGTAACTTTGCTACGAAATGTTTGCCGAAAAAGTATGTTTATAAAAATCAGGAAAAGCGCAGGACCAAGAAGAGAACCTTGAGGAACACCTACAGAGACGTAACACATTGAACTTAACACACCATTCATTTTGACTCTCAGATAAGTATGATTAAAGCCATTTGTGAATTGCGCCTCTAAAGCCACATTTGTAGAGCCTTCAGAAGAATATTTTGGTGAACAGAATCGAAGGTTTTAGATATGTCAAGGGGCATATGTTATATATGTAGATCTGAGCAACTTTTTAGGAGGGCACTCTCAGTATAACGACCAGCACGAAAGCCAAACTGACACTCCCTCAAAAAACGAATTCTTTCTAAGAACTGGACAGTTATTATCTTCACGGCTTTTTCAAAGACTTTCGATAAAACCGAAAATAATGAAATAGGCCTGCAGTTGTTATTTAATTATCTATCCATTTTGTTGCAGCATGCAGTGGCTCTCAGTTGTACACCAGGGTATGTACGTATTGACTAAGCGTTGTGCCACACTCGCATTGACACAAAGGTTAAGGTGTCGCGGATGCTCTCTGGTATCTTAGAAGTGGCGATGTTCAAAGAAACCTAGGGATTGTAACTGTAAGCGACAAACTTCGCCCGATACCTTGATACTCGACATCATCTTATACCCCAAACACTGAACAATCAAAAATCCCACGAACAAAAAAATCCTCAAAAAACAAAAAAGATTCAGTTCAGAAGAGGCTCCAAGCACTGGTTTGGAAGAGTATAATCGCAGAACCGTTTGCCTTGACCACAAAAAACGAGACCCCGTTGATCAGTCTCTCTCTCTCTCTCTCTCTCAATTTTCTCTGCTCTTTTGTGCGCCAGCCTGCAGCAATTTATGAACAATCTGATGGCTAATGCAGTGTGTTTTCAAAACAGTGGAGTCCACCATCGATCAGATCTTCTTACTACAGCAGAAATATTCGCAAGAAGTGCATATCGGGACACACCGCCTAAAGATGAGATATCTCGACAAGTCTTTTCGACATTTTGACATTTCTGCCAAACTCGCCAGGTTGTGTAGAATGACGATGGGGTATTATTGTTGCTCCCTCAAAGTGAGGTGAGGCCTCACCAAGACCTTTACTGCACAAAATGACAAGAAGGTTTCATGTGACTTCTTCAACATTCACAGATCTGGAAAGGTAAGGTTAGGTGGGAGGAGGTGACTACCTTAAATGGTAGCCACAGCGCCACGACGACCCCAGTTAGGCATAATTAACCTCAAAAGAATGTAAAAACCGAGTAAGCAAATCATTTTTTAACCGTTGAATTCCTTCTTCAAAGGCCAAAATCGTTCATTCAAACATCAAGACACTTCACTCAGCATGAAAGCTTCCTCAGAAGAAAGCTAACATGACTGTTATTTCCGAGCCAACTTGACACTTCCGGTGGCTGTCACAGGGTAAAATTCACGCTGCCAAGCCGTCGCCAAAGGAGCCCTCGTGTCCTGACCTCAATAGGCAGACAGTCCCTTCAGTGAGAACTGTGACATTCGACAACTAACAAGGAGTCCCTCTCCTTTGACAAGTAAATTAACATTCTCACGCGTGTCCCTGAACTCAAAATCTGATTAAATCAGATTAGAGTGGGAAATCGTCAAAAGATCCAGCACCCGGCAGCATCTCGAGTTGATTGCCGCTCAACCTTCACCTTCTAATTGCATTCAGCGTCACGTGCAACGAATCATGTTTTGCACTCGAGAACGTCAAAGCGGGTCATTAATTAATTTTGCATTTCGACACCCAGTGGCACACAAAAAACAGTCCTACTCACGTTTCTCGCAACCCACAATGTCTCCGCTTTGCGTCGACTAATTAATGATTTAGTAGGGTTGGCGCAGCTCAAAAAGAACGCATCAAATATGAATCCTCAACTGAAGTGCTTGTCGTTTATGCGTATTCGCAGTGCACCGCAGGTGGTGCAGCTGTCGCTTTGATGCGACAAGGCGCTGCAAGGGCACAGAGCAGGCCTAGGCATAGAGCCACCCCTCGGGTCACACCACATCATTGCCTTTTCAATTTCGGTGATTGCATCTCTCAAGTGCGCTGCAAATGCTTTTAGGCACCTTGGGCTGTGTCATGTCATTCGGAGCCTACTTCCGCAGGCGCACTCTCGCCTCCATCCCCGTCAAGAAAGCTGACATATTTGCGATGTGCAAGTGTGTACTCAAAGAAAACATTTGCAAACTGCTTCGCAATGAGTTTATGACTCTCATCAACTGTCATCGAGGAGGTTGCAGGGGATGTGAGATGGGGAAGCACATCTCGCATTGACAGCAGCACATTAATTTGTAGTTTGTCACATGGTTATCATTTGTTGAACGAACTTTACTGTGCGAAGGACGGGCCACTAATGTGGGTCGCCGGGGTGGTCGTCAGCCTCCTCTCTGGATGTCCCTGTGAATCAGGGCTGAAGTCAGTCGTCATCGTCCCCCGCTCGTGTTCGTCCCTAACTGGCGTCAACCCAATTTTCATTTCCTATGTGTGGCAGTGGTACTGCCAATGTCTTCCTGTTGACAGGTCCTCGTGCACTTCGGGGTGAGGTTGCTGTGTGCGGATGAGTGCTATGCCGCTGTGCAGTGCAGGGCAACTCTCAATGACGACTTAAAAAAATCTTCAACACTGCACAGTGTTTCTCTGTGCATTTGTGTGTGTGTGCATTAAAACGCCATTGTATGGTAATTGAAAATGTCAGTTGGAAGACAGTTATCAGGATGAACGGGCGGCAACGGCGACGACGACGACGACGACGACTGCGACTACAGCGGTGGTGGCAGCGGCAATGGCAGCGGGCGCACGGTGTGGATGGCACTGCAATGCGACTCTCGATGGGGAAACAACTTTGTTTACATTTCGTGTGCAAGGTCTTGCAAATATTACGTTCACTTATCTGCTACTTCTAGTGCCAGTGCCAGTGGCAGTGGCGGTGCCAACGGTACTAGCAGTAGCTGTGTGCTCCACTCTGTCGAGCGAGGAGCTCAAAAGCCGAACGGCAGGCAGAAGGAGGCGTTTCCTTTCACGTTTCCATTTCAGAAATGCTAATGATTTTTAGTTCCTGTCGTGGTCGTTGTGGTGCTTTATCGTGTTGCTGTCCGGAAAATGCAGACGATTGCCAATAATTTTCATATTTTTTCATTTCCCTTTTTTGTTGGTTGTTCTGTTGCTGTTCGGTTTTCCTTAATTTGGTCGAGTTTGGTTTGAGGGAAAATGATGGCTTTTTGTGGGATCGTGTTGCGAAAACAATTCCGAGATAGTTAATGGAATTTAACATTTTTCCCGAGCATTTATGTGGAATCCACGAGGATGAGTCAGGTTATGCGGTGTCCCGCATTAGTGAACGTTTATGCTAAGTGGTTTCTGCTAGACTGGGGGCGAATCCATGTGACTTGTAAAATGAAAAGTATGTCAATGAGGTGGATATAGTGAGGTGGAGGACTTGAGCGTAACCTGAGTTGGTTAGCAGCGAGTTCTTAGGAAACTGACTGGTTGGGTATGTAGCGCCATCCTGTAAAACTACATGTTGGACATGCAGCGCCATCCTGTTGAAACGACATATTCGGCACCTAGCGCCATCCTGTGAAACCACATGTTGGGCACGTAGCGCCATCCGGTTGAAAGCACATCTTGGGCATGCAGCGTCATCCTGTTGAAACCACATGTTCTGCACGTAGCGCCAAAATGTTGAATCCACATGTCGTCGGTGTCCATATCATCCATCCCACTCTGGAAAAAATAAGTCAGTAATCAATAAACTACACCGCTCGCCGTTCAGTGATAGCCTAACATCGTTCTCAAAGAAATATGGACCAGTAACTCCGCCAAGACAAGTCCAACACCAGACCGTGCGTTTTCGGGATGCATTCACAACTTTCGGATCTCCTGTGGATTGGCATCGTTCCAAATTTGACTCGCGCTGAACTTTCCCCGACGAGAACACCCTTTTTCATAAAACTTTTATATCATTTCCACTGGTTGCTGAACGCTGTGTCCGTTCATGGAGCTTCCACAAAACGGGCCTAATAAACGACAGCCAATTTGACAGATGTAGATTTATCAAAATGGCCGCTATCAACTGTCAAAGTTCGGAAGGCCCTTTACTACACTTTAGAAAAGAAGCTACATAGTCTCGGTTACTCTAAAGCGATCAAAGCTTTCCTCTGTTAATTTGGTAACAGAATTAAGACTAAATTTTCCAGAGGTCTGTGAGAATGGCTGCGGAAAATTGTAAGGAATTGATAAATGTTCTGTTCATAACCTTGTTTTTTAAATTCCTATTTTTATTTTCATTTTGTGTCTTCCAAGTCCCCAGTACACTCCTTTGTATTTCAAAAAATTATTTCCAGAATAGCACATTTTTGAAAATCTTTCCGAAATGAAATGGCCTTCAGATATGCCCAACCACCAACATATCACTGGACATGTCAAACATCCATGTCCAAACTAACATCTTGTCAGAGAATCTTGAATTTACCACAGGGAATGAGCTCTGTTGGAAATGGGATTTGACGTTTTCCTATATGTGCACGATCTTGTTTGAATGGAGTGGTAAATATTGAGTGTAAATGTACAAGTGCTAGTGAATATCATTTTTTGGCATTATTTCTAGTGAGATCTCAACGAAGTGTTTGGTGGTTGGTTGCCCGCTTCGCAGCCACAGTGAAATTGAAGCGACATGGCATATCTTGCCCACGAAAGAAATGATCGCGGTTGGCTGTTCTGATTGTGGTTGTGATGTTGGGCAGAAATATGTCAAGTTTAGACGGTGTGTGAGAACCATCTGACATGTCACACGATCACTGTCAGATCATGTCTATCCGGTATGTTAGCCCATATGAACCCCTTAATTTTGACTGGAACTGCTGTTCAGAAAAATTCTGATCACTGTGGTATTCGCAAATTGTTCATTGACGAGGCTAAGTGCAGACGCTTGTGGCTCAGAATTTGCGATCTCTTTTTTTTTTCCTCAAAAGCTAGAAGACAACAAGGCATGTGATTTCATGTTTTCGATGCAACGGTATACTACTTCATTGTAAGTGTTGCCGTTGATTTTTTTAATAATTTGCTTCCCCTATTTTTTTTTATAATCCGCACAAGGGGATACGAGTGTCCGTGATAAGTGTCCGTGATCAAGACACAGCACGGGCCGAATGTATAGTGTGAAAAAGAGTGAGGAGGTACCTGTGCACATTGGACTTAAATATCTACGGACCACGTTTCAAGTAATTTTGATATATTGGAGGTTGGACATATCTGTCGTTTGTTTCTGGATGTAAGGCATGTGGCACCGCAAAATCCAATTAAATTACTGGATTGTGGTGCGGCTGAAGAACGAGTCTCTGAATTTAACTGTGCGTTCGAGAATAGGCTCAAGGGTAAGCTGATGAGCAGTCCTGGCGATTTTCAATAATTTTTTTTTTTTTTCTAAAATTTATGGACTCCCTCCCATAGTAGGTGGGAAGAGTAGCTGAGCGGTTTGACGGGGTGGGTCAGCGCCAGACTGAGGTCCTGTTGGACCCAGTGTGATGCCCATGGGGGTATAAAAACCTTGCTGACGTCCTTCTCGTTGTTGGTGTTGTTGTTGCTGATGGTGTTGCTTAAGTACAGCAGCCGTTGTTGTGTGGTCCCTTTTAACCAGCCAGAGATTCTAACATACCTTAAAATAGATGTTAGTGGGATCCCTGTTATATCATGAAAATTCTGGCAGAAGTAGTCTTCCAGTTCTCTTTATTTCACAAAGCAAAAACTGGGGCAATGACAAAGATAGCGAATGGTCTTCAATTTCTCCTTCGTCCCCACAGCCTCTGCATATTTTATCATGGGTAAATCTCATTTTTTGTTCGTGGTATTTCAGGTGATTATAGCCAGTTAGCGCTCCGACAAACACCCGCACCAGCTTCTTGTGGCATTGGAGAAGTTGCTCAGTGTTTGCACTACTGTACTTAGGCCATGATAGTCGAGTGGTCTCACAAGTACGTAAAGAGTCCTACTTTCTATTAGCTAGCTCCATGATTGTGTCGCTCACTTTCTTCTTGACGTTAGCCAGCGCGGGATCAATACAAGGGATTGCCTGGGATTGGTCCATTTCGTCCCCTTTCCTGCTACCTCACTGCCGTTTATGTCCCTGTGGCCTGGGACCCAACAAAGATTAATCGAATCGCCGTGTGCCAAGAACCTCTAGCTTTTCGCGACTGTTTGCTATTAGCTTGGACTTGATTTCTATTGCTGAAATTGCCTTTAACCCTCTACAAAATACTGCCTTTTATGGCATTTGGGACAAATTTTCCATTAAATTTTTTATGAGAATTGATTTGTTACACGTGCATAGAGAGGTATGACTGGAGGATGGAGGTAGACAAACTTTACTACCTCGGAATTGTAGCTGTCGTTCGGGAACGTTCGCCAGCGTATATTTGGTTTTGTCCCCATTGACCATGAGACCATCTTCAATCGGCGTAAAAACATCTAATACGGAACGTTGAGAACGCGCGACGATGTCGATGTCATCTGCGTACCCCAACAGTTTGTAGAAGTGTGTATAGTACCTTCCGTGCTTACAGCTGCTCGCCGCACTTCCCAAGTACCAGATTGAAGAAGTCACACGAAAGCGCATCTCCTTGGAGAAATCCGGTGCATTTTTCAAACGGCATTTGGTCCATAGTGGATTTGGGGGACCGGAATTCCATGCCTAAAGTACATGATATGGATGTGACCAACATATGACTGCAACAAGACGGTGCCACATGCCTTACATCCAGAAAAACAATAGAATATTGCAATAATAATGAACGGATCCATTGCCCAGATATCACTTGCCTCTATCCCTTCTCTCACTGACAGCTGGCATCCAACTCCATGGAACCTCTGTTCCGATATCTTATATATACTTGCTTGTGATGTCCCAAGCAAGTTTCCTGTTGCCTCACTCTCTTCGCTCTCCCAGAAGCGATGCAGCCAACGAAACAGACTCAGCTCCTCAGCCCAGTATGCCCAGGATACGGCAGCACTTTCCCTTGCCATTGCCTCTTATGTCGGTTTGGCTCCATGTTCTATGCTTTCGAAAGTTGTCGATAGGTCCGGATTGTTCTCCTGCTCCTTTCGGATCCGTTCCAACGAGCACTGCTGCCCCATTAGTGACTCTCCTTTATCGACTTCTATGAAGTCTAAATGAAGGTTAATGGTCTGACTATGCTTTTGCGTAAGCAACACAGCTTGCTTTGATTGATTTTATATCTAAATTCCTTTTACCAGCTAATATTAAATCGATGCGGGTTGATGAAAATGTGTCTTCATTTTCATCAATATTTCTATTTATTTCCATCAAAAAATAGACTAACTTCTTCAGAAATATGTGCCCGCTTTACCCCGAGCTATCTACAGTGAAACCGTGATCAGGTGGGCACTAGACCATGGTTTCACTGTTTAGACGTTTTACTGTGTCCCATTCCTAGAGCCTTTTTTGTTACCAAATGCTATTACTACGAAATTATCAAGCAATTCCTTTATTCTCCCTGAGCTTCAGGTTAATGCAATCTCACTTCTTGCATTTTGTTGATAATTAGCACTCATTAACTTGGACGCAGACGTTTCCCACCTAGCGTTGGCCTTATCAAGGTCAAATCCCTTTGACTTTTAAATAGAAGTCAATCAAAGACAAATGCTCACAGTAACAACTCTCAGGTTTGTTGTCTACGAACAAAACTCATGAGCACAAGACGCCATATTTCCGGATTCCCTCGTAAATCCACGCCAGCATTGTCTCCCATCTAAAAACGGCATACTTTACTGCCGCATCTGCGGGGGATATGTGTGTTGTTTATGGTCCATCGTGAGAGTCGTGCAAGCCAATAACACTCGTGCGAAAGTGCAATTGCATCCTTTTGCCATTCGCGAGATATTCCTATGAAATATTCGATTGCCCTGAATGAAGCTCTCATGATGTTTTATAGACTGAGTCGAACGACCCTTAAAGTCATAAACGAGTGTCAATATAAGGTTATTGTTGTTCTGTCAGATACTGATAGCTGTTTCCACAGTCGAAGTGCACAAGAGGATGGAGTCGATGATGATGATGAATGAATGTGTAGGATGAACGTGTGTTCTTCTAGGCGGTTGTGAGTGGAACGCATTGGCTCTTGTCGTTTTTGGCCATTTTGATGAATTATCATGAGGAGCAATATAATCTTTAATCATTTAATAAGGTCGTTACGGTGGAACCAGTGTCGGAGTTCAGTGTCGGGGTTCAGAACTTGAACTTGGTAGTCATGAAAAACCAAAAATCACAAGACCGTCTAGTAAGTTCACAAGTAAATGAAATTCATGTCGTTTTTGAAAAATTACGACGAATAAGTTTGAAATCTAATAAAAGAACAGTATTGCTGCAACTTTGACAGAGGTCTTCAGAATGGCTTCGTTTGAGGACTCCCGATACAATTTCTATGCGTCCTCCAGACCGCCGCTAACAGATGGGCATGGCGGACCATTCTAAAGGGAAAATCAAATTAAATGTGATCCTTCAGCAATACCCATTTATGGATAAATATAAATTATAAATATAAATATGAATATAAATATAAATATAAATATAAATATAAATATAAATATAAATATAAATATAAATATAAATATAAATATAAATAAAATATAAATATAAATATAAATATAATATAAATAAATATAAATATAAATATAAATATAAATATAAATATAAATATATAAATATAAATATAAATATAAATATAAATAAAATATAAATGCAATATAAATATAAATATAAATATAAATATAAATATAAAATATAAATATAAATATAATATAAATATAAATATAAATATAAATATAAATATAAATATAAATATAAAGTAAATTAAATATAAATGTAAATATAAATATAAATATAAATATAAAATATAAATATAAATATAAATATAAATATAATATAAATATAAATATAAATATAAATATAAATATAATATAAATATAAATATAAATATAAATATAAATATAAATATAAATATAAATAATATAAATATAAATATAAATATAAATATAAATATAAATATAAATATAAATATAAATATAAATATAAATATATAAATAGTAAATATAAATATAAATATAAATATAAATGTAAATATAAATATAAATATAAATAAATATAAATATAAATATAAATATAATATAAATATAAATATAAATATAAATATAAATATAAATATAAATATAATATAATATAATATAAATATAAATTATAATTATATATAATATAAATATAAATATAAATATAAATATAAATATAAATATAAACATAAATATAAATATAAATATAAATATAAATATGAATATAAATATAAATATAAATATTAATATAAATCAAAATTCCATCAGGTAGGCGACCGTTTTGCAGACCCAGGACGAGTTGCTTGGTGCAAGTCCAAAAACTCGCATGGTTACGCTTGGGCATAACTCGTGATGATTAAGAATCGATGGCGGAGGACCGAGTTTCCTGGAAATCTCTCGTGCGTGGTTTGCCCACGCGAACCCTTTAGTGGAGCATGAGGGTCAGAAGATGATGCTGATGAATAAAAATATCAATAGAATATATATAATATATTATATATACAGTAATACACCGAGGATAAATGATTCAGGCATACCAGGAATAACAGATCTGGAACAACATATAATATACCCAGTCCGGTGACTGAAGAAAAAGCGCATTATACCTGAGCACTCTACAATTGGCCAGATCAGAAGGAAAACTGCAATTTAACAAAATCCTAAGCGAAGTGAAGAAGGACGAAGAATATTCTGTCGACCAAAAAACGATATATTACCCACCACGTTAATCAGGCGTAGAATCGCGGCACTTTAGATTTCAAGGGTGGGTCAATATAAGTGACTCCGAGGACCAAAACCATGCTCTACAAAATTTTTTGTCATTATGGAGCCGAAAACTGGATGATTGGCAAAATGTCTGCGAGTTAGATGAATGTATCTCGAGAGTAACGTAAAACAGCAGAGGCCAGATCCCTCATTAGTAGCAGAGCTCATACGCAAGTTAGTTCACTAAAGCATTTTGATCATTTCCGTATCTGCATTCGCCTAAAATTGAAAAGAGGACAATGTTGTTTCGAAGGCTTTGAATTTACATATAGGTGAGGGGAGGGAGTGGATAGTACCATGAGCGATGGATTCACTTAAGCCCTAGGGTCTATTGTGTTGCCACTGAACCGGTTACCGTCTGTTACTCCAGGAACAACATTATTTTTTGGCCGAACGTCCAGATTGTTTTGACATCCTTTTCGGATATGTCAGTTAATTCATTTAAGTAGTATTCTCACAGGGTTTGTTTCCTAATGGGGGCCAATGCAGGGCAGTTGCTGAGTAGATGTGACGGGTTCTGATATTCTTTTTCATTCTATGGTAATCCTAGTCCTGGTCCATTGCGCAATGTCCAGTAAGGACTCCTACTAAGGCAGCTCGCTTGCTGTCTATGAGTCCGATAGATCTACCGCTATGTACATAGACAGATTCAAGATTCAGGTCTTTCAGTCTTTCTCTTTCAGACTTCAAGGCTCTGAGCAATTGATTAAATCGGAGATGGTAAAACTTTGGCGTGTATTTCTCGGACAGATAGCGGTCAGAGAGACGTAACCGTACCCCATGCTGATTTCCTCGGTATAGTACACGGTTAAGTGAATAATAATACACAGAGAATTGATGTGGTCTTAGTCTGTAAGTGTCAGGCAGTATCGATGAATGAGGTACCATTCATTTCCATTCTCTTCCTCCTTTGCAACCTCATCACACAGTCGACTCCCCTTGATAGGTATGAACTGCTGGTAGATGGCACCTCTGTGTCTGCAATTTAATATCCTCAACAGTTTGCAAGCACGGCAGACACTCTCGCTTGAATTCATCCATAAGAAGGTTTAAATGTAAATTGCAGTTAATTACTCCGGAGACTTTGTGTTAATTGAAATTGTGCAAACGAGTGCTGTACACACTCGAAGCTTTCATCGAACAAGCACAAGGGGTTTCGCAGTGAAATTACCTTCAGCAGCACCTCCCAGAATCTCATTCAGCGTCATTAGCCAAATTAAACACAATTTATTCCACAAATAAACGAGAATCGGTCTGAAGTCAGTGATGTTCGGGTGCAAAGGTACTCGAACGAGAAGACCATTCGGCATACAATTCGTGGAACACCACTGATCCCCAATTAGTGCGAGAATATAATCTCTCTGGGTGTCTGAATACTTTTCTGCGAAAGCTGGTTCGATCCATCACCACGACGGGAGCTCTTTGAAATTGTTTGAATTTTTTCTTGTTTTGTTTGCTGACTTGGAAATTCAATCTTCTCCGCCATCATCGAGTTCATCTGAAATTCATGGAGGAACTGAGTGAGTGCTTCATAAATCTGTGCACTCCACCAAAGGATGGATGCATGCTTGCAGCTCTATCTCTTTGAAGTGCAACTGCCTGTTTGCCGAGGAGACCTGACTTTGGGGAAGATAAATGTGCGATTTTAAATATTTTTCTCGTGCGGTTTTGGCTGAAATGAAAATTTCATTTCTTCGAATCCCTTCAAAACGAGAGAGTGCCCTGTGAAAAGGGTGGTTTAAATTAAAGTCCGTGATGAATTCAGAGTTGAGAATCGTTTATCTTATGACAGACCATATTTTGAAGTCACATAGCCACGACATTGTTCTCCGAATGTGGAGTTTCGGTGGGATTGCTTGAGCTTATTAGAAGTGCCTTTCTTGTTGCTGCTTCTTCCATCGCGACCGGTTAGCAGTTTTGCAAAGGAATCATCCTTTTGAAAACACTGTTCCTAACTGTGGGGAGGTCAGATATGAATACCCTTGGCATCTTTGAGTCGAAGGTCCGAGATCATGATCTACACCACTCTTATTTCGCCAGTCCTGCTAAGTGGAACCAAAAGTTGCATGATGAGCAAAACAGCAGAACCGATTCATGGTGCTTTCGAAAGAAAAATTCTACGTACGACGGGACTTCTGTGGTAAAGGTGAATGGATAAGAAGGCACAACCGCGAACTGGACCAGGATGTGTATGGAGTCCGGAGGTCAAAAACGCATAGACACCAATGACATCGATCGATGACCAAAAGACATCGATCGTATAGACACCGATCGATAGGTCTTCGAATCCTGGCGAAGAGAGGAAGACCGAAGCTCCTGTATAAAGGAATGCTTTCCAAAATGCTTTTGGAAACTTGACCATTTAAGCCCTAACCCCGTCTACAGACGGTCGTCACTCGAATTCAATTCTATTCCGACAATGATTTTTGTCGGTTGGTAAGTTGTTTGAAGTTGTTTTGTAATAATTTGTTGCTCGTTTGAACATACAATTTTTTTTGGAAATCTAGAGTTTTGTGATGACTTTGGTGGCTTCTGTGTTTTTATGTGTGTTTTTGTGTTAGAAAATGTCACGACTAAGAGGAAGAAAAAAAAAGTTCAATCGTCCTGCAATGAGTGATGAGGATATTGCAGATTTCATGGACGCAATTTAAAATTACGATGAACTCGAAGATTTTGTCGGTAGCATCGGGAATCCAGATTAGGGTTGTCTAGGTTCGAGCGCATACCTGAAGATGATGCAATGGTAATTGATTGATTGCACCTTATGGAGTTCTTGAATGCAGTAAACTTGGCGAGGAATGTTGGCAACCTGAGTTCGAACATAATTGAAACATTGTCAACTGTAAATGAAAAGTTGAACACGATCCCATAGGATGAAGTTGAAAGGGACCTAGCCCAAGCACAACACGGACCACAAAGAGAAGCGACATCGGCGTGAAAGCCAAACAAAAAGAGTTCGATCACCATTGCCATATGTACAAACCTCAGGCCCACGATTAGTCCCATCAACTGGTGCTTTCACTAGAGGTGGTAAGTATTTCAAAACACACTTCTATCTAAATTGATATTGTGACGTGAGTAGTAGATGAGATAATCAGGACACCAACCACCACAAAAAACGCCATCTATTCGCAAGGAGAAGAACGATCAACTCTGAAGAGTATTCCCGAAATTGTTGTAAATACTACTGTTTATAAGCGTTAGCGAGATAATTCCATAGACTCGTAGCGACAGTATGATCTAGAAGAAATATTGGAAAATATAAATATCGGGACGACGGTCGATGCGAGTTTATAGTTCTCAAAATGTTAATCAGTTCAGCCTGAAAGGCAGCAAAGAGTTTTGAAGTAAAGTAATAGTGATTTTTAAAGTGTAATGAAGTATAAGAAGTAAATCAGTGGTTGCAAAGTAAATTCGTATATATCGTGAATAGTGAACTTTTGTGTTTCATTCGTCACAATCTAGTGATCCAACCCGTATTTGTGGACAACTTAATTAATTTTACGTAGACTCATTTCGGAAAAACGTAACACTATCAACAAAAATTCGACTGAATTCAAAGACATTCTGTAACGTCGAGTATATATGCAGTTGCATGTGAACGAGGAAAAGCTGATATGCCGTCTGAAGTAGAGTAACTACAAACAGCAATGGATTTTTTTCTTATTTTTTTACAGATGATCTAATCGAATTGATTCGTCTGGAAAAGAATCGAGTTCAAAGTACTGAGAACGTGAATTCCCAATTCAAAGTTGGTAAGCACGGTGTTCGTCGATACATTGGAGTTTTGAGTTTTATGTCGATTACATTGAAGCACACCGAGTCACATACAATCCATACGCATTGAGTGTTGTATGACTGTACCAAGAAACAGCGACTTTTGGTGTAAAGTGTAATAGTATCCCCGAAATAGTTTACGTACATGATTCGTCAGACAAATGCATCGCGTGCATTTTTTCGCCGTGTGCACATCGAATTTCGCACTGACCGTGTGCCAAGTGAATTTCGATGCTCCCACGACGTGTGTCTACCTGATCTTTGGGGAACTTCGCCCCGTTTTCGAGAGGGAATAGCATTTCGTCCGTCGACGAGAGTGTTTTATTTTCCATCACAACAGACGGACCCATAAACGTCTCAGATACCGTTCTCTGCAACTGAAGCCAACCTGTTGACACGGACGCTCCTTCAGAGAGTCGTGCAGTTAAGTTGAGTAAATTAGAGTCCAAGCCAAGCCGCTATTACGCTCGGAATCGGGAACAGTGCTTTTTTTTTAAAATGTGTCAACAGTCTAACATGTAATTCATTCATTCGGTTTTATTTTATTTAATGGCGTTTTCCTTTTGTAGTCTATCTTGCAACTACTGGGGCCAATACAGATGTCGACACATACCAGACTGCATGGCAAAACACAAATTTGAACAGATCGGTTCAATCGTTCAACGATGAATGCCAGCGGATAAAAAAGGTCATGCTGGATATGACCTCGTTTTTCGAATAAGAAAAGTTGCGACACATTTGATCGGTTATGCATCGACGAACAAATGTGTTCCACTTAAAGGGAACATCATGTACGCCAGTACTTACCAAACAAACCGCACGCATCCATGGGACTTTAAGTTATTAGCTATGCGCGACAGTAATGACAACTAGAACCGATTTGAAATGTACAGTAGTGCCAAAATCGTGACATAATTTTGCAACACAGAACTTTTCTATGTATTGTGAGAATAATTTTTCGATTGGCTGTACACCCCTGTTCTGTTTGTGATGTGGTCACAGCGCACACATGTCAGTGATGCGACAATTGTGATGTCAGGTTTCAGCTATTTGATAAGGCCCAAACCCATAGAATCCGTTGCGTTTACAATCCACAAAAATCGTAATTGCCGGATTGCAAAGAGGTGCCCAATGAGATACGTATGAAATCCATCGAAGGGAACTGTCGCTGTACCAGTCGACCGACTCCTCGTTTGCATAAATCTATGGAATTCGAAATTTCGAAGTTCCTCAACTATTAGGAATTTTTCAAACAAATGTTTAAGCAAAATAAAACGTATTCATCCCAACACATAATGAGCACCAGCACGAATGAATTTCTATGGAAACATATGTCAACCTCACAGAAAGTTAAAAGTTGGCCAATATCATCCGGCGCAATGTACTCCACTTGTAGACCGCATTTGATATCTCTCTCCCTTTTAGTAGGGCTTATGAGTTGTCAATTTTGTGACATTACGCAAAGAAATTAAGTATTATAGAGATAACTTCACAGCTGATTGACCTCCAGTCCATCGAAAAATTTCAGCAGCTTTTTGACAGTAATTCATCAATTTTTGACAGTTATTCACGAAATAACGTAAATGCCGTTCTCTGATTGGTCAATTTGTCTTTAGAAAGCGATATCAAAAATGGTTGTCAAAAATTTTAAGCGGCAGGAGAGGAAGAAGTTGGGCGCCTCTATCATACTTCATTTCTGGCCTGTAGTCTGGCAGGAACCTCACAACCAAGCACACAAGAATAGTCACCATGGTGAGGTGAATTCGTTGTAATGTCAAAAACTAGTATTTTAAGCAATTATAATACTCGCGCTTTTTTCTCATTGAGCGGTTTAATAAATATTATTAGGGTTTACTCAGAATATGAAAACGTTATTATTTGTGACTCACCATGCTCTTGCGAGGTATAAGGTGACTTATAACACATCCCTGAGGTTTGCCAGAATATGGGATTCAGATCAGGTTGTGCCACATCTTGTAAATCATATATTTTATTTCGAAAGTTTACCGCATTTATAGTCTTGGTACTATTAGACCGAATCGGATTCCGAGATATGAACTTCCAGCTGGGACAAGTGAAGAACTGAAAAAAGGACCACGAGGTTCTTTTATGGAATTCGTTGGATCGGCTTATGGTGTTGACACCAATACAGTTTTGTGGAATTATACGAGAAATGTCAAACTATGCTCAACGTATGTTGGCACTAAGCATTTCCTGAGAACTAACTTATGGCCCTTTTCTGGTTGTGAGATGGTCACAACTAACAAATGTCTGTGATGTATCGCTTGTGAGGTTTGACTAATTTGGTAGTCTAGCAAAAAGATCACAAGAAAACACACACCATGGTGTTTAAATTTGTTTCATCATCATCATCTTCTGACCCGCATGCTCCACTAAAAGGGTCGCGGAGTTTACCACCCAAGAGAGATTTCCAGGCAGCATGATCCTCTGCCATCAACTCTAACTCATCAGGAGGTATGTAGAAGCGTAGCCAGGCAAGTAACCACCTCGTCCTGGGTCTGCCAAGCAGTCGTCTACTTGATGGAATTAAATTCCACAACCGCCTTGATGAATGGGACGTTCATGCCACGTGACCAAACCACCGAAGCATAGCTCTCTCCGTTCGAAGAAGCAGCTCCTCAATGTTGAGTTCCTCGCGCACTGCCGTCTTCCTCACCCTATCCCGGCGAGTTATTCCCACAACAGCACGAAGAAATCTCATCTCAGTAGCTTGTATTCGCGATCTTAGTCTTTCGGTCATTACCCAAATTTCGTGACCATAGGTGGAACAAATACTCAGTTGACAACCGCTAACTTGGCTTTGACACCAAGCTCGGCCTTCCTGATTACAGATCTACCAAGCTGTTTCAGAATTGACCCAGCTTGACCAATCCTAGAGGAAAGCTCAGCATTACTCCTTCCATCACTCGATCTCGATGGAGTTCCTTCTGGGAAGATGTGAGGATCACCCTCATTTTGTTAACAATTTTAGAGGGCAAGAGCGGTAAAAGTTGGACATGCTCACAGGCTGTGAGGGTTTTTTTTGAAAACCTCTCAATTTGTGACCCAGCACCATTTGTGAGTCAATTGTGACTTATGACACATCACAGAGGTTTCGCAGAATAGAGTCATAAGTCAGTCAACCATCGATAGGTGCTCGTTATATTGCTGAAAAAGAAAAGTCATATGATGACGTTGCCTGCCCCCAAATTCTGCAAAACAAAATGTGTTGAATCTTCCCCACACTATCCTACAGTTTAACAGGTGAAGAAGTGCTCTGTTTTATTTCTCCACTCACAGAACCGTTATTCGCAAAATGTCATTAGGACTATACATAATAGTGCCGTCAATCGACGTCAACCACGGAATTAGTTTTGCTTGGATAGGATCTGGCGCCAAGTCAACATGCCGTACGCCTCATACTCAAATCGACTGCAAAGGTTATTCACTTTGGACGCTAATCAAATTCCGTACACTTAATTGCAGCGCAAAACAGACACAGCCGACTAATGGCCACGCCGCATTTCAACCACAGTGCGTCCCATTTGTCCGCAAGTTGATTTTGTTAAACAAACAAGGTTCAACTTAAAGCAAAACTAAACACAAACGAAATTAACCACAAGCATAAGCTCATCCCACAGAATTGAAACCATCTAAGCCCAGCCTCCACATCGGAGTGCAACCGTTGCTTGGCATGTGCAACGCACATCACCGGATTTGCGGACCGGGGCCAGTAACACAATAGCAAGCTGTTGGTCTTTTGTTTCGTTGGCGGGTGGAATCCATCGACCCACACTCCGAAGATGGTAAGATATTCATCAGTGCCAATGCAACAGCAAAATACAGCAAATCATAGTCACAATTCCTCCTCGGCACAAACAAGCACTAGCCCACCCACGAGCCGCCACGCCGCTGCAGGTGCAGGAAACAGGAAACTTTCCAAGGGATAGTGAATAGTGGTTTCCTTTCGGCACATATGCACACCACGTACGCTGCGCACACGAACACGAACGTTGGACGTATCCAGACGTCCGGCCTGCACTTGTTTCCTGCGACTTCGACCAGCACATCCTCTCTGCATCTGATGCAATGTAGTTGATAATAATCAAACATATTGTTGCTCATGAGAACCATTCAATTACACGTCGTGCCGGGGCGGCAAACGCATCCCCGTCCCTATTCTCATGCCCATGCAAACCACCGAGGTGCAACAAAGCAAATCACCATTTGTTCGGATACGCTTCGGACGCATACACACAGGGTGCCAGTGTACACCCAACTTTGTTGTTAATTTAATTGCAACATCACTTCGTGGCACACAGATAGGGGATATCCCTGTTTTCTGTCGACCTGTGCGAGGCGAACTCTGGATATCAGTCCTCCCCGAGGGACTCACGAACCCGAGCTGTTGCCTGTGCTGGCAGTTCGGATCTGCTTGATGGATGACTGACGGATGGCTTGTGCCAACACCTTTATGCTGACTGATTCCGATATTGTGGTCACGGGTATAGTGTGTGGGCTGATGGACTCTGCGAGTATCCTGGTTGATGCGAGGATGTGATTGTACAGCGTTATATCGGCAGTGAGTGGAAAGGACTTTCAACTGGGATGGCATTTATGGTGTGTGTAAAACAGCGCCTGGACCTTTAGGCATTCGTACGGAAAGGCTTTAATCCTAATCCTGGCAAGCTCAATTATTGGAGTAAGGGTCTGATTGGTTGGTAAGAATGCCATCTATGAGGGCAGGAGGAAACAGGTCGTCTTGCCAAAGGTGAGCTGTAGGAGTTCACAACCATTACAACACTTTGAGGATTGTGGGTTATGAAAGTGCACAAGCATTTTGATACCAAGGCAAACAGGGACAACTGACAAATTTACCAAGGTGATGACACACCAAGGCTTGACACTTAGCTGTCTTTGCTCTTTAGCTCAATATGAGCACTATTATCGTCAGTGGCCACGGAAGTCTTGTACATTGACCAACGTGTGTGCCTACAAGTTATCAACAATTTGAAAGGCTTCGTGGGACAAATGACTTGGTCACTGGTCTGGCATGGAGTAGAGTCGCTTTGTGCTTGGACTTGGAAGGCAATTGGGTCCAGGTCCTACTTTATGGCGCAGAACCATCTCGTATCTATTGAACGGAAGAACATAGGGTGTGTCATACAATCACTGGTATGCGACCAGGAAGATCTGTTGTACAACTCGCATTTAACTAAAGTAACTACGGAAGGAAGTCCTTGGTATAATGTTTGCTCCCGTATGAGCCGATGGTGTTTGAAGGAGGAGACAGCACAGGGACTTGAATCTGACGCGGTTCAGTCTCCTGTCTATGAAGAAAAGGCCATGTGGGGCAAATGAACACCAATGCCCCGACCCAGATAGTCTTCGAATGCAACCCGAAGGGACAGTGAGATAAAAGTGCCACGGTTCCGATGCAGTGCACAGCTGGAAAGGGACCTCCATCAATCTGAGCGTGCGTAGCTGGCAGCAACAAGCACAAGACCGTGCTGAATAGAGGAGTATTTTGGCTAAGGCCCAGGTCCACCTCGGACTATAGCGCTAGCCATGAAGGCCGTGTGGTCGATCTGAACGTTCGGGCTCACTTCTTTTGCTAGGCCTACAACATAACTCAGGGAACTCTTAAGGTCAACTATCCTTGTGACCATTTTTTGCTGTTCGAAAATATATATATTTTTTTTTGTGTCGTCTTCGTTTCTGATTATGTTTGCCTACACGGTCTACCGGTTTAAATTGGGAAGAGGTGACAGCAGGTGGCCTAAAAGAACGTCTAAAGCCCTTTTGGTTTCTTTATTCTTTCATTTTAAGATTGACATAATCAAATAATTTAAAATTCAAGAAAAATTTGGATTATTAACATGATGTATCTGCAAAGCCTTGCTTGTCTACAGAAGAATAATTACCAACACTTGTTGATTGTATCAACAAAAGGCATGCACCTCTCCAAGTTTGCAAGAACCCATAACTGCCTCATCGGTCATTGTTCGGGTGTCTTTTTCGTTTGTATTCGTATTCATGATGGGTTTCAGTTACACTGTACTAATTAGTTTAGCACCAGTCTACCGCGTGACAGTTGGAGTACTAACCACTATACTATCGAGGATTTGTGTTCTTTGATTGAGGTTTTGTATTTGAGCGTCATTTAGGTCCATATATGCTCGAAGGACCAATGAAAAAATTCTACCAATTAGAACTTACTACGAAACCTCAGTCGAGCCAAGCCTGTTTAATTGTCACCTAATGTGAGGCTGCATTAGGCGATTGAATTCATAAAAAGTTCGAATTGGTAGAATTTGGTCAAGCATTCATATTAATAGTTGTGAGTTGTACATTGTAACAAATTTTGTATCGTTTCACAGAACACTCTTGCTTACTTTTTTCTATAGTATTCCTTTATTTTTCTTATTAAATCCTCTGGCCCGTTGGCGTTGATAAGTTCTACTGGGAGTTCGTCTTAAAAACTGTTGGTACCATAACTTCATACTGCCGTGCACCGTACAGGACCGTCAGCGAGGGTAGGCCGCTCAAGCTCAGGATAAACAAGTGACTCGCAATTGGCAAAACAATAATCATATCTTTGGACTGAGGGGTAAAGGGTTCCCAGGATCAATGCCAACATGGACGATCTGTAACACAGAATACACATGAACCTTATACGTTGCCTTTAAAGTCTCCTTATTCCCATTTCCAGTTCCCATCCTGCTTCCTTTACTCGCCCGGAGCGACCATACAATAAATTTGAAATTGAGTTACGATTGTTTTTTATTTGCAACCGGTCGAGCACTTTACTCTTCTTGTGTGAATAACAATCCAACTCAGAATCCTCCCAATTTTCTAGGCTTAATCGATGATTGATGACTAGGCCATGTACACTCTTCAAATCGGCTGAAGCTAATTTGAGGAAAAAATGTTTTTTTTTTTTTTTTCCCAAGAAGTGGAATATTGAATAATGAATCGTGCAACCTGGCCAGCGACAGGTCGCTGCTCAGGCACGGATAAGATGTCGAGTAAATTGGCATCGCACTTCTGGCGTTAAAATGTACCCACGCCTAGTCCTCACACAACCGGTTTCAGGATTCTTTCTAGAACTACTGGCGCTAAGTAAATTTCCTCGAAGAACCCTCTCAAAAATGACCCTGATACATTATGCAAGGCTTCATTCGGAGTAATCCTAATGTAAGCCGACTTCTTCTCACCCTCGCCGTCACATGTGATCCTAACCAGGCCCTCAACCGCTTCACCAGAAAAGTAGGTAAGTCATCAGAAGCCCTTAGTTCGGCTGAATAGGTTCGTCGTCATACGGATTATAGTTCTTTCCGGCAACTACTCACGCCCCAGGGTAAATTCCATGAATTCAATATACTCATTATGGGGTGGGGTGGGGAGGAGGAGGAGGAGGATAAGGAGCGGGGTCAGTGGTGAGATTGTATCCTCTAACAAGCTGTTCCTGAGTAAACACGTATCTGTCATGTATCCTGGGTGTCACAGCCTTTCGAAACGACTCCGTTCGGTTGTTAATGTCATCCGCAATCTATCTCCTGTTAAGTATCTTCTTACAAAAGCCGCCACCACCCCCATCGCCCCGCCGCTCACTAGGATCAGATAGGTGGGTAAGGGTACCCATAGTGCCCTCATGACTTTACGACGCAATAAAACTGCTTAACGACTCTGCAAGAAATTATCAAACAATAACTCTAGCAATCCCACGGTGTCCCTTTGTCGCTGACATTCACTCTCTGCCTCCCTCTCCGCGTCGCGCGCCCTGTCGTTGTGTCGCAGTAGCTAACTACAATACATATTCACTTAATACTCCCATATTAAATGTGAAATCACAGAGAGGCAAGGAGAGGAGCCGCAAAAGGACGACCAAGAAACACAACCTGATTACATGGCATGCCATGGGTAGACTTTCATTTCTTAATTTTGCCGGCAATTTCGGCACACTTAAGCCCTCCTTAACGCGCTCGACTTTCAAATACACATGACACTTGGAATGCGTCGACTGTCGGTGGTGGGACCAGACGGCTGTGATGCCGATGTTTTTTGTCGACGTCCCCCTACATCTCAGGCATCATTGAGCGGGCGGCGACCAAAGCGACGCTGCCGGATGGGGTGGACAAACGAGCTAACGGTCGAGAACCCGAGAAAAACTTCACCAAGCTGCATGGCTAATAAAAAACAGTTGTAACAGGCAATTTGCCTTTTAATGGGCATTAAATTACACACGAACCGGCAAACTGAAAGCGACTCACCGAGCGGGCGACGAGGAGCCGAGCGGAAGAGATCTGAAGAGTCCTCCGGAACATGTCTCGTGTGGTGTCGGCAGAGGGGCAGAGAGGGGGCAGAGAGAGAGAGTTAGGGGTCAGCATTGTGAAAGACTTAAAATTAATATCCTCCAAGCATTCATGCGCGCAAACAAAGATGAGGCTACCCCCAGCACCCACGCTCCACTCGCCAACGGAAGTCGGGTACGAAATTGAGTTAGGTGAAGATTGAGGGACATCTTCTCGGTTAATTTAACACTGCACGACGACGACGACGATGGCGACGGCTCCTTGGCTGGCATATTTATGGAATCCGATTAATAAATTCTAATGATCCCACATCCTCATTACCTTGAAAGTTGTCGGATGTAAATGCGTTTGGGGCGCAAAACTTTAACTTCCCTCGGGGGAGAGCATCTTCCCTGAAGCCCGAGGATGGGGTTCGTTAAATTCCGAACAACAGAAGATGGGAAATTTTTGAATGGCCATCATCGGCGCATGGACCCAAGCCGGATCTCCGTCTCCCGAGTCTCTTTCTCATTTTGAGTGTTTTTTTTTTGTTCCTCTTCTGTTTTAGACAAGGGCAGAGTGTACGTGCTCGAGAAAGGGCCGATTGGCAACGACGACATTGAGAGTTCCTTTGAAGATGCTTCCCACCTTCCGCCCACTTTCGTCCCCGTCCAACGACGTCGGGTGGTCCTCGCGTTGATGAGAGAGGTGGATTGAGATCAATTATTGTTCCCATTTGTTTCCGCAAGTCATGGGATGGTCATTAAGCGGGGGGCCTTGCCGACGGCTGACTGAGGGTACCCGTGGAAAGGTATCATTTCTCATTCTTATTTTGTAATTAGTTATACGAGGAGGGTGTGGTATCGAATAACGATACGCATCGGGGGATATTGCTTCCTGGCCTGAGGTGTGCTTGCGTCAGTGTGTCTGTGAGATTGATGGTTCGTAATCATGAGAGGGGCACACGTGCATCTGCGAGCGGGCTTGGAATGTAAATCAATCGATGACGTGCCAGGCTCAGGTGAACACTTTGGAAATTATGGTCGAGTGTAGTGATTGGTCTTGGACCTGTGTTTATTTCTTACAGTTGTCTACTTGTTCAGCTGACTTAATTGCCATCAAAAGAAGTCAAGGATTCCAGATCTGTGCTGTGTGGGCGGAGGTAGATGGTGCTCAGGATTATCGATGACTTTAGACAGATTATGATCGATGGAAGCAGTGTCATGCTCGGGGCGATCCAGGCCTCATACCAACCAGAAAATGTGTAGTCCACAACCGGAACTGAAATCGAGACATGGTCTTGATATCGGCGGCACCGGTAGGAAGAGTGTCGGAGCAACAGTGGAGAAAGTCGTTAGTTTGTGTTATGGGTACCACGCGATTGCCCTTCCGATCGGTTCCCCACAGTCTTGCGAATGGTTCTCGCCTTAGTTACAATTGCGTCTAGTTTTCTCTGAACGCTAATTTAAATCTAGACAATGTTTATTTCATTAAACTCCTTAAAAAGGAAACCTGAATGAAAATAACTCCATAACACCGGGACTTTAAACCCGCGCTTTTAAATGCAGTGCATGCGCACGGCGCCTATGTACTAACTTCCACTGCCGCCAAGAGAAAGAGGCTATTTGTTGTCTCGATGGCTTCTTAACCGAGGTGGTGTGTGTGTTTATTCTGTGGTTTAAACGCACTATCAAGCAGAACACCATTTAAATTAAAATCAAATAATAATTGTCAACATCCGACTGCGTCCCTGCAATAATGTGAACCCCTCAAGTCCTAGCTCCCAATTTGGCTCGCTTATGAATGATCAAATATTAGTGGGTTGCTATTATTTATTTTCTTTTTTTTTGCTTTAACTCCGATACACACTTTAAAGTTTCACACACTTGGTATGAGCTGGGGTTCCTTGCTGGCCTCCGTATTCGGCAGCTCCTTTCTTTGGAGGTGCTTTGGCTGCTCGTGTTGGCGCCGCGGTTAGGGAGTTGGTCTTGGTAGAGGTTTCTGTGGCCAAGGAAAATCTCCAATTCTTGTCCACGACAGCTAGAGAAGAAACATAGTAAGTTGTTCTAGCGTTTGCTAGTTCCCTATCCATAGCTCAGACTAAACCTGTGTAAAGCGCACAATAATTTAAAAAATGTATCTTGATCTAATAGATCTTGAAATAGAAATCTGTCACCGGTTCTATTGTTTCTCTCTTTTACTGAACTCCTACCAACCGTCGCAGTACACTCGCAAGCCTAATTCTATTGCTCTTTGGAGACTTTCCCCTTCCAATGGCCAATTATGCGGCTACTTCACACACCATTACAGCCCTAATTTGTTCACGATTGCCTTAACGTTAGTTTGAGGATTTGAATGACGTTAGTTTGAAGATTTTTTTTTTATAATTTGAGCGCGCTCAAGTCATTGTTAATACCCTTAAGTGTCCGGGTTCAAGGCACAGTACGGGCCGAAGGTGTAGAGCTCCCTCTACACTCTACACTACTAAAGGGAGAGGAGGTACCTGTGCATATTCCTGGCGAGACGGGTATTGCGAGTGAATTGATGGGCAAGCTCACTTGAACATCGTTTGTTAAAATAGCGGTAAAATACGGATAGAGGCGAGACGGTACGTCGATGTTCGAGCGAGTCTAATGACTCTGCAATATTGTTGTCTCCTATAAGTTTTATCGCTCGCCTTTGATTCTGTCTAGTAGGTGCAGGGTGGTTTTGGGGGCACCAGACCAGATATGAGCGTTTTACTCAAGTTTGGGGCGTATATACGCCTTATAAATGAAAGCCAAATCAGAAGGGGTGAAGTATTTCTTGCATCGATTGAGGAAACCTAAACATTTCGCAGCATTTTTGGCAACCTCAAATATGTGATCGTTCCAACTAAGTGTTGTGTTGATACACATACCCAGGATGGAAAGCTTTTCGGTTTCATAGACACAGGTGCCAAAATGCAAAAATAGCTGACTATCAAGTGTTCGCTTGAGTGACAGCAGAAGCATTGAATTCTACTCGATTGTTCTTTCCCCAGTTAATTATGCTGTCAAGATCGGAATTCAAAGTGCGACGTCGATGTCGTCGATGGAGTCGTGGGTCTTGCAACGAATATGAAAAGCTGAGGGTGCTGTCATCAGCGAAGGAATGGATTGGATTAGAAGTAGCAGAGAAGAGATCATTTATAAGAATTGGGAAAGAGTATCGGAGACAGAACAGAGCCTTGGGGAACACCAGCAATTATTTGTTGGATATCAGACTTGAACCCATCCAAAACAACTTGAATTGAACGGTTTGAAAGGTAATTTCTAATACATTGAAGAAGAGAATCACCGACACCATAGGCACGCATTTTCGACAAGAGAGCTTGATGCCAAACTCTGTCAAATGCCTCGGAAATGTCAAGCTCAACGAACTTGCTTCCGCCTGCATTGTGCAAAGATTGGTTCCACTTATCGATGAGATAGGCTATCAGATCACCAGTTTACCTGTTGCTGCGGAAACTGTACTGCCGGTCATTAAGAAGCTTCCGCGATTCAAATGTTTCATAAGCTGACGATTTATCAGCGTTTCCATGACCTTAGAAAGAAGGGACGTATGTGCTATGGGTCGGTACGAGGTGAGTGACGATGATTCGCCCTTTTTAGGGACGGGCTGGACAAATGCTGTTCTCTGCTGTCCATCTATCTGCTCGGAAAGAGACATAAAGAGTGGGATAGATGAAAAATCTTACTTCTGCCAGCGCAGAAGAATAGGGGAATACCATCCGGGCTAGCGGATTTGAGCACGTCGGGATCTTTAAGTACTCTTGCAACTGTTCGAGTGCGGAAGTGGATTTGTCCCATGCTGAAACCAACGCTCAAGCACAGGTGGCGACGTATTGGAATCTGGCAGTGTTGAGCTTAAGAGCTGACAGCTGGGATATCATTGTAAATGAGCGTGGGAATTGAATACCAGGCGGAATTGTTTACGTTTTTTACAAATGATCTTGATCATGTTTAACTAGATTTCCATATTTTGACTGGAGTCGGAAGTTCTCTGTGGCCTAGCGCCCAACCGATAATTTGGCCGGCCATCGCAGATGAGCTAGAGTCGAGTACTAGTCTAGGGTTTAGAGAAACCGGCTCAGAAGTTCCCCATAGCATCATTTCATGCTCCCCTTAGAGTTGGAATACAATCCACGTCATGGCTGATGTCGTTCGTTCGATTTAGATGACAGTACTTACATATTTTCCTTCTCCCCGATGATTGTCCTTTTGAAAAAACCCAAGTATGTTTGTGAGAGTATAGAGCCACCTCGAGCTTCAGTCATCAGCGGTCACTGACAGTAAAATGGTGAAACCGTGAGAACCCAATCCGATGGAGGAGCTTCCAGCTCAAGGCTCTACTCCATTCTTTACATCCTCCATTCGTGCACACCCCATGCCGAGTCCACGGAGGTTACCTTCGTCCTCATTACTCACCCCGCGACCGAAGCTAATATAAACCAGAAAATCCTTGTGTCACCATATATAACTTAAATTACCCTCGATAGCTCTCTTACATGGCACGCCATCAAAGGGAGCCCCACACCCGAGGCAGGGTTTTAAAATGCCCAAGCCAGGACCCATAACCTCTCCCGCTTGTCATTAAATAATAACGACCCCATCCCGCCCACCGAATGCCAACCTAAAATATTGGAGCCTAATCAATTACCATCCGAAGAACGACACACACACACACTCCCCTTTTTGTGAAAAGTCCTGAATATGCGAAAGGTTAATGGAATAGTTTTTCAATGAGGGTCTTCTCCACCAGACACACACAGCGGGGGGTCTGTGAAAGTTTACGACTCCGTGCCTGTGGGGGGCACTGTGTTTAGTGTGTGGATAGCCGGGGAGGCTTATCCTCCACCCAGCCCCCTCGCGCTACTGGTGGGTGTGAAAGTGTCGTCATTCTTGGACCCATTTAAAGTGCCTAACAGCCCAGCGTTACAAAGAGCTTATCAAAAGGTTGTACATCACAGACCGGACCATACAAAAGGGGTTGACTGCTTAATGGATTTCCTCGTTCCTCACTTGAGGTGGCTCGGCCACTATTCGCCGCATTAGCAAGTGTCCCGAGATTTTCGAGTGTGTGTGTGTGTGCATGAGTGTCTTCTCAGGGCTGTTCATCCTTTGTGCTGTTGTCGCATTAAAATTTGTTTAGAGACCAATCTTTGTCGTCCTTTCGGTTCATACTTTTTTTTCTGTCCTTCTTTACGATCCTCACCACAGATTCCTTTGAGTCGTGCTCTCCGGGGAGGATGTGGAGGAGAGGACGGCCGGCATGGCATCAAAGTGTTCGTGTTCGTGTTCGTGTTCGTGTCCTTCGTCCTGAATGTCTTGTCATCTTCGGCGTGCCATGAGAGATCCAGAATTGATTATTAATTTGGGAATTTCAAGAGAATTCAATTAGTCATTAGTTTAGTTGGGCCGGAGGTTGGCTGTTGTCTGACATTCTCAGCTGGCAGACGTGTCACATGAGAGGGAGGATGCGATGACGATGACGATGCCGATGCCAATCGCAAGTGGAATGACAAATTGCTTTTTCGTCACTTGATTTCCTTTTCATTGTGAAGTGATAAATGGTGATTTTACAATGCACTGGTGTGTGTGCGTATCATAAGATTCAAAGGACCAGACCAGGCCACCATCCGCGGATAGACTGCCCCTGACCCACAACGTTCCCTACAACACACCCTCCCCATAGCCTGGCTTTAAGTTGAAATTAATTTCATTTAAAATGCACCAGAGAGAATGTATCGCCTCCCGACCCCGACATGTTTACGTATTCCGGCGAGTGACAGAAGGCGGATTGAATTGAATTGAGGGTGTTGGGGGGTGGCTACGAGGTGGCTGTGTTGAGTAGTGGCGGCGAGATGGTGTTTGCACCAAGGAGAATTCAACCGACAAAAAAGAAGGACAAACACATGATAAATTTATAGCATATTGGCGAAAGAGAGATTAAGAAAATGATTTACGGGCCACAGAGCGATGCGTGCTGAGGACGCGCCAGTGCTGCCACTGCCACCGCCACCGCCACCACCAACACCACCGCTCGGTGGCAACCGGATCTCATTCTGACATCCTTATTCCTTGTGAATTTCCTGCTTCAGAGGGATATCTTCTCTTGCTAGCTAGAAATAAACTTGCTTACCACGACCAACTACATAAGTTATGGTTCCGAATAAAATGTAGTTATTGGTGGCTCCTTGATCCTGTGTGTTTAGTGGTTGTGCTTTTTTGCGTTTGCAGCCCCTCATTTTTTGTTGCTTCACTTAGTCTGTGGCTGGGTGGCAGAGTGTGCCGAGTCGGTAAGGAATGCCAAACGACAGTTTATGTGGCTAGGGAAGGCCGTTAAAATGTTTGGCGCTCATGATATTTATATTAAAATTATATATCCTGTCCCTCGCCCGCACTCTACTTGGGCTGGGCTTCAGAAGATGCGGCGAATTCTTGGCAATTTATAACACGACGCTCTGCCGCTGATCCCTCTGCCGTCGTCGTCGTTTTGCGATGGCTATAGCCAGTGCTCACGCTTAAGCGGATGCTTTGAGTGGAAATGACTCTCCGCCGCCAGGGCCCTTCTCTGGCTCCGACGCTGGCTCTCTGTGTGTTTATGTCGAAAAATTAATCATAATCGTTTGCGCTCACACAATTATTATCAAGGATATTATCTTTTTTTCCCTCTTGTTTCCGCGTGTGTTTTATGTTCAGCGTTAGTCCTTGACGCCGGTAGTTGCTGCTGGAGTTGTTTATGTTAGCTGCTAGATTAAATTGTTAATAGGAAGAGTTTATGGTGAATCTATTGCGCACAGGGTGAATAAATCATTTGGCTTTGATACAAGTGCACACACACGCGCACCCACTCACAGGATATCTGACGGGATAATTTGTCGAAAAATAAATTGGCTCGATATTGGCGCCGACGGCGGCGGTAGTAGAGCATGGTTGGATGGGCGGATGGGGCACGATGGCAAATGAAAAACAGCGCGAATGATGTGTACTTTAGTTAAAGGTAAACACGTTAATTGATTGCTTTTGATGATTAAGGATGTGCTCAGCAGATGTACTTGAGCTTAGTTGTCATTGAATAATGAACGAAGCGACTGGCGGGAGGACGCTTACTTCATGTGACACGGTGACACTACGAGGTCCGTTGTGCAGCTTGATTAATAGTGGCGCCGCCGGTCGAGAACCTCGCCAAGACGACGGGAGCCATTGAATTAAGAAAATTAATTTATTTTAAGGTCTTTTGATTGCTCTCGGTTTTTGTTTTTCATTCTATCTTCGACCGCGTTGGACATTGTGGTCGGAGCAGCGCAGGCGATGGGATGGATGGGAAGCTGAAGGGATTTCGTTTAATTAAACTTCAAGCATCCGTAATGTGCATGCGACTGATCGATTTCGAGGGGAACAGCACCATCAGCCTTACTCGGAATGGTGAACTTCGAGAAGATTTTCTTGAAAGTCATATTTTCATGGACTTTTTAATGACTGTGAATACATCTCCACAAATCTCCTCCATTATTGAACTCCCATCGATGCCCCTTGACACTGCACTTTCCGTTACCGACTGTATATGTGGTTATTTTTTCCCCTGTTTTTATTGTTGTTTGCAACTCCAGATCCAGGTGATGTTGCAGTAGAAGGTTTCATTGTGGCAATTGCACTCCTTATTGGACATGACTTCATGAATCCACTCTATCCAGCTCTATCGAGTTACATACGATGCTCAGAGCCACCCATATTATAAAGGGTGACCAGATAGCAATGTCAGTTTTCCCAATTATTTTCCTTTATTCTCGTAGTCGTGTCACATGTCAGTGTGACAAATTTGTATTAAATTAGTCACTTGAATGTCACATAAAGTGACTGAGACAGTAAAAAATGTTCACAGTGACGTGTGGCACGAATAAGATAATAAGGGGGATTATGTTCAAGAAGTTTTCAAAGTTCCCACTGACATCGAGCTGTCAATGTTTTCAGCAAGGTTTGCCATCAGCAAGATTTGTCGTCTTTGGTAGTCTGCGGGAAATATTAGGCTGGAAAGAGCATTCCATATTCGTGTGGAGCGGCTGCAGAAGCAGCCACTAAATTTAACTGCGCGTTCCAAAGTAGGCTGAAGGGGAAACTGATGAGCATTGCGGATGAATTCGTGGAGAGGAATGAATGCATTTGGCCAGCTCACTTGAGCATCGACGATGAAAAAGCTTGTGCAGTGACCAGCTCAGAAGCACACCTCTCTAGCAGTATAAGTCTCTGCACGTCTACAATGCATCCAACAGGACCTAACTAAGACGTGGCCCACCCACCTAACCTGCCATTTGTACATCTTGTCCTACACTAGGTACATGCATTCATTCTTATTAATACCACAATCACCCAGACTAATTGAGATGCTGCAGTTAAGTGCCTTAATAGGACTAGATACTCTAGAAAAAAGACGAAGTATTCAATCTATTATGTTTATTTATGATATTTTCCGGTACCGTATAAACTGTCCTGATATACTTCGATGTGTTAGACTGTATGCCCCAGAAAGAAATCGTCGATCAAGAAACCTGTTATACCAACCAAGACACTTATATAATTATGGTTTTCATGAGCCGCTTACAAAAAGCATTCTCAATTTTAATTCTGCCTGTACCGAAATAGATCTATGTGATGATAGACTGAAATTCAAAAATTCAATTCCAAATCTCTGAATAAAATTCATTTCGTGCCTTAGGTCTTCTTTGTTTGGCGCTACAGTCCGGGGTGGACCTGGGCCTCAACCAACAAGCCTCTCCAGCCAGCACGATCTTTCGCCAGCTGCCTCCAGTTGTGCACACCAAGTTGGTTGAGGTCATTCTCCACTTGTGTGCGCCATCTTGTTCTAGGACGACCTCTTATGCGTTGTTACAAAGGCTCGGAATCGAAGACTCTTCGGGCCGGAGCTGTGGTGTCAATCCGCTCTACGTGACCTAGCCATCTTAAGCGTTGGATCCGAAGACGCTTAACTAGGTGCATGCCGCTGTACAGCCCGTACAGTTCGTGGTTGAATCTCCTTCTCCAGACGCCATCAATACAAACAGGACCAAAGATCGCACGCAGAACTTTTCTCTCAAAAAGACTAAGAGCTTCTTCATCTGCTTTCAATAGCGTCCATGTCTCTGCGCCATAGAGCTGGACGGGGATGATTAGGGTGTTATATAAAGTCAACTTGGTGTTTCGAGAGATGGCTCTGTTACTCAATTGCCTCTTGAGCCCAAAGAAACAGCGATTGGCAAGAGTAATTCTGCGCTTGATCTCGGTACTGGTGTTATTGTCCCTGTTTACTGCAGAGCCAAGGTAGACGAAGTCCTTGACTACCTCAAAGTTTCTGCTGCCCATTATGACGCTCTGTCCGAGGCGTCGATGTTGTGCGTCCTTTCGTGATGACAGCATGTACTTTGTTTTGCCCTGATTAACTGCCAAACCCATTTTAGCCGCTTCCGCAATGCTAGCAAAAGCCTCATTGACAGCTCGCTGTGTTCGTCCAATTACGTCAATGTCGTCCGCGTAGGCAAGCAGTTGAACGGACTTTTGGAAGATCGTGCCTCTGGTGTTGACATTTGAGTTTCGCACGATCTTCTCAAGTATGATGTTGAAGAAATCACATGATAGCGTGTCGCCTTGTCTAAAACCTTTTTTGACATTGAAGGTCTCGGTGAGTTCGTTACCGACCTTGATGGAGCAGCGAGAGTTCTCCATCGTCATCCTGCACAATCTGACGAGTTTGGCTGGAATGTCAAAACTAGACATGGCATTGTATAGCTCGTCTCTATGCACGCTGTCATATGCGGCCTTGAAATCGACGAATAGGTGTTGGGTGTCGATCTGCATCTCGTGGGTTTTTTCCAGGATCTGCCGCAGTGTGAAAATTTGGTGAAAACTATGGTGGACTTTCCCGGCCTGAAACCGCACTGATAAGGTTATTGACGAATGGCTTCAGGCGTTCACACAAGACGGCAGAGAGGATCTTGTACGATATGTTAAGGAGACTGATCCCTCGATATTTGGCGCAGTCAAAAGGGTCTCCTTTCTTGTGGACCGGACAAACGACGCTGAGATTCCACTCATCGGGCATGCTTTCCTACGACCATATCTTACAGATGAGCTGGTGCATGCGCCCAACCAGATCATCTCCAGCTGCTTTAAACAGTTCCGCGGACAGTCCGTCCGCTCCAGCAGCTTTGTTCGACTTTAGTCTAGATATCGATATCTTGACCTCGCCTAATTCGGGGGGACGGAATTCTTGGTCATCCTCGTCCAAATTAAGTGGAACATTCTGCCTGACAGCGGAATTTGTGTCGTCATCGCCGTTTATACCCTCCGGAAAACTGTTTTACCTTTTGGTAAAACTTTCGGACCTCCTTCCTGCCGTAACATCTCTCCATCTCTTCGACCGCGCGCTTCTCGTGCTCTTTCATTTTCCTTCTGAGAAGCCGGTTCTCTTCCCTTCTCTTCTGCTCGTAGAGCTCACGAACAGCTCTCGTTGTTCGATGCAGAGTTGCCTTGTAGGCCTCCTATATTTATTATAACCAGCTCATTACTGACTTAAATAATTATATAAGAATATTCCCTTATTATTATTAAAATACGTATTGTACTTATATCTGCAAGCTGTAAGAGAGTTAAAATCGGTAGATGAAATAAAGAAATAAATAAATAACTTAAATTTTCATCGAAGTGCGTGTAAATTGTCGGAACTATTATATTTTGATACAACACATTATATAATTTTTCTTAACTAAAAAGCATTTTGTATAGAAAACAAAAGACAACTATTTTTCATCCAACTGAGACTCAACAGATCAGAGGGGTGATTTTTTAAAAGCCATAGCAAAGGTTTTCACAAGAAAAACATATAAAATTCAGAAAAATGCATGAAATCTTTATTTGAATCGATGGTACGGTCCATATAACTTAATGTTTGAAGATTATTTCATGCAAATGTTGACCTTGACTGCGCCTCAAATGGTCCATCCGCTTAGTCCAATTTTGGCATACTCTTTCCAACATTTCGGCCGGTATCTCACGAATACATGCTTCAATGTCGTCTTCCAATGCGTCAATTGAAGCGGGCTTGTCTGTATAGACATGAGCTTTAACATAGCCCCACAAAAATAGTCTAAAGGCGTTAAATCGCACGATCTAGGCGGCCAATTGACCGGTCCCGAACGTGAAATAAAATGTTCACTGAACTCGCCTCTCAATAAGTCCATTGTTGCGCGTGCTGTGTGGCATGTGGCACCGTCTTGTTGAAACCACATGTCATGCAAGTCAAGCTCTTGCATTTTGGGCAAAAAAACCTATCAAATTCGTCGATGGACTAGTGGGCAATCAGCTGTGAAGTTGGCCATCCCTATGATACTTCATTTCTGACCGTAATATCGTATTCCTAGCACAAATGTCTACAGCCACTTCTACAAACTCGGGCTTTTGACAGTTGAGGGACAATTTTCTTTTATTTACTCGCGAGGCAACTATTTGCGTACGAAAAGATTTTATGTGAAATAGTTGCTTTTTTTCTGGTAAAATGAATATTAGATTTTATTTGTTAAACCCGCGCCTTTCATGGTGATTTGCAAAAGTGAGGGAGCCGCGCTTTGAGATAACACTCTCGTACGATCGATAAAACGCTTACTGAAACCTATCAACGCACGACCGCGCGGGCGCGGCTTTGTGATTTGGTCATTAAAGAATGAATGGTGCCTTGGGAGCGCCAGCCAGCCTTGGTATCTTCGAGGAGAAAATTTGTGTGTTAGCCTTAATGGCATCTGGGGAAGTTGGTCTAGCCACGAACTGTATAGGCTATATAGTGACAGGTGTCTAGTCGGGCAGATTCAAATCCAAGGCCTGTGATGTCCGGTTCATGTAGAGCGCATGGACAACTCGGGTGAGTCAGAGTCGTCGTGGAAATCGTGGCATAACACAGCTATCTAGAGTAACGCAGGCAAGTGGAGAGTAATCTCATAAAACTTGGTGTACAAGTTATTCTCGAATACGCTGCACACCTTACACTCGCATCTGGGTCATCCTGCATTGGGTCATTCCACGCTGCACCTTGCACTCGGACCTGGGTCACCCGAACAGCTGAGTTAGTGTCTGGAACGTCGAAGCGGCGACCCCTGCCTCATGAGTTATGTTACGGTAGAAAACAGTTAAAAATTGAAACACCAAATTACTTTGAAAACCAAAGTTGACTTTATTCTTAGTCGTCCAAACCTCGAGTGAACTATCATTTCTTAAAACACAAACATAAGCAATATCGACAAAGAGAGACAACTACCATAGTACCTTTTACATACATGTTTGTACATACTTGTTGCGGCGGCGTCTTTTGTTTGTCAAGCCTGCTTTGTAACAGGTTGCTTGTGATTGAGTTTGGGCAGACTGTACCCGAACTTCGTGGACTGGGAGACACAGGTTTGTCTTCTCCATAATGCATCCACTTAGAGACCTGTGTCTTTGTATTCATGTTTATAAGCATATTAGATTATAATAATGCTGCTACTGCAGAGAATGTCACTCATGGTGACAAGTGCAGAGTTAGCAATTAAAGCGGTAAATAGACTTAAGAAATCAGTTGTATTTTAGTTCTAGTTTTGGTGTTGAGGCGAGGCAATAAGCCTTGGCAAATATTTTTTAAATAAAAATAACTTTTTTTTCATTAACTTGTATAAATGAAGCTGATCGCCAGAGGCCGCCACCTGGAGGGGCTTGTTGGATGGAGTCTAGCACGAGGTATTCGAGTTCTGTCAGCACACTGTAGTCGTTTACGATTCTATTATCATACCCTTCCAGCATACAAGCGTAGCTCAGTGACTTGGGTGCGTTGTGCGTGATCCGTAGCGGGAATGACATGGTTTCACTTGGGAGCAGGTCCAACAAAAATTATTCGTTTTGAATTTTGTGCCTATTGCAATGCCCACAAGGAGAAGTGTTTCTAGAAAGAAGAAGAAGTTCTAGAAATATTGACAAACCAAAGCATCAGATGCCAGAGCTGAGATGGACTCATCAAATGGCGACTAACAATAACTAAGGCTGTTGGCTTGTTGGCTGGGCCTAATCTGTCAAAAACTACCATAGTACCTTTTACAAGAAGACGAAAAAAGGAACGAGTACAACCAATATGTCTGTCGGTCAGAACACTGGTTCCAGAAAACGAAGATATCTAGTCTTAGGCAGAAAACTCCCCTGAGAAAATCAGCCGGAAGAGATAACCAGGAAATCCTAGCGTGCATCACCAGAAATGAACGTCCACAGACTTAGCAGCAGTACGGGTGCGTAACAACATGTTACGTCGCAGTCGTTATAAACCCAGTCAAGTTTAATATTAACGCATATGTCTATGGCATGGATTTCTGTTTGAAAGATGCGGGTGCGGTTGGCTGTGTACGTACCCCTGCCCGTGTTAATTTATCAGTCCTTTATACCATTTTACCGTACTGCTGCTAAGTCTCATAATGTTGGACTGTCGAGCCGCTACTTCTAGAGTGAATCTTTGCTGGATACCTGGTCATGCTGGCATAGAGGGCAATGCAATGGCCGACTAGAAAGGAGCATCAGAGCACAGGCCCCCAACCATTCTCCGCTGTAGGGGATCATGACCTCAAGACCGGACAGAAACTGGAACAACACTCATGCCATGAAACATACCAAAAAACTCTTGGGACGAAATCACCAAAAGAGGTCTGAGGCAACATTTCTAGACTCTGGGAGTACCTTAAGAAACTTGTGGCATCAGAAGAAGGTCTATGCTGATTCTGTTCAGAATCTAATGAAATTCCAGCGCAGGAACCGGGCACTAGGCCGTCTGGTGAGCACACCAGAAATTGCCAGAGCCTACGAAGAGCAATTACGTGAGAGACTATATGCCTACGACGAATATCAACGTCGACGAGAAGTGGTTACATTGCCGCTCGGCCATCAAAGAGGTGACGGAAACAACCTTAGGCTTCCGACCATCCCCGACATGGAACCCGTGGTATGATGGCGAGTGTGAGCAGAAGAAACTTGCAACTGACGAGGCATAGCAAACGGCGATGCAAGGGGATGGACGGGAGGGACGGAAAGAGAAGAAACTCCTACGCCTGAAGAAAGGGTCTCTCGCAACCTCCCAGATCAAGTACTTCGAAGAGTCTAGAGACAGACAGAAAATACGGGCCTTTTATAAGAAAGCCAAAAGCCTTGCGGGCAAAATCCGGCGACTGCATTGGCTCGGCCACATCGAGCGAATGGACATCAACGCTCCAGGTATGACGAATCCGAGCCTCCAGGTTCGAGAAGGAGAGAAAGACCGAATCTGAGGTAAAATGGCCAAGTAATCGCGGATGCAAGACAGCTTTCTCTTGAGGACTGGAAGCAGTGTGCCCAGGACCTTCAACGATGGAAGGCAGCCTAAGCTCAGACCCTCCAACGGTCTTCAGCTTGATAAGTAAGTAAGTAAACCCACAAGAGACAATGATTTCTGAGTAAGCACCTGCTTTCGGATGAGGGAATAACGACACTAGAACCACTTTACCCACCGTCGGCACAGAACTCAATGAATTTTAAATTCGAAATGTGTCCTACGAACGTGCCCTTGGCCATACTCCCTTCACTTGCGGAAATTGCTCGCACAAGTTACAAATGTATGCACGATGATGAGAATGTATGACCAAATGGAAGCAAATACACTTGGTCATTGACCCCTTCTAACAATTTCGACTTGACGCCACAGTCAATCAACCGCACAAAACCCGCACTACAGACCCCCAGCCCCGTGGCAACATTCAAAACCACTTTTGATAGCCGCTCATTAAATTGCCTTCACTCACTTCACTACGCTCATCCGTGCGAGAGGACACACAAAATCGAATAACGATATATTTTCAAACTGATTTGTGGCGCCCAACAGCCAATTTCGCCCTTGAACAGGCTCGTATTAATAATCCACACAAAACCGATTATGTCCCGCCGCACGCACGCAACACACACGACCATCCTCCAATTAGGCTTTTTTGCATAATTTGTGATGAAAAACCGTGACTCATTTACTCGCCAAAGAGAGCTATCCGCGCAAAAACAAAAGCGACGCTCCACCAACTCATAGCAGAACCCTGAGTGCATCCATTTTTGGCGGTTACCTGCCTCCATCGGTAGCACAAAGTGCAGGACATGGGCCATTATCTTCTGCACGCTGGCAGAATATCCAAATAATGCATCCTCCTCTGCATTGGCCTAATTCAAAGCACCCCACACTGTCGGCAGCCACGGCCGGCCCCGGGGAACGAAGTGAATTCGGAAACTTCAAGCGACAAAAAACAACTACAGCCTCCTAAGTACCGATCACTTAGAGGCATTTTTAGCACCACCCGCCTGCCGCCTGTGTGTAACCCATTAAGCGCGCGACAAGGACACGCCAAAAAAAAGTACAACAACGCGGACTAGCAAAAAACTTCGTCGAGGCACACAGAAACGATTAAATAATTCCACAGCTGGAGAAATGTTTTATTCGGGACATAAAACAAGCCGAGACAATGCGAGTTTGGGGCGCTTCCGAACGCTACTCAGTTCTAGTCCGGCAGCAGCGGGTGGCTTCTCACAATTGAACCTTGCCCCAGTACCGAGCGAGCGGGTGGATGCGACGCCTCTGACAGCGATGAATGCTGGCCGTGGGTTGAATTTTTTGTGCACAATTGGAAATATGTTTGGACATTTTTCAATAACCCTGGCCCCTGCGGGATGGCCAATGTATCTGTGTTTATCGCTCGATGCTGTCCTGTTCTGTTGTTTTTTTTTTTTTTTTGCTCATTTGGTTGTGTTGCTTCGCCCAGCACTCTTCGATTGAATGCGGCTCCTTTCGCTTTGTGCTGGCGTGTGTATTTGGTTTTTATTTGCCTTGTGTTACACGAGGATGTTGACAGTGGAAAATTATTACCATCCCCCCGACACAGGGGTGGGGGCTTTTAATGGGGGGAGGAACAGGAGGAGCCGAATTGAATTGTCGACACACCATCAGGCTGATGACCACAAGTAAACAAAAATTACCCGTCGTGTAGGTGACACCAGTGTACCTAGAGGTACACACCAATTAATGTAGCAAGGACATGGCGAAATTAATTGTACTCGAATTGGTGGTGGTCATGTGCTGGTTCTGGTGGCAGCGATGGGGGTGGTCGTCCTGGTCTGTTGTTGGATGTTTGTTTTAATTACCCCGAACAACAGGTGCTTGCGCATGAGGGTGAGGACGGAGTTAATTATATCTTGTCCCGATAGACGACTGATGGGGGGACAATGTCCGATAGTTAGGAAGGACAGCCGGAAGTACAAGGGATGAAACAGGGAACAAATTGTGACAGCTGGATGCTTGCGTTTACTCATTTTCTTAATCAGATCTGATGGTTAAGTAGTGCTTGCGGTATGATTTCCTATACGAAAATTTAGGTGAATTCTTAAAGGCTGCTAAAGCCATTGATGAGGATGGCTGACGGTTTACTTTACCTTGGACAGTACCACAAAATTGGTTGTAACGCAAATGTGTTGGTTGGCATTCTCTGATTTCACGTGGATTCACGTATACACGGGTTTATAAACAGACTGCCGCTTAAACAAATGTGTGTGGAGACAGCCAGGAAAAAGTGTCACGTCAACACGACGTCAACGAATTCGAGTCTCGTCCGCTATTAGCTCGACAGATTGGATTCACTTATACACGGTTGTAAACACAGACTGCCGCTTAAACAAACGTGTGTGGAGACAGCCAGGAAAAAGTGTGACGTCAACATAACTTCAACAAATTCGAGTCTCGTCCGCTATTAGCTCAACAGCTTGGATCCACGTATACACGGTTGTAAACACAGACTGCCGCTTAAACAAACGTGTGTGGAGACAGCCAGGATAAAGTGTGACGTCAACATAACTTCAACGAATTCGAGTCTCGTCCGCTAACCCGAGGTTTCGCGTTTGACAGGCTCAACGAATCAGTCTATTTTTCTACGTTCGCCAACCCGTAAGCAGCCGCTGTAGTAAATTTGTAGTAGAATTTTTAATAAAGAATTTATACCAAAATAATTTTCGGACCTATCTACACGTGCAGTTTGTCAGACAATTCAGGAAGAATGTACATGACATGCATTCAAACTATCCGTGAATATGCATCTTACTAATTACATGAGTGTTTAAACCGACAATGTTAACCCATATGTGGCACCATGGAACACGTGAATGCCGTGAAATCTCTCGAGTACACTGGTTCGGGCACATCAAGCGCTTGGACACCAGTGTTGCAGCAAAGAGGGTCATCGAATCCAAGCCTTCTGGATCGAGAGGGAGAGATAGACCGATCCGATTCGAATTTTCCCCATTTTAATTCACGGCCCACCCCCTTGGAGTCAATGACAAATGGCAATGATCAAAGAGTATTACCGGCTAGAAAAAGAGTAGAAATGTAGACCCCACCCAAAGCACGTGTTCGGAGTCGGAATAAAACTGATGACCCCACCCAAAGTAGATAGGGTGGCAGATTCAATCCCTAAATTTACCAACTTTCAGAATACACGTGTAGTCGAAAAAATTAGTTTAAATATTTTGGTTGCATGCTTTGTTACGAGACTGTATTTGTTGTCTTTTTGCATCACACTATATTTGGCTATCTGATACGACTCAGCCGAAATGTTTCCAAAGATTTTAATAATATTCATTTTACTGTAAGTAGCATGTCTAACGAGAGTATAGATGTCTCAGCGGACGTACATTCTTTCTTCTGTTAATAAACGACACACAAGCAGAGAGTTGTTTGTCTTTGCCCACTTGTCCGGTTCGGCCGTGTGTAAGGCTCCCCCGCTTTCGAGTCACTGCCAATATTCAAAGAGTGCAACTGTCTAGAAAAAGCTTCTCAAACTTTGCAAAAATTGTAAATCCCTTACACTCGCGAAAGAACTTGCTGTAGAAGTAGACATTGTACCACAGAAGTTCGGAAAAACTGACCAAATTTTTCCCTCAAGTCGACGAACGGAAAAACTAAAAAAAATCGTCTGATGATGGTACTATAGGCTTCATATACAATGCTACTGGTCAACTGTGGAGCCCTAGCGTATGAACGCATTTTGGATGAATCTTCGCTCATAATCAGCCTGCCGATTAGGACTTACGACACTACTACTTCAACTCCGAAAAACAACTGATACCTCTCTGACTCTGCTTGTTAGTCTTGAACTATTGTCACATGTGGGGGTAAACAACAGAACAACCCAAAGTAAGTAAAAAAACGTGTCAAACTTGCCTCATATTTTATTGTGTCGTGTGAATAAAAATTGAGTGTGAGAGTTTGTGGGGAACACTCCATGAACTGATTACTTAACCATGTTATGAAACTCAAACCTATACAGGTACACCTGTGTCACCGAAACGTCGCACATAGGAGTATTTGTTTCGAAGACAAAATAATTTTTTGAAGACCTTTTGCCGTCGACATCGCACGACGTGCAATTCATCGTGTGAGAAGCATGCGTTTTTTACGTCCAGTCAAGTTCAGGGACTGTCGTTGCGCCTTATTAATGGTCATGGCGAGGGCCAAGCGAACAGGAAACTGTAAGCGTTTGAGAGAAAACGGCACTTCAGTTGGAAAAAGACGAATTTTTGGGATGAACACGGTTTCTCCAGCCAAAGGTCCGAAAACTATGGTTACTTCTACGTGACGAGTTTTAGAGATTTAACAATTGGTCGAGATTCATAGTAAAACAAGTTGTGCTACGTTTCCACCGCCCGAAACCGCGAGGTTCCATACATTTTTGCAGAACCAGGTACATTTTCGGGGTCTGGAAACCTTGTGGTTTCTAATAAAACTCATTAAATCCTCCTCGAGTCCATCCGTCTGTGAGAGGTTGTGAACCCGGGTAAGCTTACAGCGTGAGTGTCAGTTTATTTTCTCACTTTGTCTCTTTCTATTTTCTGGTGTTCTCACACCATTATGTCCTGTCAACAAACAGCTGTTCTGGCTGCCATTCGCAAATTGAGAGCGAGTGACATTTCTTTTGGCGGTGACTTATAAATTGAGAGCGAGTGACTTGAAAACTGAGAGCGAAAAAAGGTCAAGCTCGGTGGAAACGGCCTATTGAGGTTTCAAAATGAGTTCATCCGAATCTAGCGGTTTCGGTTCGGTGGAAACGGGGTATTTCGGTCAATCTAGGTTGCGCAGGAGCATGATCGGTGATTCGATTTCTAGTTCCAGTTATTGGCATGGAATCCAGTTCGGATCAAGGGAGGTTAAAAACTTTTCTTTTGCCAATGATGGTTATCCATATCCTTCATTAACATCGTTACTCATTGTACAGTTTATTGGCTGTGTGCAGACATGTGAAAGTAGAATTAACAATATGATCTGCAGCAAAACGGAAGGCAAATACGATACATTTTCGATTGGTCTGGAGTGAAAACAACACACAATGTTTAGGGATAATGTTTAGGCGACTCATAAAAAACGTTCTTGGAAATCCCAACTTCCCGCGTGCGATGTAGATTTTGTTGTCGAATTATAGTCAAACTTCATCACACACAGAACACAGAAAATGACGAACGTTTCGTTTAACTTTCCCACACCGAAAAACGATTGTATATTCACTCCCAATTCTGTGGCACTTCCATTAGCTCGAACTCACTTTTGTAAATAAGGCCTCAGAGCACCGATCGTAATTACAGCAGAGTAATCTGTTTTTTCGCTTCCACATGCTCAGACTGCCTCCAGCTAGTGTCGGTGTAAATCATCATCCAGCCTCCAAACATTGTCACTAAAATATGATGTTCCAAGTCAAATATTGCAAAATGCCCCCAAAAAACGGTCCTTCGAGCCAGATTAGTAACGAAAAATAACCTTCCCTTCAAATTAAAGAAACATTTTCCACGCGAACTTCTGGCAGGGCGCCCCAACACTGTCCGCAGTTTTCACAGCAATTATATTTGTTTTTTTTTTTTGTACCCACGCAAATGTTTTAGGTCTGCAACCCCCGGGCGGGAACTGTCACTGACAGCTACTTACTTAGTTTTCAAAGGAAGACCCAAAAGAGCGTGATTCCATGCAACGCACAACTGAACACATTACCCCCGCCCCCAAACTGGCCATCGGGACATTCGCAAAAAAAAAAAAAACAAAAAAACAAAAAATGAGACTTCACAATTAATGGAAAAGTTAAGGAGAAGTCCTTCAGCCATTTCCTCGTGTCAAGCAGAAAGCACAACGCAGGTAAACTCAGAATAGCCGCCGCATTTTATTTTGTTTTGCCTTGTGTGTCTGTCATCAGCTCAAAGTTATTTGTTCAGCTAAGGCCACTTTTCGTCCACTTCTTCCACTAGGCTTCGCTTGTGTCTGTGTGCGGCATCTCGAATGTCATTGACATCATCGCCCTTCAACTTGAGCGAAGAAGAATCGCTGCCGCCGCAACTCGTCAGCCCAGTGCGCCCATCTAACTGAATGATGTCAGGGATACATTTTCATTTTCGTTTTCATATTTCGCACAACACATTGAGTCAGCACTTAATTTAATAAATTTGCATAAAAAATAAGTTTTCACATCTCCATCACTCAGGGCCGGAGTTTTCGAACACAGCCCAACTACGAGTACCCACGCGCCCAACAGCAGGCGATGGTAAATGAGGGAGGGAAAAAAACGGAAAAAATACACGGAAATAGGAAACTTTAGATCCGTCTTTTCGTCAAAGGACGTGGTGGCATGGCAGCAAGATGGAGGCAATAGCGAGGAGACGGTATTGACGACGAGTGCCAACGTGTCGGTAATATCTCGAATTATCCGAACGATTGGAGTAATTAGAAGTGATATGGCGGAAAATTGAATAAATTGTCGTATGATGATTCGGCTGACATCGAAAGAGGGACGTGAGAGTTTTTTCCTTCGTCGCCGCCGCCGCAGGGACTGGGAGGTGTGGAGTTCCATTATTCTGTTAGAATTATAGCCCGAGTGGCAGGTAGGTGTTAAGTTTCCCCGGATGACCTCACGTAGCTTGTACGCTACGTGACACCTTGTACTTCGCCAGCAGCACGGACAGCAGTCTGCAGCGATGACGAGCAGATAACTTGCTTAACCCTAACCTCATGTCATTAGACTGGACTTAGCTCCTGCCACAGGGAGAATGACAGAGAAAGAGAGAGTCAATTTTCTTGTCTGACTGAAAGTTTTATGATTCCACGTCGGTTGAAAGTTGACCAGACGCCACCGCCTCGCCGTGTTGGACGCTACTGCTCCACGAGATGCAGGAGATTTGGTGGTGGTGCTGCTGCTGCTGATGGAGGTGCTCCATGAAAATGATGCCGGCGATTGTCAGGTTTCCAGTTGTGCCGGCCATCCATCTTGCAGAGGAGACTAATTAAGTACCAAGTTGAATTATGATGATGCGCTTATTCCTCAATTTGAAATATTTTCCGCATGAAAATCGCTTGTTTACGGCCGGTCCTTCGTTCGGTTGTTTGATGTTAAGGGGGATTTATCATTTTTTTTTTTGCCCGTCGGGAGTGTCTCATTTTGACGGAGGACACTGTGTCAGCTCGGGGTATGGCAGTGGAATCTCCTCTGGAAGTCTAAATGATTAATAAGCATGTAATTGACTTAGAATTTCTTTGTGATTTCGAAAATGAGTTGGTTGGTGAATGAGTTAGGGGGCTGGCCACGACGACGGAGGACGACGCCTCGTTGGAGGATATCGATGATTTATCTTTGACGGATGACGAGGATATTGCCGTCAATGATTGCCTTTAACTATTTGCTCAACATGTCTGAACCCGACGTTTATCTTTTGTTAAAGGCGGAGTAACTGGCGTTATTTGTCAAATGAAAGTGAGCTGGGGTGCGTGTGAAAATTAAATCAAGTCATTTGTTGTCCAATATTGTGTCAATAAAGTTGTTTGTGGACTGCTCCTTTATTGAACGATGACATGCAGTTTATGATACAGAACCACGTGAACGCCTGGCTCCAGACATGGTGCTTCTATTGAGCAACTCCGTGGACAAAGAGGACAGACATAAATTGACAGACATAAATTTCCATCATAACACGACTATCTGTGCAGACGTTTTGAAGATGAAATGAGGAGATGTCCCGAGATATCTTGTCAGAAAACTGATCATTCCTGTGTGCTTAGACATCTGATGGAGGGTTTCGTATTTTCAGCCAGGATTACTTATGTTTAAGGGTCCAGTTTGTTCTGCAATAACCATCAATATATCACTCACGGGTCACAGTCTGTGAAATTAAAGGCTGTGTGTCCACGAATAACTTTGTTTGTTTATTTTCGCAGTCTGTTCACATTGCCGACCGAAGCTGTGGGAAGAGGCAAAAATGCGACGTTCCAGGTGATCCCAGGCTTCTGCATAATTCGCTTCCAAAAATGTTGTGTGATTTATTAAATCGGCTGTATCGTCATGTAGGAACGTGTGCAAACGTTAGATGTTTGTTGGTGTCAACCATAGACAAGAACGCGTCGCGAATCCACGGTCAGTTCTTATGGTCACCACAAAATCTAGGCACAGTGAATTGTCGTCATTGAAGAGACGAATCTTCGGCTGAATTTCAAGAAACTTAGCTTACTGTCTTGCGAGTTGTTCGGGCAACGAATAGGGCACTTTTCCTTTGCTTGCTCTCCTTCACTTGTTAATCAACAAAAGAAACGATGTTCATATTCCACGAATGCTGCTTTGTCTTGTCTGTCTCCTCGGCAGATGCGCCATTTTCAGGGATACGAAATGTGAGTTCGACAATTCAGATCAAATGTCGTCTTCCGATGTCGGCTCCCGATATTGAGGATACAAATTGACGCAAGTTACACAAATGCAAGTCGACAAACCAGCAAGTGTTTGTCAGGACATTTGTGTTACTTCGCAACCAATAAGCAATTAAGTGTCAATACAGCATTCAGGTATCAATGGCTTTCGAGTAACGCAAGTGTAGGTCACTTGCCGGGTGTTTTGTTATTCGAAACCCAGCGCAAACTGAATGCCTTGACCTTTAATAATTTTACGAAATAAAGAAGAGTGGTGTGGGACATGAAACTTCAAACAAATCGGTTGTGTTTCATTTTTGGTGTGACTTCGTGCTGTGTCGTGAAGCAAGATTATAACTCGCACGAGTTACTTGCCGAAACATGTGTCGACACCTTTAACTGAAACCACAAAGCATCTCTGCACAGTATTTGTCCAATTTTTACACCTCCAATTTGGTTACGTTTTTTCCTACTCCTCCATTCTCCTAGTTGTTTACTAGTGTTAGCGGCGAATTTCTACCACGGGCAAACCAACGCCGGTACCCTTTCGTGATCCAAAGACGATTGCCAATGCATGTCGTCTCTGATTCACACAATCGCTGGCCACGCTCTCTTTCAATGAAATAGTTCACTGAGCTAATTTATAAAGCTGGTTAGTCGATTGAGGAAAGGGATCAGTTTGGGGTCATTTTGTTCACTATTGCTCAACTTCCCGGAAAACTGTGAGGTGATCAACTTGAGGGTTGGTCTCAACTCGTTATCGGCGAGTTGGAAATTGATTTTGTTCACTATCCCTACTCACAGCCTGAAATTTAAAGTCCAGAAGTTGTCCCACTTTCTCCAATTTAATTTCCGCTGGGATATTTTTGACAATTCACACATACAATGTCATTCTCTACTTTTAATTTACGGTGTGCGCTTTTAAAGGGAGAATTCAGAGCGATCTTTTGCAGCAGAGATAATGGTTGCATACCTCTCTCCTCCATTAGAGGCACAGCACAAGTGACTATGCATATTTTTTTTAACCCACCACTAATAAAGTCTGCATTCGCTTATTGAATTGATCCGAGCGAAAACTAAATTGGTCAGCGTTTAATTGCCCATAATTCACGGGACATGTTAACAAATAAAAAAGAAATCTAATACTTCATTATTTCATATCAAAGGGCCAGTATCTTCTCTCGTTTCACGGCAATGAATCCTGTATAAGTTCGAGTACTATCACTTTTGTCCGCTTTGACAGACGGTAATGGTAAATGACACACATAATCATTCCATCTTGTATACAGACGTGAGCAGAGAGAGCGAAATCCCCGATTTGATCCCTTAACTTGTTGGCACTTGTTTGATAAACTCATGGTTTGTAATTTGAAAGTTAAAACCATAAAATTTGAGTGAATGAAAGCAAATACAGAAGTTGAAGAGAGAGAATCCCCAAGTTGTCCCCAAGTTAGTTTACTATAAGTGGCGTCCTTTCCATATCTGTCTCCTCCTGTTTGTTTTCGTTATAAGCTGTTTATTAACTCTTAAAGGCATTATTTTGTTGATACATGGATGCTGAGGCAGTCTACATTTTAAATTAGTTTTTATTAATGTTGATTTTGTTTTTAATTTAATAACTACACTTGTTATATTCTATCTGGAGCGTATTAAGCTACCTTTAATGATACCGTATTTTTGCCATAAAGTTGCCATTATTATCCGCCACGAAGGATCACAATTTTGTGTAGACTCACAAGTTAATCAATTTACAATAATGTTTATGGTCTATAGCTTAATTCGTGCGGGTTTGTTTTTAAAATTTTAATGTTTATTTAAGCGAAACATGTATTATTGAAAGTATTTCCCATCTGAAGCTATGACTTTTTCCCATCTTTTTGCCAGTTTGTGGACCCCTCCCAAAAGAACTGCGCCGGCTTGGCAGCCAAGATTGAATCAAGCCAATTTTTGATATTCTGCTCTGATGTGAACCGTATTTCAGTGAGGGAATTCTGCATCGACCGGAACAAATGGTAGTCGGAAGGGGCAAGATCTGGGCTATAAGGCGGGTGGGGTAAAACTTCCCATCCACTGTTTTCCAAATAGTTCTTAACCGGAAGCACGGAGCAACGTGGTGCCAAGCGTTGTCACGATGGAAAATTATTGCCTCGTGTGTGGTCGCATATTCCAAGCGTTTTTCGGCTACTGCTCTCTTCAAACGGATTAATTGTGTTCGGTAGCGTGGTCCATTGATGGTTTCACCCGGTTTTAGCAGCTCATAATACAGCACACCCTTCTGATCCCACCAAATACAGATAAATTTGGCTGGTTGGCCAAGCCAAAATCACCACTTTTGGCACGTTCGCTCAGCTAGCGCATGATCACCATAAACTTCCAACAAAATACAATGATTTTCAGCATCAGTTTTCTTCATATGAAAGTAAAGAAGAAGAACTACCCGCAAAAACACTTTTTCAGGCACAAAGTTCGACATATTTGAGAGAAAAAAATGATTGTTGTTTACGCTTCAAATGAATGACTTATACTGAAATGACGTAAAATGATAGTAGCTTTCCAACGCATGTTCCAATGGAATAATACAAGTTACACCATCTCTTAGCAAACCGCACGAACTAAGTTATAGACCCAATATTTAACAAAGAATGGTATGATGGATTTTAATACAAAAAAAGCAAACAAATAACAAGCACTCATGAAATAATATGAAATATGAATGAATAGAACAATTATTACCCCTGGTGTTGAGGCGACTGGGAGTGAAATTCAAGTCGGTGAGAAATCGAACGAGGTTCGTACGATGGACTCCAATCTGCAAACAAAATTCTGTAAATGAAAGTTTTTCTCTAAATAATTGTGAGTGCACTAGCAGATTTCCCTTCTTCTGTTCTGTAAGAGAGTTAAAGAGATAGACAATACATGGAGCTTTTACATTAAGTACTGTGACACAATTGAACTTCTTTACAAATAATCGATTTTAAAAATTTAGCCATTTCGTGCAGTGGAAATCGACAAAAACTTAATGTAATGAGAGTAAAACATGTTCATTAAGTCTCACACAAGCAACAATTTACATGAACATTTTTCACTTTTTTATTTTTTCTCAACAACAATTACACTAAACATCAGTTTAGCTACACCGCAATCTGCTTCATAGCTGATTTATTTTTAAACAGAAATAAAAAGAGAGGGAAGAAATCGAAGAGAAAACAATACAAAATCAGCAAATAAGTCGATGAAAATCGGGTTATTTGCTTACACATAGTGGAGTTAAGTTAAGCACAGCGAACGATAAAAATGAAATAATGAAAGATAACCAAACCTGTTTTAACAGGAGTCTACTGTTTAACCCCGCCAAAGTGAAATCTGCTTCTACTCCAGATAATTTTTGGCACATTTCTACTGTTACTTCACAATTTTAGTCAAAAACAAAACTCGAAACGCAGAACTGACATAAATACAAGTACAATAGAATAATATCATGGGTTTTCTGTCGTTTCAGAATATTAATGTATTTTTTTATAAACGACAATTAATTTTTGGTTCTTTGTAAAACTAACTAAAGATCTCCTGTTACTTCAGTAAGCCCAGCAGGAGATCTTCTGTTTTTTTCATATTTTCCCACCGGCAACACTGAACCAAACCAGCCAGATATTTCATAACTCGACATTTTTCGGGTTATTGTGATGTTTCACTCTTTATTTTGCCGTCGCTTAGTGGTTGTAGACATAATCAAGTGATGTTAGAGAAGAGGCATGCAATGATGTGTATAGTCTATGTTTACGTAGAGCCATAGAACGATATAAAAACGAATGACGAGCAGGTTGTGGGTTTGTGTGTTCATTGAATTTATCCCTTACGTGTGCGGGAAACAGACAAACATTATGTTTTTATGCACGTATTAAGATTTATGTTGCTTCTTGTATCGGCACATTGTTGAAGCGTGGAATTTCAAAATTTAACTCGTTAAGAATCGGGTTATAAGGACGCCTCGCCACTGGTATGTACACAATCCATGCGCTTTATATTTGTTATTTATTGTTGGCGCAGTAATAGCCTCGATTGCGAGTGTCTATGGTCGACAGTCGATTGATTTTGGATTGTGATCGATATTATTCGATTGCCCCTTCAAATACTAAATACTAAAATAGATGTCAATCGATAGATTTGTCGACCATCGATTCAATCCACAATCGACGCTCACAGCCAGGGCCCGTCAGTCAGCCTTATTCTGAAATTCGAATGTTTCGACTAATCAATCTTTTGAAGGCATACTCCCGCTATAGCAACATCTTCCAGTATTAGTAGCAGCTCATTAACCACTACTCTCCAAAGACGGGACAAGAGTACACCTACTTACGGAGGTCCTCTATTATTTCCTCCGCGAATCGTAGATGATGTAGTGGAGCCACTAGGGCATTTCGATCTCAAGGTTGCTAATCGCTAGTGAAATTGCCTTTGGATCGATGTTATTGATGTCCAGAAATGCCACAAGAGTGTATTATTTGTATTGTAGGGGTTCAATTGTTCCTATCAAGGAGTGTAGGGCTGTCTTATTGTCTCTTATTGTCGGCCCTTATTATAGTCGTTTTGAACAGTGAAAGCCTGAAAGGAAGAATAGTTTGCCTGAAATATTAATCTATTCATTTTTCCAAGGTTTTCAGGAGAAAAGAGACTGATGGGTTTAAGGTCCTTCGATTTGACATAAGAGCATTTCCCCGCATTTTACAATAACACCAGTACCGAGATCAAGCGCAGAATTACTCTTGCCAATCGCTGTTTCTTTGGGCTCAAGAGGCAATTGAGTAACAGAGCCATCTCTCGAAACACCAAGTTGACTTTATATAACACCCTAATCATCCCCGTCCTGCTCTATGGCGCAGAGACATGGACGCTATTGAAAGCGGATGAAGAAGCTCTTAGTCTTTTTGAGAGAAAAGTTCTGCGTGCGATCTTTGGTCCTGTTTGTATTGATGGCGTCTGGAGAAGGAGATTCAACCACGAACTGTACGGGCTGTACAGCGGCATGCACCTAGTTAAGCGTCTTCGGATCCAACGCTTAAGATGGCTAGGTCACGTAGAGCGGATTGACACCACAGCTCCGGCCCGAAGAGTCTTCGATTCCGAGCCTTTGGGACAACGCATAAGAGGTCGTCCTAGAACAAGATGGCGCACACAAGTGGAGAAGGACCTCAACCAACTTGGTGTGCACAACTGGAGGCAGCTGGCGAAAGATCGTGCTGGCTGGAGAGGCTTGTTGGTTGAGGCCCAGGTCCACCCCGGACTGTAGCGCCAAACAAAGAAGAAGAAGATTTCCCCGCATTTAGGATAAATACTACTTTTACAATTTGTCTGAGTTGGGAACCTGACCTTGAATCATGCAGCCTCTGAAGATGTTTAGAATCCATGACATGATAAAGTTCCCTATTTTCTGAAGCACGGCAGAGATAGTGCCGTCAGGTCCTGCTTACATGAAGGGTTTAAAACTCGTCAGTGCTCGCATGACAGGTGTGTGTCTTATGTTAATGGAATTGCAGAGGGGATTAGGTTGCTCTGATAGAGTGATTACCTGGGAATTGCGTATCAAAAAAGAGACTAAGGGTTTCGCTGGACTAGGTCCAAGTCCCATCAGATTTCTGGGGGAAACTAGGCAATTTTGGGGATGTTGCTATAATATTTCTAAGCCTGGACGCTTCAGAGGCAGTGTGTATCTATATATATAAGAAGCTCGTTGGGAGTCCCAGTCTTTAACACCACGGGATCTTTTCGCCCTGTTAAAGAGCTTTCCGCAAACGGTTTTTTCCTGGTGCCTGGAGGCTTAGACTTTCTTCTCTGTCTGCTGGCAGGACATGAACTGGTTAGTTATTGAGAGTTTTGGAGAGGCTGTCCACCGAGTGATCAAGATCGAGGGATTTGTTCGGGATACAGGTGTTGACATTCGGCAATGTTGCCGCAACAATCTCTCTGCATCCGTCATAATTGGTTTTTTATGATTTTTAAAGACTCTCTGCGATATAGGAGGACTCGTGATATCGAACAGTATATAGCACTGATCAGACAAGGAGCATTCAGATGATACCCTCCAGTTGTTGATTCTGGCCGCTATATTATCTGCTTATTATGAAGGTTGTTCCTAGTTATGAAGGTGGGTCCATTGCCTGGGTTAAACAAATCCAACTTACTACTTGTAACGAAGTAGGTATCACCTCGTTCATTAATATCCGCACTACACCACACCGTGTGAGGGGCATTTGCATCACAGCCCAGGATGAGCCCGGTTTCGGTTCTTATCGTCTCAGCGATCTTCCTTCTCAGTGTCTCAGATGGAGGAGGTTCCGCATGGTCATGAGCCATGGGGGCCGATTTTTCAACAACTAATCAAAAAATGAACTTTACGGTGCCGTGAACAGAGGCCATCTGAATTAAAGCTATAATGGTAAGTAAGACTTAATGCCATAGTCCAATTATGGCTTTGTTTCACTTTCGAAAGCGAAGTGAAATAAAGCTAAAGGTATTTTGTTGCACAAGGTATACATTAGCATTGCAATGTATCAGCAATGTGCAGTGGAGGGTCACGTATCGTCAAGCCCACGTATGACAGAGCAATGTCTAGTTTTGGCATCCTTACCAAACCCGTCCGTATTTGTAGGATGACGATGGGGAATGCACGCTGCTCCATCACAACTTAGCCGAGACCTTTGATGTCAAAAAAAGATTCAGACAAGGCTGATTCATTCCCGCGAAATTGATCCTCTATAAGACTTTAATCGTCCCAGTCCTGCCATATGTCTCAGGCGAGTGAAATTTGTCAAATGCGGATGATCCTGCTCTGAGCTGCTTTTCCAATTTCATCGGGTGATCTGGAAAGATGGTGAGTGGCCGGGAACTGTACGAGCAGTTCAGCGTCATCGACTTAGTCAGAAGAGTGAAGATCCAACGATTAAGATGACTAGGTCTTCTAGAGCGAATGGAAACCACTTCTGCGGCCCGGTAAATCTTCCACACCGGAGATACAGTATCGTAGAGGAAGACCGCGACACAGCTCTCGCACGCAAGTGGAAAGGGCAGCAAGCTAAAGATCGAGCTGGCTGGAGACGCTTTTTAGTAGAGGCACAGGTCCACCCGGACTGTGGCGGATCTTTAAGCAAGTAAATCTATGAGCAGTTCATGAGTTTTGTCCAAGATCAGCCGCATGTGAAGATCTGGTATTTCATGGACTCCCTCAGCCTGAAGCCACTCTCATGAGGACCAGACTGTCGATAACTGGCTTCAGGCAAGCACACAAAACGTCAGGATCAGGTATGCGTTGTCTTCTTATCGCTCTATAGTTAGTGTAGTTCTGCTAAGATTGACATGCTTTCCCCTTACCATGGACTTTAAACATCTTTGTTAGACTCCACTCACTGTATTGCAGGAATCCTCGAGTACGGTGATGAATAAATGAAAAGAAAAGTTGCATTTCATGTGCTGAACGAACACCATAACATCACGTTTCTACGAACACCATTTTCGTCGTCCACCCTCGGAAGGCCAAGTGAATGCGCAAAATTGTACGCGTTTAATGATCCCATTGCGGCCTTAATCCAAAATCGCCGTGTCATTAGGTAAATTGTTTCTAAATAGTGTTCGATTACTTCAAGTGCCTGCTAACCAGCATTCATTAAGTTTCGGACAGCGTTAAGTAGTCAGCTCTCCAGAGAGGGAGCGGGCGGAAGAGCGAGGGAATTCATTAATTACATTCCCACGAACCATTCCATCCCCCTCGTCTGCCATGCACAGCAAGTTCATTCAACATCACAGGCGACTGCTGTTTTCGCGACTCATTCCCCTAGCTCCACAGTCCACACCGGCCATACTGAAGGCGTAGCCACAATTATGATGATGATATCCAAAATTTACAAATAATGCCCCTCTCAGCCGTAATGCGACGCTCCCGCTACAGTATCGATGATGGCGGGTGGTTGGCGATGGGCGCGAAGCGTGTGCCGTCGTTAGTGGCCGGTGTCGGTGGCGCGATATGCTTTGTAAGGTTTTTCCAATTTCGAGCCGAGCCAAATTCCCACACCGGAAATATGCAATTACAGCTTCTCATTGTTACACAATTCCCTGCGATAGGTTTCCGTTGTCCGAGTCGTGCATCACAGTCCGGTGTGGGTGCGGGCTGTGCGGTTCGAGTTCGGAAACAAATTGATTCCCATGAACGGACAAAGTCATTTTGTATGCCATTGTCAGTGATCCTATTGAACTTCTAATGGCCTGCACCTGAAATGGGCCAGCAGCCTGTGCACGAAGTAATTTCGGAATCCGCAACATTGACCATTGAGATCTAATTAAAATCGATTAACCACATCGACTGTGCCTTGGCCCATTGGAAGACGAATAGAGGGAGGAGTGCATAGGGGAGAGCTTTGGCCTTAACCTGATTGACTGCTCGATGTCGATGTAATTGTTTCATTGGAACGCGTTTACCTGTGGATTGTACAACAAAGGTTAACACTTGAATTGCATTAGGCGGGGGAACGGGAAACCACTTGAGGCCATTTTAAGTCATCACAATTCGATCGATTGCACGAATTCTTACCTCCTCCTTGTCCGAGTTTGGGGGGGTGTCTACGAGTATAATTTCGCTTGTGCTGCCACGAACAATTGTCTCACGCTCTGGGAACCAATCATAGGAGAAATACGGTTTCTCATTCCAAACTCAGGTCTTGACAGGTTAGCAGAAATGAGTCTTTTGTCTTCCAATTTAGGTCTTCATGAGAAGCACTTGCGTTTGACAGACAGACTGCTGAAATTCATTCGGAGGCTTTTGAAGGGACCAACTGGCTACACTCCAATGCGTTTTAAGTCGGAGTGGATAAAAAAAAATGTAAAATTGGTTGGTAGACGCTCTTAAATCGCATTTGAGTGAGTTCATATGGTACGCAATGTCACAGATGTAGAACCTCAGAGCCCGCCAGAGTATTGCCCAAATCATATTCTGGACCCTCTAGCGTCCGTCCTTGATAACTCTTTGAAATCTAATCCGAACAGAAATTCATGGCTTTTCAACAACATTCCACTGTCGGTGGTGAAAATGTTTCACTGTTTCTTTTAACTTCTCAGCACAAAATTGAACGTTGAACAGCCAATGATCCCTTTTGGTCTCTGATCAACAACCAATTTGCAACCTCGATTCGGTGTGCTAGACTTACTGCCTCAGAAATCGGAGAGTCTGCATATGACGTTCATCGAAAATAAGCAAGCGTAGTATAAAATTTAATGTTGTAACATCCCTGTCTGCCCAGCCTGTGATCGACAACAGCTCCACCTGAATGCGGATAACCCAACTTAACGATATGAAATGAAGAACTTGACGGTCCTCTGATCAAGAGTCACATCTGTCACTTTGGTGGCAACCTGCCGATAAGAAGCTAAATTATTCTAGAAAAGTGTAAGCCCCTTCAATGAAATTAAAATAAAATTTAATTTAACTAAAACTCAGAATTATTAAGATAAGCACAGATTAAAAAAAATAGGAAGTCGTCACGCACTTAAGGAAGTGAGCATCGACGTCACATCAACGATAATAATCGGGGAAATTCGTAGCTTGTACGAAAAGTCGTTGGACAACAAAAAGAACTTTCCGGTCAGTTATGCAAACAGTAGCTACATCCTAACCAGGGAGGGCTGCCGAAGGGGAACTGAAGCTCCAGAGTTAACAGCGGGTCAGCAGTGAACTGGATATAACAGAACAGGAAGATACTAGGAGGCGAAAACTAGAAGTCCCTGACGTTGAAAACTCTGCCCATGCAATCAGTGGCGACAACACTTACAGGTCATTGTCTGCGCGCATACTGATGAAGGGAACGGTGAATGTTCTCTTACGATCATTATATTGTTTCGATAGTTGGTCGAAGCGCAAACATGTCCTTCTGGAGGAACGATGAACCTATTCATCAATACATCCTCATCACGCAAAAATCACGCAGCCCAGTACAATAACCTTTTCACCCCCGACGAGTACCTGCGATGCAAGTTAAAATTGAGGATAACTCTAGCGTGAAGTCTTCAGACTTCAGTCATCGATCTAGAGTTCCGTCTAGAGTTTTCAGTGTTCAGTGTTTTGTTTTCAGTACTCAACGTCAGGCGCCTCAGCATAAGCATGCAGATATGCACACACCGCAGAACTAACCCGGTGCTATAATTGTTCCAGCTGGGAGCACATTTCTGCTAAGTGAACGAAACACAGACAGGTCCAGGAGGACCCAAAAATAATTAAAAGAAATGTCTTCAGTCTTCAGTTCAAGGCCTTCTTCCTCTGCCATCAGTGATCAGTCTTCCGCCACCAGACTTCAGTGTTCAGTCCTCAGCCTTCAGTCTTCCGTCATCATCCTTGTTCTCCTCATCCTCTCTCTCGAAGGGCGTTGAAATTCACAAGTTTGTTTCTATAAAAACTGGGGTCACACACAAATTCATTTTACATAAATATATTTTTTCATTTGTATACTTACCGCGGTTTACACCTCTTCCCTTAGCGTCGAGAATAAAATTAAGCCGGTGGATAAAGGTGACTTCTCATTGGAAGAAGTGCCATCCGCGGCAACAGAAGTAGAGCCCCTGCAATTTCTGAACGATTTGGCAAATAGATGGCGCTTTTAATTTACAGGGTCTACCAGAGGTCTTCAGTCCTAAATTTACAGTCTTCCGTCAACAATCAATCTTCGGTCTTTAATGTTTTGTATTCGATTGAAAGGGCTGAACTACCGCGGTGTCTGCACACAAAAGTCTAAGTAGGTCTAGTTGTAGTATGCAAATTTAAGTTGTAACATTCCTATTTGCACCGATTGTGCCATTAACAACCCTGACATCGACAACAGCTATGACAGCTATGGATAACTCAACTTAACGATGTGAAAATAAGAACCTGACGACCCTCTGATCTCGAGTGAGAGACTACAGCTCCATCTGAATGTGAAGAACCAAACTGAACGATATTAAAAAAAAAGAAGTTGACGATCCTCTCATCACGGGTCCCATCTGTCACTTTTGCGGCACTCATCAGAAAAGGAACATCAAGCCTCACAGAAATTGAGTAAAATAATGCGAAAATAGCGTTTAAAAAACTTCCGAATAATAAAGCAAAAATTAAAAGGAACTTAAACAGAAGACTTTCCTCCGACGTCAAACAACTCAACACTCATTAGTATCAAAAAAAACTTTAAAACTGTTAAAAACAACACATAAAATGTTGACATTGTTCAAAGTCACATATTTTAAATGAAATATTTGCTTAGAGAAAAGTTGCTTAGAGCAATTGAAGCAAATACGAGGTATCGATATGAAGGAAAATGCGAATTCAATTTAAATTGTTTTTATTTTTCAATATAATCTCCCCTAACACCAATGCATTTGTTACATCTTAAGATAAGCTTTTCTAAACCCTCAAAAAAATAAATTGCCTCTTTCTCTGCAAAATACCCATTTATTGCTAACTTGAGTTCTTCATCATCCGAAAATCTTTTTCCACGAAGACATTTTTTCAAATCCGGAAACAGGAAATAATCACTAGAGCCATGTCTGGACAAGGGTGGGTGTTGGATTTCTTCGAAACCACAATCTCGCGCAGCAGCCTTGGAAGCTCGCGCCGTATGAACAGGAGCGTTGTCATGAAGAAGCTGCGAGTTTACCCCGTCTTTTCTTTTTAATTTCCTCCCGCAAATTATGCAAAGTGGAAGCGTAGGATGTGGCGTTGATGGTTTCACCTTTTTTTTGTACTCAATGAGCAAGATTCCCCTTGAGTCCCGAAAAACTGTGGCCATGAGCTTCCCGGCAGACTTTGAACTTCTTCGGGGGGTCTGTTCCTTTTTTATGCCACTGCTTGGACTCTTGTTTGCTTGCAGGGTCATAGTGGTGGACCCATGTTTCGTCACCAGTAACAATTCGATCCATAACACAGATCTCCAAAAGCTCTCTACAGCATACGATTCTCACTTTTTTCCGAGGCGCTGTGAGCATTCGTGGCATCCACCTTGCACTGACCTTTGAAAGGTTAAGATGGCCTGAAAGCTTGGTGATCTCTGCCATCATTTTCACCTTTATTCAGACATCCTCAAGAACAAGTTTTTCGACTTTTTGATGCTTTCTCCCGTACAAGCAGTAGCCGGGGCGTCGGAGCGGGGGTCGTCTTCAATGCCCTCTCTGCCTCTCTTGAACTCACTTGACCACTTTTGCACAGTTGATAATGAATGAATGATTGATGAATAGTTTTTTGACTTTTTCCTTGCTTAGTGAGAAATTTAATTACAGCGCGATGTTCAATCTTCACCATCATCGTCTCAGTTGCCTTTATGAGAGACCCTGAGATGATATCCAACTTTTTTTTTGCTCAAAATGCAAGAGCTTGACTTGCATGACATGTGGTTCAACAAGACGGTGCCACATGCCACACAGCACGCGCAACAATGGACTTATTGAGAGGCGAGTTCGGTGAACATTTTATTTCACGTTCGGGACTGGTAAATGCCTGCCAGCTATAACTTCGAGGTAGTGAAGAAATTTGTCTACCTCGGCTCCGCGTTTTAACAGCACACACAACGTCTGTTCCGAAATCAAACTCGAAATAACCTTGCCAACCGCTATTTTTAGGGACTTAAGAAACAAATCCCTCTCTCGGGCGACTAACTTGACTCTGTATAAGAACTTGGTCATCCTCGTCCTGCTCTACGCCGCAGAGGCATTGACATAGCAAGCGAATGAAGAGACTCGAGAGAAAAGCAGTGCGCGCGATCTTTGGTCCTTTTTGCTTGGCATTTGAAGAAGAACGTTCAAACAAGAACTGTATGGGCTGTACAGCTACATGAATTTAGCCAGGCGCCTATGGATCAAATGCATCAGATGGTTAGGCCATGTAGAGAGTATGGATAACTGAGCTCTAGCCCGAAGAATCTCTGGCTCTGAGCATGTGGGACAACGCAACAGAGGACGCCCACGTCAAGTCGAGGGGGTCCTCCCGCTATCTTGGTGAGTGAAACTGGAGGTAGGTGGCGTGAGATCGGGCCGGTTGTTGAGTGAGACCCAGGTCCAACCCAGACTGTAGCACCCTAAGAAGAAGAATGTGATTGAGGCAATTTCAAATCCGGTTCAAGAATTGGATGAACCATTTACGTCAAATCGTTCAATCAAATAAGCTCTGCATTTTTGCGGGTCCAGTTTCCCCTTTCTCACTACAGTACTCAGCAACAACGTGCTCAACATTTCGAAATGATGACAAACATGCGTAAACATAGGGAAAATCCTATGTTACCATGGAATGCTATTTGGAGTACACTCGTACCCCAGGGTTTCTCTTTAATTTCCCACCAAATATACATGTCCAACTTGCGCAAATGTTTTTTCTTAGTTTGCGCTTGTACCCCGTCTTCGATTCCGAGCCATTGGGACAGCGGAACAAAGGACGTCCTCTAAGGAGATGGGGCACACAAGTGGAGAAGGATTTCAACCACCTTGGTGTGCGAAACTGGAGGCAGCTGGCTGGGGAGGCCTGTTGGTCGAGGCCCCAGGTTCACCGCGGACAGACGCCAAGCAGAGAAGAAAAAGAAAACGCTTCTACCCCTAAAATTCCAGGGTTAATTGACTCGCGTGCTTAAGGTAAACAAATGACGCAGATATTCATCTTAAAGTTGTCTGAAGTGACTAAATGTCGAAAACGCGAATTAATAATCACATTTACAAAAATTTGTACATGAATGCACTAAAATAATAGTATTACTTGATAAATAAGTCAATTTATATATACAACCACAGCTTCACCCACACCTACAATATATTGAACGCCCCTCGTAGGTTGCTTGCACCTTCTTTATTGGGTGCACACAAAAAGCATGGCTTTCTTTTATTCCTTTCTAATGTGCAGTTTACGTCATTACTTGTTTGAGAACTTCTTCAATGCTCGACATTGATTGAATTGGTAGCCTTTGGCTGTAGTATAGTTTCCTTATGTCCGGCTAACAAAAGATTGGTGTTAGGCCGTCCTTGTCATCTTTGAGGCATTTTCATGTATTTAAAGCACTGTCTAATGGCCCTTACAGAACAGGCATTAACCAACGACGTGTTCTGCGACCGCTTGAGTAGACTAAGCACATTTGGTCCACAGAGAGACAACACTACGTTTTGTGCCATTACAATGCATTATAATTTCCGGCTGGTTAGTAGACTCATCAACGGTTTTGTCATGGTGCAGTGAATACAAGAATCACAGATGTGTTTTTTTTTTTTTGGTTTTTTGGACATGGCTCACAATTATAATGTCTACCAACCGGCCTGTATTTTAGGGCAAGAATGTCTACTCTCATGTTCACTGTTTATCAAACACTGTCCGAAAAACGATTGTCTGAATGACTTAGTTTATTATTTCGCACAATTCCTTCATCATCTCTTGAGATTTCATCATTTATAGACTTATCCAACATGTTTCTTCTTATAAAAAATATGACTTAAAAAACAAATCAAAATTAGTACAGGCGAGCTAAACGCATCCTTTCCATTTCAAACACTTCCGTCTACTGAGGGAAGGTATTTAACAGCGCAGCCAGCTTCGACGGTCGTAACGGTTTTTATTAACTTTCAAATAGTAGACGTGGGTCCCCCGAACCCACCGCTATAGTTAAGGCTTAATGCAAAATACAATTCTAGTTAAAACACAAAGAAAACTCACGTTTTTAATTTATTTTCCATTTGAGGCTATTGCAAAATTCCAATCGACTTCTTTTGTCGTTTTGTATATTAAACCGATCATCAGAATACCGTTACTTACCAAGTCAAAACACAAACAAATTTCTCTTTCTCGAACAACTCAATTTTGAGGAAAAATATGCGTAACCACTTCCCAAGAACTTTTAAACTCACAACTACAGTACAACTGCGTTACAAGTATGTGAACGTAGAAGAGAGTGAGGAGCTGTCAGCGTAGTATGAGACATTTGAATTAACACGCTTTTTTCAAACTCATACTAGATACATAGATGCGCAGCCCACCGGAGTCTATCGAGCTTAATTATTGTCCACACACAGGTGTACCCGCTTAAAGGTTGAACTGATACAGTTCATGATTCCTTCCTCACAAACGGGGTCAATTCCCCGTAAGATTTTTCTCTCGAACGATGCTAAGAGGTCAGATTGCCTTTCACTGAGAACCCAGGCATCGAATCCATAAGTGAGTACTGCTAAGACGAGTTCTGATAGAGCCGACAGAACACTTCCACCAAAATCTGTTCCCATGATCTTCAAGGAATACCATCGTCACTGTACATCTTCAGTTTTACTGCTCTGATTTATGGTTATTGAGTGTCACTGAAACCGAATGATCGCCGAAAAGAGCTTGGCAACCCCGAGGGATAAGTCCTCTTTTGTCACGTTAACTCACGATACACTCGCCTGCCGCAAAGAGCTTGAGAATCTTAATCATATCATCCAAGTGAAAAATAACTTCACCAAGACCGCAAACGACGCTGAAAATCCTTCCCATCTTTCTGTAATGACGGTGGTGTGATGAAGATGGTTTCTTGAGAAATAGGAAGTCAGCAACATCCAACCCAACAAGCACATACGCCAGACCCAGAATCCACAACTACAGCGGCATTAAGGCCAACGCCTTGTACTCGTCGCCTTGTACACGTCTCTCTGTGTGTCCTTATTGGATATTTCACAAACCACCGGCACCGGCAAAATAGCCAACAGACGTGTCAGCGGATACACAAAAGGGCAGCCGAAATGTGGCCTTGGGACTGTGGGCTTGTGTGTGATCATGATGATTACACTCTTGCAAATCATCCGGCACGACTCTCGAGGGCGCAATGAATCCCTCGGCACAGAAGGCAATTAACTTGCCAAGGCCACTTCGTCGGGACCTTGAGACAGACATGCTGCGACGGTCATGCGAGAAATCTTCTCTCAAAATGAACGTATGAACGGTCAGCCGCAGGAAACGTGTACCATGCTGTAGCTGCGTGAAAACGAACACTACAACCAGTCGCAATCACGACGATATTGACCACATCCCCAGAGGACCCCCCGGTCCGCCAGAAAATCAAATTAACTGATCGACATCGGATGCAATCAATTATTTGGCCCACAACGAGAGACATCTCCTGTCACGCCCAGCCAAGGTCGAAAAACATATGCGGTCTGTGGCTGTCCGTGCGACATCCGCAACCGAAGGCAGGGCGAGCCGGAATTGAGTTAAAACATCTGCTTAACCGTCTGAACATCCCAACTTACGCGGTCGCCAGACATTAGTAACACTATCAGGGTTCCACTTGAACCCCCAAAAGGGGCGGCACCCACCGACCACTGGCACTCGCTGCTGGGGGTCTGCGAAAGTGGACGGGGCATGAAGGGTTGAAGGGTTGACTCCTCTGCGAACGGACTATGGCGAAGACTGTTTTTTGGCAAGAATCCAAACGCTGTAGTGTGAAAGGATACATTGACAGCCAGGCAACTGAAGAAGGGACACAGGACGGGACCAAAAAAAACATACACGAGGCAAAACATCGACATCCCGTCCCGTGACCCACAAAACAAAAAAGGCACCGAGCACGGCTCCGGAGGGAGCAGCAAACTTTACAACTCATTTAACATGATAAACGTCTGGCGGGCTGTAGGCTCTGGCGTAAGTGAAATTTCCTCATGCTCATTGGGCCGTGGGATAAGGAGCACAATCGACGGCGACTGCAGCGGCACATCGTGCATATCCCTTGCATACGATTTGGGTCGGATGCGCCCGTGGACAGCTGCAAGGAGCATCGGTTTCGGCTGGGCGGTGACACCAACAGTCGACGAGGGGGACTGTTCAATGGTCTAACATCGTCTCGGGGGAATGGAGTGCTGTTTATTTATTGGGAGCTGTTAACACCGACACCGATACCGACACCTAGCCGCAGACCGGCTCTTGTAGGGTCGCCTGCAAGGGTGGGAGAGAGTCATAGTTACTCCCGAACAGAGGTATCTTTCCTCGGGTCTGTTTGTTTAGAATTAATGATCAAGGTCGTGTAATCAATTCCGGGTCTCGACGAAGGTTCCACGAGGGTTGAATCCTTCGCCAAACAAAGGCGCTCAATGGACGGGGCACTTGTGAACCAATTTGCGAAATGTAACCTCAAGGATGTTCATAAATTTACAAGGGGTTTGATGTCCCCTCTGACTTCGAAGGTCTTTGAAATTTCGAAGATTTTCGCACTCTATTCCAATTGCTTGAAAAGTCTGAGATAACATGACATAACATGACATAATGATGATGCGGAAAGGTGGATGATGTCGAGGAAGATGAAGTGAAGGATGGGGTGGAGGGTGGAGTGTAGGATGAAGTGGGGGATTAGGTTTCTTTATTTATTTATTAATTCATTCATTTATCCCTGATTTGTTATACATCAAGTGTCTTTCCCGCAAAGCCTTTGGATTATCTACAGGATGTTGTTTAACAATATTATTTGTATTTATTGGGTCTATAACTTACTTCGTGCGTTTTTTTCGTCTGGTCGCATATTCCGGTCGTTTTTCGGCTACTGCTCTCTTTAAACGGATTAATTGTGCTCGGTAGCGTTGTCCCTTGATTGTTTCACCCGGTTTAAGCCACTCATAATACCTCACACCCTTCTGGTCCCACCAAATACAGAGCATTACCTTCGCGCCATGGATATTCGGCTTTGCCGTTGATTTGGCTGGTTGGCCAAGCCAAAATCACCACTTTTGGCACATCAGCTAGCGCATGTTTACCATAAACTTCCACCAAAATACGATGACTTTCGGCAGCAGTTTTCTTCATATTGAAGTAATGAAGAACTTCCCGCAAAAACACTTTTTCAGGCACAAAGTTCGACATATATTAGTGAAAAAAAATTATTGTTGTTTACACTTCAAATGAATGACATATACTGAAATGACGTACAATGACAGTAGCTTTCCAACGCATGTTCCAATGGAATAATACAAGTTACGCCATCTCTTAGCAAACCGCACGGAATTATAGACCTAATACAATCTACGTGCAACCTATTCGCAAAACATTTTCAGTTGACTGGCAACACTGATACTATCTCCAATCTTAACGAGTTGTATTCTCGCATATCACCTGCTACGGATTTCAAGTTAAACTGAAAAATAATGTTACTTGTGAAACGCCAAGTAAAAAAAGCAGGCCATACTCAGGCTATACTTTTCTGTGAAAGAGTCGATTTCATCAAAGCAACATGGTTTTGTAAGGGGCCCTTCAACTACAACTAATTTAAGTCTTTTTTCATGTTACTGCTTAAATTCCGTAGAAAGAAGACAACCAGTTGATGTGTTGTATACAGATTTTGTTAAGGCATTTGATAGAGTCCATCGTGGATTGTTAATTCAAAGCTGAGACTTGGTGCTTTCATCAAATGGTTGCTTCTTGAAATGGCTAAAGTTTTATTTGTCCAACCGGAAGCAAGTTGTACAAATTGGTGGGTTTCATTCGTTTTTCATTAATGTAGAGTCCGGTCTTCCCCAAGGTAGTCATTGGGCACCACTTTTGTTCATTTTATTCGTGAATGCTGTCATACGATTTTCAGATTGTTTTATGTTTACAGATGACACAAAATTGTTTAGTGTAATATCTTCTTTTTGGGTCTCAGGACTGCCTGAATTTCAAAAAGATATTAACTCGTTTTATCTCGTTTATGGCGTGAGTACAATCATCTAATGCTAAATATTGATTTTCCTGGCCCCACTCTCAGTTTCCTTCGTTTCGCGCCACATATAACACATGGACTAGGATATTATAGAAATGATCTCGTACTATTCAAAACAAGGTACAATTTGACCCCCCCACACACACACACACTGAGCGGCGCCACTTTCCATCGACATTTTTGGGTCTCATGAACGACAACAAGCTAAGCTGGATACTCAATATCCAGGAGAGGTTCAAGAAGGCTTCCGGAAAACTAAACTTGCAACCCTCATCCTGAAGCTTATCGAGGGTCCTCGAAAAGAGAGTAGTGGACTTTGGAATGCTCAGTAAGGACTGGAAGGTTATCAAGTTGGGTGAATACTCTGATAATGGTATGATTGTCGACACCTTGTTGGACCATAAGTCGTTGCCGATGCTACGCCAAAAGGAGTTCAATGTCCACCAGGGAATTTCGCTCGTTATAATATTGATGCCGCTGGTCGCCATAAAGTGAACGACACAATCATGGAGCTATCTAATAGAAAGTGGGACTCTTCACCCACTTGTGAAACCACCCGACTCTTGTGGACCAAGCACAATAGTGCAAACATTGAGAAAAGTCTGCAATGCAACAGGAAGCTAGTGCGGATGGTTGTCGGAGCGCTAACTGGCCATAATAACCTGAAGTACCATGAACAAAAAATGGGATTTACCATTGGGTGATTTCACCCATAACCCCAGTCTCTGCCTCGTGAGACAAAGAACACTGGGAGACTACTTCTTCCAGAATCTTCATGATATAACTAGGATCCCACTAACGTCTACTTTCAGGTACGTCAGAATCCCTGGATGGCTAAACAGGACCGCATAACAACGAGATTAATCAACACCTTAGGCAACAACAACAGCAGCAAAAACGAGAAGTATGTCAGGAAGGTATTTGCCCGCCCCCCCCCCCCCCCCCCACGGGTATCACAGTGGGTCCAACAACACCAGTGCGGCTACCTTTCTACCTTGCATCCGCTCCTGATCCCTTGTTTGCATTGAGTGTTGTCTATGTTAAACATCTCTGTCTCGCTAGTTTCTTCGACATGATTAGACTTCACTTTGCCGCAGGAACGTACATATAATCTGTACAGCTTGCTCGCAAAAGTACTCTGCAGATAATCATTTGCTTAGTCATCTGCACGTTTACCCATCGAACTGTTTTTTTTAATGATGTCATCTACAGACCTTCGTAGGTTCGACACCGGCTATTTTTCCATCTGTGGTAAAGTTCGCCCCTTTTCCGACACCTTTCTGCGAGTGGAGGCCTTATCCATCGTTGTTGATTTCTCTTCACATTTTTGCTTCTATCAGCTCTTGTTTTTCTGTAAATGTCTCACACTTGTTCTTTGGATGAGGTGGAAGATGAAGTGAAGTATAAGGTGGAGGATGACGTTGAGGATGAGGTGGAGGATGAGGTGGAGGACGAGGTGTAGGATGGAGTGGAAGATGAGGTGGAGGATGAGATGAAGGATGGGTTGTAGGATGAGGTAGAGGATGAGGTGAAAGATGGTGTGGAGGATGAGGAGTATGATGAGGTGTAGGATGAGATGGAGGATGAGGTGGAGGATGAGGTGTACTATGAGGATGGAGTGGAAGATGAGGTGGAGGATGAAGTGTAGGATGAGGTGGAGGATGAGGTGTAGGATGAGGTTGAGGATGAGTTGTAGGATGAGGTGAAGGATGGGGTGGAGGATGAGGTGTAGGATGAGGTTGAGGATGAGTTGTAGGATGAGGTGAAGGATGGGGTGGAGGATGAGGTGTAGGATGATGTGTAGGATGAGGTGGAGGATGAGGTGAAGGATGGGGTGGAGGATGAGGTGTAGGATGATGTGTAGGATGGGTGGAGGATGAGGTGGAGCATGAGGTGGAGGATGGGGTGGAAGATGAGGTGGAAGATGAGGTTGAGGATGAGGTGTAGGATGGGGTGTAGGATGGGTGAAGGATGAGGTGGAGTACGAGGTAGAGGATGGGGTAGAGGATGAGGTAGAGGAAGAGGAGATGGATGGGATGGAGGATGAGGTGGAAGATGAGGTAGAGGATAGAGTGGAGGATGAGGTGGAGTGTGAGGTAGAGGATGGGGTAGAGGAAGAGGAGATGGATGGGATGGAGGCTGAGGTGGAAGATGAGGGGGAGGATGTATATTGAGGATGAGCTGGAGTATGAGTTGAAGGATGCGGATAAAGAATGGGGTAGTTGATGAGATGGAGGATGAGGTTGAGTATGAAATGAAGAATGAGCTCTCCAATATCCTATTTGACTTGACTCATAGTTAAGCCATGCAAAATCCCTCACCTCCCGCTTGTAAGCTTTCTGGAGATATTCTCCATACGCCATTAAATCCCATCCCACAACCGTCAAGACTCTGAAAATATCCTCCATTTGATCACGCATATCTTCCCGTTTCAGATGCACAGTTCATATCTAATCCGCTGTTCTACGTAAACGCAACCTGCAATCCAGCCACGGCAACTTCCACTGCGCTACTCAGCAATGCAAAATTGTTCATAAAATGCACTCAAACTTCGTCTATGTTTCCGCTTCGAAAAGGACAAACCGACGACGGGGATCCGGTGAGTATCTATTCGCTTAATTTAACAGCATTCAGTTGCTCTCTGTTCAGGAATGGAATCAATTTTTATTATTCATCCCGATATTCGCATCCTTTGTTCGAGCAGGTTGACAGCAGCCAACTTCCCCTCCCCACAGACTCGCAGTCGCAGTCGCTGAGGACAAGCATTATCCACCCTCTCACGGGCAATGCTGAAGGCTGAATTTCTGTTGGCAGAAATAGGGGCACTCACACACAATTGAATCTGTTAACTGTGACACAATAATGGACCAGAAAGATTCATGGCCGTCACTGTAAGCATTATGAGCCAGCAGTGTTGGAATAGTAAATCACGGGCTCTCGAACAACGAATGTCAATTAGTGGGCATTTTCTTTAGCCAATGGAGAAGGTGGGACGTGAGTGGATGTGATGACTGTTGTTTTTTTTTTTTTGTCTTCTATCTTCTCAGCAGCCACTCGTGTTGTGCGTGCTACTGTTCCCTCACGAGTGGGAGGGACCTACTGTTTTATGCCGACTCCGAACGGCAAATTTGAGAAGATTTTTCTAGACAGTTATTCACCTTGAGCCATTGTCAGTGACTCGAAAGAGGGTGGGACGTGAAAAGTATTTTGCTCGTACCGGGAATAGAACTTGGGCTGCGTAGGCTCAAGTGCGCAGGGGTCGACGCACTAACCCACAACTCCATGGCCGTCCTCTCTTGACGAGCTAGGCCCTGGCCATCTTTGGGCTGTAGTGTCACCCATATATTTTTTTCTGGTAAAGTCCCTTCGGGTAATTCATGTTCTTCGTACTTCTTGGATAAGTTGAGCGAACTAGACAGCATCAGTGGAAGCCATCATAATTGCAGCATAGCCCAACCTCGCTAGTCATCCTACAGATAGCACGCAACAACCATATGCCATGTAGGCAACTCTGGGATTTGTATAAATGCTGTCAGTTTGTTAAATGTTTGATACTTGCTGAACTGTCAGCGGTCTTTTTTATATATTGGGTCTGCAACTTAATTCGTGCTAAGAGATGGCGTAACTTGCATTATTCCATTGGAACGCGCATTGGAAAGCTACCGTCATTGTACGTCATTTCAGTATATGTCATTCATTTGAAGCGTAAACACATTTCACTCAAATATGTCGAACTTTGTGCTTGAAAAAGTGTTTTTTCGGTTAGTTCTTCTTCAGAAAGAAAACTGCTACCGAAAGTCATCGTATTTTGGTGGAAGTTTATGGTGAACATGCGCTAGCTGAGCGAACGTGCCAAAAGTGGCTTGGCCAACCAGCCAAATCAACGGCAAAGTCGAATATCCATGGCGCGAAGGTAATGCTCTGTATTTGGTGGGATCAGAATGGTGTGCTGTATTATGAGCTGCTAAAACCGGGTGAAACCATCGAGGAACAACGCTACCGAACACAATTACTCCGTTTAAAGAGAGCAGTCCGGAATATACGACCAGACTCGAGGCAATAATTGCCATCATGGCAACGCTCGGCCCCACGCTGCTATTCCGGTTAAGAACTATTTGCAAAACAGTGGATGGGAAGTTTTACCCCACCCGCCTTATAGCCCAGACCTTGCCACTTCTGACTACCATTTGTTCAGGTCGATGCAGAACGCCCTCACTGAAATACGGTTCACATCAGAGCCGAATATCAAAAATTGGCTTGATTCATTCTTGGCCAAGCCGGCGCACCTCTTTTGTGATGGGATCCACAAATTGCCAAAAAGATGGGAAAAAGTCATAGCTTCAGATGGGCAACACTTTGAATAATACGATTGTACATTTTTGTCTTAAATAAACGTTAAAATTTTGAAAAACCGCACATTAAGTTATGAACCGAATATTTGGTTCCCAAGCATGGGCATGCAGATCGAAAAATTGGCAGCTAGCTGTGTCATATGCCAGACGGCGGCATCAGATCGGAAAAGAGAGTACACACTGGCAACCTACGAAAAAACCTTGGGAAAGGATCCATTTGGATTTCACGGGTCCTTTTTTCACAAAAAGGTGGCTGATTTGTGTCGATTCTCTTTCAAAGTTCCCCTTCGTGGAATCACTTTCTTCAGTAACGTCGGAGTCCACTATAAAAGCTTTGCAGATGATTTTCGCCATTGAACGACTTCCGAAGACAATTGTGACTGACAACGATACGCTGCATTTTGCCGTCATTGCAGGACAGCACCGTTTCATCCACCCTCTAAAGGTCAGGTCGAAAGGTTTGTGCGAAACTTTAAAGAAGCATACAAGAAGATGTTCGTGGAGAAGAAGAATTCAGACGTAGAAGTTAATGTATTTCTCTCGACGTATGGATCGACTCCGAACCAAATTTTGCAGAAGTCTCCAGCGGAGCGGTTGCGTGGAAACAACATAGGAATTGCCTTTCGTGTTTTCTACCCAACCAATATAAAATGTCTTTTTCAGGAAAGAACCCTAAGTTTCAACGCAATCAACACGTTTTAGTACGGCAATACAAGAAAGCCACAGCAGTTTCAGCCTATTCTGCTAGTTCGTCCACCCTTTTCTTTCCTTCGTAGCCGATTTCTTTATCGATTTGCATAAAGCACTATATCCGAACTCTCTCCTTCAGGTCCTGGTATTCCTCCTGAGGTTATCTGTAACTTGACAGATCGCCGATTTCCCACGTTTACCGGGTCATCCAAGTTGTCCGCTTCTTGTTCTTATGTCCCAAGACGCTGTTGCTAGTAGTCTGGTACATCTCTATTTGCGTTTGAACCGTGGGGTCTTAATCTAGTGCAACTTCTCCGACTTGACTCGTAGCCAGTGTACTACTGCTGTAATTGGCGTTTGGTCTTCTAAAGAGTGTATGAAAACTGCGACAATTTAGCTACATATACATCGATTTTCCTGCAGCTTACTTTGGGAGTTAAAGTGCACCCAATCTGATTTTGCAGGCACAAGCGGCTAACTAGTCTGCGCTGCATTTCACTCTTACATCTAGAAGTGATGATCTCCACTTACGATTAATTAGACAGTGTTCCATTTGTTTCCGGAGTAACTTGGTGTACTTTGTATGTGGAAAAGGAGAGATAACTAAGTTTTTGCCTGCACACAGTTCGATCAGTCTTATGAAACACATGCTGTCCCAGATGTGTTTCATAACCTTCGTTATTGTCTCCCTCCTTGGCATTAAGACCGCCCAGTGGAATCATCACATCTCCATTGCCCGCATACGAGTTAATGCAAGAAGTTACGTGCCCCGGATCTTGGATTTTAGGACCATTGTCGGCGGCCTTGGCATTGTGGGTCTGTGAGTCGTCTGTCAGTCGACTCCTTCGCAATTGAACCTCGCTGACTGGATTCGATTCCCGGTCAAATCACCGACCACCTCTTTCGAGTCACCAACCCATGTCAAGCCAATAGAACTTCTGTCACTCTAGAAAAAAAAAATTAAAATTTCGTCTTCACACATAATTAGAAACTGGTTCACCAGGGACAGCCCCCAATTTGATTCCACTCTCAAATGAATGAGCAACATGCCGTTCACAAAGAGAATCTCCCAATCTCCAGCCACATGACTGGGAAGTGTTCAAATAATCGAACCATCGTTTCCAAGACCTCATGTGCGTCCTCGGTCACACGGTGACCACACCACAGACTCCAACACCAGCTCTGAATCGTCGATGGATTATGACTCCCCAGACATTAGTGAACCACCCAACCGCCCAACCACCCAACCATAGTTGTTATGATGCCATTCATGCAGGGACCACTGCAAATCAATCCTATCCACATGCAATAATAGTCTTCCAATGAACTCAACACGTGACCGAATAGCTTGCAGCAGTGCTCAGAGCCGAGAGAGCCAGCCATCCAAAGAAGATCAACAATTCCGCACACCACCGCCCCGGCCACCATCGATCGGTTTCTCATAAATTCTTCCCCACAATGGCACCACTACATCCTCGGTTGCACGGACATCTATCACCGCAGGCCAACCAGAGAACCAGGCGACCCAAGGCAAACCCCCAATCCATCCATTCAACGAAACGCACACACAGTTGAGCCTGCTAATGACCTCTTAATTATTAAGTGATGGCTTTGTTTTGTTGCCAGTTCGGGAGATACGACCCGAAAAGGAGTGCAACTGTTCGGGATATCAATGGGGAGGAATCAATTAAAAGGAAACATAAAGGAAACTGAGAAAATCTACCACCGAATTGACACGCACAGACGTACAGTCGGTCCTCCGGCCACTCGGCCGCTCTCATCTCCAACTAGGGGGATTCACACCATCGCACCGTAGCAGCATAGCACATCGCACAATTTCGCAGAGCGAATAACAATAGGAACCTGTGGTCATTTTGCGAACGCTCACTTCCGCTCTGGTGCGAGCAATAACAATACAAGGCGGAGCCCCAAACACTGTCCGCATTTATTGCTTGCTCCTTCGACTCGTTCGACGCTTCGGACTCTTTCGATGACGCTCTAGTCCGATGACTGGATGGTTGGTGGCTGGTTGGAGGAGCCTTTATGGCGTGCCTGTCTTTGTGTGCGGGACGATGACGATAATACCATTTCTAAAACAGAACCCAACCAACGGAGTCACATTAATTTCTTCCGATTGACCAGAGCGCCGAATGAGACCAAGAGTTGAGTACCGGACAACGAATCTATTCAGTCCGGTATTCCGCATTCAATACAGCAGTCGTTCGCCTCAGTCAGCCACCCCACCAAGCCCCCTCGGGTCGTATTGTATGTGGGTTAATGCGTCTAATTAAAAGGAAAACAGAGAAATAAAATAAGAGCACCAAAACGAAAACTAAAGCGAAATGGAGAGGTAAACCTCTCGGTTAATTTATTGTAATGACGGTTGCCGTGGCAAGGATTGCATGCATAGGATGCTTGTTCATTCCTGGTGGGGCCTGCTGGCTGAGGCGGTGGTGGTGTTGGCTACAATTCTCATCTCATCATCTGCATCCGCAGATAAACCATTCTCTGGTGTGGCACTCGCTCGTTCCTCTCCTTCGCCTTACCGCCACACCGAATGCGGTTTCAGTTTATTTCCTGGCATTAAAGCGAACAAATAAATCCCCATCGCATGGCATGTTTTGGGGCGGGGTGGAAAGCGCAAGAAGCAATCACACCATACGAAAGGATTGCTCCTTGTGGCCGGGGATGTGAGTCTTCTCGTGGCCACCGCCATGGACCTAGGGCAATGCGATACTTGTGAAGCTAGCCATCGTCCCTCTCCGACAACCAAGGACTGAGGATTGTTTCCCTTCCCCCTCTGGAATGCTCTTCCCTGCTTGTTTCACAGGCATTCAAATCGATATTCATCGGTGCGCGCCTTGTAGCCTACGACAATGTTGTTCATTTTAAACCCTTCACGTACGCCACGAATCCGAAATCTAATCAACTTCTCATTGAGATGCCATAAAATCAAATCGAACCCCATTCCAGTCACACTCGAGGTCAATGAATTAAATTCAAAAACCCGACCAGCAAAAAAAAAAAGAAAAATGAATGCCAGGGCTGTGGTGTGCGGCTGTGTCACCAGCGTCACCAGTGTCACCACCCAGTTGATGACATTGTCACATTAATGGAACCATTGCTCGCGTATCACGTCCGCTACCGGTACCCTTTTAAGTTTTATGGAACGCTCGTGACATTTCTATGCATTACGCGCGTTCAACTCTGATAGATACATTTGCTCCATGAGGACGCGTACGTACGCTGTCATATGCTGTCCTATCTGCATATTGATTGCGTATTTTTTTTCCTTGTCTGATTCTATGAACGAAATTAGATTCTTCTTCAAATGGAAATAGTTGAGCTGAAAGTTTGCCTGGAAATCGAAAACTAAATTTGATAATTCTCAGCCCATCCGTGACAGCAATGAAACAGCATTTCAATTTGGCCGTTTTGAGAGAATTTGTGGATGCGTAGCTTTGGCTGCGAGAGGATGGTTGGTTGAGCACCGAACGTCACACAAAGGGGAGCTATTGTTAATCAATATTTATGTTGGGGAAGGGGAGGGAGGCAGCGAATTCACCAGCACACATAGACCATGCTGGTCCATTGTGATACCCAAAGTCAGACAGCAAATGGTGACTGGACCAGATTTGAAAACCAGATAAAAGTGTATTCGGTTTGCTTTCAATGGGATTCGAACCGGGGACTCCACTAACTAGGAGCTAAGAGCACTTAACCAACTGCGCCATCCAGCCGTCTCACTAATTATGTTCATTAGGTAATATCAGCCTAATCTGCGCCCATGCTCTAGAGGGAGGATAGAGATGGGGGTATCAACGATGACTTCTATGATCTCCTAGAAAGAAAACACGATCAATGCCCCAGCGACGACACCAATTTGACCGCTAAGCTGGGTAAAGAGGACATTTTTGCTAGAGTCATAGGTAAGCACAGCCTCTTTGTAGCCAGCACGTGGTTCCCACACACCAACAAGTCTCATCAATGTTGCGCTCAATGACAGGCACTTCTCCAGCGTTTGACGCCCGAACGTTCCGAGGAGGCAATATCAACTCGGGTCATTTCCAAGGTGAGAATTCACAAGTGGAGCGAAGCGCGAAAAAGGACACAAAGGTTTGACTAAAGAAAGTTCCAATTGCCATATGCCGGTAGGAACTTTGACGATCCAGTCTCCCGAAATCTCTCTCTCTCTCTCTCTCTCTAAGTAAGCACGCCGCCTGCACAAACAGTATATTGGAGGTGTTGTAAAGAAGCCGTCAAAGAAGTTGCCACTGATTTGCTGGGTTTTACGACACCAGCTAGGAAAAACACATGGTTTGACAATGAGTGTAGGTTGGCACATGCAGCAAAGCAAGAAGCCTACCAGGGAATGCTGCATCGAACTACGAGAGCTGTCCGTGAGCTCTACAAACGAAGACTAAGGACAGAGACCTGCGTCCAGCAACTTTCTTGCAGCCGTTCAGTAAGATCTGGTGGTTATGGTGGTGTTTCCTGGTAAGAAACCAAATTTGTCAAGGATGTTAGAGTTTCAATCGAACCCCCGCACAGTGGGTTTACAGCCTTCTTAGTTTCATGTCTAAGTACTCTTAGATAGCCCGGGCTTATGTTTTCAAAGCATTTTTTAATATAATAGCTCTCGAAGTCAATAAAATGTTTATTCAAGTTGCGAGCCATATTTTCAAAGATGCCTTCGACAAGTAGCTTCAAGCATAGGTGCTAAAACAAAACTTTTGATGAATACTCTTTGAGTTTCCAACGACGTGCATATGAACGTGTGCTTCATACTTTCAAGTTGCAGCACGGAAGAAATTAGGTGCAACTTCTTGCAACCTTCGGAGTTCAAATTTAGTTATGTTCAAATTTATTTCGCTATATCGTATTTAAAAACCACTGGTTTGACTTTTTTCAGGTTACAAAAGTCACAATTCGTGGCTTATAATGGTCTGAAACGTTTGCGCGACTTCCACCCGCTCCATTGCGTGTAGAGGAAGAATGGCAACGGTTTTCAGCAGCTGTCATTGCCTCTGCACGGGATGTTTGTAGAATGAAGCGGCTTAGAGTGGCAGCTGGTGGTGCGAAAAGAACTGCTTGGTTTAAAACGCCCGGAATTCAAGAAGCCATCAGAGAGAAGCAGCAAATTGGCTGTACGAGCAGCTAGAGAGCAGTCTTGGAAGGAGTTCGGCGAGAAGTTGGATAGCGACCATAGATCTACGAAAAAGGTGTTCTGGCAAACCATTCGCCGACTCAGGAGTCAAACCCAAAGATGGTGTGTTGCTTTCCAATGAGGTGGACATGGAAGCTGCTCAGTGCCCTGACGATGGCTGATCTGTAGTCTTGATTGGGACGGAGAATAGTCCAAGTATGGAGGAAGTCATTTTGGTGATTGAATCGCTAAAAGTTTACAAATCCGCCGGCGTGGATAAAATGGAGGAAGGGAGTTGTATGACTCTCTCGTGTCATTTAAGTGGCCTGGGAACGTGGTGAGACATCGGGCGATTGGCCCACTTATCAAGAAGGAGGACAAAAGAGATTGTTCCAATTGCAGGGGCATATCTGTTTTAAGTCTCCCCGGGAAAGTCTACGCTAAGGTGTTGGAAGCGCGTTCTTGAGCTATACTCGAGCGCAGGATGGGGGATGAACAGTGCGGCTTTTGTCGCAGTAGAAGTACAACCGACCAACTTTTTACTCTAAGAAGAGTACTTGAGAAGGCTTGGGAGTATGCCAAGCCCACCTAACTCGGTCATACGACCGAGTTGCTCCGGGTAAGCTCTAGAGTGTCCTACAGGAGTATGAGATTTATGGTCCTCTTCTGTGGGCCATTCAGTCTCTATACACAAACTGTAGCAGCTGCTTTCGGGTTACCGGTGCTAAATCAAAACCTTTCACCGTGGGCGTTGGACTTCGCCAAGGGTGCGTCTTGTCACCTCTCCTTTTCATTGCATATATGGACTGGGTTTTGCAGCTCTGCCGAGGCGAGGAATGTTTCACATTGCGACAGTTGAGGGTAAGTCATCTTCTTTTTGCAGATGACTAAGTGATCCTAACATCTTCCCAGTCGGAACTTCAGCGCGCACTCGTTATATATATATGGCACACTTGCCAGTCTAGACACTTTTCTAGTTCGGATATTGGGGGTATGTATTTCACGCAACATCAACAGCGTAAGTAAACCCAGTCCTTTCCAGAGATAGTTGGCATCGATACAGAAGTTTGTTTACTACTAAATTCCACTTCAGCGCGCACTCGTTATATATATATGGCACACTTGCCAGTCTAGACACTTTTCTAGTCCGGATATTGGGGATATGTATCTCACGCAACATCAACAGCGTAAGCAAACCCAGTCCTTTCCAGAGATAGTTGGCATCGATACAGAAGTTTGTTTACTACTAAATTCCACTCGATAGGGGACAGCAGACCGCCCTGCGGTATACTATGCAACAGAACAAGGCAAACAAGGTCCGTAATGCTTCACTACCCAAGATAATTTCCAAATTAAGCACTGATTTCTCCTTCCGAGATGTGTGGGCTCGGCCCATTCATCAAGCAACCACCGCCACTCACACTCATCCTCGCCACAGATCCACATTCCCTCGGGTCATGCATGAAAAAATGTCTATCTCCGCAAAATCACAAAAACAACTGCCTTACCACTACGAGAAGTTATGTTGATGAACTAAGGACTTCCTTCCACGATCCAAGAAAAAATAACTCACTTAATCTAGTTAGCGGCAGCGACACAAAAAAGGGGGCAGATTAAGGCAAACTTTTCCCCTCAAACTAGGGATTTTCTCATTATAGCGTGTGTACAGCGCTTCAGATTGACAAACTTTCCATGAATTCTCGGCATAGCTCCATCCCCCCATTGGCTCAACTGTCTGCACTCTCGCAGCCAGAACTGACCCAATTCGACAGAAACCACACACGAGGGCCATGCTGGTGAGTGCGCGCGTTGTGGACACAATTTTACGATAATAACGAATAATTGTCGACCATTTGCCTGAACAGGTGCATCACTGGAATGGCTAAAGGAAACAAATCGAGTACAACTAAAGCGGGATACTACCCGATTCCAATGCGACCCGGGCGCGGTCTTGCACCTCATTGTGGGTTACAGTTTTGCTTATTATCCAAGCCATCTAGATGAGAGTGTGTTCCGGAAATCAGAATAACTTTGGAACTTCTCCTCATTGCACTCGCGAGGCACGTAGGTAATGCCGCCGCTGCTCCTTGAACCAGGGGAGCTTGACACATGTCAGGATGTGGCGTGAGAGCGAACGATATGGAAACTGTGCACCTGACTTGATAATTCCATCGATGCGGATGACGTGTGTGCGTGTGATGAAATAAGGGGTTGCCTATCACGTGGGTTCTTGGAAAAAATAATCCTTTAAAGGAGGCATTTCCATATGGTTTGTGGAATTTAATTAAATTGAAGCAGGACGCCGGTGAAATCTGTATCTGATATTGGGGCTGGAATTAATTATCTGTTCAATTTACGTCCAAGATTACTGGGTATTCGTGCATTAGTTCCTTTCTATCATTCCTAGTTTTCGATGGATAAGCTGAACATATCTGAGCAAAATGTCTGATATTTTGAAATTTTCTCTTTTTGTACAGTAGCAGTGAATCATGCTTGAATTGAGTTTCAATCTCATAGCAATGTTGAATTGATTTCTGGACCGTCTTGCGTCGAGTTCCCTTTCTGGTATTCCTTGTCATATTATGCTGGGTGCTAAAATTTTGCCATTTTTGGGGCCGTGATTCCGTATAGTTTTTCCATATTTGGTCTATTTATTGATTTTGTTCCTGTTGGAATAGAGTTTGGCGGGGTCGGGTGATAAGAGTAATTTTATTCTCTGACGACATCGTACTCTTTTCTTTTTCGGAAGCCCTGTAACTGTCTTGCTCTGACAGCGAACGAGAACAAATCCGAAGTAATAGTTTGGGTTTTAAAAACTAATCTGGCAGAGCGTTTAGAAATTAAAATCGTCTCGACCTCATGATAACCAGCAATCTAGATGTCGAAAGCTAGTTAAGCGACAAACACGGCTCACGGGAAGGAGGATAAAGGTGTCAATGGTGACAACTTGCTCTTATCATGCCTTTTTTTAATTTGAAAACGTACCCAGAAAAGAGAAAGAAAAAACATTTTTACCTTCCTTAGCAGCGGACTATAAGTCGGAGGTGTGTACACCAGTGTTTTTGTGTGTTTCTGCACAGATAGAGGGTAGGGAACAGTGGCGTAGTGATGGGGTGGCAAGGACCCCGGTCGACACATTGCTAGGGCTGGCAATTTGGAAATTTTTTTGTTAAATATTGGGTCTATAACTTATTATTCGTGTGGTTTTTTTTTCAAATTTTGAACGTTTATTTAAGAAAAACATGTACAATAGTATTATTCGAAGTATTGGCCATCTTTCTGACAATTTGTGGATCCCATCCCAAAAGAAATGCGCCGGCTTGGCAGCCAAGACAAGGGGCAAGGTCTGGGCTAGGCCACTTTTGGCACGTTCGCTCAGCTAGCGCACGTTCACCAAAAACTTCCACAAAAATACGATGACTTTCGGGAGCAGTTTTCTTCATATTAAAGTAATGAAGAAGAACTCCCCGCAAAAACACTTTTTCAGGCACAAAGTTCGACATATTTGAGTAAAAAAAAATTTTACGCTTCAAATGAATGACATATACTGAAATGACGTATAATGACGGTAGATTTCCAACGCATGTTCCAATGGAATAATACAAGTTACGCCATCTCTTAGCAAACCGCACGAATTAAGTTATAGACCCAATATATAAAATTTATAAAACAGATTCTTTATTCAGTCCAACGAATTTATTTACAAAGTTCATCAGCAGTAACACAACTTCAGAGTACATAATCAGACACTGAATGTTTGACATTCCTTCTGTTTTTTAACAGCAAAATCCAATGAACGATGCTTCCTTGCATGCAACTACATTTCATCATCATCTTCCCTAAACTGTCAGTTTTCTTAGTAACAAAATAATTACTTTTGCGGGTGCACTCTTTTCGATTGACTCGTGTTATTTTTTTCTCTGCATAAAATTAAAAAAAAAAATGTGTTCTTAAATGTCCATATGAAAAGAAAAATGAAATGATTATGATTATGTGCGTCGACCCCTACGCAACTGATACTCTTGGCCTGGTTTGCCTGGCTGGTCCCGGCTGGTATGACGAAAAATAATTTTCACAGCTGCACCTGTTTCGAGTCTCTGAGAATCCTCAAAGAGTATACCTGTCTAGAAAAAACTTCTCAAATTAGCCGTTTGGAGTCGGCATTAAACTGTAGGTCCCTTCCACTCTTGACAGGCATCAGGTTTGAGGTGTACGAGTTTGTTTTCATGCAGCCCAAGCCTGGCTAACGAAGCGCAACCGTCCAGAAATAAGTTGGCCTCAGATAATGCCTACCATGGTGTTCCTGGACACTATTTGGAGCCAAGCCTGAATGGTGGCAGAATGCGAGCGTCTGGTGGTCGATCTGTCGGCCGGTCAGGCTTAGCCCCAAGAAACTAGGAGCAACTCGTCAGTGGCCTCGTTAGCCGTTCTGGGGGTGGGGAGATGTCACCCACTAACCTGTGCGTGCGGGGTGCAAAAGGCAACAGACAACGGCATCGATTTAGGATAGGCACATGGAACGTCTCATCGCTTTCAGGAAAGGATCTCGAGTTAGTTGAGCAGGCTGGCAGGTATTTATTGAATATCGTGGGTATCTCCTCGACGAAGCAACGGGGATCTAGAACTGTGTACCTTCCTATCGGTAGTTGCACCACAAATGTCTGCACAGGCGGGAGTGGGGATACTCACAAGTCCCATGTTAGCAGGCAGGGTATTGGAGTGGATATCATTAAGAGGGAGAGTCGGGATCTTAAACCTCAAGCTTGAAAGGTCGACTTTGGCTATAGTGCAGGTGTATGCACCAAATCCAGAGTCAGAGTACGCGGCTTTCCAGGATGAAGTTGGTGCTGCCCTTGAAAGGGTAGCGGAGATGGATTCTTATATCCTGATGGGTGATTTCAATGCTCACGTGGGTGTGGATGTAACGATATGGGGGAGTGTGATTGGGAGGAACAGTGATCCTCACCAGAACGCGAACGGAGAGAAGTTCTTGGACTTTTGCTGTGCAAATGGCATGTCCATGATGAACACCTTCTTTCCACACAAAGGCATCCATATATACAAGTGGTACCGTCAGAGTCTTCTAAAGAAGTCGTTGATAGATCTCTTTGTAGTAATATCGTGTAGGGAACGGAGGGTTTGTGATGTTCGTGTGATGAGAGGGCCTGAACTGTCAACTGTACGCTGTACCTCACTGATAAAGTACGTCTCCCAGGAACACGGAAACCAAGAGTGGTTACTGTTAGGGAAACTATAGAACAGAGGGTAGTAACTAGTGCGAGATCTCAATAAAGATGTTATGTCCTGAACTTATACTCCAAATACATCGCCTCTACCGTAATGTGTGAGGTACAGTAGTCCTTCTGTACCTGAATAGACCAACATTAGTAGTATTTCTGAAATAAATCAGAGATTTTGACCTGCCACAAGATGACTCATTAACAAACACCCCTGGCCTACTCTCGACCCTAAGCGATCGCTTAGTCTGGTTACATTGAGCAGGCTGAAGCTTAGAACGCTCTCTAGCGTAAGATGGCATTGCGCAATCGGAGCTCACGCCTCGCCTACAACGACTTCTGCAGAGGCTGCAGCGACGAGGATGAGGAATAAATCATTGTAGACTGGCTATACAAGCGCAACGCTAATGCATCCCGTAGATTAAGACCTCTGGGAGCCCTTTTATTTTGATAGCATGTCTGAATGAAGTAGCATAAGAGTCAGCCATCTTCTTCGCTTTATTCAATCGCTAACGGGTTTGCGGAGTAGGTATTCCTAAATCCGTGAATGGGTCTATGCTGCCCTATGTGTGGGCACTGTCTTTCCGAACAGCGTCAACCACTTCAACCACTAACCTAACCGACATATGTGTTGGTATGACTATTTTAAACCATCGACAATGTGTGTGTGAACAAATTATTAGGAGCGGCATAAACTAGGTTTGCCCCGGATGGGCCTCGGCCCAATCCACGCTACGCCACTTGTAGGTAAGGGAGGTGCTAGTAAATTCATCAGACCATTTATGGTCTTGGTATTTATGGATGCCTTTGTGTGGAACGAAGGTGTTCATTATGAACATGCCGTTTGCACAGCAAAAGTCCAACAACTTCTGGTGAGGATCGCCGTTCCTCGGAGTCACACTCGCCCATGTCATTACATCCACACCCACGTGAGCACTGAAATCATCAGGTTATAGGATCCATCTCCGCTGCCCTTTCCAGGGCAGCATCAAATTTATCCAAGAAATCAGCGTACTCTGACTCCAGATTTGTTGCATACACTTGCACTAGCGCCAAAGTTGACCTTTCAAGCATCAGCTTTAAGTCCCGACTCTCCTTCCTAATAGTATCCACTCTAATACCCTACCGGCCAACTTGGGACTTATGAGTATCCCCGCCTGTGCACACTCCGACAGGAAGAGTTTCCACCCGTCCAAAGGGTCCAGAGTTCTAGATCCCCTTTGCTTCTTTTCAATGCTGCGGCTTACGTCATTTTCGACTTCCGTGGTGCCTGTCAGAACCAATTAGCGACTTAAATCGAGGTATTCTTGTACTGCTCAATTCACATGTATGCCGACGACCAACTTTTTTCCGAAGTCGGCCGGTCAATGAAGTGGATAGTGAAGTTAATTCTTTGAACGATGGTGCATCTCGAAATTATAAGACAAGACGTGCGTTTTAATCCGACAATGATAGTTGTTGTGTAACGCAAGGGTTTCGACCTTTTTCGTGGACTGCTTCTGCAAAAAATCTTGGAGCAATCTCCAATCGTGCATTGTCTATGGTAGTCATATTCATACAACCAAAATGTATTGGTAAAGATAGAGGGTGGACATCGTAGACTCCATCGAAGATCACGAATGAGTTGTTAGCTGAATGAGACTGTGAGATATTCTGCCAGCGTAATTAGAAGAGTAGTTTGCAACAACATCACTCGATGCATCTTTAATTTAAGAAGAGGAGACCGTGTTTCACATATTTTCAATTTTGTTCAGATTGCTTTCTTTACTTGTCCAACTTGAGCTGCAATAATTTTCATAAATTTAGTCCTTTTTTGCGTGCAACCACACAAAAAAATTCTTAAGAACCGGGTGTTTGACATATCCGTGATTTGATTAAAAAACGATATAAAATTTAAGATACAAAATTTAAGGAAAAAATAGGTACAAATAGGAACAAAATATCATCATTCATCCCCCGAAAAGGGGGATGCTAGCTGAAGACTAGCTTCACCTGGCTTTAGTCTCGGAATTTTTTTTCCACCCCAAATCATAACATAATTCCGTAATGAACCATAATCCAGCTAGAATTTTTTTAAGGATTGTGTCAGCTCCAGTTACTCTATCCCATAACATCCTTTCATCGCTCTTTTGGTTTCTGCTTCACGCGACATTAGCTGCCCCCGTTTGTGGGTTACCTTCTTCAATTTGCCTGGGATCCAATTGGCTGAGAAAATACGCGCAAAGGTGAATCAGTCTCAGAATCAGAGTTAACCGCCCCAAAATTTACTAAACGATGCCAGAAGTGTGAACCTCAATTTCACCCGCGCATATGAAACACCACCCACTCCGGTCTATTTCACATCAACCTCTCCTTCGAACTTCCAAGACCCTCCATCAACCGGACGGCTGACTCAGAGGATGCCTCCGAGTCACGACCCGCCATCTTTCATTACAACTTGGTCCTCTAAATTAATTAAAGGACTCATCCGGGCTACGCGACAACCTCTCCGATAGCCAGATAGACACGGTTCACAGAACTATCAAGTAGTCGCGGCAGCAGTGGTACATTTGTACCAGGGGATGAATGCTTGAATAGACGATGATGTGCTCCACGGTGGCCCACCAACCCACATCGATCGCACGGCATGATGTCACTCGACAACGACCGTGTATAGCTGAGAGAAAGAGAGAGAGAGAGAGAGAGCGGTCATTAATTACGACCCCTTCTGTGCGATGAACCGCACGTAGGATCACACAAGGATAGCGAGTTTTAGGAATTTAAAACTATCAAGCGAGGCGAGAGAACTTTTTGCACATTTTTTGCCATCCCCCTCCTCCCCCAGCAACAGCATTGTCTGCGGCTGTTATTTCATTATCGTGATTATGATGTAACCCGGCTGCTGGCCATGGGCGAACCGGGGAGGCGGCATCTTACCCCGGCACGCGGCACTGTTGCTACTCCCAACTCATCGCACAATGAACATAAATACGAACAATGCGGCCGTTCTGAGGGGTCATTTAATTACCACTTTATAGCCGTAGGGTGATTTTTCCAGCTTTCCTCACGCCGCCAACAGTCGCGCTGTGCCGGTACCAGAGCCAGAGTTCTCTGTGCCAGTGTCTTTTTTTGTTTTCTTCTATTTATGTTGCTGCTTTCGTTGGCACTTCAGCCCTCCCCGCCTGTGCGCTCCTTTTGTTTACTGCTAGCGATGCTGGAGCAACATGAAAAATCCTGTGTAAATATCTATCTAATAGAATGGGCACCCTTCGGGCCGTCGTTCACGCAAGTGTACCGTAGTGGGTGGGTGGGTGGTTGTACTTGGGTTGAAGGCGGTTGGAGAATGTGAATCTTTCCAGATCCCTGAATTAGGGTTAACCCGTGATTTAAAATTAACGCCGACGCTAAAGTGGTTTTTATTAGCTGACATTTTGTATCCCATCGCCACGCCGATCGCGATGGTGTGGCTGTCGCGATGCCGATGCCAAGCACAAATACTCTCTCACAACAAAGGCCAGTCCCCAGCCCATCGGCCCATCATCAAACCGCCGCCATCACGGTTTTCGTTGCTGGGCAGCAGATAATGTCAGCAGAAGGGCGGATGTTACTCAATTTTATGTCCTCCCCGTGCGCGGGAGGACAACAACGCGTCACACGAAGGACGCGGCCTCGTGAACAGGCGGATAACTGCGGTTCATGCTGGCGATAGTAAAACGAACAAAATACAGAAATATTTAAATCCTTTTCAACAGTTGTTCGAGTCAGGAATCGCCTTCCTTGTCGTTGTCGTTGTCATACGCCGTCGCCGCCGCTGTCAATCCGCCATTCCGCCAGATGACGGACGTTCGATGTGTACTCCGTCACGCCGACGGAATCTCCCCCCTCTCGGCGGGAGTTCATCTATTCATCGGTGACACTTTATTTCTCGGACGGATTTTGATATCGTTCGGATTGGGATTGAAATTGCCCTGTCATTCTCGGCGAGGGTTGATGAGGATTCACCCCCTTTTATTCGCATCAACTTGTGGGTGGCTTATTTTACGGCCGCTGGTGTATACGCGCGAGCATGATTGATAGATGAGCGACACGGGGATAGGCCCCCAGTATGCGGGCACGCGGGGAGCCTTTTATATTCAAGATGTTGGCGGCCGGCGAATGGAGGCATGGTGATCTCCTCCTCCCCCACCATCAAGTTAATCAAAAATCCGAAGGAGTAATAAATTTCGCGGCCAGATTCCAGAGATTGGACATGCGGTTGTGAATGGAGTCTCAGTGTAATCCGAGCATAAGTCAAGCGTGCGAGGAGGAAATGTTTATGCCTCGCTGTGGTCGCTGCGTCCGGATTGTTATGACAAGGACGACGGGTAGTTGTGGTGCGGTTTTTGATGATACCAGATTGCCGGACGTCAATTTGAATCGTGTGTGATTTCACGTTACAGCGACTTCTGCTGCCGAAGTCATAAAGTTGCTTTACAGCTCTTCGCACATACAACGATCTCGGGCTAGCTATTCCATACACAGCGATAAGTCGAAAGCAATTACACTCGCTTTGTTGCCCGCAGCGAAAATGCTGATTGTTTTTTTTTTTTTTTTGTCTTCCCATCTCGAAAATAATCACCTTTTTCCATTGAGGCATCAATCCATTCATTAGCGGACGCGGATGCGGCAAATGCCGTGCAATATTCAAAAGACCCCGTGAGGTGAGAGAGAGAGAGAGACCGTCGGCCAGTGCGCCGGTGATGTCATTATTGTTAAGCGAAACGACTCATTAATGCGATTCATTAATGGAAAAAGGTGGCTGAAATAAAATCTCATACGTGAAAGTGCCGGATATTATTCAGGGATCCTGATGCCCGACTGGATGGGTGCTCGGCGATGACTTAAGTGCCAAAGGGACGGGGGATAAAAGGATTCTGGACGGCGGGAAAATTGAATTGAATTGGAATCACTGCCTCATCACAGAAGCGAAATGGATTCCGAATGCGGCAGAGAGAATGTCATCAGAGGCGCTGGATGCTGTCACATACCCTAGGTTTCAGTTGTCGACACGGCGGCATACGTGTGTATGGGAGAGGGAGAGGAATGAGACTGAAGGTGATTTACAAAAATTGTACTGTCATTTAAAGGCTTTATTTTGACTGTTTCAATTTTATATTTGAAAATGATTTATTTTTTCTCACACCTGAAGTTATACTAATTAGAACTAAGAATAAGTACTAAAAGTACCTAGTACTAAAAAGTACTAAAAAACATTAGTACTAAAAATTAGTAAAACTAACCACAGTATTAACTCGGCAGTCGTAACTAATAGAAATCGGGGTTGTTGCATTTACTGAGGTCGTTACACCTAAGACGGCCAAGTACTTCAGCATCGTACTTATGTGAGTGCCTGGACACAGTGATATCCCAGAGAATGACGAAGCTGACAAACTCTCTAGAAAGGGCACCACCTCATCACTCTTTCCAGACGGGGAATGCATGGACGGCAGCATGCAAATCGCTACTACAAAACATCTTCTAAAGCTCTAAGCGCCTACTTACACCAAACGTAGATTGCTTTAATGCACTGGACGCCTCATAACAAAGCAGTTATGACCTACCATTGATCCAAAACTCTCATGCGACCTAATCCGAATGAGCAGACCGAATCTCAGAACTCTCATCGCATCTCTCTCATCGAATTTACGCCTCAAGACTGGGTATCCCTAATAACGACTTCTGCAGGAGTTGTAGGGATGAAGAGGAAGAAACTATTGTACACTGGCTATGCAACTGCAATGCTCTCTCATTCCGTAGATTTAGACTTCTGGGAGCTTATTATTTTCATAGCCTGGCTGAACTGAGCAGCATAAGAGTGAGCTATTGTCTTCACTTTATTAAAATTGGTTTGCGAAATAGGTATTCCTAGATCCGCGTGGTAGCACAGTGGACCTGTGGTGGTCTAAGTTTGCCTGCTGACTTTCCGTACAACAGTCAGCCACTTCAACCTAACCTAACTTACATATCACCTACGCATATGTTGACCAACGTATTGGGGCCATTGTGACCATGTTTAGAAGTGTGAGAGTATTTTCTTAGAAAATGCCTTCTCTTCACTGGGAATCCGCAGATCAGGTGTTAGATAGATTCTATTTCTTCCCCGTCTCTGCAGCTTCTGCAAAAGTCATTATGCGGTATATTCAGTCGCATTGTATGTGTTCCTATGACACAGTGTCCGGTAAGGACTCCTATAAGCGTGAGTACATCCTTGCGGCTAAAACTGGTCAGTGATGCAATTGCTGATTGCTGTGGCTGCAGTATTCAGGCTAAGCCAGCGAGTACTGGCCCTATCTGCCAGCCTTTCTTTATCGAGCAGAGTGATGTGTACGCCTACGGGACAGCTGGAGATTCTCCGAGCTCCGAGCCCTTCTTCGCAAGACAGTCCGCCTTTGCATTTCCTAGGCTACCCGCATGTCCTGATACCCAGCAGAGCTCTCCAAGTATATTTTATTGACGCTTTGTCTGCAAAGTCTAACTAGCTGCGTTGTCAAAATGTCTGATGCTATGGCTTTTATTGCCGCTTGGCTGTTAGAGAAGATGGTGATCGAATCGACGTTAACGACTTGATCTTTCAGCGCAAGCGCCGACTCTTGTATAGCAGCCACCTCGGCTTGAAAGACGCTGCAGTCAGCCCTTAGTGGCAGGGTTTTGTCGAAGAGGTCACAGAAGATCCCTGCCCCTGTACCGGCGGTCAGTATAAAGGGCAATCTCCCCCTCTGTTGTAGCAACTCGTCCTTCCCATCATTCGCTGGTAGAAACTCTTTTCCAGAGCCAAGGTTGGCGGAAGGTAATCGGTTTGCCCAATGTTTTATGTTTCCTCCGTACGTATGTTTCCTCCTTCCAAAATTGCATCCTTCCCAAGCGTTCTTCTCAGGGGGCTTTGGGTTGACTTGATTTTTTGGCCTGATCAGCTCATCTTTGGCCTCTTTGCCCATACTAGGGAGTTCCTCTCTTTCTCTGTGAGGGACGAGGGCTCCTTAGCACCCAAGATCCCTTTGATGTTCTGCGCTCTAAAGAATTCCTTTTTCCGGAGCAGGCCTTCCGAGATCTTTTTCTTCTTTTTGTTTTTTGGCTTGTCCGGGGTATTTTCCTCTGGTTCAGGCAGTAATTGCTTTTGCAGCTCAAGGCTTCAAGGCTTCGTGTATTGTCGCTATATCGAGGTCATCTACTTGCATTGAGTCTGACCTTGCCCCTTCTTGTGACGTTTCTTGTATATTTCTTGTTCCTGCGGCAATTGCAGGGTTTTCTGTTTTCTGTGTGTTTGCTTGTATTTTGTTCATTTTGTTTTTTTTTTATGTTAGACCCACGAGTAGAGCTGGAAGGAATGGTCAGCCTGTGTAGAGCCGCTATGCACGTGTAATGCTATGTTCAACAGACCCTCGTCAGGGTGTCCGAGGGAGCCCGTTCGCGGCTGGTTTAAACTCTAGCCTTTCATTCCTCGGCACGGTTTGCTAGCTGCTCACACCACCCCTGACATTTGGTTTGATCGTCTCTTAGTTTTCGGTCTTGAAATGGAGTTGATTCCATAATCATTAGTCCTTCTTAAGTCCTGGAACGGGGACACAGCCATCGCCAGCGACACAGGTCTTGCCGATGCATTGAGAAGTCTATTTAGAGTTCTTGTTTTCTTCGTCTTCGTCCATACAGCTTCCGCAGCAGTCTTTGTAGGAAGCTCTCATATTCCTCGAGTGATGGCACCAGTTCAAACCAGTTTTCAGAAATAACATCATCGTCTCTGCTTATGACTCTCCTGTTTATTGAGAAGACAGTTATGGTCGTTTCGGACATTAGCTGCATTATTAAACAGCTCCCACGACGGAACCAGCATGGAACGATTATTTTCGCAGTCGGAACTAGTTCACGGAGACTTGCCCGCGGAACTATATAGTTCCATGGATTCGCCGACGTTGAACATGTCTGCGGAACTTTTTGAAGGAATCATCATACAAGTCCACAGAACTATATACGTAGCTCATGTTCAGACCGATTGAGGAAGAGTGAGATGTTGTTGATGTTACGCCTAGCTCGAGGATGTGTGCATGTAGTAGGGTTGGCTTGTTCAAAATAGGTTTTGTAATCACACACTATTGAATAAACTACGCACACTGTTCCGTCTCAGATGCGCACAACCATGTGTTGTTACATGTGTCTTGCTGTGTTTTTTCCTTCGATTCCTCATACCTCTGTGAATCCGGAACTCTATGGAGTATGGACACGGACATGGTTTACGGAACGATAGGAAATCTTTCCGACAGAGGACATAGTTCCGGGAGCTATACATGTCCGGAACGACACAACTATTTACAACCGCTTTGAGTGAAGAAAGCCTGTTTCAAATGGATTCCTTAATGGCTGTGGAATGCTACAAGCTCAAGCGGACATCACGACTGGATGGCGCAGTTGGTTAAGTGCCTGCCCTTAATTAAAGGGGCCTCCGGTTCAAATCCCAGTGACAACAATGTCAAAACACTTATATAGGGTTTTCATATCTGGTTCACCATTTGTCGTTGGGATCAAATAAACGGCACTATCACTGGAGCAGTCGATCAGTGGTAGTTCTCTGACTGGGGGTTGCTGTCTGATAGTTCAATGGACACAGTGATATGTCTGAGTGCTCCAGTATGGTGTTTAATAACCTGTGACAAAGAGAAAAAATCATGACATGGCTTGGTCTTAAACCTGCGCATGAAATACGATGCAGTGGGCAGAGAATGATTTAGATGGACGGATATGAAGCTGTTTGAAAAAGACACCATTATTTACTTCCGGTTTTAACCATCAGTGTGCACATGTATGGGACTGTCCAGAAGACGTGATTCAGGATGAGAGGCTCAAAAGTATTATCATGGACACAGTGAGGAGCCATGTTTTGTGTATGAAATCAAACTTTTGTAAGAACTTCCGCTGAAAACGAGCCCTGCATTGAAAGGCGGTGTTAGTTGCCATTTACGAATCAAACATGTCTGGGAGATTAAATATGAAGCTAATGCAATGCAATGAACTGGTTAGTTTTCCATGGAATTCTTCTTAGCCTATTGTAGGAACTGCCATGACAAAGTGGTTAGGTTCGTCTGTCCAGGTTGAATTCCCGACCCAGACAACTTTCATAACTCACGGCTTAGCCCCTCCCGAGTCACTGACAATGTTTGTAGAGTATTCCTGTCTAAAAAAAACCTTCTCAAACATCGCCGTTCGGAGTCTATATAAGACTACAGCTGCTGGTGATGGTCCTCCCTGATGCTTCACACTACACTGCCCTATTGCTTGCTCTGCGACCATCTCAAGTTCACCTGGCTGAGGCACAGCTCCACCCCGGGCGGAAATGCCGCCAGAACAAAAACAGACGTGTAGCGATACTTGCTAACAATGCATAAACGGACAATTCTTAAAGCATCATCCGTTTTGAACAGGAAACTATTTGTTATGTTCTTTCCGAGTTGGAGCAAATTCCATACCAACAGTAAAACTGAAGTTCTCTGAAGTGTACACAAACTTGGAATTGCTTGCATGAGTGTATTCAGAAATTTGCAAATTCATTGAAAAATCCATCACACTGAGGCATTGTTTCTGTTTCCGAGAAATGCAATCACAGAGGGAGATTATTCAAATGGCCATAAGCTGCACGCATACATCAGCACAACTTGTTCAATGTTGTGTACACATATTTTTGCAGTTTAAATAGATTTTAAAACTTTGTCGTCGTCGCATGTGAGCTGTGAGCTGTGTAACCACATGCAGGCATCTCACCGTTAATCATCGAGCATTGTGACAGATGTTGTCCAAGGGCATCCTTCAATTTGAGAGATATTTTCGTCATTGCAATTGAACGAAAATTGTGTTAAGGCGGTGTGGGGTTCCATGTGGAAACTTTAATTAAGCACTTAATTACACATTAACTTGAACTTAATCCAATTTTGATATGAATGATAACCGAAGCATGCCTTTTAACGATTGTAAGCATTACATGCTCATCAAGGGGCGTTGCCCTGCTTGTTGGGTTATGCAACCATTATTCTTGGGTGTGCTACAACATTCCTTAAAATGGAGATGTTTATGAATGATTTCAGCCTTCGACTCCGCAGGAGGTTCAAGAAGATGATACTCTCGTGGAATTATTATCGGCCTGCTTTGCTCGAAACGTGTTGGATCTGATTCATGCCTGAAACCTTCTGCGACGATGTATTTATCTACAAACTAAGTGAGTTAAAGTACCATTGTACTTCTTATTTCCATCTTATTAGAAAACTAAGAGAAACGATAAATATTCTGTTTTATGTATTCGGCCCAGAAAGGGTCCTAAACTCATCAATTGTGTTTTAATATCTTTTCATTTAATACAGTTTAAGTACTTTTTGTAATGACACAGTAGATGGGATAATGCTCGACGGCAAGTGCACCGGTATTATGTAATTTTGAAAAAGAGCGTCAGTTTGATAATAAAGTTGAACGAGAGTGGACGTGTTCCATTACTCAAACTCCAACCTAGCGTACTCAAAGTGTTTTTTTTTTAATTTATATAGGCAACACTGGCAACACTACGGTAGAGCGTGGGAGCGCACAGTATGTTATTTCGCTAATCTAGCGGAGCTTAATTCAAAAATCGAAGGAAGGACGAAGGAAGGTTATCTCATGGTATCTCTCACGTTCTGGAAAAAAAATTCCTGGACACGGTATTTCCCGTTGTAGGACATCTCAAACAGCAAACATAGTTCAGCAAGACAAATGTAAAACATCAGTTGCATGAAGTAAGTAGCAACTTGTGGTGTGCCAACCCGAAAATGTTTCAAACCGAGTTAAACCGGGTTAAAATATAAGCAGACCGAGTTGAAACCCGGGCTAACGAACTCGGTTCGATGATAAACCGAAAGCAAAGAACATGGAAATGAATGAAACGCAATCGAAATCAAATTCAAAAAAGTGTTGCGCATCTTACTTGCTTTGACACGTCACACAAAAAAGAGTGAATATAATATATTTTTTTCACAAGTAAGTCTCGGTGCGGGTTGCCACTTACCAGTGCCACCTGCAGCATTTACAAAACACATTAGGTGCGGGTTGGCACTGGCAAGTGGCAACCCGCAAGTCGCAACGTAACTTACCTGTTTTGATACATTAGAGAAAAAGGAGAGAATATGTATACACATATTGGGTCTATAACTTAATTCTTGCGGTTTGCTAAGAGATGGCGTAACTTGTTTTATTCCATTGGAACATGCGTTGGAAAGCTACTGTCATTTCAGTACATGTCATTCATTTGAAGCGTAAACAACGATAATTTTTTTTTTTCACTCATATATGTCGAACTTTTTGCCTGAAAAAGTGTGGGAACTTATTTTTGCATCAGATTGTTACTGTTGATGAAAAATGGATCCATTACGACAACCCCAAGCGCAAAAAATCATATGAGAAACCCGGCCAACCAGCCAAATCAAGGGCAAAGCCGAATATCCCTGGCGCGAAGGTAATGCTCTGTATTTGGTGGGATCAAAAGGGTATGCTGTGTTATGAGCTGCTAAAACCGGGTGAAACCATCGGTGGACAACGCTACCGAATACAATTAATGCGTTTGAAGAGAGCAGAAGCCGAAAAACGCCCGTAATATAGGACCAGACGAAGATAACCGCATGAATTTAGTTATAGACCCAATACAAAACACACAATACGCCAAGAGCTACCGCAATTCTGCAGCCTGCGGCGGTGGCTACAGGGCAGATGCCCCGAACTAAAAAGGAATGGAGCAAATCGATTTGTAGTGTCTAATTCCATTTGGAGTTGGTTTCGGCTCGGCGTCATATGCCCACACCGGGTTGTACCGTCTAAAGTTTTTTATGTATTCGGTTCTCGATTTGACTCGGTTTAGGTGTAACCCGGGCTAACTCCGTTTTCTAACTCGAGTTGTCACACTATTAGTAGCAACGCCATCCTTCTAATTTTTGTTTAGTTTCTCGCTTTCTGTTAATGGGTAAATGAATTTATTAAGACATTTTCGTTTATTACGTATGCAGGGCATTGTGTCCACGGTAACACTGCCGTTGATGCTCTTGCACCAATGATGACAAGGTCAAGTCAATTCGCGTTTAACCGTCGAAGTGATCGTGTAGTTCGTCCATGTAATATTCTGTTCAAATGTACTTTTATGTCTTAATCGTCTGAGTAAAGTTTCGGTCATATAACCTGACAATTGGGTCACTTGTACATTTTTCTTCTGATTGTAAATCGTTTACAACCTACGACTTCCGGAAAATTAGATCATTAGTGCATTGCGCAGTTTTTAGTTTCGTTCAGTTTATGGGTACATATGAGAGTGAAAGTATCATTATTGTCAGTCAGTAATCATTACTTCATACTGGAGCGAGTTAGAAGCAAACCGGAAACAACGTTCTTATACGGAAGTAAATTTTTATGGCTGACCATTCAACTGGCTTGCGGATGAAGTACGAGTGAGTGGATGAAGCAGAAGATATTAGTGGCGATGAGGATTATGTTCTCGATGCGGACTCAAATTTGGAAGCTGGGGGAATATCGGATATAGAAGGTACTGATGCTGACGAGATGCTGAAAGAGCTGCAAGCGGAAAACGATAGAGTTCGCCAAGTGCCAGAAGGGCAATTCTCCGAGGAATACTATTTGGCCCGTGATGGAACAAAATGGTACAAACAACCCACAGCAACAGGTAGTCTAAGAGCACACCAAGTGCCAAGTTCGCCAAGTGCCAGAAGGGCAATTCTCCGAGGAATACTATATGGCCCGTGATGGAACAAAATGGTACAAACAACCCACAGCAACAGGTAGTCTAAGAGCACACACTGCCATTCAAGCAGTCTAAGACCACACATTGTCGTTCGAGCCATTGGTGGCTGCGCAAGACAAGGAACGCGTCGTAGTTATCTCATATATCTTCAAGACAACAATATCAGAAGACATGGTAGTAATCATCATGAGAGAAACTAAGAATTTGTGAAATTGGTGGAAAACCATCGGTTTACAAGATTTGACGATCAAAGGACTCGTGTCGAACGGGAAAGTACAGATAAAGCTGCTTCCATTCGGGATATGTGGATAATGCTGAATCAGCAGTTGGAAACTGCGTATACACCGACAGAAGTGATAAGCGTTGACCAACAACTATTCCCAGACGAAACACACGATTTACACAATACTTAACATCGAAGCCTGCGAACTACGGAATAAATGTGTGGTGGGCTCGTGATTCTAGCAACGATTCTATATACAGGCAAAGAAGAGTGAAAGTGATGATCGAGCAACAGCTGACAACTTTTGAAGGTTTAGGGAAACTTCGAGAAACTGGACTGGCCTTTGTTGGAACTTTTCGACGGAATAAGAAGTGCATCCATAAAAAGATCAACTATCTATCTGCTAATGTTGTAGCAGTGTCTTATGCGCCGAAAAAATCTAAGGCAGTCAGTCATTCCATTGTCAACAATTCACCATGTCACCGAATTGGTGGCAACAGCAAGAAAGCCACAAGCAATTCTGTTTTATAACAAACATAAAGTTGCCGTCGACGTCATGGATCAAATGTTGGGAGAATACACATGTAAACGACATACGAAGCGATGGTCATTGACCACTGTCTACAACATGTTCGATGTCGCAGCATGTTGGATGACACAAAATAAATGATGTGAGTGCTACGAACAAAAACGTCGAAAATTTGTACATTCTTTGATTGAACAGTGACCCCTCAAATCGAAGCAAGGAAGAACAATCCGAGGATAATAGGAGTGTTTTCCGTTCGAAACGGCATCGAATCTTTCTTTGGTTCACCTTTGCAAAATATAACTCCTCCGCCCAGCGGTGTCCAGACATCAACAGGCCAGGAAAAGTCGTGAGGAATTGGCAGAATAAACTATAACATACAAAGAAAAACCAAACAGTGTCTGCGAAGAGCCTGTCTGTATACAACACAGTATCCAGTCACACAAATGCCAAAAATGTGCACATGAAGAAAAAAAACTCCAAATTAAAAATAAAATAAATAACGTCTCCAATTGATTCATTGAATTCCATCAATTTTCATACACAATGTATGAAGGTTCAGCCAGACCTATTCCATTGATGGGAATAGGTGTCCTTTTGACAGAAGGATGAAGGTAAGTTTGAATCTTGTGCGACCCTTGCAAGTGGTAGTAATTATCGATTGGCTTGAAGGCCTACATTGTGACTTTGCATAGACTTTCAAAAATGTACCCAAATGTACCCACCAAGAGATAAGGTTTAAAATGTTCTACTCGACGACGCCTTTAAGCATCCGTTTTAACTTTTCGCCTTCAGCTGCACATCCCTTCCATATTTTTTAACAGACCTACCTCGTGCACTTGCAACGAAGTTTTCTACCTATTCCCACATCCAGCATTATCTGCGGTTATTAGGCCACCTTATTGCAACATTAAAAAAGGGCGATTCTTTAACAGACCTGGTGGTCATAAATTGAAGCCATCTCCACATCCGGGGTGACTGGCTACGTTATTGCAACGCTAGTGATAAGAGGCTAACAGAGGCTAACTGCATACAATCACAATTTCGTGAACGAATGGGGCTATTAGTTGACATGCCAAAACACATAGCTGGGAATGCCAATGATGGCAACACAGCTCGAAAGTTTTTTCGAAACGCTGAAAAAAGCTCCGAGAAAACAGGTACTAACATTGACCTCATCAAACATTTCAGAATTTTACTCGAAGTGATATCGAGTGAATATGAAATTGATGCAGACAAGTGTGGAAGTTATGCCACTGAAACGGAGACTATTTATCTTCGGGGTTATGCCTGGGATTATATGGCAAGCATACATACACTTTTGACTCACACAAAAGAAATAATCCAAGCTTGCTTGTTACCACAAGGGCAGCTGCGTCCAAAGAGGCTCTAGAAGCCAACAATAAGGCGTACAGACAGTTCCGAGAGCATTTCAGCAGAAAGTCTTCAAGACAAATAGAGATGTCCTTAACCGATTTCTACTGTCCTCAGATCCATATTTATCGAGCCGAAGTTAAGGACAGGAGCGATCAAATTATTTTCTCCCTTACTTCTTTTTGAAATGCCGAACATCAGAAAACGCTTTTATTTCGTTGTGAATGAACCTAGAGTAAAAAGCAATTGTTAAATGATTTGCAATTCAAATTTTCATTAGTGCTGCCAAGTTTTCTCCTTGGTTGCACTTCTAAAAGCTATAGGAAAGTTTTTCAAAAAAAAGACACATACAATTCAGAAAAAGGCATGAAATCTTTATTTGAATCGATAGTACGGTCCATATAATTCAATGTTTGAAGATTATTTCATGCAAATGTTGACCTTGACTGCTCCTCAAATGGTCCATCCGCTTAGTCCAATTTTGGCATACTCTTTCCAACATTTCAGCCGGTATCTCACGAATAAATGCTTCAATGTTGTCTTCCAATGCGTCAATTGAAGCGGGCTTGTCTGTATAGACATGAGCTTTAACATAGCCCCACAAAAAATAGTCTAAAGGCGTTAAATCGCACGATCTAGGCGGCCAATTGACCGAACGTGAATTAAAATGTTCACCGAACTCGCCTCTCAATAAGTCCATTGTTGCGCGTGCTGTGTGGCATGTGGCACCGTCTTGTTGAAACCACAAGTCATGCAAGTCAAGCTCTTGCATTTTGGGAAAAAAAAATTGGATATCATCTCACGGTAGCGCTCACCATTCACAGTTACTTCTTACCATTCGCATCATCTTTGAAGAAGTACGGTCCAATGATGCCACCAGCCCATAAACCGCACCAAACTTTGACTTTTTCTGGATGCATTGGTAGCTCTTGCAATGCTTCTGGCTGATATTCACTCCAAAATCGACAATTCGGCTTATTTACGTACCCATTGAGCCAAAAATGAGCTTCGACTAAACTGACTTTCTTAACAGAGCACGCATTTTGATAATAAAATTCAATAATTTGCAAGCGTTGTTCGTTTGTAAGACGATTCATGGTCAACTTGTAGACCAAACTGAAGATGTTTGACAGTGAAACAAAACACGAAACGTGCGTCAGCTGTTTAAACCAGTGTTGCCAAAAAGATAATAGCTAAAAAATCACCCTTTATAAAACGCAATCGAGGAGAGATCTACTCCCACAGGAAAATATTGCCCTGTTAAAGACTTCCGAAGAAGTTCCATCGAGTAGCAGCTTAGTGGAAGACGGTGATAAAAGCGACTAGTTTCCGATGAAAAAAAATGTAATTGGGCTGAACTGTCAACTGATCATCACTTGGTGTTGTGGACGCTGTACCTCACTGATAAAGTACCTCTCCTGCCAAGGCCGAAACCAAGAGTGGGCGGATACGGTAGGAGAAACTACAGAACAGGGAGTTGCGGCTAAATTTCGCAGGGCACATATCTGAATAGTTTGACTTCCAACTAGTTCATCGAGTGTAAAGGAAGAATGGCGACGGTTTTCAGCAGCTGTCATTGCCTCTGCACGGGATGTTAATGGAGTGAAGCGGCTTGGAGTGGCGGCTAGTGGTTTAAAACGCCCAGAATTCAAGATGAGAGACCCCTACAGAGACTGGACTCTCTTGGGGGACTCTGCTTTTGGTGACCGGTACACTGAGGAGCGAACTACTTGCAAATTGGCTGTGCGAGCAGCTAAAGAGCAGTCTTGGAAGGAGTTCGGCGAGAAGTTGAAAAGCGGCCATAGATCAACGAAAAAGGTGTTCTGGAAAATCATTCGCCGACCCAGAGGAAGGAAATTCAACATCATCGAAGGAGTCAAATCCAAAGATGGTGTGTTGCTCTCCAATGAGGTGGACATCTTACGCAGATGTAGCGAGCACATTTCGGAGCTGCTCAATCCCGAACTGAGGGCACTGAGGATGGCAGACCTGTAGTCTTGAGAGTAGTCCAACGGAGCAGGAAGTCATTTTGGCGATTGAACCACTAAAAGTTGGCAAATCCACCGATGTGGATGAAATCCAGCCAGAAATGCTTAAGGCAATGGGTAAAGAGGGAGTTTTATGACTCTATCGTGTCATTAAGGTGGCCTGGGAACGTGGTGGGACACCTGGCGATCGGCAAACTGTAGTGATTGTCCCACTTTTCAAGAAGGGGGACAAAATAGATTGCTCCAAAAACAGGGGCATATCTCTTTTAAGTCTCGACGGGAAAGTCTACGCTATGTTGTTGGAAACGCGTTCTAGGGCTATGGTCGAGCCCAGGATGGGGGACCCGGAAGAAGTACAACCGACCAGCTTCTCACTCTAGGTTCTTGAGAAGGTTTGGGAGTATGCCAAGCCCATCTGCAGTTGTTCTGTGGACTTGGCAAAGGGATACGATCGAGTTCCGCGAGGTAAGCTCTGGAATGTTCTGCAGGAGTATGGGATGAAGGCCAAGTATCTACTGAAGGCCATTCAGTCTCTATACACAAACTGTAACAGATGTTGGGTGAACAGTGCTAAAAGAAAAGTATTCGTCAATAATTGTACAAATGTTTGAAACAATAAATCACGAATTTTTGTCAAGCTATTGTTTATATGAATTTGTTCCTCCCTCCCTCTTCGTTGTTTAAACTGTTGCTAATTTGTAATTTTTCTCTGGACCCTTGAGTTTCAAACCATCGAGATTCGAGTGTATGTAGATCCATTATTACTTTCAATGGTTTTCAGAAGAAATTAAGAGAGGGTAATGGGTCTGAAGTCTTTTGGTAACCTGTGCGTGGCCTCTCCACACTTTGGTATGAATACCACCTTAGCATTCCTCCAAAGGAGTGTAGCTGAGTCCACGATGCGGTCATACGATCACTTAATGAATATCGAAACCACTTGAGCTCGGATGGGACGGTATGAGATAATCTCAGGGACTTACCTTGTGATTTTTGTATTTTCAGATCTCTCGTTAATTTTGGGAGACCATATACAAGACCTAATAGGAAAACCCCATATAACCCGTCTTCCTCATCATCGTTTCGTGAACGTTCCCCAACTAACTTGATGCCTTGCAAGCTGCTAAATTTGGTTGTAGTCATTTCCGACATGTGTGTGCTCCTTATTCGACACGCGTCTCCTCTCCTACGTTGCCTCACATGCTTGGAATCTATGCTAGGCTGGAGCTGAACTGTCCAACCGCCGGAAAACTTTGGCTTTGGATTCGCTTGTGCCTGCCTGAACTCATGTTGCTGTATAGCTTGTAAAGTTCGAAGCAATTCAAACATGGCCAAAGTTCGCACGCAGAACTTTCCTCTAGAAGATTTCACGAAATTAAGAACTTCGTTTATAAACAGAAGAGCCACCTGGAAGAGCATACAAACTCTGCAGTTTATCCCATCCTTGACAAACCCAATGTCTTTCGCCGGCTTCAAAGGACTAGACCCCTTGATCTCGTGCGATAGTCTACACCCGCGCATTGTTGCGGTGTTAGCAGGAACTTCCATTGGAGAGATAATGAAATCAAACTACTGGTTAAGTGCTTTACTTAGTTGTAGTCGTAACATACAAAGGGCGGTGGTTTTAGTGAGACACTTCTATGTGCGAACGTTCGCCATAGAGTCTTGTCGAATATTCCCACCTACCCTCGGAAAAAAAGTGTTGTGCTTCGAGAGAGAGTGCCATTAGTCTATTTCCTCTTGGGTCGAAAGACACAGCAATAACATGAGTTATTCTGCATTTGATCTCAATACTGACGTTGCTATAGGTGGCTATTTTGAGCCCTTGTCGATGTGTCATGCGGACAGCATATATTTTATCTTCCCTTGCCAACAGTCGCATAATTAACGCGTTGCTGCTTTCTGCCAAACAAGCTAAAGTCATCGGCGTAGGCTAGCTACTGAAAGGTCTTCCGTAAGACCGTGACTCTGGTGTTGACTTGTTAATTTGGACGAAGTTGATAAACGCTTCGCCTTGTCTAAATGCTTTGGCATTGAAGGTCTCGGTGAGTTCGTTACCGATCTTGATAGAACAGAGGGTTTGAGAAGAACGTCAGACCTTGACATTTCGACGAAAACACGATGTTGTTGAAGCTAAATGGGTACCTTCACTGTCTTGGGGGAACAACGTCGGCACAGCTCTTCGGACAAATGGCATGCATTCATGCCTTATACATGTGCTGCTGCACGCGCAAAAACAAACCCCCTCAGCTGATTGAAATAACAGAGCGACAGCTATTGCAGCTTAGTCAAACTTTGTTCTCGACTATTTTTCCATGACCTCGTCTTGCTCAGTGGACATGCCTGAGAAACCGGGTCTTATCGCTTCCTTACCGCTCGTAGAACATTACGATCCCAGTCTTATCACCCGCGCAGCGTTGTCTAGAAGGCTTCCAGCCTCTCTATATATACCTGCACTGTGCTGTCAAACTATTGATGGAATTTTCATCTTGGTCTCAAATTCTGAACACGACCATGTTTAGCAGTCACCCAACGCAGTCTGCCTTGTCATCGATTCTCTGTGCCTTGTTGTAACTCCGTACAACTCCATACCCTACCTCAGCATACAATTAAAAACCGTGTGTGTAAACACGTACGCGTGTGGCTCGACTGCAATCAGAGCCAGCCACAGCGAACGCACCTTCCTCGGTCCCATAAGCGTGTAAATTAAAAAGCATAATTCACAATCGACAGTGGCCAATCGGCTGAGTGACAAAGTGAATGCAAGGTCTGTGTGTGGTGTGCGGCGGAGGAGGCGATGGTGGTGGATGGGGGAACCAACCTCCGACACCTTCGTTGTCGCATGAAATATTTATCAAAAAACGATGCAAATTGCCTTTCCGCAAGGGAATCGTGAACGGGGAACCTCCCGAAGGATGTGCATTAAATTGGCCTGCTTCACAAAAATGTCAGTCATGATTGTAGCCAGTGGGCCATCTCACATCTACATCCAGATGACCGACCCGAATGTGGGTGTTTATGCAAAATTTGAGTTGCAGCTGGAGGAGGGTCATTGTGCCTAATCTCAAGGCACACGGTTAATGCAGCCGTGGCAAGAAAAATTTTCAAAGCACACGTGAGTGAATGTGTGTGTGGGTTGGAAAACTTTCTCTAACCTAGGGAGTGACCTAATAACAATCTCTCTTTCTCTCTAACTCTCTCTCTCTCTCTCTCTCGGAGCCTCTCATTGTCGGTTTTCCATGATGACTCAGAGAGTCTCTCACTTTCGTGCTCTCCTTCTTCCAATGAAGCTCACCCTGCGCGGCTCTCTTGTGCAGACTTTATCGATTAATCTGAACCGGGAAAGTCACAGAGAAAAAGCTTCCAATTTCCAAGGCGGCGCCACCACCAGAAGACTCTCTGTTGCTCTCTACCCAGCGCCTTCCAGGCACCACATTCATCACAGAATAGAGATACATTTCTGGATGAACTGTGTATCGCACCATTCACCTCCTCCCCCACCCGCACCATCATCATCGTCATCGTCATTATTGTCTTCATCATGCCGTGCCGACATCAACACCCACCGACATTGGTTGGCTCACACTCGTCGTTTTTTCGGTTTCGATAGTTGCCCATCGCAACCTGAAATTACATGAATCTGCTGTAAACCCACGGCCATCACACGGCACAACAGCGGGGGGAATAAGGGAATAAGAAATAAAAGGAGCGGAACTCTTCCAACGCAGATTATCCTTGTGTGTTGCCGGCATTGTTGCCGAGGCTGCTGCTCGTGGTTATGCTGCCCATACTTCGGCCGTGAGGATGTGTACGTGAAAGTGTATGCCTGGTGCACATTAAGTAAGGTAATTAGGCCGTGTCTTTTTTTTCGTGGATTCTTCACCGTCGACGACGGTGACGTGGCGTAGTCATCTCAGATCTCTGACGGGGCAACCGTGGTGACGCTCTTGTGTCCTCCGAGCTGAGATTATTCATTTTTTTGCGCGCTATGCTTCCGCGCTTGTTTTCATTAATTGCTGTACATTGCCGGACGATAATTGTAATTCACAGGGTTAAGTCGAACGATGAACGCTGCTGCTGTGCTGGGATGATTTGAATCGGGCGGCGCAGGGTCGACTGAGTGAAGCTCGGTGCTGCTTTCTGTCAATTTGCATTTAAATTGCCAAATTTAGTGCGCACACCATAATAAAGCCGAGGGTGGGTTGAGGTGTAGAACACAATTAGTCTGACCTCGACCTATTGACATCTGGCATGACCCAGCATACAGCACAACCAACACAGTTGGCATTCGGGGCTCGGGAAGCCCCGGCGAGCCCCTCATCCTGTCGACAATTCACCCGAAATTCACACAAAACTCAAATTCAGACTCAAAAGCGTTGGCTAGTGTGGGTTGCCCCCCCATTTGAGGCAGTTAACAGTTTGTTCTGTAGTCCGGGTAGTTGCTGTCAACTGCTGGCCGACAGGTGATGGGGTGGATGGTGGTTACGTGAAGTCCCTCTCGACCCACCCCCACAGAGCAACAGAGAGAGAGAGAGAAACAGAGAGGAAGAGAGTTTTGATGAAATTTAACATTTCGATAATGGGAATTAGAAAGTTTCTGTTGCCGTAATTGAAGGCTAGGCGACATTGTGCTGTTGAACGGCACAGGCATTCGCCCTGACACTTGAATACCTTTGGGGAATCATTGGCTATTAGTCTTGTGTGTGTATTCATCAAGGCATTCTCCGTTTTCTTGACGACGACGACGGGTGTGTGATTTGTCATTATTGTGTGTATCCTCTGGCCAGAGCGAGATTGAATTTCACACAGGAAAATGTTGTTATTGGAATACCTTGCTACGCATTGAGGGGCCGAAGCATGTATGCAGTGATTAAGGATCATGTTTATTGGCAGCACAATACTTAATGGGAAGTCTAACTGAACGGACGATGCACATCAATGAACTTCAAATCGTATTACAATTTTGCCGAGGAGTGAATTTTGGAAGCAGTTTAAGCATCCTGATGTTATTTTATGCAATTTCACCTCTTGTGAGCATGGAATTTGAGGGGGCTTCCTGAGAGAGCTTCCTTGAACACCACCGCCAAGGGGGGGAAACCAATAAGAGTGTTGAATGCAGCTAAACTTGTTGTCGAAAGTTCTTCCTTCTTAATTTGACGAACCTGGGCCTCAACAAGCCCTTCCAACTAGTACGGTATCTGGCCTCTGGCCGTCTGGGTTCCGGCCGTTTTTCGTCTACTGTTCTCTTCAAACGGATTAATTGTGTTCTGGTCCCACCCCACCATAGAGTGCAATATCTTCGCGCCATGGATATTCGGCTTTGTCGTTGATTTGGCTGGTTGGGGGGTGCAAACCACTTTTGGCACGTTCGCCCAGCCAGCGCTTGTTCACCATAATCTTCCACCAAAATACGATGACTTTCGGCAGCAGTTTTCTTCATATTAAAGTAGTGAATAAGAACTCCCCGCAAAAACACTCTTTCAAGCACAAAGTTCGACATATTTGAGTGGAAAAAAATGAGTCTTGTTTACGCTTCAAATGAATGACATACGTTATGGACAAAAAAATAAATACAGACATAACTTTGGCAGACAACTCTGATTTTTTCTTCCTTTACCCTCTACCAAATATCACGCCATCTTCTGGGAAGTAGGTAGATAGTAGGCAGAAAAATCCCACAAAAATAACCAGCAAGATCGTTTACCGTTATCGGGAAAATTAGTTTTCTAGAAAGAAATGGGGCGTAACAAGCATTGTTCGGATGAGAAAAGGAATATCATAAGAAAAATGAAAAGCGACGGATTTTCGTACCGGAATATAGCGAAAACTCTAGGGTGCTCTTAAGGGATGGTGCAAAATGCATTTAAAATAAAATCTAAAGAAGAAACTAGGGGCGGCCACGGAAAACTGGCAAGAAAACCGACCCTTTAATAGTGTTAGAGGCAAAAAAGGACCCTTTTATCTCTTCCAACAAGATTTTGAACGCCACTAAGATTAACATCAGCGCAAGAACAATCAGAAGAACGCTTGTGGAGTCCAAACTTCCATCCAGATCACCAAGGAAAGGTCCAATGCTTAGCAAAAAAAAAATATTAAGCGTAGAAAGATGTTCGCTTCTGAGCATAAAATGTGGTCCGGCGATCAAGGCATAAAAAAATGGCGAAACATTCTTTGGAGTGATGAGTGCAAATTCAATGCGTTTGGATCTGATAGCAGACATAATGTGAGACGTCCACCCAACACGGAATTCAATCCAAAGTATACAGAAAAAACCGTCAAACATGGGGTATGGGCATGTTTCTCTTAGTATGGAGTTGGTCCCATACATCTTATAGAAGGGATTATGACCAATTTATATTAACTCTCCTCCAGAGTTATGATGTTGTCACATGCCAAGGATAATATGCCGTTGGTGTGGACGTTCCAACAAGATAACGATCCGAAGCACACCGCCAAGGCAACCAAAGAATGGTTTACCAATAATGGAGTTGCTCTTTTGGAGTAGCCTGCTCAGTCGCCGGACTTAAATCCGATAGAGAATCTGTGGAAGCAAGTAAAAGATGTTGTTGGCAGCACAAATCACAAAAAAAAAAAGAATTGTGGCAGTCCGTGCGAATGGCGTGGGAGTCAATACCTTTGGAGGCATGCCAGCGACCTGTTAATTCTATGCCGAAAAGAATGAGCGCAATTATGAAAAGTAAAGGTCATGCCATAAAGTATTAAATATTCAAATATAATACTAGTTGTTTTTCTTATGATTTTCAACAACTCCAGTAAATTTACGGGTGAAACATTGAAGTGTATTTATTTTTTTGTCCATCACTATATATTGAAATGACGTAGAATGACAGTAGCTTTCCAACGCATGTTCCAATGGAATAACACAAGTTACGCCATCTCTTAGCAAACCGCACGAATTAAGTTACAGATCCAATAAAAAATCCCTTTTTGACGAATTGACACTTGTTAAATGTATCTACTTCTCAAACCGACAGCGACTGGCACACTGCTCTGAATTATCGACACCTGAATGGACATCCTGAAGGAGATCGCTGATTTTCTCAAAATTTTAGACTCGAATTTCATTACCCTGGAACATTGGTGTGTATACGCTCTATGTGGCCGAACGTTTGCCTTCCGGGCTCCATACACAACTTTGTAAATTCACATTCCTCACAAGCTGTACTGCGCCCGCGAAATCTTGGCCTTTATATCGGAGGTTCGGTCTTCCTTTTCTTATCGGACCAGTAGACTCGAATTTGAAGACCCTCATCACTGGAACATTGATGTTCATGCACTCGATGTGCCCAAGCCGACGGATTTTTCTTCTTCTCGACTACATCCAAGTGCAACAATGTAAGAAAAAAACTCAAACTGGCCAGTAGCAGGTGCAAAATCAATCTCTCGTAGGTTGCAGACCACAGCAGGGAAATGAGACTGCCGACTGGCCAAGCAAGGAGCTTCCGGCAAGGCCCCCGTTGAATTTGTAGGCCGCCCAACCAACCACTTCATACACACCATCTAGCAACACTTCCTCTCTTTCCCTAGTAGAAGGTGGACTAGGACATAGAAGTACAAATTCTCTAGAAGAACGTGACCCTCCTACATTAATAGCAGGACTTGTGTTAAAGCCGTGGTTGTAAGCACGGGGCACTGGCCCATAGGCATCCACGCTGCTAGACTCGGAATACCGAGTCGTTGTTGTCTCGACACCCATTCAGATTAAAATCTGCCTCACTTTCTCTGTGTCTGCCCGGCCAAACAAAGATATATCGCGGTCGGAAAACCTTTCCTCAGTGACCTCTTCGAGATCGTTTATCGAAGTATACACTCCACGGTTGGATTTAGCTAATCCAAACAACCCGGGTCTACTAGCTGTGGTATCAAAACGGCGCCTAATACGCTACTTGTACCCAGATGGAGCCCAATCGGGTAGCCACTGAAACCAACAAATCAACCAACATCCAAGTAGCACCGGTTTCCAAACGTGAATCTTCGTCGGATGCCATTTGTGGAGTTCACGTTATGTAGACAAACTCCATAATTAGCTCGAAATTATAGCCGTCGGTTGTGATGTCTTGCCCTAGGTTGTGAGGGACGGAATGCTTCTTGCCTATAGTTTGTTCTGCTCTATCTCACCCTTATCTAAGCTCGTTTCACTTGTTCAATCGCTGTGACACATCTACCACCGCACGTGCCAGTAATGCAACCCATTAATTTGATTGGTTTTTATAGACTAAAGCCTTCCGTCATTCGGCACGCCACACTTTTATCTTCTCCTCTCAAACTCGTGCGGGTATCAAATGACTGGACGGAACTGGACGAAGCATCGCTTATGTTTTAGTGTGATGGACAAACGATTCATTTCAGGTGATACCGAATTTGGCGTCTGAATCTTATGATGGTGGGTCGTTTCCGACCATCATATTTTTTTTTTTCAAGAAAAATATTTAAAGAATTGAGAAAATAAACCTTCTATTTCTTTGTCTGGACCCGGACCTCAACCAACAAGTCTGGACAGCTGTCTCCAGTTTCTCACGCCTCGTTGATTGAGTTCGTTCTTCGGCTGGATGGGCTTTCTTAGATGTGGGTGTCCTCTATAGCATTATCCCCCAAGTTCGGAGTCGAAGACAATGTGCTCTTTATGGCTTGGCGATCTTAGGCGCTGGATCTGTAGACGCCTAGCTGAGCTCATGTCGTACAGTTCAGGATTGAATCGTCATCTCCAAATAGCATTAATGTAAACAGGACGAACAAAGACTGAACGCTGAACTTTTCTCTCGAACAGACCAAGCACTTCATTATTTGCTTTTCAGATTTCCATTGAACATTGTAAGAGCTCAAAGAAACAACGATTGGCAAGAGGTTTTCTGCAGTTAATCCCGATACTGATGGTGTTCGTACTGAGGTAAACGGAGCGATTGTGACGCTCCGGTAAACGCTTCGATGTTGACTATCCTGTAAAATAAACACACTCTAGAGTGTAGTCATCTAAAAGTAATAAACTGAAAGTCAAATACCCCGTCTGCGGTTTATGTCTGGTCAGGTGGTTATATAAGAGTAAAAACTGAAGTATCCCGATTTCGTCAGGTAATGCAGCCATGAAAGCCTACTATTGACATTAGTATTGGAATTGGAGAATCAACTTAAACATCCGGTGTAGGACTCGACTACGCCACGGTGACCACTTTTCACAAGGAAGAGTGGATGTACTAGTATTCAAAAATTACTATGATTCCCTAATGCAGGCGCAACTGCTAGAGTTGCGTGAAGCAGATATGACGGTACCAGAGCGTATAGTAACCTCTGAAGATGTTTAGAATCCATGGCATAATGAGGTCCGCTGTTTTTTTGAGTTCCGCAGGGATGATGCCGTCAGGTCCCGCTGACTTAAAGGGTTTAAAGCTCATCAGTGCCAACAGACAGTTGCCCCGTTAATGGATTTACGGGGGGGATCAGAAGAAGACACGCCTGGATTATCTGCTCTGATAGAGTAGTTGCCTGGGAAGTGCGTATCAAAAAGGAGACTTAGGGCCTCCACACTAGACGAGGTCCTGGTCCCGTCGGGTTTTTGAAGGAAACTGGGTGATTTAGGCAATGCTGCTAGAACTTTCCTTAGACTGGATTCTTCAGAGGCACCTTCATCTGCATCAACATTAAAGTCACTAGAACTTAGGTTAATTGCTTTGTAATTTTAGTAAGGTTTATTCAAGTTTTTCTAAGTTTACTTCTAACAAACATTTGTGTACTCAGCAACCAAGGGCATTTTCTCATTCAGAGCACTAACTTCGATACAAAAAAGTTGAATGAGAGACCCTCCAAACCATTGAATGACAGACATCGGATATACATCAGGAGGTTGTCCATCTGGGAGCCAATATGAAACCCAGAAGCTGATAGAGATATGGAGATACTGGTCAAAGATTCGACATACGAAAGTCGAATATTTGGTACTTTCTTCGATGAAGGTAAATAGAGAGGCAAACCAACCCAAACAAGCTTTGCGTCCCTTCTTCAGTCATAGAGGATTGTGACCGTACTTTAAGAAGACTTCCTAATGTTCCACCAAGTTCTCTTTAAAGAAATCCTCTGCCAGATGCCGCATCAATTCACGACAAGTCACATCCACCATCTTGGGTGGTACCACTTGAACTGCATTCAAGGACAATTCGCGATAAAGTATTAACACAAGCCACCCAACCAACCCCAACAAATGGTCCAGTGATTTCCTGAAGCACTCGCAGGAAATGCCTATTCCGTCGCAGAATAGTCATCAAAAGCAGTTAATCCCACAATGGATTCGCTGAATTTTGACGTTGCCTTTAACTACCCAGCTCTCACTCCTCGCAAGTATGACGGCATGTGTAAGTCATTTATCCCAGCAGACCCAGCCCACTCTCACCAGACAACCATTCTCGACGCCCTCTTAATTATTTCAATTAATTACCACTATAAACAGTCGTAAACCGCAACCAATTATTTATCTAAGCAAATGAACAATTCCGGATCTCAATTAATGTATCCGAAACCATCAAAAGACACTTAGACTTTTATTAAAGCTCTTACCACCAGTCAGCACCTCCCCAGCGGCCGTTACACATCCCCCACACACCCCCTCCCTAGCATCCCACAAGCAATCATCTTCAATTCTCAGTCACCAGTCAGCGCGTCCGCCTTCATTCATCATCCCTAATCCGCGGTGAAAATTCCATGGGGCAATAAAAGAAAAATCGACGAAGACTGTTCGGGCCATTGTTTGGCATTTTGTTTGTTTGATTCCTTTCCGCCTCCCCCACCCACCCTCCATTCAGCCACCACCAAGGATACTCGTATAACGAATTTTATGCGGCATCTTTTCACTTTGCAGCGAGCACCGCTCCATCCGGGCGTGTAATCATCGGGAATAAATCTCCAAACCATCCATCACCGGCACCGAATCAATAGCGCTTCGTAAAAATAATTCGCCACTTCCTTGGTATCAATCAATGCCCTTGCTAGGACACCCGCCCCACTCGAATGGCTGCTAGATGGTTGGTCTGGCTTCAAGGTGACGGTTTTATTATCCGGCGGCGCTGCGGCTTTGAATACCAGCGGCTGAGATATGGCGCAGTTAAAACATGCAATAAAGCGAAATTCCAAAATTACGCCTTGATGTGGATGCTGTAAAAGGGGTCCCTAATGCAGACGTAACTACTAGTGTTCCGCGATGCAGATATGACGGTACGCGCCAGGGTGTACGCATTTCTCTTTCGGTTTTGTTTTATCCAGAACTGCTGGCGCTTTACGTTTGAGGGGCGAAATCGACGCGTGGCGCGGCCGTGGCGGCGGACTTGAATCGCAGTGAAATCATTGAACTCGTTGAACCGAAGTGGTTCCCTTAAGTGGGTGTAATGCGAGACTTGAATGGATTCCCGTGGAATGATTTAATTTTGCCTCAAATCGGTGTCTCTTAAAGTGAACGTGAGTGTGTATTAATTGGTTGAGAGATATTTCAATGGGTGTTCGCTTTCGATGATGTGCAGGGATGGGGAGTTCGTTGTCCGCTGGTGAGCGGGTTGCTATGAACTTTCATCTGTCTTTCTATCTATTCAGTGGTAAACGAAAGCAAAGCGGCATCAATTTAGACATGAATATACTTCCTTGCATGGGACTACAGGCTGGGATGGGTGACTGCAACCTTAGACTCGACACGATCTTTTGCCAGCTGTCCGCTCGGGTCTGTCTCCACTCTCGTTGTTCACCCCGAATTGGAAGCAGTCTTCCTCCATTAGTGAGCATCGATCTAAATGCAGACATCTGCGTTGTTGTTGCGTTGGTCCACATTCGCTCCTCGGGTAAGTTATTGACACGGCAGAGTGATTGATGCCAAGACTTTCGAAAGATCTGAGGCAGAATGTCGTTGCTTCCATTAGCCCAAGCACTTTGTGCCAAAGCAATTGTTCACGCGAATAGAAGAGGAGAGGTGGTCAATGTCGTCGGGAAGCTGTAGATCCATGACCACCCAAATTGAAAGATGGCATTTTCCGAAAAGGCAGACCTCATCTCAACTTGACTGGCCACCATCTTGCAGAGTTGCCTAGATCTAGGAAATGCACCATTGGTGATGACACAGTGGACTTCTTACCGAAGGCAGGAAGAAGCTCGCATGTCAAGCCGAATGATCCAAGACCCACAAGTATCTGAAGAAACGACTTTTTTTATGCTATTACATTTTTTACGTAGTTTTTTACGTTTTCTACATTCGACAGCAAAAACCGAGATCATCGAGGTAAACTCTTGAGTATGGGATCAATGGTCCTCTTCTGATGGCTATTCAGTCTCTTTACACAAACTGTAGCAGCTGTGTTCGGGTTAACGGTGCTCAATCAACACCTTTCACCGTGGCCGTTGGACTTCCACAAGGGTGCGTCTTGTCACCTCTTCTTTTCATTTTATATGGATGTTGCATCTCCGCCGTGGCGAGAAATGTTTCAGATTGGGAGAGTTGAGGGTAAGTCATCTTCTTTTTGCAAATGACTTTGTAATCCTCACATCTTCCCAAACGGAACTCCAGCGCGCACTCATAGATTTATGGCCGTATGTTCTGATGCTGGTATGAAGGTCAACGAGGACAATCGGAGGTTATGGTCATCTCTAGAAGGCCTGTTCAATGCACTCTACAGGTTAGTGGAGTCCACTTGAAGCAGGTGGAGAAGTTTAAGTATTTCGCAGTCTTTTTCACGAGTGATGGAAGGAGTAATGCTGAGCTTTCCTGTGGGATTGGTAAAGCTGGGTCAATTTTGAAACAGCTTGGTAGATCTGTAATCAGGAAGGCCGAGCTTGGTGGCAAAGCCAAGTTTGCGGTTTTCATGAAATTTGGGAATTGACCGATTGAATAATATATTACTCCGTGCTGTTGTGGGAATTACTCGACGGCATTTGGTGAGCAACACGGCAGTGCGCGATGTACTCAACATTGACCACCTGCTTCTTCGAACGGAAAGAGCTTTGGTTCGTTGGTTTGGTCACGTGGCACGGATGTCCCCTACATCACGACTCCCGAAGCGGGCTTTGAATGCGATTTCATCAGGAAAAGCGGTCGCCGTCAGAGCCAGAAACTCGCCCGGTTACGTTTGGGCATAACTCCTGATGAGTTAGAGTCACTGGCACCGGATCGAATTGCCTGGGGATTTCTCGTGCGTGGTTAAATCCCGCGACACCTTTAGTGGAGCATGTGGATCAGAAGATGATGATGATGTTGCCCTTCGCAATTGGATTTCTTAACAAAATGGCGGAACTAAGTAACATCAGAGTCAGTTATTTCCTCTGCTTACTAAAAGCACTTGTTTGAAGAATATGATCATTGACTCTGCCCTCAGTGTGATTGTTGCCAACAAGCAATCCACGTTAGCCTAATCTAACGCCCATGCGGGTTTCGGAAGGTTTATGTTATAAAAAAAATCGTGAATAGTTAATGTTGATTGTTTTTTACTCGCGTTAGTTCATGGATTTGGGAAGTAAATGAGTAAGTTTCTCAAAACTCTTATCGAATTGCAGCCCTTTGTCGAGACGAGAGACCGTTCAATTCATTCGCAGCTGTCGGAGTTTAGCATTAGCTTTAGAGTTCAGCGCCTAAGTGCCCGCCCACAGTTGACATAAAGAAATTTATGGGAATTGAACAAATATTCGTCAAGAAGTATCATTGCATCTGAAAACGAGTGAAAGGTAACAAAAGTTAGCAACATTTAACAGAACTTAACGAGACTGAACGAAACTGATCAAAAGGATTTTTTTACATTAACATTGAATCACTTCAGCGTATTCGGAGTGAAAGTGAGCAAAAGTTAGCAACATTTAACGGAACTTAACGAAACTTTACAAAACTTAACGAGACTGAACGAAGCTGATGGTTTTTTTTACATTAACATTGTATCACTTCTGCGTCGATTGTTTTGACTTAAGTCTATGTACGTCCATTATAGATGGGCTTTAAGTCCACCTTACTACTTAAAGCGGATGAACTTAGCCACTTTAATGGCGAGTGGGTGGGTCTGGGGGACAGCACCACTGAGGCTGACCAAGGCCACAGTGAAGACAGCTCATAAAGATCGAGCTAACTGAGAAAACCGAACGTTCTCTAGTCAGACGCAAGTTAGAAAATCTGCCTAGTCATCCAATACGTCGAACGTGACAAAGTTGAAAACAGATCCCACTTAAGACTGACTTGGAATTCATCCCTTCCAGATTTGACAGCTAAATTAAGCCCCGTGGCTCCGCTAAGGCCGCGTAGCATGTGCTGTCTACTCCAAGCATGCTCATTGTACCCACTTATGGCAAATGACTGCAATCGGAGGACATTAGTGAGCTCAGGGGCCCTGTCCTCAGAACCATCTCTCGTCATTAATCTAATCTGATGCAATGTCGCACGCAGTCACAATGAGTGTCATCAATTTCAAGCTCCACACAGAAACGCGTAGCCAAGTCCCAGCACACATTTAACAAGCCCCACTCTGCCTGAGTGGCATCCAGGGCAAAGCACCGAGATGAAAGCACAACAAAACACACTTGAGCCTGAGGAATTAAACTGTCAACTGCCGTGAAGAACAGCAAACGCACGGTGGCAGGCGGTTCAAGTCGCAACAAGGGATTTCCGTTTCCATGTCCAATGGCAGATTGACGCACTCACCACAACACAAGAGACGCTCCCACTCAGTGATTTCATCCACTTTGCCTAAAAGGCGAAATGAAACGAAATGAAATAAATATCCACGTCAGTTTGCCGTCATTTTAGGAATTCAAGTTTTCGGAAAATCCCTTCAACAATACGAACCATGGATCTAGAGACACGAGAGACGCTCTCAAGCCCCGCATGCACCCCCTTCGGAGATTGTAACTAATCCCGGAAGAGTGAAGAGGTCCTTCACCCTCGCACTAAAACACTGCACTGCTCTCAGGATCTAAACGGTGTGCGAAGCAATGCCGCTCCAGCCCTTTACAAAAGCCCCAACATACTCATGAATGTGTGCTGCAACGTGAGTGTACGGGGGAGGGACAGAGCTCTTTGATGATGGGGACTATATTACTGCTTCCGACATTTTATTCAAAGTGCTAGCCGGAGCCTCAGCTCGTTCCGGTGCTCATTCGTCGCAGCCTGCCACAGTTGCGCTAAACAAATAAGTCAGACAGTATCCCCGACCGTAATGGACATGCATTTACTTTTGATGGAAAACTTTGTTCGAAACGAAAACATCACATTTGTCATGTGAAAACTACGACGAGGGACACAGAAAGGATCTAAAAGGAGGAATTAAAACGACAGCACAAAAAAATGGTGAAAAAAAGAACAGAAAACATTGAAGTGAAGAGGAGCGGTGTGAAAGCAAGGACGAGCAACGACGACGGCGACGACTGCGGAGCGGACAGAAAAACCCACACGGACACACGCAAAATAAAACTTGCCAGCACTGCAAATCAGACCGGGAAACATCAGCGGACGACGGACGGAGACGGGGGAGAAGTGATGAAGATGGTAAGCGGGAAGAAGTGGAGCAGGATACTGCTTCGAAAAAACAATATCACCCATTCATAGCCGCCAGAGTGACAAATTTGCTGTGTGCGCCATGCGGCAGCAGCACCTATGGCTGCCGCTGTTATCTGCGAGTGAGGATGTGAGCTTGGTACAAATATACGTGATTCAATATTCCAGCCCCTACACCCCCTCTCACGACGTCTCGTTTGTTCGGCCAAATGTTGCAGGACGACTCTCGGCAAAGGGACATGCCTCACGTCCTTGTGCAGGGGTGTGAATATTTTGCGGCCTCCATGGATTCGTGTGCGGGCTAATAAAAAGGGAGTCCTCTCCGCAAGAGCGCCGAGGAGAGTGGGACTGGCAAAAGTTCCTGATTTTCAATTAAATGACTGCTTTTTTCCATCAGCTCCCCGAACGTGGTCGTGTACGCACCTTGATGCGCTTCGGCTACCCGGATGAATTCGCGCTCAACAAAGGATGCGCCGCAATCACACTGCAAAAAATCTCGCTAAGTCGAGGGCTGTTTTTTTATTCCTCTTTTGTTTTCGCCATCGCCAATAACACCGTTGAACCACGACGCTTACCAGGACGCCTCGCTGTAAGGACTCAGCTTCATTCAGCAAATGCAAATGATGGCCGGGTCACGAGGATATGCTACATCACTCATTCATGGGCTACCCTTCGGCGGCGAGGCGGTGACGCGGGCGTGTGTATGATGGGCTTCCTTGCGGTGGTAGGTGAATTCTATGAATAAATCTTGATCCTTCGGTCTTGTTTGTGCGTTTTTTTTTTTACTTCACTCGTAAGGATATTTTTGAAATAATTTTCCATAGGCAATATGGTGGCATCATTGGGAGTGACGTTCAGCATGCGTTTATGTCATTTCGTCCTGGGACTGGGTGGTCTCGGGGGGAGATGAATTATCCTGGCTCCTTTTGGTTGCTTCTTCTGCATAGATTATCGCGGAGAGCAGTGGTTACGTTGGAAACTGCCAGACAGACAGAGTGGCCTATTGTGTGCAAGTCGGGTGTTTGAGGTTAGATTCGATGGATGGGGACGTGGCCTCCTCGCATAATTTCAAGGAGAACTCTTTTCAGAAACATAACCATTGGTTGAATATTCCTTTCAGCTTCTGGCTCACGGATGACTGACTGATTGCTGCACCTGGGTGCCCAGATGCGTGGTGGTCGTTTGCATCTGATGAGGCATATTCCGGCTCGAAGGACCAATTTGCGTTGTGGAGAAACTTGCAGAATGTTCTCATGGCTAGCGAATCGGTTCAGATGGAAATCGTAATTCTGTGTGAATGGGTCAATGGAGTTCTGGAATCACTCACAGAATTTTCATTTGGTTTGACTCGTTACTGGATAGTATTTGCCCTTGTCCTTGGAACCTCAGATGCTTGCTGAGACTTATACTATGGGACTTAGAGCTCAACCGACCACAATGAACTTCAGGAATCGAGCGCGTACACCGAATTGACATATTGCGACTATAATAAGTACTTCGTTAAGTTTCGATAGGTGTCATTAGGTTTCTTTAAGAGCGTCCGTTTGCGTTTACTTTATCTTATTAAAGTACGGACATCAGTATATTTACGTAAGTACATGACCATTGTTGTTAAGTGTATATGCTCTACGTAATGACAACGTCTAACTATAATGGACTTAGTCCACTGAGGCTATCGAGTGAATAAACAGAAGTTATTAAATGTGAGCACCACTTTCGTTAAATTTCCTTAAGTTTGTTTAACTTTCTCCCAATTTTGGTGACTTAAGCTGAAATCAATATAAGTTGGACATAAAGGACATTTGGATTTGGACTTGTGAGTGCACACTCACGCTAACAACCGCTTTCATTCCTTTGAGTTTATTTTCGTTAATTATCGGCCTCGATCAATAACATTCCACCTGATTTATTACTTCGCAAACGACGACAGACAGAGTTTTTCTTGATGCCCTTCTATGGAACCAGTACAGCCACTTGTCATTTCTTTGTTCCAATGTAAGAACCCGGAGATCAAGAAATCAGCGAAGTCGAAGAGGAACACCACGACTTAAAGACAAAAAGCTACAATTGCAATGGACCGCAATGTGATTTTTCGATCAAGTCTTCCAGAAACATTCCGTAAAACCGACGCCGCTGCCTGCACACATAATGGAAAGGAGGTGATGTCTTTAAGAAGCCATCAATGGTGCTATACAGCACCGTCGTCGAACATTTGAGCACTAAAACGAGCTACGGCAGCTTTTTCCTGAGCCGAATGAACAGCAACTAAAGACAAATACCGCTGTCAAGCTCGACTCAATCTTGACCATGAGATACGAGAGTTCTGCAGTCCTATCTACCAGAGGCTTAAGCTATGGACGGAGTGATGATGGCGGGTGAGAAATGATCTTAACGAAGGCACTTTTGTTTAAAATTGGAGTCGGCATGTTGTCACGTGTCTTCTTAAATGTCGTTCTTTAGTAGAGCGCTCAGAACTGAAACAAGAACGATCATCCAAAGGATTTTAGCGGGTGACCTTTGACAATAACGGAACGCCTAATGTGAGCCTGAACTTGTATGATGGCAAAACGCGAAGTATATGCTAGCATCGGCGGCCTATGGGCAGTAACGCCATTGTATAGACACCAACGAACTCTTCGACGGAGTATTACAATGGGAATAAGAGATTTCGACTACCTACTAACGTGTGCCATTGATCTGGACTGGACTAATGGTGTTCCAACACTAGACCCTAGAACTGTGGCGCAGTTCACTGACGGATCAACTCTGGAGTTGGGTCTTGAGTCTTTATCGCCGAACTTCATCGAGATCTGTGCTACACACAATCTCTTTAAAGGTAAAGGGTGATTTATTAGCTATTATCTTTTTGGCAACACTGGTTTAAACAGCTGACGCACGTTTCGTGTTTTGTTTCACTGTCAAACATCTTCAGTTTGGTCTACAAGTTGACCATGAATCGTCTTACAAACGAACAACGCTTGCAAATTATTGAATTTTACTATCAAAATGCGTGCTCTGTTAAGAAAGTCAGTTTAGTCGAAGCTCATTTTTGGCTCAATGGGTACGTAAATAAGCAGAATTGTCGATTTTGGAGTGAATATCAGCCAGAAGCATTGCAAGAGCTACCAATGCATCCAGAAAAAGTCACAGTTTGGTGCGGTTTATGGGCTGGTGGCATCATTGGACCGTACTTCTTCAAAGATGAGTCGAATCGTAACGTAACTGTGAATGGTGAGCGCTACCGTGAGATGATATCCAACTTTTGTTTGCCCAAAATGCAAGAGCTTGACTTGCATGACATGTGGTTTCAACAAGACGGTGCCACATGCCACACAGCACGCGCAACAATGGACTTATTGAGAGGCGAGTTCGGTGAACATTTTATTTCACGTTCGGGACCGGTCAATTGGCCGCCTATGTTAAAGCTCATGTCTATACAGACAAGCCCGATTCAATTGACGCATTGGACGACAACGTTGAAGCATTTAATCGTGAGATACCTGCCGAAATGTTGGAAAGAGTATGCCAAAATTGGACTAAGCGTACCGTAGTGTAATGTCAACTGGATAGCAGCTAAAACGCTGCTTAACGAATGGGAAAGCAAACTTCGTCTAGACCATTCGACCTGCAGTGAGGCCTTATTTCTATAAGGAAATCCTTAGCCTTAACATCTTACTGGCCACTGCGCACTGAATCACCAACTTAACAAAATTATCCTGTGCCTTGCCTGCAAGAGGATGAGACACATTTAATGTGAAAGACCGGCACAACTCCCAAGGTAAGTAATACGTTTTTTTAATCGAACCCAACCTTCGATACAGTAGAACTCTAAAGGTCGCGGTGTAGTACAGAAAGTTCTGTATAGGTGCATACTGCATGGGTTGTGCAAGAAGAAAACAATAATTCGAAAAAGTGAACGAAACTTAACTCAAATTAAAAGTTAACGAAACTTAACGACACTTAACGAAACTGAACGAAGTGCTTATTATGACACAGTGAATCATTCTATATCATTCGCGTGCTCGATCGATTGCTTAAATTGACTTAAATCTGTTTACCTCCATTATGGTCAAGCCTTATTGCTCCTTTTAGACATTAAACTTGGATCACATCATAGAGCACTAAAAAAATGTCTTAAATCGTTTCGTGAAAAAAGAATAGTCTCGAAACAGTCTCGGCCTACATTCAAATTTTCTTGCAATCCCTGAACTCCATCGAAAATCGGCAGATTTTCCTGTCAGCCCAACCTTTACAATTCATTCCCCCTACTCAGCGGGACATTTTCCCACCACCGCCGCCTGGAGCAGCGCGCCACGACTGCTTCACTCAACCTGATTGTCTTTCAATGAATTGATTGATTTTCTGATTGTTCATGTTCAGCGATCTATCAAAGCACGAAATCAAAATGTCGCACAACGTGCACACACTGCGTCGCAATCAATTCAGCCAGCAGCTTCTAATTTACCTCAAAATAAGGCCTCATCCTCCAGCCCAAGATTCAAAGACGAATGCAAATACCGAGACGAGACGTGATTCTTGATTTGTGCGAGTCTTTCATCACGGCACGAGAACGGGTGTGCGTGCGTCTGTGACACGCTCATTATTCGCCCTCACTGCCGCAATCATTTGCAAGTCATCGTCGGCTTTTGCATGAATTCAATGCGCGTCCCATGCCACGTCCTTTGGAGTAGTAATTACAATTCGCGACTACCAAATCCTCGATTGCAGGTCGTGAGACAATGACGCACCTCTCGACGTTGCCGCTAACAGGAAGAGAACACGAGCAAGCGGAAGCAGCAGGGAAATAAATAAAGTCGGAGATTTGCTTCAGAGAATCAATCGATGTAAGATTTAATTTCATCTGCGTTCGGTATTCGAACGTGTGCGAGTATTTCGGCACAGCAACACAACCGTCTCAGAGCTATGGCTGTGTGGGAGCCCTGTTGTACAGCTTCCCACCTCAGCGCGAATGTCTAACGGCTCAAACTGAATAATGAATGGGGTCCTTAATTTCCGCTTTACCTATAAATAAAATCATCTTGTTCTCTCTGTTCTCCATCGCCTCTGACTTTGTCTGCGGGTGGTTTTCGCGGCACTTTATTCCGCTATAACCCCAACAACAGCACTGCCAAGGACGATGTTTGCAATGTTTGCTTGTCGCTGGTGGATTTGTTTAAAAATGGTTGTGTTCCCTGTCCCCCCTTATCGTTATTGATGGGAATTCCACCGATGCGTGGTGTACGCACGCAACCAGAATCGTCGACGACTGTTGCTCCTCGTGAATATTTATAAGAACGCTTCCGATGGATGGAATTGTTTATGAAAGAATGTTGATATAAGACGCGCTGCAATCGATTTTGACATTTGACAGGATGTTCAACTTGGTCAATTTATCTGCAGAGTTGTCGGATAAAAATCTGACATTTGGAATATTTTCACAAGCCGCGAAAGCCAGAACGTGAGGAAAATTGACCACGTATTCACTTGTGTGTTTCAATGTGATGCAGATTGTCCAAAAAATCTACGCCATTTCCGGACAGGTGGACATGGTTGCTCGCAAGACAACCTGTCGACAAATGTGTCGTGTGAACATGGGATATTGGTGCCTCTTGGAAGGCAAAAAGCGAACATAACGAATTCCATTGACATTAAAGACGATCGGTCCGCCCCCTCTCGTCCAGGCGGATTGAGGCATGACTGAGAGTGCGTAGCATCTGACGTTGCGGATTTTAGAGGTGGGAATAACACCTACATCGATTGCTCATCTGAAAATTACACTTCTCACCTCTGCCTTACCACTCGTAGTCGGAGTTGGTTTTTTCCGATATCTCCGTTTTGTATTTTATGGGAAGTTTTAGGGTTGACGTGAGCAATGTCCGTGGGTCTAGAGTGAATCTCTTCGCTGTGTATGTCCACCTTTTCCTAAACCAGCTTTCTTGGCGCTGAGTAAGGGCACAGGTAGGGGAGAATACCGATTAAGCTTGGTGCCGCACCTCTCGTTTTTACACCGCGGTCTCGGCCCAACTTCAACCTCTATACGGCCTCTGTTCCAATCCGAAATTCGGGAGATTTCAAGGTACACAATTCTAATTGGCTTCGACATTCGGGACAGACAACATCCGAAGGAAGGTATGTTGAAATCCTTGCTGAGGTAAATAATCTGAAACAGCTAGTAAATGAGCCCACACTAATACCTGACATTGCAGATCATTTCGCCAACACCCGGGCCAGACTATTTAACTATGAAGTAGCTTTTCCAATAATTTGAATAGAAAAGGAAGTAGGGATATAGGTCGGTATACGGCTGACGAGCAATTAGCAGGGTTTTTGAGAATAGCTACAACCTTAGCGAACTTCCAGTCCATTACTGCGTTGTAGATATTTGTAAGTACAGGTAGTATGTATGCTAATATTATTTTGTAAGCAGTGTGTGCAACTTATCTAGACCAAATGCTTTACATTTGACATCTAATACCGCTTTAACAACATCTGTTTCTTCCACTCTCCTAGACTCAAATAATTGTGATTCATTGCTGAACAAAGAAGCGCGTGCAGTGGGCAAAGGTGGATGGCAGCGAATTAATTACATCCATTGGACACTGTTCTCTTTTGCGTTCAACACCAAGTTCGCGAATGTTTTTCCACAACGTTTTGGCTGGTAATGTTTTGCTAAAACGTTCTGCATAGTAACGGGTCTTAGACTTCCTCACTTTAAGCCTGACTTTATTTTTTAGAATACGAAAAGCAGCATTAAACTCATCGAGTCTAAAACGTTTCCATCGCATCTGCAGTACTTATGTTAATTTTTTGCCGCTGCGTGGCCCTATATTTGATTTGTTGACGTTTGAATCGGGGTCAGACAGTTAAGGTGTCGTAAGTGGATCATTAATCGTTGCGCAAGTGACGTCTGCTTCTGGTGTTGTAATTGGGGTGACTGCTGGTCGTTGAGGTTTTGGGGGAATGACCAAAGTTGCTGGTATTGCATTCGTTACTCGCGCGAGAAACGAAATGCCCCGGGACGACCAAAGATAAAACCAGATGAAAGAAATTAACACCTTTTAATATAAATTATATTTATTAAGTTTAAACACAAAATTTAACCATACCGACATAGTCGGAGGTCCTTCATACACTCAGTCTTAAAGTTAGTAAATTTCTTAGACGAAAACAACTACAAAAATATGAAAGGACGGTACTGATCTTAACACGTGAAAAAATGGGAGAATGAAGGAATAAAAAAGGGAAGGTGTTACAATTTGATAAAGACCGGAAGGTGTCCCAAAAGCTTTCTGATCTTGCTTTGCTTCGAATTATTTTATTCTGTCTTTGGTCTTCGTCATCGCCATAAAGCGCTCTGAATGTAAGTAAGTAAGTATGTCAAAACCATACTTTTATACGAAAAAAAAAACCACTGGAAGCTATCGCGTCTGTTGGCCGAGTGGGATGGTGCACAGCTCACATTTTGCGTGTGAAACTTTTTTCTGTGTTTAAATCTGGCTGGGGTTATCATGCTTTCTTTCCATTTTTTTTAGGCAATACCACTTTTTTTTTGTAGGAACAATAGAGTTGTGGCTTTCCGACCATTATGTCACGACCAACATGTTCCATATTGTCCTGAGTTCACAGAGGTATGAAGATATGAGGGAATATACACATACCGCAAATTCTACACATGGCAAGCACACACATAGCACATGCTAGCACAGTCAGTAATACCTGAGTGAGAAGTATGTGCGCACATAACCATGCATCATACATCCGCATAAGTATTGGAGATGTGTAATAATGTGTCATTATGTTGAATTTGAACGAAATAATAACCATGAGAGATACCTGTTCAGTTGGCCGAGTGCCTTGGTGAACAGTTCACATCTTTTGCAAGATTTGCGTTCGTGTTCAAATCTGGTTGGAGCTATTCTTTGTTTTCTTTTTTGGACAATGCCACTTTTTTTGTTTTGTTTTCTATGAATAAACATGTTCTATTCTGTTTTCCGAAGTATTCTGTTTGCAAGAAACATTTTGTCGCAGACACAAAATAAAAAAAAACAGCTTTTGAATGAGCTTTCCTTATTTGCTTGTGTGCATCAGATATCGTATCTGCTTTCGAGAGAGCTTCCGCACTTTTCTTTCTTTATTCCTGCCTATTATGCATAAATTTCCCTCGGGACTTTTTTTCTTATTGGGAATCCCGCAATTGTTCGAAGTGAAAAAAATCTTCCTTATTGCAAACAAAGAAAAAATCGAAAGACATAGCGAGGCAAAAAAGGCTTACTATAGCCAAACATGCACCACTTCCAATTAAAATGCCCGTTTTCACAGTACACGCTTATCTAGTTGCTAGACTGGTTTAGCTAGCACTAGACATTACACATGCTGGCATATTCTTCTTCAAATGTAAGAAAGTACACCCATTAAATTGTTGTTTGCATTTTCGAATTTAACTCACTGAAGAACATGCCGACAGAGGTTAACAACAGGTGTGTTTCTGTGCTTAAAAAAAAACGACCATCGGCGCATAATAATTCATCATAAAATCTTAGCAGCGCCGACTACATTGTAAGATGTTGGTTGATCGTGTCTATGATGGAATGTATTGCAGATACACGTTGGGTGCGCATGTGACTTGAAAATTAAAATTATACAGGGTCACGTCAAGGAAAAATTATTTCAGGTTTAGGCGAAATGTTCACAAAAAAAAGTTATATTTAAAGAAATATTTATTGGGTAGAAAATTCCCATGAGGTAAATAAATGTAAATTAAAAAAATTTATCTTAAAAAAAATATAATATACCAACTCACGGAAGGGGGTTCCACGTCGCTTGCCAAATATAATTTTAAATTCAGCGAACGTTTCCGTCATAAGTCCGTCTGTTTTAAACTTAATAAGGTTTAATTTATCTGCGATGTATTATTTCGTAAAAAATACTTAATTACATTGATTACATAAATGCGCATGAGATTCTTCCTGTCGTACGACAGGCTTTTTTTCTAGTAGGAATATAATACTGCACGATGTTACGGGCATTCTCTACATATTGGCCTTCCCAATTATGCTTGCCTCTGAACTTTATGGTACTTGACAGCACTCAGGACAGGCTCTGTCCAGAAACTGAGCCAGGCAAAGAATGTTTTCGAATCTGTACGATGTCTCAAAGACCAATGAAGAGTCTAGTGTAGGCTCCTTCGTGGAGGGCAACGACGATCCTAATGACCAGGAACTATATTGTGATGGACTGGTAGAAGGGGCGAAGTATCGGTGTCTGTAGCGACTTCCAAGCCGTAGTTAAGGCCTTGCACAATTATTTAACCACTTGCAGGATAGCAAAGGAATGGAAGTCTTCTCTGAATTTTGTTGGCAGACAACATTCACTAAGATTCACAATCACCACAAGATCACGAGAAATGAGGTCGCCGAAGAACTGCCTAGACAATCAACAGTGGGGACATCCTCAGGATCTGAACCAGCATTGGGACTCCCTGCGTCCCTGGTTATGGCTTCCATCTATGGTTGGGCCTCCCGAGAACACAATTGAAGGTGGCATGACTCTCCAAGAAGCAGACAGAAAATGGCGCATGTTTCCAAGCAATCAGCGGCTTTCCTGTCATCCCTTGACACAAAATACTGGAGACCACTTACCGCCGTAATAACAAGTCTCTACGCCTTCGCCACCTAAGTGTGCTTGGCCTATGCGACTAAACCCTCTGAGATGCCTGCGCAAAAAACGACGACACTGCTGAGTACATCATCTGTCACTAAGTGTGCTTACCCTATGCGACTAAACCCTCTGAGATACCTACGCAAAAAACGACGACTCTGCTGAGTACATCATCTGTCACTGTCGCGCCTTTGCTTGTATCAGGTGGCAGGTATTCGGTGCTTCTGTGATGCAAGTTTCTCATCACAGAAGCCTGAAGATCAAAAAATTGCAGCAAATGTAAGTTACTGCCTGTTAGTACAAGGTACCCAGTTTTTGAATCTGTGTGTTCCAATGGAGCTTATGAAAACCAAGGCTGAGTTGGTTTCTTTTCGCATTGAATAAGCATCCCCTTGGAAAACTTGGCAGGCGCCAGCTCTTTATTGATGACATTTTTTTAAAATTAAGTTGAAATAAGGATATCTTTCGTGTCGCGCCCACCTACTGATTGTTGCTTGATATTTGGTCTTCAGCTCATCACAGAACATATTTGCGCAAGTTTACTGCTTGGTTTATTATTTTCACTCAGACTCATTCCATCAAGCACCATCCCTTCTATGTCTTTTGAACGAACTCGAGAATGTCGAAATTTGCTTCGCCCCTTCGTAGCCGCAGCAACTCGGTCCATATTCGACTTAAAATCGCATACGCCACTGATGAGAACGCAGGCGAATGAATGAATTCGTGCACATAAGCCCCTCGCAAATTGGAAAATACCTAAGAAATCCCGTGACCACAATATTAAAGCCGAATCGTCTGAGTAAAGAGTTCACTGCGCGTCCCCCTAGCGACATATCCGACTTTATAGCGCTCTCGTTACAGCCCACATCTCAAAGCGGATGAAAACCTCATATGTATGTCGAAAAAAAGCAATAATCCATCTCATCCTTAAATCCGCAACCCATCCGCTCGTATGACACATGACATGAAACGTCTCATCTTCCAATTTCAATGTCATCAGCCGAAGATGTCAAACCAGCGTTACGGGGGTGAGCGGCTCCGCCCAGGACTACATCGTCGTCGCCAGCCATCACTGTGGTAATTGAACATTCTTTTTACGATTCCTAAACGCACTTAACAAATGTATTTCGAAGTGACAAAGTCGTTTTGCCTCTTGAGTCGCTCGCTCGCTCGCTCCTCGCCCACACCACCGTCAGCGATGCCAAATGCGAGGGAGGACACTGTAGGCTTGACAACCCCCGTATAGATTTGTGCTCCTCGCTTAAGTGCGTCGACACAGCGCGACAGAGGAGCTCTTAAATTAACTAATGGCCTGTAAATATAAAGCTTCCTCATGCCTGTTTAAACTTTACACATTCCGGCGGGTGTCTTGTCGGTGCCGCCCGCTCGCCCTCAGCCACCCGTTCCGTCCCATCAATTGTCTGCTCTTTATGCAGTGTCACCTCTAATGCCACGCATGTGATTGTTTTACACAATTTACCACCTCTTGAGCCTACCTGCGTTGGGAAGGTGTAAATTTTATTCGCACTTACATACGCGTTTTGTATTTTGTTTTTTTCTTTCTCTTTTATGCAACGCAGCGGATGTCGTCATCGGCTCCGTCCTTCGGTGCGGAAAATACGATCCCGCCGCCCATCCACCGTGCCCGATGTTAGATGGCTCGGCTACACGGTTACGTATCCGTGTGCGCGCATCATCAAACGCTTGCCTAAGTCATGTGTAACCTTTTTATGGGATCCCTTAAAAACGAAATTATTCCATTACGCGTTTTATGGTTATTAGCAATGATGTACAGGTCTGCTGCGGCTCCTGCTGCCGGGTAGCTCATTTCCAGTTCACCCGGCCGATGGGGTATGCGCGTCCGTGTGAGTCTCGTTCGGTCTCGACAACGCGGCATTAAACGAGCGCGCGTGTGTGTGAATGGGCCGGGCTCCGATGGGATGGATGCTAGATTCCGCCTTGTTCCCACTTCTCAAGGATAATAGATAATTGCATTTGTTAGCAGTTTGCCGGGGAAACATCGAAGACACATGATTGAATGGCATCGGAAGCATCGTTCGCCTTTGAAGTAGACTCTCTCTCTCTCTCTCTCGAAGAACAACCAGTTGCGAGAGTGTCACAAGCTTTCTCTGGCAGACAGACAGTTGTGCTGTAAAACGATGTGTGCGTGTTTGCTTGTACTTGTTGTGGAAATGATGAATAATTAAATCGGGTCGCGGACGTGAACAACATGGATAACAACAAGCGGGGGAATTTGCTTGTTTTTTTTTTTTTATGCAGTACGTGGAATCGACGCAGAATCGATATTCACCTAAAGCAGAGCAGCAATCCATCCTCAGGCAAACCTTGTTTTTGTATTCAAATTCACTGGCAGGTGAATGATTTCTCAAGGAACAGGAAAGCACTGAAGGTTGACTGGCAAATAGTTTGACCGAGTATGTATGACTTTCAAAATGTTTTCCGATTATGACTCCCAGATGTATGTAGGCAATACAATTTGTGATGGAATGCTTTCAAGTCCGGGTCATCATTGTAACCTTTATTAGACTCGTAGGCTTGGTGACGAAGCGATGTAGGAATGTTGTTGTGCCGAAATTGTACATTGTGCTTCATTTTTGTACGATTCATTAACTTCTGGCGAGAGACCATTCGGAGGTGAGGAAGAAGTTAGTGGTGGATGTTGTGCTTCGCTAGAGTCATTGTGAGCAAGCCGGAATGTGTATCAGTCTTCTACAAATGTATGTACATCCGTACAGCATCTGCAGAAGCCGTTTGCGTTGACTTTTAATCATTTGTGGTACAATACTGTTCCAACATAATATCACTCTCTTGAATCTCCAGCACAGAGGTCAAGTCGTTGTTGATTGACAATACAACTGATGTCCAACCACAATGGACCTATTGAGATATAAGATAATTTAAGCAATCGAGCGAATTGTATGATATACTGTGATCATAATAAGCACTTCACTCGGTTTCGTTAAGTTTCGTTAAGTGTCGTTAAGTTTCGTTAAGTTTCGTCCACTGCTGCTGCGTTTGGTAGGAGTGAAATCAACCATTCTCTGGGCACGTAAATGACAGGTGCTTAATTTTCTGAAGTCAATCATAGTTATGACTACTCCACAGTTCTGTCAAAACTTACAATTATCGTTGAAATTCTCTTCGCAACACATGCGGCAAATATGTCAAAGGCAGTGTTGGTATTTTACAATATTTTTTGGTTTGGACAGAACCCTGCCGGGATCAATTCTTCTTTCAATTCTTCTTGGTCCGCGAACACTCAAATGTTCACAGACATCCGTTTGATTGACGCAGAAAATATTTCAGGTTTTAATTAGTCGGTTTATTTCTCAGTGAATATGCGGCAGGAAATAATCAAAATCGACAGTTGATCAAACAGAATGTTTGAAGTATTCCCCATTAGCGCAGTGCGCCCACATATACATGGTTTTTCTTTACAAAAGCTACACACACACGCACAAAAGAACAAACCAAACTCCAAATGCAAATGAATCCATCAAAACGTTGTGGATTTAATGGCTTTGTCAGAGGATTGGAATTTTATAAACAAAAAAAAGATGTTGTCTACATGAGTAGTTCCACAGGAACTCCAGTGTTCGCACAAAAAACTAGTCCTAACAGAGTGAATGGGAGGAAATAAATACTACAATATGTGCTGACGGGCTCGAACAGAAACAGAATTCCGAAAGGACTGAAAAAAAAAAAAGAAAATCGATGATTTGGAATTTCGGGTGAACGCGGAAGTTGTTAGCAGATGTTTAAGAGAACAAAAACGATAGAATCGCTATTCAGGTTGAGGGGAAACTCGTGCTTGAGCGATAATCCGTTCGTTTTAGGAGACCATTTGCTAATCCGTTTTCGATCATTGAACTGTGGTATTTGGAATGAAATGTTTCCTTCATAGGAATTCCAATGTCGGGTTGATATGGAAATTCACAGCATGCCTTGAATTGAATTGCAACGTAAGTCCCAACGAAACAGACACAGGAAGGAAGTTGAAGCCTAATAATCAGTGGCGCTACCGTCCGATGTAGACCTGGAGTCACCACTGACCCGAGAGTAGTAGTATTTTAGCACTCAAATTATATTTATGACGGGACACTACGAAGCGAACGAACTCGGTTAGAAGGCGACAAGATCAGTAATTTTAAGGATGGAGATCTGCCACATATATTTATCGTGACTGCAAAGTATTTGCAAGCGAACGAACTCGGTGGGAAGGCCACAAGGTCAGTACTTTTAAGGATGAAGATCTGCCACATATGCCTCTGGTTACTCGAAAGCATTTGCTCACATCAATCATAGATGATCTGTTGGCAGAGGCTGCGTCACAACGAAAAATGGTCCATTTTTCATCTGAGACTATCACACAGCCGGATCAGGGACTTACACCCAACTTTGCCGAACTAAGCAACATAAATGTCACCCATCTCATCATCGATTAATCAAAAGTACCAAATATTAAAATAAAAATTGTTATGCCCGTGGCCTCTGTGGTAACACAACGGGGCTACGCTGGCCTTGTCGAGGATTTTGAACACTTCACTGGAGCACTCAGATTCGAAAACTGGTCCATTGTACTGCCAAGCAGTTATCTACAGAAAGGCAGGCGTCTGTGATGAGAAACCTACATAACATCCGCACCGAATACTTGCCACCTGATTCAAGCAAAGGCGGGACTGTGACAGAGGATGTACTGAGCAGTGTCGTCGTCTTCGGCGCAGGTATCGCAGAGGGTTTCGTCGCATAGGCTAAGCACACTTAGGTGGCGAAGGTGTAGAGGCTTGTTATTACGCCGGGATGACTAGAAAGCCGCTGATTGTTTGGAAACATCGCCATGGTCTGTCTGCATCCTGGAGAGTCATGCCACCTTCAATTGCGTTTTCTAGAGGCCCAACGATCGATGGAAGCCATAACCAAGGACGCAGCGTTGGTTCAGATCCTGAGGATGGCTCCACTGATCATTGTCTAGGCAGTGCTTCGGCGATCGCATTTCTCGTGATCTTGTGGTGATTGTGAATCTTAGTGAATGTTGTCTGCCAATAAAATTCGGAGAAAACTTGCATTCCTTAAATATCCTGGAAGTGGTAAAAGGAAAGACCTTAAGCAGAGCTTGGCTGTCGTTATAGACGCAAATAAGTCGCACTTTCCACCTGTTTATCACAATATAGTTTGTGGACACTAGGAACGCATTTGTTTCCACTTGGAAGACAAACGCAAATTTACGGTCTAATGTTGTCGTCCTGCACGATCGCGCCAGCCCCAGACCCTTCATTGGTCATCCGTGAAGATTCGACTAGAGTTCTTTCCTTAGATTCTGACCTGAGCCAGTCTTGAGAGCAGGTACAGTCGACCTTGTGTGTGGCTACTGAAGGAGATGTCTTCCTTTATCACGTTGTTATTCGGAGTTGCTGTCAAAGACTTTACTTCGAAACCCGAAAACGGAAGAAGTGTCAAAAAGCAAGAACAACCACATACAAAAACCTTCATTTAAATACGTTCCGCGTTAAAAGGCCAGCGACAGCACCTTCAGAAAAAAAGAGTCCGTATGAATGATCTCTCAAAGCGTGAAGCATTCACTGAGGCGTGCCACCACACACCCAACCACAAATCACAAGCTAAAAGAGAACGGACAAAATGATGAGGACAGCGCCAAGACAATGGTGACCATTCCAGCAAAGTTATGCCAAGACACCTTTTTTCCTCCCTCCCTTGTGATAATAGCTGCGAGAATAACAATCAAGCATAATGTGAGACCTGCAATCAACTTGTATAGCTCCCCGAACGCAGCCCCAAAACCCTAACCTGTACCATCAAATAAGATATCCCAATCAAGTACTGTATTTTGAAAATCATTAAATCTTGATTCTTCTCCGAAATCCAGCGTCGGTCCACAAACACTTCACCAGCGGCCACAAAAAAAACGAAAAAAACACGAAGTCAACAGAGTGACAAAAAGGAAAGGAAACCTCAATCTCGAGGACAGAACACTGCCACCCCATAAAACTTCACATGACAACCAAACAGCGGAGACACAGAGAAAACGGGAAAAGAAAGCGGAAGAGCCGACCAACTGAAGAAACATTTGATGCGGATAATGCGACAAAATCCTTTTGGATAAAATAAACGCCCTCACTAACCCACCCTGGAAGGCTAACACTTCGTGTCCTTTCACATGTGCATGCATGACTGTGTGTCTGTGTGGGTGGATGGGGTTGTAGATGGGCCAACAAGAGGGCCATTCGACTCCCTACAAAGTATCACTTTAAGCAAAATTGACATGAGTCATCTGTGAGATCTTCGAAATCTGTGAAATCCATAAAAGTATCTGTCGAAATGGCCTGTCAAAATGAATATTGGCCTTCTTCTGATTCTCGATTCGTTTTCATTGTTGTTTGAAGAAGCTCATCCCAGATCGGCGGCCGGCGGGTGGGGGTCAAACGCTTTTCAATGGCATATCCTTTCGCACACAATTGCCAGCATATTTCGTCTGCTTGTGAAGGTTACTTCGGGAGTTCTGGGAGCTCTCGACGGTGGCTGGCAGGCAGCGGACCCTTCTCAGGATTTACGCCCGAATTCGAACAAAAGATCGTCCTCTCGCATTCAACACCCCCTCAGCACAATTGCGAAGCGAACGGAGAACGGTGTTGGTTGGTGTGGGTGGCCAAATCGCGCGCAGTCCTGCCATTATTATCTGGATGCCAAAAATGAATGAAATTGCAATTTCCCCATCGGATGCGAATGCGGATGCTGCTGCAGGTGGTGGCGCTTCCTGCACAAGAAGCAAGTTATGACCTGCATTGCATTCGATTCAATGGATCTCAAAGGCACGAGGTGGAAGGAGACAGCTGGATCTGTTCTTTTCTTTTCTCTGCCATCACCTAACTGCACAATCACATTGAAGTAAGGAAAACGGGGAAGGGCTGGCCCGGTAAACACAATAGGACACTTTGCCGGCAAATATTCCCCACCGTTCGTCCCGTGGGGGCCGGAGAGAAAACAACAACAGCCAGCATCGACCGAAGCCGCTTTCAATGGGCACCTAATCATATGGAAAAATGAATTCATTCCCATCCCTCGCAAAACAAACAAACGATCCCAATCGACCCGCGTGCCCAGCTCAGGTCTAAGCAGAATAGGTTTGCCATTTCTTCTGGGCTTCCTTGAGGAGCTGGACAAAGCCCCATCGCCCACTGTGGACGGAGTCTTCTACTCGCAGAGCAGGGAATAACCCTTGGTGGGTCTCTCTATGATTTGCAACTTTTAATAAAAATAAATAATTTATTTGTTAACATTTCCACGGCCTGTCTTCCTTTGTGTGCCGGCTATCAGTGCCATCGGCTTTTCTGTGTATCCGTGTATCTCCTGCTGGCTGTTGCGACAGCCCACAATCGGGTCCTGCAGGCGAGGGGTGGTGTCATGAAATATATGTTGAAAAAGTCCTTGAAACTTCTGCGCCCGGACTCTGTGCCGTTTTTGGGTGAAATTTTTAAATATTTTATGATCTTGTGAGGGGGCGCTGGGAACAATGGCGTTTGACTTACGAATGCGGTCGACGGCGGAGGCGGCTTATGCTGGAGGACGACTACGACGCTGGTCTCTAATTAATGTTAATAAGTTCAATAGGTCCCAGCATTTGTACACTGAGTGGGATACTCCTGGCTTGGGCTGCGAACCGGGGAAGAGTCCATAAAGAACAATCTTACGAGTGAATCATTCCGATGGCTTTGAATCTAAGTTGACCGTAATGAGAATATCCTTTTAACGAGGACTTGCCTTGCAACGCTTTGTGGGCGATGCTGGGCGGGGGAAAAAGTTTGAGAGGTAAAGTGAAAGTTTGCAAAGGTTGAGTGAAGATTTGTGGGCAACCTTTTGCAGGCGGTGAATGGAAAGTTTGCCAAAGACGAAGATGTGGTCTATGGGGGAAGGAGAGGTCCGTCCATCGTCGGAGGGCAAGGGAAGTCTTCGGAATTTGCGTAAGGAGACCCTTGAAAATGCGAACAATAACCATTCGCAAGTGTCCGTTTTGTGAAACAACGTTGGAATGTACTGGACTTTGTTTTGGGGAAAAACCCAAATCAAGTTGAAAACGCCCGCGGGGAGTCATTGCAGGGCAGTGAAGTTAAACACTTCTCGTGCAGAGGGTGATTTTGTTTGGAGTGATAGCAGACAGTGAATGACATTTGCTGTGAGTTGGGTTATGACAAATTTACGCTGACTTTGTGGGAATGTTTTTCGTTCTCGTGCAACTCGTAAATACATAACCTTGAAGCTCGAGACGTCATGCTTTTTTTACATTTTTTATTTCTACTGCGACTCATTATTGTGGTTTGAATTATGTCTTCTTTGGCTCTGTTTCATGCTCAATTGAGCTCGCTAATATACTCGCATTAAAACCAAACCGATATTGTGAGATTGTTGGGAAAATAATAGAGAATTATAAATGAAGAGCCACTTGACACGGGTCTTGAATCCTTAATCATCATAATGAGGAATAGAAATGGCTAACGCATTCCACATCCGTGTGGTACGGCTAATGAAAGTATTCCCGTAAACTGGTGAGCATTCGTGGAAATGCGAGGATTTCGAGGAGGAATACAACTGACTGCTTCAGTAGAGAACTGTTTGTACAAATAGCTACGGAGTACAAATAAAGATAGACAAGAAAAGAAAGTTGTGACGCAGGAAACGAAAGTCGGTCATTTTAGAGGCTTTTTTCTGAATAACATTGAAAGAAGCCTCAAGTAAGTCGGAGGTCTCCAGCCGAGATGTGTAAATTAAACAAGAATTCTTGTAGCGCAGAAGGAAACCTAAAATCTTAACAATAATTTTAGTTTTATGATTTCATTATAGTTTTGCTCAGTTCCTTCTTTGGTCGCATTTACACGATGAGATCAAAAATACCGTCATTATTCACGGTCCCACCTCTTTCATGTCACTGACAATGCTCAATTTGAGAAAAAAAATGAAGTAGGCAACCGGAATATTATGGCAGAAGCCATAATAAAGGGTGATTTTTTAGCTATTATCTTTTTGGCAACACTGGTTTAAACAGCTGACGCACGTTACGTGTTTTGTTTCACTGTCAAACATCTTCAGTTTGGTCTACAAGTTGACCATGAATCGTCTTACAAACGAACAACGCTTGCAAATTATTGAATTTTATTATCAAAATGCGTGCTCTGTTAAGAAAGTCAGTTTAATCGAAGCTCATTTTTGGCTCAATGGGTACGTAAATAAGCAGAATTGTCGATTTTAGGGTGAATATCAGCCAGAAGCATTGCAAGAGCTACCAAGGCATCAAGAAAAAGTCGCAGTTTGGTGCGGTTTATGGGCTGGTGGCATCATTGGACCGTACTTCTTCAAAGATGAGTCGAATCGTAACGTAACTGTGAATGGTGAGCGCTACCGTGAGATGATATCCAACTTTTTTGCCCAAAATGCAAGAGCTCGACTTGCATGAGATGTGGTTTCAACAAGACGGTGCCACATGTCACACAGCACGCGCAACAATGGACTTATTGAGAGGCGAGTTCGGTGATTTTTCTGAATTGTATGTTTTTTTTTTTTTGAAAAACTTTCCTATAGCTTTTAAAAAATCACCCTTTAAATATTTTAAGTGCTAAGAAAACTTTCTGTGAGAAATTCAATCATGAACCACAAAGAATAGATCTTATCTGAGAAGGCTCGCCATGATATCCACACAACGGACCATAAAAGATCAACAGACAAACACGAAACTTGCAAATCGTGACGGCACAATGTCTAGACTCAGGAGCCGGCTTATAACAAAAGCAGATTACGTCTGGGAAACTGCACAACTTTTTGTTGAGAAATATAAATGGTACAACATACCAGCAACCGTACATAAGGTGTTGATTCATGGAGAGGAAATCATTAAAAATTGTGTTGGATAACTCCTTGAGGAAGCCCTAGTATGTCAAAACAAGGATTATAAATTGTACCGCACTTTTAATTCGAGAAAATGCAGTTGTATTGCTACAAATGAAGATGTGATGCATCGCGCCCTCATATCCCCGGATCCAGTAATAACAAGTTTAAGGCCACAGGCAAAAAAGAAAACACTTCCAATGAGCGCAGACGCTAAGAACCTCGTTATATATATTTTTTTTTTATAAAATTAGTACTTTTTTAAACTATGTACTGAATGTGTTATTTATGTTTTTTTATATGTTTTTAGTATTTTATTACAAATAAGTATATAAATATAATAAATATTGGGCCAATAACTTAATTCGTTTGTTTTTTTTTTTTTCAAAATTTGAACGTTTATTTAAGAAAAACTTGTTCAATAGTTTTATTCAAAATATTGCCCATATGAAGCTATGACTTTTTTCCATCTTTCTGGCAATTTGGGGATCGCATCCCAAAAGAACTGCTCCATCGTGGCAACCAAGAATGAATCAAGCCAATTTTTGATATTCTGCTCTGATGTGAACCGTATTTCAGTGAGGGCGTTCAGCATCGACCGGAACAAATGGTTGTCAGAAGGGGCAAGATCTGGGCTATAAGGCGGGTGGGGTAAAACTTCCCATCTACTGTTTTCCAAATAGTTCTTAACCGGAATAGCAGCCGAGCGTTGTCATGATCAACAAATAATTGCCTCGTGTCTGATCGCATATTCCGGTCGTTTTTCGTCTATTGCTCTCTTCAAACGGATTAATTGTGTTCGATAGCGTTGTCCATTGATGGTTTCACCCGGTTTTAGCAGCTCATAATACAGCACACCCTTCGATCCCACCAAATACAGAGCACTACCTTCGGCTGTGCCGTTGATTAAGCTGGTTTGCCGGGTGTCACATATGATTTTTTGCTTGGGATTGTCGTAATGGATCCATTATAATAACTTCCTTTTGTGGCGTTCCAGAAGCATTTCGGACATGCAAAACCACCTTTCGACGTCTCTCGGCTTGAGTTCATGTGGAAACCGATTTCTTTGCTTTTGAATATATCCAGCTGCTTTTGAACGTTTTGAAATGGCTGATTGTGTGACACCCAAGTATTCTGCGATCTCTTCTTGTGCTTGACAACAATCTTCTTCCAGTTCTTCATCTTCAAACTTTTCTGGCTGCCCGGGACGTTCATCATCTTCCAAGCCAAAATCACTACTTTTAAATCGTGCAAACCACTTTTGGCACGTTCGCTCAGCTAGCGCATGTTCACCATAAACTTCCACCAAAATACGATGACATTCGGCAGCAGTTTTCTTCATATTAAAGTAATGAAGAAGATCTCATCGCAAAAACACTTTTTCAGGCACAAAGTTCGACATATTTGAGTGAAACAAAAAATTTATTGTGGTTTACACTTCAAATGAATGAAATACACTGAAATAAAGTACAATGACAGTAGCTTTCCAGCGCATTTTGCAATGGAAATAGTTATCCACCGCCGAATAAGTTATATACCTCACTATAAAGAAGCGACGCTCTATCTAGCTTCAACACTCAATTTAGGGTGAATAAAAAATTTACTCAAAGTAGGTTCTTTCTCTCAAATTGACGTTTGAAAACTAGAGTAAGGGTGAATGCAAAAGTTGAGTAAAGGTGGGTGCAAAGTATAGGCAATAATGTTTTGAAACATAAACAACCGAATATCAAATAACTAGTTATAGTGTGTTGTAACGACGTTTCGGGAACACAGGGGATAATTTCAACAATCTGTTTGCATTCAAGTTTCATAACATGAAATGGTGGAACCTATGGTGGTGCCATGCCAAGAATTGAGGACGAAAATACTCCTTCGATGCAATGGTGACCCGGAACCCCAAGTTGGAGCTGGTGAGGACATTAGGATTCATCCACAGTTTGTCAAGTGTTGTATGCCTGGCGTCTTGGCGCTTGGGTTTTTTTTTTGGCCGGGATAACATTTTAAATATTTCATGAAATCGTCTTCTTCCTGCTTTTAAGAGTTTTTCACTTAATCCGTCAAAGTATTATTCACATTTTAACTTCCTTCTGTCGTTAAGTGACCTCCTATCCTAGTGATCCCTCACCACATTGCATCTTTATTCACACCAAACCGAAGGTAAGACTCAGCTGTCAAAATAAGGTTTCGTTAAGCGGCGTTCACACTCAACAATTTGTCGCGACGATTTGCTTGCCGACAGATTGGTGCTTAGCGTTCACACACAAAATATGTGGCAAACTTCAGTTCTGGGAGAAGCTTTGAAGTGTTTGCATATAATTGCGGAACGCGCCATGCTTTCTGTGTTGCCGACAGATAAAATACTGGAAAATGAAGAAAAATCTGAATCGAACTAGTTTGGGTGAAACCATGAATTAAGCAAAGAAATAATTCTCTTCATTGTTAAAAGAATTAAATGAAAATGTTCCCGATGATGTTCGCAATTTCGAAAAGGAAAATAAGCCCACACACACCAAACGAAAGGCCACTATTTTAAGCTCGCATCAACGTTTCTCAGATCTAGCACCCGTAATGCCAAATCAGCTAAATCCATTCCTTTTAGTTTCGCCTTTTAGTTGGTAAAAAATCGAGACAACATTATTCTTCCACATTTGATGCCACCTTTCATACCGCCGATGTGTGCTGACTAAAATCCCAATCAACACTGAAAAATGCACTGAAGTTGTACAACACGCTGAAAAGTCAAAATGCTTTGTCTACCGCACACAATTCTGTGGTTTGGTTGCCATGAGCCGATTTGGCCCATCAACCACGATTGTCAAACAAATTGTTGAGTGTGCGCCGCCTTATGCTTGACGATATAATTTTTTATTCACACCAGATCGAGTGTTCCCTCCAAAATTCTGACGGAACGCAAACACTCAATTTTTATTCACACCACCCATTGTGTTATAACATTTCTCAAGAATCCAAGAACACCACGGTGGGAGCAATTGTTGCTGCCACTCCAGGCCTATCGAACAAAAATCGTATTTGCCTTCCGTTTTACTCCAATAAGTAGAGATGTTAATGAGACAGACAACAAAACAGTGTCCGGTGAATACATGTGCATAGACATATGTTCGCACCTACAGCAAGGAGAAAATAAGCAAAAACACCAAGCAATTTTTTGATGGAACAAAATTTAAAGGGACATCATGTTTTATGCACGATTCGAACGAGTTCGGTGAAAATGGGACGCAGTAGTAAATCCCTTTCGACTGAAAATGGGTGACTTTTTTCCTTCAACGTGCGATATCTGTGGAAACTACATATTTTATCTGTGATTGTACATATTAGTAGAAAAGGAGAAAGAGCGTGCACATAGCTGCGGAATAAATCTTGTTGTCCATTTGTTTTTGGTTTTGGTCGCTTCAGATTCATCGCATGTACAGTATTTAAGTGGGATAGGGACTAATCTTTGTGAATAGAAATTAGAAAGTGAGGACACTTAAGCTCACAATGTCCATTCCGTTTTTAGCAAACAAAGTGAGAAAATATCATGGCACGTATTTAAATGCATAATCGTCGAATTTCGACGACGGACGAGACTAGTTTCCATAATTGTATGAACGTACATCTGTACAGAGAACAAAGTCCAAATATGTACGCATTTTAATACTCTGTCCGGACTGTAGAGGTAACAATTTGAAAGTGTCCGAAATATAGAGGTGTCCGCAGTACTAAAGTGTGCGGGCTATCGAGTGTCCGGACTAGCGAGGCTGTGCTGTATTCAAAATGACTTACACACTTCACAGTTCTCTGTGTCTCAATTATTGACCACACTTCGCAAACATGGGCGTCTGCTCAGGAAATACAGCTGGTAAGCCCAGTTGTGGCGATCTATTCACTCAAGCGAGTGTCCGGACTAGCGAGGCTGTGCTGTATACAAATTGACTCACACACTTCACAGTTCTCTGCGTCTCAATTATTGGCCACACTTCGCAAACATGGGCGTCTGTTCGGGAAATACAGCTGGTAAGCCCAGTTGTGGCGATCTATTCACTCAAGCGAGTGTCCGGACTAGCGAGGCTGTGCTGTATACAAATTGACTCACACACTTCACAGTTCTCTGCGTCTCAATTATTGACCACACGTCTCAAACATTTACGCCTGTTCAGGAAATACAGCTGCTAAGCCCAGTTGTGGCGATCTATTCAACGAACATTATGACATTTTCATGTAAGCCCTCTCAAACGTAGCTACGTACCATAAAAGCCACATTTCCGACCAACTGCTGAGTCTGAGTAGCTTGTTATTACATCGACGATGTATCAAATTGTATAAGAGGTCGTTCGTATGTAAATATCCTTCGAGATCAACTCGCACCGTTCCAATCAAATTCCAATTTCGTTTCCTGATACCCACTTACACCGCCTCGCCAGAGTGGCCCACAAAGCATTTTATTGCCCCGACAGCAAGGAGTTAAACGAATAGACGATCCCTTTTTGTGACGGCAAACACATGTTACGCATATTTCCGTTTATTACCAGCTAGTTCCCATCATTACCGAATAACCTTCACGATGCATGTGTACCCTTGATGGGTCCCAACGAAATCATCGCTTTATTACCTCAACTCCCTTGTCGCTTGTACACGGTCCTCACGAGCTGTCGGCGTTCATATTTATGGCCTCTCAAATACATTTCCTTGCGCAATTTATTCAAACTTGTTTTTCGTTCTATGCATCCCCCGGATTGTATACCCGCTCGCAGCACCACCCCCCGGATTGGCATTGAAGAGCGGAAATATGCAAACGTCGTGAACGCTCCATCGGGACGAATATCCCGTAAAGAGCTTGCGACCAAAAAACTCACGCCCGCACACAGCCAGAAAAGAACACACAACAAGCCAAACTTCACCGTCCATTTAGTGTTCTTTTAGCTAGCTCCTGAGACTACAGCAGCAATAGTTACTTGACAACGCGAATGGTCTTCTTTTTTTTCGTTGTGTCCTCTAAAGTTGAGTAGAGTTTGGGACTTGGCAGCACTACAAACGTCCCTCGAGGGCGAAAGTGGTGGGGCCTGGGCCCGCACAGCCACACTACTTATTCCGACATCCCGCACACATCCAGTGCCATGAATTAATCATGAGGTGTCACTCAACCGCTAAGGACGAACCTGAGACGAACCTGGGACAATGGCTGCCTGTGAACCATTCCCAGAACCTGCATATAATTGACTGGAATTTAAATAGAAGGATCATCATGGACGCACACACACACACACTCGCAGCCGCCCCCTTAATGACTCTGTGTGTCATTGTGTGCCAATAAATTAAATTTATGTCCATGTGGTAAGTGGAAAGTTTGCCTGCGTCGCCTTGGGTCGTCGTAACCCCTTTTTTCCGCTTCCCCCAGCGACGGGCTTGGAGACAAAAACGAAAGAGAAAAAAAGCAAACCGGTCCACTAAAACTTAATTTGAGGATAAAGTTTGTTTGATTTTTCCCCACCGCCGCCCGTTGTCAGGCGTATCTGGTTGTGTTCATCGCAGGGGAGCGCTTTTGTGGGCCACACATCTCGGATAGACGATTATCACTGGCAGATATGAGTTTCTACCTAGATGCACATACACATCCCTGCGTTGGCATTCAATGGCTTAGCAGTGTTCAACTACTGAAAGCCGAAACTTTATCCTAGCCCTGCAGTGGTGCGGAGTGTGTGGCGACAGGAGCGAAATTTGAATCCTTTTTCCGTGCTGTCTCCCGACGAACAGTGGAATTCGTTCGGAATTGGGATTAACCAAACCGGGAGGATATGTGTGGGGTTCTTTTTTTTCTTGCAGGGGATGTGAGGCAGGCCTTGAGGAATTAGGAGATATACGCTGGCTTTTTGGGGCCGTCCCTGAGTTGGTTTCGTAATTATTTATTTTGATTTGATGTCGTTGGTGTAGCTGGGAGGAATAATATCGCCCGAAATGGATAAAATGCTCTCCCTTGGCTTGTATACTTTTAACGGAGTTTCATTGCTGCGGGGGGCTTGGCCTTGATGTGCGTCCGCTTATAAATGTCCCTGGAGGCTTTGCAATTGTATCAGTTAGAACGAAATGCAAGGAACCCTGTTGAAGTGGAAATGTTGTTGGAAACTGCTGCCCCTCGAGGGACTCTCAAGGTCTGAGCGATCTTGGATTAGCCAGGGATTACTGAAAGCCGAGGCTCATCTAGAAGTCTACAGATCGAGGGATTCCACAGTTCGGATCTCAAAGTTCGAGGGATTCCTAATCAATGAGCGATTCGAAGTAGAAATGTTGCTGGAAACTGCTACCCCTCGAGGGACACTTAATGGCTGAGCGATCTTGGATTAGCCAGGGATTTCTGAAAGCCGAGGCTCAGCTAGAAGTCTACCGATTCCTTCCGACAGTTCGAGGGATTCCTAATTAACAAACTAAAGCGCCATCGATCACTAAAAAGCTAGAAAACTCAATCAAAATGGCTAGGTACGATGATACCCAGTGCACCCAATGCCCGAGGTTTGGATGAATTTTTACTGAAACCTCGCAGTTCCCACCGATTTGTTCGTGAAGGGCTTTCACATGCCAATAGCTGTCAAGTTTGATGTGGCCGGCAAAACATTTGTTTGTTGACAGGAAATAATGTGAGAACACCAGCAAAGATAGAGAAAAGATGAACATCAAAATAACCAAAATAAACCGACGATAACCTCTGAGAAACAGATGAACTCAAAGGGGTTTCAAGTAGCTTTCACCGAATTCGCGAGTTTTCGAAACACCGCTAATGTATGGCGACACCTAGGATGTTTGGAGAAATTGTACGAAATCTCGCGATTTCGTTTGGTGCCAACATAGCATAAGTTAATGACTCTAGGTTAGGTTAGGGTATAGTGGCTGGCTGCAAAAGGCAATCACACTTGGGCCAAAGTAAGCCCATTGTGATAGCACGCGGATTGGTTACCCCTAGCAATTAAAACCAGTTGTTAGCTGGCTGGATTTAGCTGGCTAATACTGACGCTTTTTAGCTCATTGAGGTTGTTGAAGTAGTAGGCCCCTAGGTATAAGTTTCTACGCGCTACACTAGCGGATTGGGTGATCTGTGGTTTCAATCTCCTCTTCAACCATGCAGCTTCTACAGAAGTCATTACAAGGGACCCCCAACCTACGGACATGGGTGCCAATCGTGCAGTGCCCTATTATGACGCCGGTGAGCGTCCTGAGTGGAGATCTGCGGAGTCTAAGCAGTAGATTGAGTGATCATTTGATATTAACCGATGGCCATATTTCCTGTCTTTTACGATTATTGACGTTGATTATGTGTATTTTTAGTAGATGGTAAGCGATTGGCATGGAAAGTGGAACACCTCCTATTGCTTGGGTGGAGGATGTACCGCACCTAGCGAGTTCGTCCGCTTTGCAATTGCCCGGTATGTCACACCGGCACCCACATGAAGTGTATATTAAAATGTTCAATCTTCTCGATTAGAGTTTTCGAATTGAACACGATCACATTGTCCAAGGACTTGCTTGCGGCCTGACTGTCCCAACAGATGGTGACATCTCTTTTGGATATAACGTTGTTCTTGAGCCAGGACAACGCCTCCTTTATCGCAATGGCTTCTGCCTGGAATACGCTACAGTGGTCAGGGCGCTTCAGGGAGATAGCTACGTTAAGGTCTTGAGAATAGACACCAGCACCTACACCCTCATCAGTGTTCGACGCATCAGTGACGATGCGCAGGGGATCAGCTGGCGTCTGATTATGTGATATCCAACCCAGACTGGAGGGGATGCTGGTGCAGAATTTCTTCCCGAAGATAGCTTGGGGTAGTAGGGGGTCGTTGTCGTTGCGGAGAAAGTTGAATTCGTTAAGAATGGTTGAGTGGCCGAAGGAGAGTTCGGACCACAGTCGGAGCGTTTTGAGTCTCAGGGCTGTGCTGGCTGCCACCTGTTTACTGAATGTTTCCAGTGGTGGAAGATGAAGGAGTATATTGAGTGCATCCGCCGGAGTGCTCTTCAGTGCCCCGGTGATACACAGGCCCATCTCTGCACCCGTTTGAGTAGCGTGCAGTTGACAGCTGTGTTTAGTGCTGTCCCCCAAACTCATCCGCATAAACAATAACCTTACATCCAGCCTCTTCCAGTATTAGTAGCAGCTCATTAACCGCTACTTTCCAAAGAAGAGGCGAGAGTACACCACCTTGCGGGGCTTCTCTATTAACTACTCCGCCGATCTTGGCATCTGCCAGATTAGAGTGGATAACCCTCCTGGTGAGTAGCTGATGGATGAAAGCCACTAAGGACTTTCCGATCCCAAGGTCATTGAGCGCAAGAGAGATTGCCTTTGGTTCGATGTTATTAAATGCACCTTCTATGTCAAGAAATGCAACAAGTGTATATTTTTTCTAGTGGAGAGATTTTTCAATTGTTTCTATTAAGGAATGTAGGGCTGTCTCTACAGACTTGCCCTGTAGTTTTTAAGATACTTACGATCACTCATCTCCTGGAGGCGCTATCTTTGAGTCAAACCTCAATGTTGCCTGTATTGACTTAGTTAACAGCATTGGAGCGGTCAACCGGTGATAGTAGTCTGACCGTGGGTATCACAATGGAAGGACATTTAAGGTTTAAGCGTACTTTTGAATTCACAGCAGCCCCCTTCCCTGCCCTGTTTGCGTCGAAATCTCATAGAACGACCTTGGTGTCGAAGCTGGGGCATTGATCGTAAGGCCTTTCAAGGTGATCATAGAAGTCATCATTGCTGCTGTCGTCTTTGTCCTACGTCGGGGCGAGCTAGCAAATCAGTCTGATGTTCTCAAATTTTGCCTTGATGCGAATTTATATGAGGCAAAAAAATACGCGCCTCTCTCTGCTGCAATCACCCTAGAAGATGTCGCAGTTTATCATCCTCTTTTTGCCCCGCCCAATCCACCGCACTTCCTGCATTGCTGTGTTGTCTGCCTTGTAAGATTCTAGGGCCTCCGCAAGTTCATGGTGGTCTGTAAGGGGACCTCAGACACCATGCGTAGAACGAAAATGTCCTTATTTCGTTGGCCATGGTAGTGAGTAGTAAGTCATCCGTGTCCGAGGCCTGTTGCTGCCTCTGAACTAATACTTTATCCACAGTGGAGAAGTCACCCCGCCTGAAACTCTAGAACCTGAGGTCCTTAACTTAGCCCCTTGACAGAGGGGTGTTGCATACATTTGTTCACATCTAAGTGGTTACCAACAAGAGATGACCCCATGAGGCGGTTCACAAAGATCATTGCCGGCAGCTCAACCTGAAATCAATCAACAAAATTTTGCTCTGGATGCACTGCCCCATTCCCCCTTAGGTCCCTAAGATCATTAAGATCTTAGATCTTAGTGAATGAACTAAAGATCGCTGAAGGCCAGTTCTCATTAAAGTCTCAGGAATCGAAGTGACCTGGCGCCTGAGTCTACACCTGAAAGACTCTCCATCTGCCAAGCGCAACCACCTGTGAATGCGTATCGATCTTTGAACAGCCAAGAAGCTGACTATCGATTTCTCAAGCGTCAGTGGTAGTGGCCACTAATCCCTCAAAGGTCGGCAATAATTGTATATCATTAGAGCCCCAAAGACATCCTTGTCAAACATCCTTGTCTGCGAACCACTGTTGAAGGGCCAATGGTTGGGAGTCTCTGAGGTCGATCGCTAATGATCACTTCGAGAAAGTCTAGTGAAACTCCAGTGGTTCCTCACAAACTGCAAGAAAATCAAAGCCCAGTAAGATTCGACCGTACAAGATCAATGCGATTTCCCGGTCCCTCCAGTCTGTCGAAACTCTCGAAATGCGATTTCCACAGAATAATAGGGTACTGCGAGACATGTGCGCACAACGCTCGAGGCAGACCAGGCAGCGTTTTTCCATTGAAATATGGTCCCAGTTCCGCCTTGAGGACATGCGACGGCTGTTAGTCAGAATGCTTTTGATTACGCATGAATACCCGATATAATTGCATGCCACGGTCGGTCGATGGCACTGGCGCGGCAGCTTTAGTCACTGCCTACCCCACAGCGAGTATGGGTAATGTGGAACACGTTCGCATCCACTTACCTATTGCACGCGTCAATTGTACATTATTTCGGTCTAAGGATTTCATTAAGAGTCGATTGAGGCAGACGTCGATGGAGGAGACGGCATACAGCTACAAACGAAGACAACAATAAATGAAAAGGTTTCAACGGCAAACCACTGCCGACGTCGCAGTATCCTTGCCGGCAAGCCGGAGTGTCACCTTGTCGCTCAGTCCGATGTTTTCTTTCATTTTCCCTTGGTTTTTTCTCATTATTTTCTTGCAGATTGCCGCGCGCACCCGCAAACTTTGTCTGCGTTTGTTGTTTGGTCCTTTTTATTGGAAATTGCGTCTGTTCAATTGAATTAGCCGCTTCCGGAAGACGTTCCTTACGCTAGGGTAAATAACCGTGTCGGCGTACCCTTATGCCATCCGTACACCACATACACGCACGCATTCACACAATTTAATCACATCACGTTCGAATTGATTGGATTTAAAGCATGACACACAGTGGAACGCCAGATTCATTGTCGGAGTCGTGAGTCGACATCAGCATCGGGCGTCGTTGTCGTCGTCGTCGTTGTCGGTGTCAATAAAAGCACAACTCGTTCTTTGTCTCCGTTTGCATTTTCGCCTTTGATGAACGTTTATTAAAAACCGACTGAGCTCGGTGAAAGGATCCGATTCCTCTCACTCAACCCACTGTGCCGCACAATCCATTTACGGGAAAAGGAACGAACGCTGTGTATATCTTCCGCAGTTTGCCAGCCAGCTGCGGTAAGGCGTGTGAATGGGACGGGGGATGGCGCGGTTTAAATGCGAATCTCGCTTTTGTTCGCATTGGTTCGATTTGGAATGCCACGTCGAACAAATGCATTTGCACGCTCTCCACTGAACAGCAGTTTGTTCAATTTTCGAACCCTCACTACTAGCGTGGGGGGCTTTGCATTTGCATTCGCACACAGTCTTAACTCAAATTGAAAACTTCCACATTCACGATTGCGGGTAGCTGAACCAACAAACATGAAGTGAAAGGATGCATCAATCCTGGCGCAACGAATGGTTGTGTGTAACTAATGCTTACGTGTTTTGAAACCTTCGCAAAGTTGTTTGATGATAACAGGAACTCACAAAGGAAAATTGTTGAAAATCCTTGCGGATCACAGGGACTTACAGGTGCAAAGCTGGCGCTTTTTTCCCATCAGAGGGTGGTCTTAAATGTGATGTACCTTCGAGATCACGATGGAAGTCAAATAGTGAACATTTCTACAGGAGCTTGGCGTTCTTTCCGCTGTTCAACCTCAGGTGCGGCAAAGGGTAAGACTGCAGAGATTTCTAACTTTGCCGAACAAGCTGCAACCACATCTAAGACTGAGCTCCTCTGCATATAGGGCGCATCTCAAAAATTGCATTCCAAGGACATCCTTTTCAACAGCAAGCCTCTCCAGCCAGCGCAATCTGAGGTTATCTCCTTCCAATGGTGCTCACCAAGCTGGTTAAAGTCATTCTTCTTTTTACAAATAAATCGTTTTGTCTAATGAAGGTTTCCTCTGCTGTGCTGACCCTCAGACTCGGAAGCCAAAACGACTTCGCCTGGCGCCCAACAGTGGGGATCACTGCGGAATCAAACAGATTTGAGAAAATTAACGCTGGCGCTTGCTTGCTGCAGGTTGAGGTTGAGGGGAATGTTTAGGCAAGGAAGGAGAATTCTGCGAAGTGTGCCAACATGTAGACCAGAAGGCCACGTCAATTTGGACACATGTGGTCCGAAGAGGATCTTCGAATCCGATCTTCCTGCTTCGATTAAGCGACGAAGATCGATCAGTCCCTATAGAGCCGTAATGGTTAAAAGACAGCTTTAAGAACACGCTTAGACCGTCGATCGGTCACCTGAGATATATTGAGAGTTGGACATCCTTTATGATCAACCACAATGGACATGACTAAACTTAAGCTCATATTAAAACCGAGCTAAAAAAAATTTCAACCCGAAGAAGATAGGTACTATAGACGTAGCCCAATTTCACAAGCTTCACAGCTTTGACGATGTTGATAGGCTCGTTGGTCTACGATAGGACGAAGGACATAAACTTGGTGTATATTGTTGGAATGGTGAAGCAAGCACTTGAACCTGTTCACTTGTCGAAGTCTGATCGCTGCAAATTGATATGCTGACTTAGTATCGGAGCGAATATTTTACAGTTTAGAGATATGACGTTATAATATCTTTCTTCTGTAACATTTTAGAACTAATTTAGCAAAATGCTGGCTATTCAAAATAATACGATTTACAAAAAAATAAACTACTATTACGAACAATATAGTTCGGTAATTATAGTCAACATTACAGTCAACGTTATTGTTAAGTCTATAACTTAGTTCTTTAGTTTGTTTAAGAAAAACATGTACAATAGCATTATTCAAGGTATTGCCCATCTGAAGCTATGACTTTTTCCCATCTTTCTGGAAATTTGGGGATCGCATCCCGGCGTGGCAGCCAAGAATGAATCAAGCCAATTTTTGATAATCCGATTTGGTGTGAACCGTATTTCAGCGAGGGCGTTCAGCATCGACCGGAACAAATGGTTGTCAGAAGGGGCAAGGTCTGGGCTATTAGGCGGGTGGGGTAAAACTTCTCAACTTCCCATCCACTGTTTTCGAAATAGTTCTTAAACGGAATAGCAATGTAGGGCCCAGCGTTGTCATGATGGAAAATTATTGCGTCGCGTCTGGTCGCATATTCCGGGCGTTTTCCGGCTACTGCTCTCTTCAAACGGATTAATTATGTTCGGTAGCGTTGTCCATTGATGGTTTCACCCGGTTTTAGCAGCAGCAAATACAGAGCACTACCTTCGGCTGTGCCGTTGATTAAGCTGGTTGGCCGGGTGTCACATATGATTTTTTGCTTGGGATTGTCGTAATGGATCCATTATAATAACTTCCTTTTGTGGAGTTCCAGCAGCATTTCGGACATGCAAAACCACCTTTCGACGTCTCTCGGCTTGAGTTCATGTGGAAACAGATTTCTTTGCTTTTGAATATATCCAGCTGCTTTTGAACGTTTTGAAATGGCTGCTTGTGTGACACCCAAGGATTCTGTGATCTCTTCTTGTGCTTGACAACAATCTTCTTCCAGTTCTTCATCTTCAAACTTTTCTGGCTGCCCGGGACGTTCATCATCTTCCAAGCCAAAATCACCACTTTTAAATCGTGCAAACCACTTTTTGCACGATCGCTCAGCTAGCGCATGTTCACTATAAACTTCCACCAAAACACGATGACTTTCGGCAGCAGTTTACTTCATATTAAAGAACTCCCCGCAAAAAGACAAGTTCAGGCACAAAGTTCGACATATTTCAGTGGAAAAAAAATTATTGTTGTTTACACTTCAAATGAATGACATATACTGAAATGACGTACAATGACAGTAGCTTTCCAACGCATGTTCCAATGGAATAATACAAGTTACGCCATCTCTTAGCAAACCGCACGAATTAAGTTATATACCCAATAATTGTCTTTACTTTCTTGCACTTGTTTTTTTGTTTTACTTCTTCATTCAGTTTTAGGTAATATTTTTTTAACTTTTTGTTATGATGCCGACGTATCTCATCTCTTTTCCGTGTATGTTTTTTTTTCGATATTTTTTCTAAGAGATTTCTGCTGATCCATGGCCTTAAATGCTTCAATTTACAAGAGCCTGCAGTCGACGATTGAGTACAATTCGAGATATGTCGTTGAAGGATATTAAGAAAAATATCATAGGCCACAGAAGGATTTCTTTCTGCATTAACACAGAACTCGAAATCCAAGTTTGTAATTAGTTTGCTGAACTCTGTTTTGCGAGCTGTAGAGTATGGAATACATTTAACTGTGGAACTCAACTGTGCCCTCTCCACGTTTAAATTGGTCTTGCAATGATCAGTTAGATCTAAAACTTCAGCAGAAGGACGATGTGGAAAACTATTACCGAATCTTGCAAAAATATGGTCAATGCATGTATGCGTGTTATCTGTGCTACGAGTTGCTTCCATTACTAGAGGTTCTAAACCATGAGACTTCAGAAGTACTTTTCAAAATATCTATATTGATTTCACACACGACTAATAAATTCTTACTCTTTGCATCTTTAAGTAACGTGGTCATTTCATCCAGGAAAATATCCTTACTTAAAATATCCATTTCCCATTTCGATGTGCGCTTGCAGAAAATCAAGCAAACATGAAGAGAGTGGGATTATCTGCACAGACTAATAAATATTGAAGCCTTCAATACTGTATTCTTCGCATCAAAAATTTACAATTCAAATAGTGTCCACGTCTCCCTTGCACAGTCCCCATATCCCCCCTGGGAGCCGTGCCCCACCAATTGGGAACCACTGCTTTACATGGACTATTCTTCTCTCGTCATGATTGCCATCAAAAACAAGTTTGTTTACCTCTCTAAGCTCTGGTCTTTCGGATTAGACTCATCCTCCTCCCAGACTTCACTCCGGAAGACTCACCACGTCTAGTCGGCGACACACGTTATTCCCACTAGCCACCAATCCCAGAGCCATATGCTCTTCATTTGAATACCAAAACATTATTTATGAAAAAGTCTTTCTTCTCATAATCTCTCCACTGACAAATCAATCCCTTTTCAGCCTTTGGCGCCCGTGTGTGTGTAAGAACGAAGAACAATGAAATCAAATGAATGTCTAACGTGTGTAGTGCTAACACATATGTGCTTCAAGTCATCACTCTCCTCGTGGGCCCATTCAAACTAAACTCCCCAAAGCCACCCCATCAATAACATCAGGCCGTATGACAAGCAACTTCTACCTTGTCAACCGAGAAGATATCCCACAGACCAAAACCGGAATTTCAAACTTTCAGCCCGATATTTCCAGAATAATGCATGACCATGCCGAACAAAGAAGAACAACCACCACAAAGGATGAGTCTTGTGTCCAGTAATGGGTACTTCGCCACTGGCATTCATACACCCCTCCTCATTTATAATTCACCTTGACACAATCGAAAACCGCCCCCGATTGCCCGTCCAACCGCCCAGACTATTGGGGACGCGCCCTCCCTTCACCATAATGCAATTTATTTCCAACCACCAAAGCCCATTACTTACCAGCATCCGCACTGAATACAATTTTCTTCCAAATCGCTTCATAACAAAGTTATGATAAATGTATTGTGTTACTTACTCATTCACTCGCCAATAAATCATGTAGTTCCAGCCGCCCTCGGCAAACTGGGCCAAGTACACATTCATTATTAATCTCAAAAGACTTCTGTCCAATCGGTCGGGTGCGGCCCGGACGGTACAAGTTTATGCGGCAAAGTTTGAGCATCCACGGCACACACATGTCCTGTCCACGCTGCCGGCGCACGATCAAGCCACAGCACCGAAGGGATAAACGCGTCACTGCCGAAGATTATTTCGTCACAAAATAATTAGTTACATCTCCGGTCAATTTGATTCGATTGGCATGAGGTCTGGGCCTGAGTTGCCCTCCTGCAGGCGCTTGCGGTCAACCGAGATACGGCGAACCGACAACAGGGGCGATGATGGGAGGAAGAACTCAACTTTTCCCCCATAAGCTAGCTGACCGTTCGCCGCCGATTACCATAAGTCATTAAGCATAATTCGCTTGCCTGGCTGACTGTCTGTCTCGGCTGGCGCCTAACATGGGCGATCAACTTATCCGTGTGCCAATTAAGGGGGCGTCCAGTGTGTTTGGCTCCATCGCATTAACTTCCGTTTAAGCAAACAATTGGGCATGAGCTGCGATTGTGGTACCTTCTGCTGTGATCGGTGGATGAACTGTCAAAAGATGTCACTGCCATCCTCCGAGAATCGATTACTTTTTTTCTGCAGAATTGGCATGGCGATGGAGTGATGCACGATGTATGAAATTTCATCCCAGCAACAACAAAAGGAAAATTCAACTCGGTAACAAGTTTTAAATTGGCTGGCATTGTCGACAACGCAGCCTTTCAATTATGCGTTCGTCGTTGTTTTTCTCAATTTTCAAACAAACTCATTCCAGTGCTGCACAATGCTCCGTTATTTTTGGAAAAATGTTTATATTTCCATGTTTTGCAAGACCCCGGCGGGGGTGGGTTACAACAATGCGGCAGAGGTGAGGAAGCCTTGAATTTTAAAGTGCTGCTTTTTTCCGATCCAGTTGGTGGGCGATGAGGCATTTCGGTGGCTTGTTGGAACAACACAATTGGCAATAAGTTGGTGGGGAATTGCGCGTCTGTTTGTGTTGGCCTGAAATAAAGAAGGTCACTCGGAGGCTGGGTTGGTGATGGATTTGTAGCCAAATGGGATTGGGAAAGAAGTAATTTGTGAAGTTCATTCGAACAGGTTACATACATGCCGGCAAGGCAATGAGAACATGGCTGACTTCATAATTGCAACATTGTTGCCCCTGCACTGCACAAACTATTCTGTCAATACATTTATGAACACGAATACTGCCGTAAGCTTGCAGCAGGTCAGCATTGTCAAAAAAGTATTCATAAATGCGACATCAGTAGGCTACACAAAAAGTGTTTGGTTGACGTTTGTATTGCTAAAATTCAGAAATGAAGTATGACAGAGATACCCAACTTCACAGCTGATTGACCCCTAGTCCATAGACGAATTTGACGTTTGGCATCTCTATCAAACTTCATTTCTGGCTAAAATTAATGTCCACATCATGTCTAAAAAATACTAGATTCAATGTTTGATACTTATACGTACGTACGCAGAAAAAGAATTGGGAGTCAAAGCATGTTCCAAATAACAGAAATATCTTTAAAATAATAAGGGAAGTTCCGTATAATGTGCTTAGAAACCATTTTTGCATCAAGAAACCCACTTTTCGGTTTCCCTGCAATCCTGCAACAAAACATGAATCACTGCTAATTTGATCGCAGTTTGACTGTCACGTTGCTTTTATGAACGCAGTTGCGGACTGCTCTCATGCGTGGTCACTGCAGTTTATTTACATTTATGAACGCAAATCTTGCAGGGCTGCCACAGTGTGACATTTATGAACTCGGCCCATCGTTTCCCCGTTTATGACTAAGGAATCATTTGGTTCTGGTGTAAACGGACCTTAGAACCAAGCTTAGTATGCACTGTTGAAAAGCCGGTTTGTTTTTAAAATACACTTCATGGCGATTGAAGTACTTCAGCTTACTTTTCCATTTTTTTTTTTTACATCCGGGAACTTAATATGAACAGAGGAGAACAGTGGAAGACAAACGAGCGCCATTTTGATGAGTTGACCCAAAGTCAACGAAATATTGCACATACGCCCTAGTAGCTGCAGAGAGATCTGTGAATGCTGCACTCTTACATTTTATTTACTTACTTCTAGTGAAACCTATGTATGCAATAGCTGCTCAATGACTGCTTCTACTCGTATACCAAACTGTCTTGCCTACGCGATTGTTTGGTCTTTATACAGGAAGTACATATAGAAGTCAGTGTAGTCACATCAGGGTACATTTCAGTTCATTGCGTGCTCGTAAGTTCTCGGTTAGATCATCTCCTCTATTCGCCTTCCTTTCAGACGGGCCACATATCTGAACTAGAATTTTTCTTTCGAATCGTCCATTTTTTCCGGCTCCATATAGAAAGACTAATCAGCAGTGCACCATATAGCAGAAGATGTCATTCGTGGAGTTCACGTTTTCCCCGAGGTAGAGAAACTGCTTTACTACCTTGAAATTGTAGCTTTTGATCGTGATGTATTTTGGTAGAGTGTGGCGGTGGACTTCTGGAAGATCATGCTTCCAGTGTTGGCAAGTGACTTTTGCACGACCTTTTTCTGACATCAAGGGTCTTAGTGAGTTCGCTGCCGACTTTGATGGAGCACAGCAAACTTGCAGCACAACCTGATGAATTTGGCAGGAGCATCAGAACTAATACCGGTTTATTGGTGATCTTTATGAAGTCTGTCATAAGCGCAGTCAATGTCGGTCTGCACTTCTTCCGAGTGGGTGTTCCGAAATGTATTTGGCCCTTGTTTAGGGTATCAGCTGTGGCGTTGTGAGTGTATGCGTCGACCGATACGCACTTGAGCTTACGCGGCCCATGTTCGATTCCCGGTACGAGCAAAGAACTTTTCACTGACAATGTACAAATGTCAAGAAAAGCTTCTCAAATTGGCCTGTAGAACAATTGCACGCGCAACACGAGTGGTTGCTTTGAAGCTAGGCCCTGGCCCTGGCCCTCTACGTTCTGTGACACTACCCATATTATTATTATATTAGCTTAATAAGTTTGAGAACCGCTGGTCAAGACTGTCACCTCTTGATGTTGCTCAGGATATTTCAAATAAATAATTTTTTGGCTGAAGATCAAGCATTTCATTTCACCAAACAGCCGCAACAGAGTCGAGCATCAGACTGCGATTATTCAACCCAAACGAAATATTCCACATACGCCCTGAAGGCTCAAGAGGGATCTATGATTACTGCTCTCTAACATTTTATTTACTTACTTCTAGTGAAACCTATGGATGCAATATCATATGCAATACCAATCTGCCTTGCTTATGCGACTGCTTAGCCTTTATAGAGGAAGTTCCTTCATCTACTGGCCAAGTCAATGTAGTCACATCTTGGTACAGCTTCCTTGCAGACTGGACCAAATATCCGACCTAGAAATTTTCTTTCGAAGGCACCATGAATCAGCTCTGCTGTCTTGCTTATCGTCCAGTTTTTTCTTTTCGGCTCCATATAGCAAGACTAATCAGCAGGGCGCCATATAGCACGGCGATTCTATGTCGGACTTCCACGAAGATGTCATCCTTTACTACCTCGAAATTGTAGCTGTTGATCGTGATGTAGAGTGTGACGACTTTTGCTGGAAAGCATATATTACCTCATCAATCTTAGGACCAACTCGTTTTGCCTATGCTTCAATCCCCGTGAACCTTCCACCGTGGAAAGTTGGGAACCGGCGAGTAGATGTCGTCATACGTAAAGACAGTACCTTGCAAGTTTACAGCAGCTCACCGCACTATTTTCTCCAGTGCCAGATTGAAAAAAATATACGATGGCGCATCTTCTAGCCGATTTCAAATGGTTCGGAAGTCCCTCAACCGAGCTGCCCGGTGTATCACCTTTGCGTTAGCTTGATATTATTTGTGTATGAAAATATTTGTTTTTCCTGCCCGATCTAAAATAAATTTTAAGGGCCGATGTTGATTTTAAATAAAACACAAATTATTTGGGAAATTATTGTCATTTATTTTTATTATCATAATATTGGTATGGTTCAATTATGTATGGAACAAAATATCGGCCAAATGGTCGCCGCGACCTCGGTGGCACACCTCCATCCGATGGTCCAAATTTTCGATGACGCTGAAGCATAATTGAGGTTCTATGCCGCTAATGTGCCGAATTAACTCATCCTTTACATCTTGAATTGGTGCTGGCTTATCGACGTACACCTTTTCTTTCAAATAACCCCAAAGAAAAAAATCCAACGGTGTCAAATCACATGATCTTGGCGGCCAATTGACATCGCCACCACGTGAGATAACACGGCCATTGAATTTGTCGCGCAAAAGAGCCATTGTTTCGTTAGCTGTGCGGCAAGTGGCACCGTCCTGTTGAAACCACATTCATATCATCCAATTCGGGCCAAAAAAAGTTCGTTATCATTTCACGATAGCGAACACCATTCACAGTAACTGCCTGACCGGCCTCATTTTGGAAAAAATACGGCCGGATGATGCCGCCAGCCCATAAACCGCACCAAACAGTCACTCTTTGTGGGTGCATTGGTTTTTCGACAATCACTCATTCGCCCAAATGCGGCAATTCTGCTTATTGACGAATCCACTGAGGTGAAAATGTGCTTCATCACTGAAGATGATTTTCTTCGAAAATTGATCATCCACTGTTGTTCCACATCCACCATTTCTTGCCACAATTCTGACCATTGACGACGCTTGAATTAATCAAGAGGCGTGTGAATGCAAGTCTTTATGCATAATGTTCATCAACGACGAGCGTGAGAGATGCAATTGTTGGGCACGACGACGAGTTGAGGTGGACGGCTCTTCAGCCACACTATCGCAAACAGTAGCAATATTTTCTGCAGTACGAGCTGAACGAGCATGCACTGGTGTTTGCACATCTCCTACAGACCCGGTTTGCTCAAATTTTTTGCACGAATTTTCCGATTGTACGCACATTTCGACGATCACGAAGTGCACGATATGCATTTTGATTTGAACGCCCATTTTCATAACAAGCCTGAATAACTTTAACGCATTGCTCGATTGGGTATCTTTCCATGGTTCAAATTGAGTTAGTCTGAAATTGAGAAATGTCAAATGAAATGCAGAAAAAAACTTGACGTTTAGGTGTGGTTCACATTCAACATCGGCCCTTTTACCCACCCTTTATTTACAAAAGTCAAATCTGAACTAACGAAATATTCCACATACGCCCAAGAGACTGGATATTATCCTCCGAAAAAGTCCTCCTTTATGTGCAATCTGTTGACGGAATCACTCATTTCTCGACAAGAGATGACCACAATGGACGTAAGAAAACTTAAGTCAAAAAACAATCGAACGTATGAAGCATAAAAAATTTGTGTGACCATAATAGTCACTTCGCTCAGTTTCGTTAAGTTTCGTTACATTTTGCTTTCGTAATTGAGAGCAAATTTATTAGTGACATTCTCAATTGAGTAGAGACATACCACTTCTATCCAAATATCTACGAGTATTCGTTGTGAAAATGGGTACTTGAATTCTGTCTCTTCGTTCTCTTTCGACATAAAGTAAGTCGAAGTTAAAGCTACGTACTACGTCCATTGTCAAGAACTCTCTCCTCAGAAACATATGATGCCACAGCCTTGACGATAAGCCCCACCAATAATTACCAATCTGACGTGTGTATCTAAATGCATCCAATAAGTGTGATCTCCTGTATAAGTGAAATCTCCTGTTCTATACAGTCTATAGCGACACCCAAGGCAGAGGTGAACATCACAGTGCAACGCTCACTTCAGTTCCCACGTTACCGAAAGTTTTAGTCCGACTCTGTCCGAAAATTGTGTTTCTTAAGTCTCAACGGAGGTTCGGATAGAGTAATCTCTTTCAGAGGTTCTCCCCAAACTTTATCAAAACACTACACCGCAACAGGTTTATCTCGCCGTACGAAAAGTTCAGCGAGTCGTAAAAGTCTCCTCCTCAAATTGCGTGCCCGTTCAGGAATATGCTCAGGACCACAGGTCCATTAAATTGATTAAAACCACCGATTGTAAATACAGCGAAATAACCGCTCAGGTCTGCGATAAATAACGAACCGCTTGACACACTCTCAAGGACAAATATCAGTATGAACATCATTTTATTGCCGGCAACTTAAACGCTGACGCATTCCTTTGATTTACGTCTTCGGTTCCGAGCTACCTATTAAATTTAATCTACTCACCAAGTTAGACAAACTGGATAAAGTCGACCCGCACATACACACGCTCGCCTTGTGTGTGTCCTTTTTTTTCTGCGGACTATTTCGTTATTTTTGGACGTTCATACTCGAACAGCCTTTTCTGCAGACACAACCACTCAGCCATTCCACCGGTGGATCCGGCGGTGGTGTCCTCTCGCGTGAGTTAGTTCCCGTCTTCTTTTTTTTTTTTTGTCTCTTATTTTTCACCCGGAATATGAAAATTTCATTAAGTTTTCCAATTTATTTAAAGCAATTCAATTTTGACGGTTTCGGGCTGCCGGATGAAGGTCGAAATATGCTGCGAAGAAGTGGTGGTTATTTTGAGCGACGAGGGAAAAAAATGTCAATACGGTGGCTGTGTGTGGCGGAGTTCAGCGTCGCAGACGCAAACGCTGATAAATGAAGTATGAAATAAGTTTTTCGGAGGGAGCGTGGACTTGTAGTCTGCTCGTTTAATGCAATTAGACTTTAATTATGGGTTTCGGTTTCAGTATGAATATTCAATAATGTTCTGAAGGCGGATGAAGATTGGAGGATTGTGGGGGAATGTGAGCACACTCCAACAGTTTTAATTAATAGTACAACATGTGTAAGAGGAAGGGAATACATGAGATCTCAAGAGCATTCGGACGCAAAGTGAGGGGGTCGGGTTTCTATTATGCGGACTGAGCAAATTTTGCTCTGGCTTCAAATGGAATAAAACATAAATATAATATTTTTCTTGAGAAATGAATTTCTTTTTAATTTGTTTTGAATAAGTGGTAACACTAACCTTAAAATCAAACTCCCCATGGTCAACCACTGGAAGGTTTCTGTCCTTCTGCGACCAGAGACTGATATCCTTCGCGGTTGATACTGGGAGAATCAAGCTTAGCAAAAACAGAAAGCCCAGTATACTGACTGGAATAGATTCGCCTATGAGGTAAAGAGGCCAACAAGGTGTTTAGCACAGAAAGTAATGACAATGTCAATGATCTTCAGCTAGCTGCTGAAGCATTAACCTGCACCTTCCAAGAATCTTTGGTAAAAGCGTGTGCTCTACGGTCCACAGCAAACGAAAGATCACCTCCTTGGTGGAATAATGATCTCCTTGTTCTAAGGAACAAATCTAGATCTCTCTTCAGGCTTCCAGACTTGCAGACGACTGGACTGCCTACAAGGTGAGCCTTAGGATGTTTAAAAAGGCAGTCGCCATGGCTAAACATGACTCGCAGCAACAGGTCCCCTGGTGATCTGATAGCTTATCTCACCGCAAAGTGGACCCAATCTTTGCACAATGCAGGCGAAAGCAAGATCGTTGCACTTGATATTTCCAAGGCATTTGACAGAGTTTGGCATCAAGCTCTCTTGTCGAAAATGAAAATGCGTACCTATGGGGTCGATGAATCGCTCCTTCCATGGATTAGAAATTACCTTTCGAACCGTTCAATTCAAGTTGTTTTGGATGGGTTCAAGTCTGATATCCACCAAATAAATGCTGGTGTTCCCCAAGGCTCTGTTCTGTCTCCGATACTCTTTCTCATTTTTATAAATGATCTCTTGTCTGCTACTCCTAATCCAATCCATTCCTGATGACAGCACCCTCAGCTTTTCATATTCGTTGCAAGACCCACGACCCCATCGACGACATCGACATCGCACATTGAACTCCGATCTTGACAGCATAATCAATTGTGGAAAGAACAACCGTGTGGAGTTCAATTCTTCAAAAACTCAATGCTGCCTGCTGTCACTCAAGCGAACGCTTTTTAATCAGCCATTATCCATGAATGGCACCTGCGTCGATGAAACCGGAAAGCTTTCTATCCTTGGTATGTGTATCAACACAACACTTAGTTGGAACGATTACATATTTGAGGTCGCCAAAAATGCTGCGAAATGTTTAGGTTTCCTCAATCGATGCAAGAAATACTTCACCCCTTCTGATTTGGCTTTCATTTATAAGGCGTATATACGCCCCAAACTTGAGTACAACGCTCATATCTGGTCTGGTGCCCCAAAAACTTATTAGATAGAATCCAAAAGCGAGCGATAAAACTTATAGGAGACAACAATATTGCAGAATCCGCTCGACCATCGACGTACCGCCTCGTCTCTATGCGTATTTTATCGCTATTTTAACAAACGATGCTCAAGTGAGCTTGCCAACTGCATTCCTCCTCTCCATGAATTCACCCGCAATAGCCGTCTCGCCAGGAATGCTCATTTACCCTTAAGCCTACTTTCGGACGCACAGTTAAACTTAGAGACTCGTTCATTAGCCGCACGACACGAATATGGAACGCTCTTTCCAGCCTAATATTTCCCTCAGAATACAATCCGCAGATATTTAAAACCAATGTGCACAGGTACCTCATCTCCCTCTACACCTTCGGCCCGTGCTGTGTCTTGAACCCGGACACTTAAAGGTACTAACAATCCCTTGTGCGCGCGCAAATTATAAAAAAAAAACTATTGGAGATCACACTGCAGTGAGATCATGGATACACCCGAGACTGCTAGATTACGGAAAATATTATCCAAAAGTCCTTCGGTTTCTGGTTTCATTTAGAATAAAGGAGGTTAATGGACACTGTCGTCACGTGAGACTCTTCGTCTCCTTGTGTTCACAAGAACAACCATCAACGACGACTGATACGTCCTCAGACACTCAACTTCTTCTTCCAAATGGAATGGTAAGTGAAAAAAGAATCAACACTTACCATGCGGGTCAGAAAATGAATGATGAAAGGCAACCTAAGACAATGTAACCTCCGGGTTAGAACTGACGTTACAGGGCATATGGACTTATTACAAAATCGAATGAGGACTTCATCACTACGAGAGTAGGTTTGGACGGACATGAAGTCCGTAACTCGTCTGCAATGGAAATCTACACAAACGGATCCAAATCGGATGAAGGTTCGCTAGTCCGCCAGAGATTTCTATGACACACAACAGCCCTCCGACTGTTAAAAAGTGCGTTAGACGATGTCTATGCATATGTCAGGCGGACATGGATGGTCCACCGACTCCTTCGATCCGTTTAAATCCCCCGGAGTCGATAGCACTTTTCCCAACATGCTGCAGAAGATAAAGGATACTATCACTCCCGTCCTAAAAGACCTCTTCCTAAGCAGCCTGACTTACGGTCATATACCGTCCGCCTGGAGGGAATTAAATTCATCAGACGTCCTACAAACGTTTGAAAAACTCATCATCGCATACATACGACAAAACGTTAAGCACGACACTATCTCCCGTGCACAGCCTGCGTATATGAATGGTAAGGTTCACTACACGATGTAGTTAGTGTCATTGAAAGATCACATAATATCAAGGAATATGCCCTCGCCGCTTTCTTAGATATAGAGAGAACTCAACATTGTGCATCTGCTGCTTCGAACGGAAAGGGCTATGCTTCGATGGTTTTGTCTCATGCCACGAATGTCCACACCATCACGAGGCGGGCCTTGAATGTGATTCCATCCTGGAGGCTTGGCAGAACCGGGTTGTGCCAAGTCTAAACACTCGTCGGGTTACATTTGGGCATAACTCCTGACGAGTTAAAGTCGATGGCGGAAGATCGAGTTCGTTGGGGATCTTTCGAGCGTGGTTTACCCTCGCGACCCCTTTAATGGAGCATGCGGGTCAGAAGATGATGATGGTGATGATAGAGCTGGCAATGCTTTAAACGGGTCGGCCCAGTTTTGTATAATTCGGTCCAATATATGCGGCGTTATTGCAGCAAAAGCGTCTCGGATGTTAGGCTCGATCTAGTCCAAATTGGTTGGCTTGTCAGGGTGGAGTAGGGACTTAAGGTTACCCCAGACGACATGCTCGTGAATAGAACCAGACGCCAAATTTCTTCTGCACATCTTGGAGCATTTTGTAGCTTTTATGGCATGTAACGCAGACGTCTTATTGGAAACACAACTCGAATATATCGATGCTCTGGAGCTCTGGTCACAGAAACTCGGGTAACATCGGTGTATAGGTGATAGCTCTGTCAAGGACGGTATCATTTTCCTCTATTCGAAAAAATAAGGTCCGATGATGCTGCCAAGCCATGAATCATACAAAACAATCAATCATTCTGGATGCCGTCCGTACCATATTCAAATCTACTTCAGTTTCCCTCTTAGTATGGTTGAAGACTCAGTTGTTAAAATAAACAAGGATTTAGGCTCTATCGCCAATTGGGCTACACAAAATGATCTCAATCCAGACAAAACCAAATCCATCCCGTTCCCGAAACAACCGCCGCCCCTTTCCAATTTTCCGCCATGTGTAAAAAACCTTGGAATAATGTGCAATAGTGATCTGAAATGGAACTTGACAATCTAAGAGGCTTGCAAATATATTCTTCCTATCGACGTTAAATTAAAACTTGCCAAAGCACTCATAGTGCCAATATTGACATATGAATCAGAGTTGTTCGCTCAGAGTAACCGCCAGCTGTGGTCGACCATATGCTATGGAACTCTTGGAAGATCATGCCTCTTGTGTGGGCGAGTGAGTTCCACCGTCACGGTCGCCTTGTCCTTTGACATTGAAGGCCTCTGAGTTCACTACCTATCTTGATGGAGCAGTGAAAATTATGCACACAATCTGACATGCTTGGCAGGAATGTCAAAACTGAGCTAGCGTAGGCGTTTTAAAGTCCCTGACAAAAAGCAATCAAAAAAGCAGTTTCACATTTAGAGAGTTGACACATGGAAGTCAAAATAAGACCTGTTTCATTTTATGTTTTTTATCAGACTCGTATTGGCTCTGTTTTTCTTTGAAATTCAGAGTTCGGAAGGAAATTCATCATCATCGAAGGAGTCAAATCCAAAGATGGTGTGTTGCTTTACAATGCGGTGGACGCAGATGGAGCGAGCACATTTCGGAGCTGCTCAATCCCGAACAGGGCACTGAGGATGGCAGACCTTTAGTCCTGAGTGGGGCGGAGAATAGTTCATCGGTGGAGGAAGTCATTTTGGCGATTCAATCGCTAAAATCTGTAAAATCCGGCCAGAAATGCTTAAGGCAATGGCTTAAGAGGGAATTTTATGGCTCTCTCGTGTCGTTAAAGTGGCCTGGCCACGTGGTGAGACACTCGGCGATTGGCAAACTGGGATGACTTTTCAAGAAGGTCGCCTTGTCCTTTGGCACTGACGACCCTTAGTTCATTACCTATCTTGATGAAGCAGTGAATTTTGGAAGCGTTTTCTAGAGCTTTGGTCGAGCCAAGGATGGGGGATGAACCGTGCAGCTTTCATCCCGACAGGAGTACAACCGACCAGCTTTTCACTCTAAGAATGGTACTTGAGAAGGCTTTGGAGTATGCCAAGCCCATCCACAACTATTCTGTGAATTTGGAAAAGGCACACGACCGAGTTCCTCGATGTAAACTCTGGTGTGTTCTGCAGGAGTATGAGATTGTTGGTCCTCTTCTGAGGTCCATTCAGTCTCTATACACAAACTGCATCAGCTGCGTTCGGGTTAACGGTGCTAAATCAACACCTTTCACCGTGGGCGTTGGACTTCGCCAAGTGTGCGTCTTGTCACCTCTCCTTTTCATATTGACTGGACGCTGCTGCACAGCCGAGGCGAGGAATGTTTCACATTGGGAGAGTTGAGGGTAAGTCATCTTCTCTTTGCACTTGATCCTCACATCTTCCCAGACGGAACTCCACCGCATGTATATGCTGATGATGGAATGAAGGAGGTTATGGTCATCTCCAGAACGGCTGTTCAATGCACTCTACAGTGGAGTCCCATTGAAGCAGGTGGAGAAGTTTATGTATCTCGGGATATTTTTCACGAGTGATGGAAGGAGTAATGCTGAGCTTTCCTGTAGGATTGCTCAAGCTGGGTCAATTTTAAAACAGCTTGGTACATCTGTAATCAGGCAGGCCGAGCTTGGTGTCGAAGCCAAGTTAGAGGTTTTCAGCTCAGTATTTGTTCCAACTCTCACCTATGATCATGAAATTTGGTTAATTGCCGAACGAATAAGATCGCGATTACAAACTGCTGAGATAGGAATTACTCGCCGGGATATGGTGAGAAACACGGTGTTCGAGGAACTCAACATTGAGGAGCTGCTTTTTCGAACGAGGAGGGCTCTGCTTCGGTGGTTTGGTCACGTGGCACAAATGTCCCCTTTTTCCGAGGTGGGCGTTGAATGCGATTCCATCAGGTAGGCGACCGCTTGGCAGACCCAGGACAAGATGGTTGGACCAAGTCCAAGAACTCGCCAGGTTACGCTTGGGCATGACTCCTGATGAGTGAGAGTCGATGGCGGATGATCGAGTTGCACGTAGATCGGTCGTGCGTGCGAAAAAAGAGGACATAGGACGCATGTCAACCCTAGTCAAAACTAGAAGAAGAAGATGTCTTACCCGACGTTTAACAGACTTATCCCTTAAAGAATCTGCTACCGCCCTTCTATGCAGAGTCGATAGCGCTCCACAACACTAAATAAAACCTACACTTTTTAGTTTGTAGTGAAGATTAAGTTTAATGTCAAGTCGAAATAAAATAATCTTAAGGTTTGGTTTGGTTCCTGATTCTCCCGAAAACATTCACCCCACAAACAAACAACTCTCACATAACTTGCACTTGATTTATGTACGTACTTACTTCCAAGGGAAGCCACGAACCTTAAATGTGGACTCACTGGGCATACATGTTCGTACGTTTTTGTGAAGGACTTGCGAAACGTAAGTTATTTCAGAACAGAATTACCGCACTTTAAAGGAGTTTCCAACTTCGACCTGCTTCGCTGCTGCCGCTCCTTTTAAAGAGCCCAAGGCAGACGCCTGTTAATAAGTGGGTTACCCCTAGTCGTTCGTCTTTGCAGTCCGCACACTCGCTGCTGTCTGTGTACGCGTCGACTGCATATACATAAATTCATAATTTGGATGGTGTCCAAATTGCAAATGTTCAAACGTCACGAGGCGGAAACGACGACAAATTCTCGAGTACAGTCTTGGGAGGGCAGAGTCTTCCCCGATTTCATTTTCCCAGCAGTACTTTGCATTCACTTATGGCAACTGACCTTCTTCCTTCGCAATGCAGTTCATGTAGTAGTGGGGCTCGTGTTTTATCCTCCGTAGGAAGTTAATACGGACTCAGTCAGTTCCTACTTGCCTCCATGGAGCTCCCGAACGCCGCCGCCGGCCATTTACATACATTTCTTCTTGGTCACGCCATCTGATGGATCCACAGCCATTCATCTCTCAAGGAGGAAGTGGAAAACTTTCGGTTTTTCCCATTCAGCATGCATTTGAAATAATTATGGGGAAAGCAAGTGATACATCGGCTGTGTGTGCGTGCGAGAGTGTTCCTGCACAGGGAAGTGCAAATATGCACCAGTGACCTGCATTAGGATCCGCATATGCGACGAAGCGATATCCTTTGTCAGCGACGATGGCGAAAGGAATTACTTTTCGCTGCGTACAAAACGGGGGACTTTCCATTTGCATTAACATCGGAAGGGAGTCTATTCACAGGAAGTGGCGCTGTTTGACGGGGGAATGTGGAAAACCGAATGGAAAATCAATTTCATATTTTGAGGGCTCCTCGCTGGAGGGTGATGATGATGATATCGTTACAAAACAGAACAGAACAGGGTGAGGAACATATTTATTTTTCTGTGGCGTAGCGAACTTTATTGTCTCTGTAGCCCTTCGCTCCCACATATCTGACTTTCACTTTCGTCTCTCGTGTTATTCTTTGTGGAAATTGTTTTGGTTATCGTTGTTGGCATCTTCGTCCCAGGGGGCGACGTAATTCGCGTGCTGTGGCCTGGGCGACACATGAGATCTGTTGTGTGTTTGTCCTCCCCTCAGAGTTTTTTGAGTGACTGCGCGGGGAGACTTTCAATGGGGCGAATCGAAGCGTACTGTGTGTGTAATTTAAAACAAAACAAAACACAAACCAACCGATAGATACGCTTGCTTTAACTGCTATTCGTCCTGCCGCCTCGTCGTTCGCACAGCGTAGCGACCAAGTGTTTAGTTCATTCGGGGAATGAAAATAATTTTGGAGCAATGAACTGCTTTCGAATGGGATCCACTGACTATGGCGGATAAGCGTCAATTAATTTTGGGTAATTGCTTTCGCACGAGCGGCAATAACGACGCTGAGACTTTCCTCGGAGTCGTCTGAGCAATCAAGCGGCCCAGACTGTGGGGAATCATATTTTCTTATTACGCAAAGCATTAGACAGATGGATGTGGGGCGTATTACTTTAGGCTTTTATTCGAGAGGACTATTGAACTTCGTAGAAAAGATACACCGAATCTAGTAGATATCTGATGAATTTAATTTAAAGCTTCAAGGGAGTTTTTCACACTCTAGCTCTAGCTCTGTGCGAGCAGTGACATTAGTGGGATGCGATTGTGGTAGTTCGTCCACTGCTAGGTTTGATACCCGGCACGACTAAAAACCTTCATAATTCACTGCCCTACACCCTTCTCGTTATTCCGACAAGAACAACTTCCACAATCAAATGCCCTCGAGTCACTGACAATACTCAGAGAATATAAACTATCAAGAAAAAGCTTCGCTATTTGGACGGTAAAGGGCTAACCAAGGCCTCGTAAGGGTATCATCTCCCAATGGATGATGGTCCGCTAAATAACGAGATGATCTTTATCTATCGTACACGGACAAAGATTGGATTCTTGAACGTGAGGACTCTCTTGGACTCACTCTTGGTCCACACAGCGCCAGATTCCTCTAAATGGGCCGCAAGTTCATCCGGTATGAAATGGACATTTTAAGACTGTTAGACTCAGTCTCCACTAAGGTGGCGAATTTATATCGCCAATTGATTATTTTTTGTTTTTATTAACGGCCCTATCACTGGAGTGGTCGATCAGACACAGTCGTTAGATGTGAGTGCTCCAGTACTGTGTTTAATAACCTCTGGCAAAAAAAAAAGAAGGAAAATATGCAGTAACGTACTCAGCACAGCAGTAGTGAGGACCGAGCTAGAAGTCCAATAACAGGCAAAAAAGGAACGTCAGTTTATCGAGGCCCTGGCTTCTAGGGATGAAGAAGCAGCGAATAGGTGCTACAGTAAAACATTTCACCAAGGAAGTCATTGGTGGCAGGAGGATGCAGGCACTCCAAATGATGTCGGATGAATATCCTTGAACCACCTAGACGATGGCGGAATAGTCTCGAACTCTAACGAGTACTCTGTCGTAACGAATCGCCGAATTCGCGACGGACCTCCCAACAAAATGAAATAATAGCAACAATCAAGTTCCTTAAGAAAAACAAGGCGGTGGGTGTTGATGGCGTCCCTGCTGAATTATTTCAAGATGCGCCGTGGACATCAGTAGACTTCCGGCATCGGGTTATATACAGACCTTGCGACAACAAACAATTCCCGCAGGAGTGGAGAAGGAGGATGATCATTAAGCTTCCGAAAAAGGAAAAGGTGTTTGCGTTCATCGTTCAGTATCCAAAATAATAGCTCGAATAGAACGGGTCAAGGAGACACCACTCGATGTTGCACATGCGGGTTTTCGCGCTGGATCCTCCTGCATCGACCACATAAGCACCTGGCGGTGTTTATTTTTATTTTTAGGAATAGTTCTAGAACGGATCAAGGAGACATCTCTCGATGTCGCACATGCGGGTTGCGCTGGGTCCTCCTGCATCGACCACATAAGTACCTGACGGTGTTTATTTTTAGCTCGACTAGTTCTAGAACGGATCAAGGAGACATCTCTCGATGTTGCACATGCGGGTTTTCCCGATGGATCCTCTTGCATCGACCACATAAACACCTTACGAAGTTTCATTGATCAATGCACTGAGTGTAAGACTCCGCTAAATCTATTGTTCATTGACTTCGAGAAGCCAGATAGAAGGCAATGAAATGGCCGACTCCCTCGCTAGGAAAGGAGCGTCAGAACCTTTTGTAGGCCCCGGACCATTCTACGCTGTAGGAGACCTCAGGGGAGGAATTCAGGGAGCTAGAAAGAAGGAACAGGGCAGACATCTGGAAGAACGCTCACGGCTTGAAGCAGGCCACGAAACTCTTGGGTCAACATAACCAGAAGAGGTTTGAGGCATACATCCGGATGACCCAGAACAACCTGCATATCCTGAATAAGTGACAGCAAAGAACGACACTTTCACTTGCCCGAGTATGTGTGCCTGTTGTCTGCGTAGAAAGCCAGATGGACAGGTGGGAGAAAGGGTGAACTCGTTTTGGGGCCTACTACAGGCTAGAGAGAGGATATACAATATCGGAAAATCAGGGCATGACGTTTAACAGGGATATGACAAGGGGAACAAAGACGGATTCTGGGTCTGGACATGCAACGAGCAGACGTTATGCGACGTTATTCGAAGCATCATTGTTGAAGTGGAATGGAGGGGATAAGCACGAGGAGGTCTTGCTGAACATCTGCCCGACTTGAGGATTCATTTCACAAGCAACGTTTTCAAACGCACTTCTCTGTGTTTTCTTAAACCTGCAATTTGTCATCAAAAATCATGACTTAAAATTACGGGGACATTTTTTTCTGTTGTCTTACATAATTCTAACATAATGCATTCTTTATTTAGAATCTCGAGCCAAGGAACTATTGATGATAAACTCGTGAGTACATATTTACGATCAACGACTGCAGTTGCGATAATTTAATACATGACACCCTACCAAACCTAGGAACCACAGGAGAGCAATGGGAAACTTGCTTCTGATAAATAGAGTGACGAATGGCACTATTGGGTAGGGTAAGTGTGAAGTAAGTAAGAATACAAGCTTCCGAACAGGACACTGGGAGCACCTAATATCATATCATATACTCCTAAGGGAGTATATGAAGAAGTTCTCTGCAAATTCTGAAGAGAATCTAACGAATTTCCAGAACATACACTGGGCTTTTGTGAGACAAAGATATCTGGCCAAGTACCTAATATCAGAGGAAGAATTGAAGTCACTGCAACCAGCCCTCATTCCTAGATTCCTAAAGGAAACTAGCTAAACTCTAGAATAAATCTCTTCCACCTTCGCGCAACAGAATTCCATAACCCTCAACACAACTCTTTAAAGATTAGCATGTGAGGGGTGCAAAGTACCCTCAATAATAATATTGGGTCTACGAGTATAACTTAATTCGTGCAGTTTTTTTTCGTCTGGTCGCATGTTCCGGGCGATTTTCGGGTACTGCTCTCTTCAAACGGATTAATTGCGTTCGGTGGGGTTGTCCATTGATGGTTTCACCCCGTTTTTATCAGCTCATAATACGCAGCACACCCTTCTGATACCACCAAATACAGAGCATTACCTTCGAGCCAGGGATATTCGGCTTTGCCGTTGATTTGGCTGGTTGGCCGGGTTTCACATATGATTTTTTTGTGCTTGTTGTAATGGATCCATTTTTCATCACCAGTAGCAATCCGATTTAAAAATGACTTCCTTTTGTGGTGTCGTGTGTCGTGTCCCATATTTGACGTGGCGACATATTTGAATGAAAAAAATTATTGCTGTTTACGCTTCAAATTAATGACATATACTGAAATGACGTAGAATGACAGTAGCTTTCCAACGCATGTTCCAATGGAATAATACAAGTTACGCCATCTCTTAGCAGACCGCACGAATAAGTTATAGACCCAACAATAATAATCGAGTTCTTTAGGAATGAGCTGGAGAGAGCTCAAACGCGTTGCGGAACTTCGCACGAGATGGCGCACAGGCTTGGTTGACACCCTATGCCCTCGAGCACTGAATATTGCCTACACTTGTGAGAGAAGAAAGAAAGTTGTTGGTGAAGACTCAAGACTCGGGTTGTGGGCGTGCTGTTGTGCCACACATAATGGGTGACCAGATAGCAAAGATATTATTTCCAATTTTTATGTATCAGTAGTTGTCAAAGTTACCAATAGCATGCAGCTGTCAAAATATTTAGTGAAGTTTGTCATTTCATCGTGAATCATTTCAAGCCTGCCAAAACTCCACAAGTCCTGCGACCAGTAGTCTCAATGGCTGTGCAAAGTGCAGATAATTTGTCGCAACTTGGAAAAAATTTAGCGTCAGTATATCTTCTGGAACTTAAGTCACCAAATGCGGAATGATGAATACATAGTCGCCGTAGCAGCTAGTATCGAAGAAGACTCAGAAATATCGGTTTACTGCCGATTAGAAGAATTGGACAACGAGAGTCGACCCGGCTTATTTGAATCCGAGCCTCAAACCGTATGAGATTGTTCAAGAATTGACACACGAGGTCGGACGACCATAAACGCCGTGAGTTTACTAATTGGGACTCATTCATTCAACGAGCCTGTGCCTATTGGTAGCACAATACGCGACCCAGTAAGGGCTACATTTGCCCGTGAGCCGAACTGCCTTTAGCAATCCTCTTGGTTTGATAAAACGTCGATCACAGGAATAAAACGTCTTCCAGTTTGTGTGGAATATATTAGACGAGAGTTCAGCGTACGCAAAAATATTTAGAAGAACATCAGTCTCTTTATCTTGCTCCTAAAGGTTCGAGGAGATGCATTCTGTCCAGGAACCAGTATCAAAGCACACAGTTTGTTGTGATTAGATTAAAGCAAAGGAAAAAGGCAAAACAAAAACGAACCTACTCGTCGTGGCTGTGTGCCACTTTAACCCAAGAGCAATTTTCAACCGAAAACAAAAACAGGAAATGAAATAATTTATTCATTTTTAATATTTCCACTGCCCGCATGCAAGGAGTAATTTACAATTCGAGGAATTTCTAGCAGTAAATATTTGGCCCACAACCTTTCCCAAGCTCCATCCCAGGCCAGGGCGGCGGCCTCGCGGAAAGGACTCACAGTATGTTCGCGAAAATTCAAATCACGCGCTGACGATACCAGAGCGAGAGGATGTGGGTGACGGGTGGGCTTAAAAACATTTTATATTAAGCATGTACAGTAATGTAAAACACTGCACAAGGGTGGCTATGTGCTCTCACATCCATCCGCTCACACACGAGACAGAGTAAGGCAGAGACAGGAGACAGCGGTATCGCCGACCGAGAAGCAGAAGCAGGCACAGAAACAGAAGCAGGATCAACCATCGCTTGTACCGGAAGAAGTGAGTGAGTACTTTCTTTATGTTAATGGTATTTTGTAATAATCCCAAATGGTTTCTGATTTGCGGGCGGTGAACTTCCTTCAGCTCCATCATAAACAAGTGATTTTCATGGCATTACAATTGAAGTCGATAAAGTTGCCCGGCGTACGTAACGTGCACGTCTTTAAGTCGACGACGGCGTTCTGTTGCCACATGCTCTGTGTGCGGCACATGTACACGGGTACGTTTGAATAAATCGTGCAAGTTGCTTTTGTGTAATATATTCATGGAAATGTGAGCCAGTGGGTGACGAAATCATTGCTTCCTTTTTAAATTCTCTTCTCCCTCTCTGTTTTTATTGTCTACATCAGCCCGAGTGGATTTATTTCCTCTTCAAAAAAATTTAAGGAGGAGACAGAATACCGGCTTTTTCCTCATTATACTTGTTAAATAGTTTAGAACTGAACTAGATTCTCTTCGGAGAGTACATAAAATTTAAGACACTCTATACGGATGATAACTCGGTCAAAGATGTGCCGAGTCCTAGAGTAAGCTCTTCGAAAGTAGTTTGCTTATGAGTGTAGACTAAAGACATGATGTAACCACAAATAAAAAAAATCGGCGGGGCCAACGACAAGTCGTCCCATTCATCTCAAAACTTCGAGCGTTGTATAGCTCTTGTCGGAACCACAGCTCGGCTTTATGGTTGCTGTCGAACTCAGGTCACAGAAAGTCTTATTGTCTCCTTCCTCATTTCGAAAGAAACAAGACCTCATGAAGCAGCACCAACAGTCTACCTTTGTGGATGCATTGATGCTTGGTCGAACTGGCAGAATGTATTCGTTTTGCTTGTTGCCAAAGCCGCTGAGCCACAAATGAGTCTTGGCCAAAATCCATTTTCTGTATCCGTGGTGGACCTGGGCCTCAACCAGGGCTCTGTTGCACCAACCATTCAGCAGTAGTCACTAAGCAAATAATCAAATTGGCAATGTGTAAGCGAATTATGTAGAACCTAACATAAAAGTTGTCTAAAGGGTGTGCCGGATCGAGTCGAAGGAAAAAAGTTTGTATTTTTGAGTCCCAGTGAAAGAGAAAATGTAAAACTGGTTTACTGAGTAATTGCTTGTCCACAGCATATTTTCTAATGCATCAACCAAACAAGCCAAAGAAGTCGCTTGGTATGATGTTCTAAAAATGGTAAAGGATTAGCAGGATTTCTCCTTAATGTTGGTATAAGCCAATCCAGCAACGGATGTACGCTATCTCCGAGAATAGCTGCACTAGGAAATTGTCGATATCCGGTTTCAAAATTCGCATAAATTCTAGAGTTTCGAATTACTCTAGTATCATGAACACTCCTCGGCCAGTTAGCGTCAGCATTATCTTCTGACCCGCATGATCCGCTGAAGGGGTCGCGTGGGAAAACCACGCACGAGAGATATCCAGACAACTCGATCCTCCGCCACCGACTCTAAATCATCAGGAACAATGTCCAAGCGTAACCAAACGAGTTTTTGGCATATCTTGTCTTGGGTCTGCCAAGCGGTCGCCTACCTGATGGAATCGCATTCAACGCCCACCTCGGAAAAAAGGGGACATTCGTGCCACATGACCAAACCACCGAAGCATAGCCCTCCCCGTTCGAAGAAGCAGCTCCTCAATGTTGAGTTCCTCGAACACTGCCGTGTTTCTCACCCTATCCCGGCGAGTAATTCCTATCTCAGCAGCTTGTACTCGCGATCTTATTCTATCGGTCATTACCCAAATTTCATGATGATAGGTGAGAGTTGGAACAAATACTGAGCTGAAAACCTCTAACTTGGCTTCGACACCAGACTCGGCCTTCCTGATTACAGATGTACCAAGCTGTTTCAAAATAGACCCAGCTTGACCAATCCTACAGGAAAGCTCAGCATTACTCCTTCCAACACTCGTGAAAAAGACCCCGAGATACACAAACTTCTCCACCTGCTTCAATGGGACTCCACTAACCTGTAGAGTGCATTGAACAGCCGTTCTGGAGATGACCATAACCTCCTTCATTCCATCATCAGCACATCCATGCGGTGGAGTTCCGTCTGGGAAAATGTGAGGATCACTAAGTCATCTGCAAAAAGAAGATGACTTACCCTCAACTCTCCCAATGTGAAACATTCCTCGCCTAGGCTGTGCAGCAGCATCCAGTCAATATGAAAAAGAGAGGTGACAAGACGCACACTTGGCGAAGTCCAGCGCCCACTGTGAAAGGTGTTGATTTAGCACCGTTAACCCGAACACAGCTGCTGCAGTTTGTGTATAGAGAGGACCATTATTCCCATCCTCCTGCAAAACACTCCAGAGTTTACCTCGAAGAACTCGGTCGTATGCCCTTTCTAAATCCACAGAACAGTTTTAGATGGGCTTGGCATATTCCCAAGCCTTCTCAAGTACCATTCTTAGAGTGAAAAGCTGGTCGGTTGTACTCCTACAGGGACGAAAGCCGCACTGTTCATCCACCATCCTGGGCTCGACCATAGCACTAGAACGCGCTTCCAAAATTCACTGCTCCATCAGGATAAGTAATGAACTAAGAGGCCGTCAATGTCAAAGGACAAGGCGACCGTAATTCTTCTTCTTGAAAAGTGGGACAATCACCCCAGTTTGCCAATCGCCGAGTGTCTCACCACGTGGCCAGGCCACTCCACGACACGAGAGAGCCATAAAACTCCCTCTTTACCCATTGCCTTAAGCATTTCTGGCCGGATTTTACAGATTTTGGCGAATCAATCGCCAAAATGACTTCCTCCACCGATGAACTATTCTCCGCCCCACTCAGGACTATAGGTCTGCCATCCTCAGTGCCCTGTTCGGGATTGAGCAGCTCAGCACTCTAGCTCAGGCAGCCATGGCAACCCTAGTTTTTACCAGAAATGAAATATTATAGAGATGCCTAACTTCAACCTCTCGTGCCCTTAAAGATTTTTGACAAACTTTTTTTATGAATATCTGTCAAAAATTCATGATTAACTGTCAAAAAGTCTCTGAAATTCGTCGATAGACTAGGGGTCAATCAGCTGTAAAGTTGGGCATATCTATCATACTTTATTTCTGCTTTTCACTTTACAGCACTCAAGCAAATTTTTTTCAAATTTATTTTTGGTGCAGCAGAAATCAATCAAAATGTATGATAAATTGCTAAGAGATTAGTGATAATTGGTTGGTGCAAGAAGGAGCATGTATTTTTCGTCATTCTTCGAACCGGGTTTCGAGCTGAATTATGAAGTCGTCCAAAAAGAGGAATCATAACAACTATACTATACAAATTTCAGGGTCATCCACAACAATTAAAAGGCCTTGTCTATCGTTAAATTCTAATCATTTTCTGGATTTTTTAGCAAGGGTTTCAAAAGAAGTTGTACGTGGTCCTGAGCTGATACTAGGTCCCAAGAAGCAAACAATTTTACGCAATGGTACTGTGTATGTAAACAAAACGCAGTCCAATCTTATCAAAAACTGATTTAAAAAAAAGAAGAACTTAGATGATGTCTCAGAGTCCTTATCGATACTCGACACATCCAAGGTATCCACAATCCACTATACATTTAACATTTCCTTTGAACCTGTAACTATTGTAAGATTTGCTGAGAAGAGACTGAATAGGACACGAGCCACCATTAACACGACACCTATTGAATTCAGCACTTGCACAGGCTACGTAGATATTTGTTTATCGGCGTACAATATTAGGACAACAGGCAACATCAGATGAAGGAATGGTGGATAATGACAATCGAATGTTCTAAGAACTATTTAAGCTGGAAATGAAAGCACATTGGACTCAGATCAGGATCCAAGTGGGTACCATTTGTGAATGGGGCAGTTGATGTAACCTAACTTTACCTACCAGCGAATTGGTTGGTATTACCCGCTTATTTGTAAGGTGTGGGGCGACTTTTGTAGTTCAGTATCAACATAAGTCAAGACTTGTGAAAAGAGTATATACAGTATATACAAGACATACATCGCTGAATGAATTATCAGGCTCCTCCGAAGTAGTATTCGGAGAAGGCACATCCTACGCTTACCACTGCGTTTTCCTCTGACCAAAAGGACCCCGAGGCCAGGTCACCATGTGTCAAGAGCTTTCAAAGGTAGCGTGATGTCCGCCCTCAGCCTACACCATCACCTCGTATTTCCCATCATAATAGTAAACTCTCATGTTTATCTTGACATTTATTAATTTGTATACTTTTATACATCATTATTGACAATTTAATAATAATTAAAGGAGCATATTCGGCGCCGAGTTTTTGAAATGCATATTTTCTGAAGTACAAACAAAACTGTAATATCGAATGTCTAGCTTTAGCACAATGTCATGTTAAGAAGTACATGAAATACAGTCGCATTTGTCGAACCATCGAAGTTTTTGAAGTGTTTTCTCCTCGTTCTCGTTCATCCTACAGCTTTCGCACTTTGTACGAATACCTTCGTACAAACAAGCGATACATTTAGTGAGGCTTCTTCCTGAAAGAACAGCCTGAAATCAGAAAGATACAAAAATTCAACAAAGCTGATCCCAATCAACATGTTTGAACTATACCTTCAGTCAGCTTTGCTCGTCCGCCATTTGGCTGACAGAGAATCGTTGCACAACCAGCGCAAATAACGACTCCTTGAGCATGACTAAAGACTGTGGTGATCTTGTAGCAACCTGGGCACTTGACATCCATGAAGTATGAATTTGGGTGCTGGACCAAACGCTTCAGCTTGTGCTTGCGTTTCTCTTCAGCTGGCAATGGGTGCAGTAAATCTTTTGAGAGCTTGAAGCATACGATAAAAAACGTAATGAAAGTAAGTTCACATTGTTGTGAATATTTTTACAGAAACTCAGACTCAGTGTCTCTTCACAGACTGTTTTTAGTAAAAAAAAAAATCTAAGCAATTTTCATTTATCTAGTGAACAGACACTGGCCTGTGTAGGACTGTCGAATTTTGAAACTAGTTTTTTCACAATTTACAAAGTTTATCACAATTCTTTTGTAAGCATTCAATGGACACAAAAATACGCATTGTATTTATATTAAGAAAATGTTCTATTGTTTACAAATTATTGGTTTTATTTTGTATTAAATTGTATATTATATTTTACACCCACCGGCATTTTTCCTCTTCACAACGTTTAATGTTGTCAAATGAAGTTAGACCGACTTTTGCAGCCATGCATCGCGTCAGTGACATCTGGATGTGAAATTGAAACACTGATTGCTGTTGTGAAATATGTGTGAAAATATGATGAAATTGCTTATAAAAATGACTGTGACAATCATAAATTCAAAATATATTCAGCATCATATAAATATTTTCTTTAATAACGACGAAGGAGCCAGAATTGGATGCAATTTGAGTTCATTTACAAAAATGAACGATGGCTCCTTCATTTTTTATGTATCTTATGTATGGCATACTTCTAGGCGCTACCGAGCTCTTAAAATAATAAGCAATTTATGTTTATTGAGTTGGTACTCAATATTTACACAGTTTGCGTAAACGGTTTTATATTTTACAAAGAGCTAACTCTTTGTTGTAACTAGATCATTTTTAAGATATGTTTGTCTCATAGTTAGGAATGCTTCAGTGATTATTTGCTGGGATATGATGGAACGCATGAGGAGGCATGCAGGTGAATTTGTGCAATATTTAAATGTTTAGCGGTGATTAACCATGTTTAAAGGAACTCTTATAGACTATGTCAGCATAACGAAATACATTCTGTCTCTACGGTTTGGAAACGAAACGCTGGGGAACAATTTTTTAAAAAAAAATGTGCCAAATGGACAAATTTGCAACAATGCCGCTTTTGAAAGAATCATTTTGCCGAATATGTATTAACATTTGGCAGGTAAAGCATAATAGAGCCAATTTGGGTATTGGAATTGATATGACCTATTCCGGGGAGTAATTCCCAGAACAGCACGAAGAAATATCATCTCATCCGCGATCTTATTAGTTCGGCCATTACCCAAATTTCATGAACGTATAGGAGAGAGTTTAAATAAAAACTGAGTTAAAAAACGCTAACTTGGCTTTGACATAAAGCCCGTCCTTCCTGATTACAGATCTACAAAGCTGTTTCAAAACTGTCCCGTCCCGTAACTTCTCCACTTGCTTCCATGGGACTCCCATAGCCACTGATTTGTCCACGTTAACATTCATCCCAGCATCAGCACATATCAAGTGCGTGCTGGACTTCCTCCTGGAAAGATGTGAGGATAACTAAACCGTCTGCAAAAAGAAGATGACTCACCCTCAACTCTTCCAATGACAAAACATTCCTCGCCTTGGCTGCGCTTCAACATCCAGTTCTTATATAAAGTGCAATTTTTTAGCTATTATCTTTTTGGCAACACTGTTTTAAACAGCTGACGCACGTTTCGTGTTTTGTTTCACTGTCAAACATCTTCAGTTTGGTCTATAATTTAACCATGAATCGTCTTACAAACGAACAACGCTTGCAAATTATTGAATTTTACTATCAAAATGCGTGCTCTGTTAAGAAAGTCAGTTTAGTCGAAGCTCATTTTTGGCTCAATGGGTACGTAAATAAGCAGAATTGTCGATTTTGGAGTGAATATCTGCCAGAAGCATTGCAAGAGCTACCAATGCATCCAGAAAAAGTCACAGTTTGGTGCGGTTTATGGGCTGGTGGCATCATTGGATGATGCATCAAAGATGATGCGAATCGTAACGTAACTGTGAATGGTGAGCGCTACCGTGAGATGATATCCAACTTTTTTTTTTCCCAAACTGCATTAGCTCGACTTGCATGACATGTGGTTTCAACAAGACGGTGCCACATGCCACACAGCACGCGCAACAATAGACTTATTGAGAGGCGAGTTCGGTGAACATTTTATTTCACGTTTGGGACCGGTCAATTGGCCGCCTAGATTGTGCGATTTAACGCCTTTAGACTATTTTTTGTGGGGCTATGTTAAAGCTCATGTCTATACAGACAAGCCCGCTTTAATTGACGTATTGGAAGACAACATTGAAGCATTTATTCGTGAGATACCGGCCGAAATGTTGGAAAGAGTATGCCAAAATTGGACTAAGCGGGTGGACCATTTGAGGCGCAGTCAAGGTCAACATTTGCATGAAATAATCTTCAAACATTAAATTATATGGACCGTACAATCGACTCAAATAAAGATTTCATGCATTTTTCTGAATTTGTATCACCCTTTACAATAAAAAGGAGAGGTGACAAGACGCACCCTTGGCAAAGTCCAACGTCCACTGTGAATGGTGTTGATTTACAGATTGTGTTTAAAAGTGTCCCTCAAAAGAGGACCATCAACCCCATACTCGCGCAGAACATGGAGGAATGCCAGACTTTTTCACAGGCTTAATTTCAAAATCAGGCTTATTCCCAAAACCAATTTGCCCCTATTTCAATTTCCAAATCGTAATAAGGCCAAATTGGAAATTTAGCTTGCAAGAATATTTGGTGTATTCAATTTAAAGTATACGAGCTCACTAACTGGACTTTTCACAGGGCTTAACCGCTCACGCGACTTAATCGCTCCGCTTATGTTATGTCAACAACTGTCAGGCAGGCACCTGGAGCTAAATTGATAACAACTTTGAAACTTTTTAGCCGATCGTAATGATTGTGGACCATAAGTCTGTGGACTGTGGACTTATTACCCTGTACTAAATTTGGGACAGTGCCGAAAAACTAGTTTGGCCCTATGACGCTTTTGAAAGCGACATTATGCCAAGTTAATATTCGGCCTAATGACACTTTCAAAAGCGTCAATGTACCAATTTGTACAATAGGTACGCTGATTACAAAACTGTACACACATAGTTTTCGATCACGACCAGTTACAGCTACAGTTACGTTGTGGTACGATGCGTATATATGGTGAATTAGGGAAATGTATGAGTTCTGGTTCTTATTCTCTTAGTCGCCACAAATTTGTATTCAATTGGTCACTTAAGTGTCACATAAAGTGACTAAGACAGTAGAAATTTGTCGCAGTGACGCGTGACGCGCAACTAAATGGCGACTGTTTAGACAGCTCAAAGCTGAGCATGAAATAGGAATGTCCTCCTCCACAGGGGAAACTTATTTGGTGCTATCCCGAGAGGTCATTCAGTTTATTTGCATGAAGAACATGAAGCCATGAAGAGCCACATTGATTTTTTGCAATACCAGCTGGATTAAATGGATCGTCTGTGTTGATATCCTTCCTTCTTGGCCAGCAACACGGACATATCAAGCATCTCTATTTTTTGTATATGTGGGACAGCAGAGCTTTAGGTGCAGTCAGTGATACCAGGGTGAGCGATTCCAGCACGGTACCAGGGTTGATGGGTTGAGATGTAAATATGATGACTGACTTCTGGCAAGCGAGATTGTTCACAGAATGAACACTCCATAAAAACATTTTGTTTGGTAATTGTTTCCTTAATTTTGTATTGTATGCACATTTTTTATGTTATTTATAACGACAATATGATACCCTGTAGCTTAAAAAGGTAACGCGATAGACGCAAACTGCGATCATTTTCGCCCAAGTCAAAAACACGTGTCTGGTTTTAGTCAACGAAAAGTGTGTTGCCCAGTGTAATCAACAAGTCAGAGCTGGGCCTATGACACGATTAGAGAAGAACAAACCCAATAGTCCCTCTTGGGTACATAAGTCGTTGACCTAGACCTCAAACATACCACGGTCTTCGTAGGTTAACATTTCGACCAATCGGTTCATTATGAATCGGATTGGGAAAGTATTTGAGGGCCGTCAATGTTTAAGGTCCGTCTAATGATTGTGGATTATTGCGATGTGGAAGAATCCGGATTGCCCCATTTGCTGCGTGTCGTTCAGTTCAAATGTCAGATGTTCGGACGATGAGTCAGTTCGGACGACACGATTCTAGACGTTCACATCTCCCCTAAGCTCAACAAGGATTATGTATGATCCAGGTCCAGTAGTATGATACAGGTTCTATATCAACGTATATCTTAACTAAATGTGCCCGGTTGAACCGCTTCGCGATTGTTTTAATCAACTGCCTAAAGAGTATGCATTATTTTTGCGCTCGAAAAGATTTTACTTCTAGAAGTATGCCACATTCTTTTTAATTTCACTGGAATTTTTATAGGAAACAAAATAGTATTTAAACCTCTATATCTCCTAAACTAAGAGATTAATCGAGTTTTCTATAAATTTTGTTTTTTTTTTTTCGATATCTACAAAGTGCCTTTTTCAAACCTGGGCGCCACAGAACTCGAAGAATCCTATGGAGTGCTGAGTATCACGAACTTTGGGCACGTCTTTAATTGAATTCTATTGCCAAAATTGCTGTGATGGCCGCTTAACTGTTAATATGAACTTTATGTATAATATTTTCAAAATCGATTTCATTCAGACCGCTTCTTGACTGCCAGGGCCTTCGTTAGTAAAACACTGTAATAGTCAGCAAATCTGATTGAGAAGTGCATGTCTAACATTTCCGAAAAAATGCCCACACCCGTGCGTGTTGTTATCTTCAATCTAAGTGCAGTAGGCTCCTTAGCTAGCCATTGAACACCAGAAGCGAATTTTATAATCAAGGAAAGGAAGTATGTACTTGCTTTGTACTTGATTTATCGATAGTTTGCTTAAATAATAATTAATAAATGCGTGGCAATAGGTGCATACATGCATCAACTTGTGATTGACTTCATGTTACTCTTCACACTAACCGAACACACATCAGCGAACACAATCATTTCCAAAGCTGCGGACGTGTGATAAGCTACGCTCCATCGTTCGCTATTCCGACGTCCGACGCGGTGGTGGTTAAGGAGGCACTGATAAGTATGCAGCCTTATCGTTGTCGATTCTTCGCAGTCTTTAGTTGCGTACGTTTCCCAAGAGTGTGCTACCGGTGACCTGTCTATTAAACACAATCAGGCCGATTTCCTATGCAGTTTGTCTTCTAACTGTGGCTACTTAGATCTAATGAGTGGTGTGTGCTTTGAATTGAATGAATGCCAACGTCCTTTCTTCAAGTATATAATGTCTATCATCTAACCTAAAAGATTATTCTTTCATTAAAATATTCTTTCCAACACGAGTCCAGTGGATGGATCTGTGTCACCCACGTAAACCATCACGTCCTCCTTTCTCTATCAACGGAAAGTCTTATCGAGGAAGTGACAAAATTGCGAAGAATACAAAATGCAGAAATGACGGATCTTGGTTGATGCTTCGTATCCGTTAGTATCCCAAATTGGTTTCCCCACAAAGACCAGATTGTCCTTTGAAAAACTTAAGGAAGAATAAAATCCAAATTTGAATATTCTCTTCGCTTCGGAAGGGAACATATTCAGCCCTATCACATAATCCAAATGGACACATTCAGAAATACAACGCAACTTCATAAACAACAGCTCCCCCAGACTAGTAAATGCCGCCGTAGTACTGGATTTTAATCAGAAAAACTTATCACTTCAATTGCTCAGGCTCGGACTCTCGATGGGTTGCATGCAAAATGTAATTCCCCTTTCATGTGCACACATCCAAACTATGAAATTAACAAAGTCATACTTCAACAACTTGCATTGTATTGTGAAATTCGCCGATAAAGCTATGCATAGCCAAACAACAAATCCAGTGCAGGTAGCAAATTTTCAGTTGTGAAGGCATGAATACGAGCAGATTCGTTGAGGTCGATGGACTTTCCTATGAATCTCGTTGCAGTACCAATGCGTACTTTAAATCAGGCAAGTGTGCAAGATGGTTTCCAAGCAGATGTTTTCACAAAAATTCGATTCACATTCCAACAAAACAAAATTGTCCTCAAATTTTGCAGTCGAGTTCGATATCCTTCGAAACACGTGTGTGCGAAAAATGGCGTGCCATGAATGCTTGGGACTGTTGAGCTGCGCTTCTCTTCAATCAAAACAATCTTACACCGAAGCGTCTGATTCCAGCAAATGATAGACGCAAGTTTTCATTCACAAATAAACCTTTTAATTACTTTTACCGATTGATATACACATGCGGTCACGATATAAAATAAAAAGGTTCTTATTTCCTTATTTCAGCCATTTTAAACATATTACAAGAAAAAAGTTTATAAGCAAATGAAATGATTTCTATAAAAGAGCTATACACTTAGTGAGGCTTCCTCCTGAAAGAGCAACCTGAAAGCAAAATGAAACAAACATTCAGTTAGGCTTAACGCCTTCGCTTTGGATATTTAATTTTCGACCTACCTTCAGTTAGCTTTGCTCGTCCACCAGTTGGCTGACAGAGGATCGTTGAACAACCAGCGCAAACAACGACTCCTTGGGCATGACTAAAGACTGTTGTGATCTTGTAGCAACCAGGGCACTTGACATCCATGAAATATGAATTTGGGTGCTGGACCAAACGCTTCAGCTTGTGCTTGCGTTTCTCTTCAGCTGGCAATGGGTGTAGTAAATCTTTTGCTAGCTGCAAACAAACGGAAAAAAGATGAATAAGTAAAAGTGCACATAAAAAAATAAAATTCGTTCTTGATCATTTTGTTTAGTTGTGTATATTTTTGCAACAATTCGAATTTAAGCGATTTCACTCTTATTCACAGAATTCTAGATATTGAAGACTGGTTTTTAGGAAAATGTAAATAATTTTCATTTATCGAGTGGATAGACTCAAACACTAAACACACTGCCATGTGTAGAGCTGTCAAACTTTGGAACACATTTTTCGACACTTTTAAATGGTTTATCACACATTTTTTGGATTCATTCAATGCGCAAAAGTATACACTTTCGATTTATATTAAGAAAATTGTATCTTGTTCATAATTTATAGGTTTTATTTAATTTTTTTATTAATTTGACACCCACCGGCATGTTTCTTCTTTTACAGCTAACACGGAAAAGGAAGTGGTCATTTGTCGAACGAAGTTAGAACAACTTTTGCAACCATTTTTCTAGCTCGGCGACATCTGGTTGTGAAATATGAATTTAGTACTAATTGCAATTATGAAATAGAAATGTTTGATAAATGAATTTCATAAATTCACTTAAACTAATAAATGTGATGTAATTACTTACCTTGTTGCATGAGTTTTTGCAATAAATATGGAAACTATTTTTTCGGGCACAAATAATCAAATTCAATAAAGTCATTTAGCTGAATTCATTAGCATTTCGTCATATGCGATACAGTATGAAAAAGTAATGCAGTATGCAAACCTTTATTACACACAACCAACATATTATGCAAATTTTCTTGTATTTTATCAGGACAGAAATTATTAGAAACAATGTTTAATTCATCGTATTTTCGAAATATGCATGAAAACAGTCTGCAAATGCAAATATTTGCATTGAATGTCATCCCACAAAGAACATACAGCATTTTTTCCACGTATGTCTGAATGTGATGTCGGCCTTAGGTTTAGTACTCGTGAACCACTTCTGTCATTTTCCACTGATAAAAATAGAATCGAACAGGTCCATATCTCTCAAGAAATCAAATGTCACAAGGAAAATAATATTTACTTACTTGCATTATTTCGTGACAATTATTAATATAATTCCACAATTATGCTTGAAAAGAAACCTGAGAAAAAACAAGGTGATTCCAAACCAAGCAGAGACGATGGAGTGGAGTTGGAAAACCAATTTATTCTCAGAATCCCAGAGGTGAAATAAAAACCGAGCTTACATTCCATTCTTACATACCATTCTCCTTTTTCAGGAACCGGCCAAGATGCTTCATGATGCTCTCCTCAATGGTAATCTGAAAGATCGACTGGGTATAAAAATGGACAGCGATCTGCGTTCCGGAGAGGTACGCTTCGATCATTGGTTGTTGCATGCGAAAATCCTCGATTTGCCCACCATTATCGAATGCCTCAAATCAATTGACAACAAGAGTTTCTACAAGACTTCCGACATCTGCCAGATCGTAAGAGCAAATCCTTCCAAATTATGTTCTCCAATTGCATTTGTGCCCCTTTTCAGATGATATGCAAAGAAGAGCCCGACGCACCTGTTCCAGAGGAGGAATCACCAAACAAGGCGAAGAAGAAAGATCCAACAAAGGTTGACAAGAAGTACCTCTGGCCCCATGGCATAACGCCTCCATGCAAGAACGTGCGCAAACGTCGCTTTAGAAAAACTCTCAAAAAGAAGTACGTTGAGGCACCGGAGATCGAAAAAGAAGTCAAGCGCCTGTTGCGTGTCGACAATGACGCGGTAAATGTGAAGTACGAAATAATCAATGAGGACGACGACAAATCTGGCAGTATGCAGAACTCAAAGGATCAATCGACTGATAATGAGGAGACCCTGCAAGACGATAAGATGCTGAATGACTCCAAGGACATCAACGTTGAGTCTGACGGAGAAGATGAGACTCGACCGTCGTCGCTTCCAAGCAACATGCGTGGGGTGGGCGAACACGACATATTTGGTGAGGAAGTGTCTTCCTCCGATGATGACGATCATCCTGCAATTCGTCGTGACATCGAGGAGAACTCACGTCTCTCGGCTGACGACAGCCGCATGTCTGAGGAGTACTCAATGTCAGGTGGTCTCAACAGCACCAAGGAGATTGTCACTGAGTTCAATAAGTCCATGTTCGGCAGTCCCAAAGACCAGTCAAAGTCATTCGGCGGCTCCTCATCCAGCTTAGCCGGTCCCAGTGGCTTCTATGAAGAACAGAAGCGCAACGAGTCCGAAGACGAGTACTCCAACGAAGCCCAGATGACGAGAGAACAGATCAATTCCAAAATATCCGAACTCCGACGGCAGTGTGATGACCTAAAGGTGCAACAGTCGCAGAAATCCCAAGAGATCTCCTCCATTCAGAACCCGACACTCAAGCAGCGCTTGCAGGAGACCCTCGAGAACCTCCTGAGTCAAATCGTCGAGAAGGAACTCGAGATTCAAGACTATCAAAATATGCTCTAAAATTGCACTAATCATTCGTATTCTTTAATCAATATTTGTACATGGTGTCGATTGGTTGCACCGTCATAGTTATCTAGATAATAAATTAAGTATCTTTCTTGCGTTCATCGTTGAGTTGCACTTAATCATGTCCGTTCGTGTTGGCGCTCTTAAAGAACTCCAACGTTGTGAAATGCTGATTTTCTGGTTTGTCCAGAAGTGCGTCTGCTTCCTGAATATCATTCTTGATCGTGTTTATTAAGGCTTCGAGAGAGTCGAAATTCTTTTCTGGTCGCAGGTATCCAACAATGCACACCTTAAGTACACAGCCGTACAGATCTCTATTGAACTCATGCAATATATGAGTTTCCTGAAAATAGACGAAAAACAGTGTTGGTTCATGAGAGGGAGAGGCAATAGAGGATAATGATATATTTATTCAACTCAGTCACATGCGCGCATTCAAAACTAATGTGGACACAGGTCAAACATTAAAAAAAAACTTCGACCTAACCCCACTTTGAATAACTCTTTCCTCAATACATCTTGTTGGCTGCCTACAAGTTTTCCAAGATAAAAAAACAAATAGCTCCCATGTACACATAACCAAACGTGACATGTGGATTGTCTTATTTCGTTGTTTGGCGCCACAGTTTAACATGAGCTAACACGATCTCCAACTAGCTGTTTTCAGTTGCGCACACCAAGTCATTTGAGGTGCACTCCACTTGTCAGTAAAACGAAATTTACATATCAAGTCCAAAATACACCGTTCTATTCGATAGATCCCTGTGGGCCAGCAGCCATGACTTGGGGTCTTTCTCGCAAAGTATACATTGGTTGCACACAATGCTGGCGAGACTCCTTATCATAACTCGACCATTGTTTGATGGCCTAAAACCATAGAACAGACAAATAAGATGCAGAAGTAACAACACTGCTTGTCTAAAAACAGGTGCCATGCGCACTTACCCCACAACAGCACTAGAAGCTATAATCGAGTTAACTCCCTTACCAATCCTCGTTAGGAATATAGCCACCAGATATACCGTGAAACTGCAGTTAGAGTATAAATACAAACCAGTTGACTTAACTGGTCATACTCAACTCAATTCCTAGAATAGACATGTTTTGTACAAAGCCAGATATTACGGTCAATCAGCATAGTTTCGGCAGGCTTTTAAAGGTTGAAATATCAGATCGCGAAAACTAAAGCAGTGGTCAACACTAGACTCTAGTAGTCTGGTACGGTGCACAGACGAATCAGTGATGGCCTCTGGAGTTGGGCAAGAGTATTTGGATCAATCTTTGGGGTTCCAAGCCGAAATCGAGATCTGCGCCAGATACAATCTCCTCAAAGGCTCTAAGGGCACCTGAATTTCAAACTTCTCAGACAGTCGCGCAGCACTCAAGGCATTATCGTCCAACCTATTGGACACTTAAACGGTTAATTATGAAATATGAGTTCGCGAGGGCTGACTCGGAATCTGGACAACCACAGCTACAATGCTGATTATAAACCCAAACACGTCCGTCGCAATAAGACCATTACGCTATCCAAACTATATATCAAGTCTTATTCTTATATTTCTACATGGCGGCGGTGTCGTTGTGGGTTAGTGCGTCGGCCCCCCATCGATTGATATGTGGGTTAGTACGTCGGCCCCCCGTCGGCCTACTTTGCTTCGGTTCGATTCGATGATCTAGCAATCGATCGAAAAGAGCCCTTACGGACGATCAACGTCACAACGAATTATTAGCCCGGGAAAAGAAAATCACCGATTCGTACGATCGTGGGGTGAACAAAAGGAAAACTGGTCAATGGTATTCAAATAGAATTTTTGCTACACAGGCTTTAGTCAAGCTTTACGGCTACTGTATAGGGGAAGTTTTGAACAAACATTCTGTGATAACTTCATGCCTCCCTTGTTCAATCAACAAACCCAGATCCAAACTATCTTAATGCCTTCCTTTGGTCGGCTTTCGTCCGCTGGTTCCAGCCATCAATGCTGTCATGTCAACGTGTGATATCTGTACACAATGTAAACCATTCAGCCACAGCCGACCTAATCAAAGATAATTTATCACGTTAATTTTGATTTGATAGAGTAAAGCGTGTCTTACTCTGGCCTTGATAAGCGTGATAATGATAAGCTCATGAGTTACCCGCAAATATTAACGGCGAGTTTATACCATCTCACTTTTTCACAAACTGAAAAATCGTCACGAATCCTAAAAGACTGGCAGAACTTTGAGATTAAATGAGCCGATGTATCAGTGCCTTATCGAATTGTATTATACCTGCTGATAGAATCTAGGGATCGCGCGCAAATTGTCAATTGTTATTTATTGCGTAAGCATGGCGTTTTCATTTGGTGTGTTGCTGATAAGTTTGAGATTATTTTATTTCCGCCTTTTGTGCATTCAAGATAAGGTGTGATTACCAAAGATGGGTTACTACCCAGTTAGAGATTGGTATATTGATGAACTTGACCGTGTTGAATGGCGATTATTAGCTTTTGTTAAGGGGAGACACGACGTAGAGCTAACTTTGGGCACATGAACTTGGAGCTGAACAATGAATTAGGGCTTTGCTTAGGGGCTACGACCGCGACTGGACAAACGGATTCGTCGTCCAGGTTCTCGACCAGAGGACTAGAGGAAAAATAGCAATTGTGAACTAATATTCTTATAATGTCACTCCACTCGCGGAATTCCACTCGGCGAAACTATCATTGTCAGAATACGTTAATCTTTTTCTCCTGTCATTATCCGCATGTTTGACAGCCATGTCAGCCTTTATCTTCCAACCGATCCTTCTTCCTTTTATCATCCCTTGTAGAATAAGTTGGAGTGATCAGTATTTATCGTTGGTCAAGATGTGATCTTTTATTTGTTACATTAGCTCCCTATTCGTTCCTATTAGTCATCGTTGGTTGTACTGTCAACCCAAGAGATATGCAGTGTTCTTCTGTACATTCACATTCCAAATGCATCCGTGGATTTCATGTTTCCACTCCATATAAGAGCACGGACCAATTGTATCATTTGAGTAATTTTACTTTTATGTTCAAGTTGATTTCCTTCATTTTTCAGATTATAGAGATATGAATTTCTTGACTGGAGTTTGAAGTCTGGTTAATCAGCATTCCTACGCATCTAATTCTGTCGACTCTTTCACTTTGTCTGTTGCCTTCCCCTAACACTTAACTACTTCGAAGTACTGCAGTTGTTGTTTTCTGCTTAAGACTGTAAACATTGTTTTAGCGGCGTTGATTCGTAGTCCGTACTTGCAGCTTATATTTTAGCATGTTCATCATGCGACTCAATTCATTTATGTTCCTTGCTTCTTTTTTGTATTATATGCGCGCGCACAAGCGATTGTTAATACCCTCAAGTGTCCGGGTTCAAGACACAGCACGGACCGAAGGTGTAGAGGGAGAGGAGGTACCTGTGCACATTAAATGTCTGCGGATTGTATTCTAGGGGAAATATTAGGCTGGGAAGAGCATTCCATATTCGTGTCGTGCGGCTGATGAACGAGTCTCTAAGTTTAACTGTGCGTCCGAAAGTAGGCTTAAGGGTAAACTGATGAGCATTCCTGGCGAGACGGCTATTGCGGGTGAATTCATGGAGAGGAGGAATGCAGTTGGCAAGCTCACTTGAGCATCGTTTGTTAAAATAGCGATGAAATACGGATAGAGACGAGACGGTACGTCGATGGTCGAGCGGATTCTGCAATTTTGTTGACTCTTATAAGTTTTATCGCTCACTTTTGGATTCTATCTAGGTGCAGAGGGGTTTTGGGGCCAACAGACATCATATCTTGCGTTGTACTCAAGTTTGGGGAGTTTATATGCCTTATAAATTGAAGTCAAATGAGAAGGGGTGAAGTATTTCTTGCATCGGTTGAGGAAACCTAAACTTTTCGCTTCGTTTTTGGCGACCTCAAATATGTGATCGTTTCAAGATACACACACCAAGGATGGAAAGCTTTCCGGTTTCATCGACACAGGTGCTATTCATGGATACTGGCTGATTCACAAGGGTTCGCTTGAGTGACTGCAGGCAGCATTGAGATTTAGAAGCATTGAATTCCACTCGATTGTTCTTTCCCCAGTTAATTATACTGTCAAGATCGGAATTCAATGTGCTTAACATAAGCTTCCGTTCCACTTCTACGGCCGAAGAGCGGGGTCGTGAGTCTTGGAACGAATATGAAAAGCTCAGGCACCCTCGGTCATCAACGAAGGAATTGCTATTAATAGATAATTGGATCAATACCTTCAAATGAAAGCTGACTTCTGAAGTATCATAGAATGTCAGTTGTCGGAATAGAATAGGTCGGACGACATGCTCAAAGATCTTAATTTGTATTCTCATTACCTCAACATCTAACAATCGAGAAAATACGCAGTCGCTCACCACTGTTCTGTAAGAAGGATTTCTGATCGCATTTGCACTTCCATTACGTACTTATCATGCTTAATGCGAAGTTAATGTCTGAAATTGACTTGCACAACAGTGCATTACTGCAACCACAAGTCAAAAGAAGACAACAAAATACACATATGTATACACATAAAAAAAAGCGAGGAAATAGACAATTAAACGAAGTTGGTAACTACTTGTTGCCTTCAATTAAAATGCGATGATACATTCTATTGATTTCGAAATTAACTCAATTCCAATCCTCTATCAATACTTCAAATGAAAAATAAATTAGGCTCATTCTGTGATTCAATAAACGAAGGAACGAAGTTCAACTTTAGAAAATAATAAATAACGAAACCTGGCAAATTGATTGCAATTACTTAGGACGGGATAACAATCGTGTCAAGGTTTGATTTTGTTTGCATTCTCATGGTGTTAAATATTACTTAGAAGTGGGTTGACTACAACTCGGGCATTTGATAAGGGGTTACCGCAAGAGATACATGTCTGAAATGTGAACATTACGTACTGTTTAATAATTCACTTCGTGATTTAAACATTTGAGGTTTAGAATGGGAGGGAAATAAATGGTTGGATTTCTCCTCGCACTACTTGACTCACTAGTAATACTTATCAACTGTCCTTCAGAGAATCATTCATGGGTCTACACGTTGAATGGGGATGGCCTTGTTAGCACGCCGTCTCCACTGGACATGTCGGTTTCATGAACATGATATGAAAGAATCTAGTGGAGGCAGAAAAACGCGGATCCTTTTTTGCCACTATGTTTTTAGTACGATCACTTTTCATTTATTGGTGAGGTGGTGTAGAGATCTGGCATACCTTGATATTGACTCTTCGGCAGCCAGCGATGAAGTGAAACGTCATGACATAGTTTGCCCCTAAGTTGTTGTGTCTCTTCGGACTCCAATTGAATTAAATTTTTACTGAGAATGCAGAACACCTATATGCTGTAACAGTAAAACTTTTGCGACTGACTCCAAGTTAAATGGCATGTTTCTCGCATGTCCGGTATCATTTTCTTAACTACAAACAAAACAGACTCATTTACTTAACTCAATAGACAGATAGATAGACAGCACAATTCTCATCGTGCTCTTGAGACAAGTTTTTCATGATATAAACATTACACGAGATCCCACGCGACATCGAAATTATAATTGTTTATTCATCAGGTTCTTCTATACATGGAACCTGATATGGGAGAGCTGTCACAGGAACAACAATTATTTTTGTACTTTCTCGGAAATGATATAGGTATAGGTGTCTATTGCAGACGTTTCCACTGATATACATTCCGTAGACATGGACATTGACTAACTTTGTTCGGCAGGCAGTCGAACTTCTACATGTCTTGAATTTCTAACACCGTATTAATTAGGCGCACTGGAATTTTGAAAGATCAATCGCCTAGATGAATTCTATTGGACCACAGTCCAGTCAAGAAATAACTCCCAATAAGAATTGATTCGATGAAGCAAGGACTACTTTTCCGCATCACATCCATCAAGCACCTGGCAATTCTTCAAGAGTAACTCCAACACTCACCTACAGTGCTCCAAAATAGTTAGCTCTTAAAATAATTGGCACATTTTTTAAGGAAACCTTCTATACAAATATGTCTATTTCGTTGGGTTCATGACGATTTGTATTTGTCCCGAAAGCAACTCAATGAACCTCGGGGCCTGTGGTTTAACTCTACAGAAAACGTCAAGACCTACTGCGGTAGATTCATCTAAAACATCATCGCCAGGAAGCTGGCCGATATCACAAACAACTTTGTGGAAGCTGAACGGATGAAGCAGAGATAAAGAGCGCGTAACACCTACTCTGTTTCTACCCAGGTCTGATGTCCGGCAGATACAAATTCCTGGGTGGTTCGCTTCATTCTCAACTCCGGATGGTTCCCGACCAGTGGCACTACACTCAAAGTGATGCGAGTGGCGGTACAATGGACCAGTGGAGTCAATGTGCATTCCAACAATCACTAAAATCTACTACTCGCCGAAGATAAATAGTTGCGGTACAAGTCCGTCGATGTTTTTTTACCTGAAATTACAATGATAATGTTGATCTGGAATGAAACTGCAGATCATTGTCGGCAAGTTAATGTAGGTTATAAATCTGGTCTAACTGCCTGCGGTTGGATCTTATCTATTCTTGTATCAGCACCATCTACACTCAAGGTCTTGTTGCATAATTGTTCGTTAAACAAATAAAAATCTAAAATATATCAGGAAGTGCTGAACCATCTATATTGCAACCAGTATTTGCGAATGTGCGAAAGACAAAACAACAATCATTCGATAATTGATGTGACATGGCAAAATTTTAATAAATCTCAAACAGCAGCAATTATCACGATTTATGTGATTAGAAAGTTATGACGCATCATACAATTCACATCTTTTGCAATGGATCACAAAACAAACCAACTAGTATTTATAGATCTCTTATTGTCATTGTCATTGCTACAGTGATTTCATGCGACAGTGTTCTAATTGGGAAAAATCACTCACTCAACACAAAGCTACAGATCAATTATTTACATGATTGTCACGAACGACAGCGTAATGATATTGCAATTTCTACGAGGCACACTCCACAATATGACAGCAATCACAAATTGATATCAACCAAAAAGTATAAAGGTCACCCGTTGATTGCAAATTGATAACTTACCATGCTTTTTTCTTTATTGTCGTAAAACGGATTCCATCCTACACTCATGACCATTTTATATACATCTCCACTGTCCACTTGTGACCAGCCATAGTAGACTCCAGTGATGAATTCAGGCGGTAATGATTTCACAACTTCCAGAGGAAAATTTGCTGTTTCATAAGAAATCAAAAATAATTTACATATGTTAAATGACACATGATAGCCAATCAATCACATTTACCTGTTGGAATACCAAGTTCCTTGGAACCACGTCCGAAGCCCTTAACAATCGTCCCTGTGGCAAAGTGCGGTAGACCCGATATCATTTTCTTTTCTGTAGTTGTGAAAAACCTCCGTGCTATCTTATTGACTACTCCAGTCGCTACTGGTGTATTGAATCGTCTATTGACAACGCATAAGGTGAAGCATTGGGATGGTAATTTTGTAAGTGCTTTTAAATTAAGATATGCAGATCTGTCCTACCGCAAACAAATCGACATATTCATCACAAATTTAAGAAAAATATTGTTCAAAACAGGAATGTAGAATTATGTGTTTTTTATGATGACAACTGACAAGTGGAAAAAGGATTACTACGACCAGGGATGTTTGGAGGTATAATAATCCTTTTATGATGAACAAGTGTACAATCACCTGTGCACAGTTTATTGATACTGCTTATTTTATGAAAACCTTGACTTTGTTAAAAAATTGAAAAACAAACTCTGCATGTAACTCTCAGACACAGCTAATGATATAAATAGCAATAATAAAGTTAATCATTGTTAAATTTAGAAAACCTCACTGTTGTGGTCTCCATGAAGAGAATACAAATTGATTCGAATTACCACCCTTACCATTCATTTTACTATAATATATTTCTTTTTGTTAAGCAGTAAATTAATTTTAAATTATTTATTACTCTTAAAAATAAATTAACAAAAATTTCTGAGACAACATAAAGATTGTGAAAAAGAAACTCATCACACGGAATTCCACACTTGTTTGTATCTACTAAAAAGCTGAATTTATGAACACTACCCCGACATTGATGAACGTGTGTATGATTTGTCAGAAGCTGTCAAGAAAAATATTTCTTCTCAGTAATTTTTAAAGCGTTCTAAATTCATATATTTTTTATAAAATTTTCTGTATATTCTTTGTGTTACTGTTAAAGCATACAACAATATTATCTATTAGGTACAGTAGCAAACATAAGTGAAGATTTTCATGCTGTTAATATTGCGGCTTACCGGAAACAAAATCGATTTCTTGTTTATTTGTGCACCATACAAAGAGTTTTATCAGCTTCATCTTGGGCACTTTGCTTCTTCTTTGTATGAAAGTAATAAGGAATTGTTTATAGTATCCTTAATTTTATTTTCAGATATGACGCACTCAGTGCATGCTGAAAGAAGTATACACGAAATGTTAAAAGACACCCCGCCGATGAATGAAAGTGGCAGTGCCATACATTCAGGCACAGAAGGTAGGCCGTTTAAACCACCCAACAGCTTGCCGCTGCGCAATCACTCTGGTAAATAATCCTTGATCCATGTGCTTATACTCTCTCAGATACTGATGTTTAAATTTTATTTTTATTTTTTTCAAATAGCACCGGCAACACCGATGAGTCCAAATAGCCCACAAAATGGCATTGACTCAAATTTTCTTCGAAATGGAGCCTCAAAGATTGATACTATAAAAAATTGGAGCATATCCACTTATAAGTGCACACGACAAATAATGCTGGAAAAACTGGGGAAATCACAGCGAACTGTTGATTCTGAATTGGAAGCTCAGATTGAGCAATTGAGGGAAACTCAAAGAAAATATCTGTCCATATTGCGTCTAACCAGAGCGTTTAGTTCACACTTTCATCATGTCGTTGTGACACAACATGCCCTAGCTGAAGCATTTTCGGATTTGGCACAAAAGAGCCCAGAGCTTCAAGAAGAATTCACTTGCAATTCGGAGACACAAAGAAATCTTACGAAAAACGGCGAGCTATTATTGAACGCATTGAACTTTTTTACATCGTCCGTTAACACTTTGTGCAATAAGACAATTGACGATACACTATTAACTATTCGTCAATATGAAACAGCTAGGTAAGTCTTTTTTTTTTTAATTACCCTCATATTTAAGATGAAGAAACAAATAAGAAAGTTGTGTTGCTCAAAGGTTACGGGTGAAGCTGTGTGTGACTTTGAAATGCTTGACCTCGTGTCTTAATGGATTTTCTGTAGCACAAGATGATCTTTTGAATCCATCAGAGGGAAATGTTGCTATGGTTTCAAGTTGAGTTCATTGTGAGAAGTGTTGTCAATAGGTTTCCAATAGCAGTAAAACAAAAGCCGATGCAAGTTGAAAAAAAAAATGAATATTCGCCGTAAAACCAATTGAAAATCAAAACAGAGACTGAAGTGTAGTACATTGAACTTGAATGTCGCCAGCCATCGTTGGGGTAATAAAATCATGTAAACCACGGTGAAAACCCATTGTGTTAGTTATGATAGCCTATATTTGTTACTAGCGACCCCCGATGCAAGCCTCCATATGACCAGATTTCATAATTCACGGTACCACCTCTCTCGGGTTACAGACATTACCCAGAAAGAATTCCTGTGGGGAAAGTTTAATTCGTGGTTTGGAGTGTGATGGGCCGAGACCTAACGGCTGCTAGACCATGTTTCGACTATGATGTTAGGACACGATTCCCGACACAACCAAGCAGTTAGTGAATCAATGATAAATGAGTAGTTTTGTTAAGATGATAGAAATTATTTACAGAATCTGAGAAAGTAGTGGTTTCAAAAAGGAAACATGGGGTTTATTTACTTATCATTATAGCTTCGCCTGCTAGTTACTGCTTCTTCCATGCATTTTGTAACATATTGAGTTCTTGCGATGCATTGTATACACCAGCAGCGACACTTTCATACTGCTGAAGCCGTCCGTGTATTCATTAATGGAGTTTTGCAGCTCCGGGTTCTCTTGTCGAAATTGGTATAACAATTTATTATCAAAGCGGGTGATGGGCTGCTGATTGGCGATAAATTCACTATGAAATAACGTCGAATTGAGTCATAGCCCTTCGCAATTATCCACTACTTCACGTCGAACATTTTTCGACTGTAAAGTGAAAATAATATCATTGTTTGCGATTTAGTTCCAATTATAATGTGTGTACATTTTCTGACGTAGTTTGACCATAGATGTCCCTAGCTCTGAATGTACTCACTGCCAGAAACAAGTCATTGTCACTATTGCCTCGTTTCGACATCTGATTGCGCACAGCACTTGGCTACGTCTGATTGCAACCATTTTAATGCGAAAATACGAATGTGTGGAACGAATGTGGAAACTCAAATCTAAGCTTTTCTCCGTCGTCTTGGAGATTAAGTGTCTTTGAAGTTGAATTTATGAACCTTCGGAAGATCGTATGTTGATGTGAATAGATTTGGACCAATTTACATCTTGTAGATCATCGGAACTTCGTGCTGACTTTCGTTAGGGAATGAGCACAATAAACAGTTTGCTCCTTGTTGTCGAGTCAATAAGGTTTTGAAAGTTTGTGTAATCCTCAATCACACTTCTTTCTTACTTTATCCCGCACTCAAATTGCGAATATCCAAACCGACTTCACATTTCTTTCTATGAAACAATGAAGTGCATTTTTTTTTTGTTTCAAAAGTACCAAAGATATGTGTGTCTTATACAATTTAAGTCAATACTTCTTCCACATTCATTTCAGAGTTGAATTCGACGCCTATCGGATGGATTTAGAGAACGCTAGACCAGAAATACCACAGAGCCCCATATCCGAAGAGGCACAAAAGAATTTCCTACGACATAAAGAGCTCTACGAAAAGTTGAGAGCTGATGTGGCTGTAAAAATGCAATTCCTAGATGAAAACAGGGTAAGATTTAAAATCTTTCCATTTATGCCGTTCCGCGATTAAATGTATTTTACCCGCAAAACAGATTAAAGTAATGCATAAGCAATTGGTGCTTTTGCACAACGCCATTGCTGCGTACTTCTCGGGGAATGCAATTGCACTTGAGAGCACTCTAAAGCAATTTAACATAAAGGTATATTACACCATGCAACAATTATTTTGGGTAATTCAAAACTAAAGACTTCCATCTTTTGATTGCAGCTAAAATCTCCCAATTCGGCAACAGGTTCTTGGTTGGAACAGTAGTGTACAATCAACAAACGTTCATTAACATCATACTAAATAGAAAACAAATGTATCCCATCCAAGGTTCCTCAGCGAACAAAGCCCCATATAAGCATTCAAATTCCATGTATGTACACATCGTTGCGCCCACATACAAGAGAATCCATTCTACTTTCGGTTAATGTATGTTTTAAAACTCTTTTTACAAAAGTAGACAAAAAAGGATAACAACAAAAAAGTCATTCCCGAAAGGTGATACAATGTATTTTAAAGCAATGTATTCGTGTAATAGTCACACTTTCACGTAACACACACACACACCACATCTACACACTTCGTTGTCCATTTGTACATTTTTGAACGTAATTTATCTAGCTAGGCTACAAACATTTTATAAACACAAACAAAACTTACTAGTTTAAAAAAAGGATTTTATTCGATGTATCCAACGCCGCCTACTTACAAGCGCCGCTGCTGCAGAGCAAATCATGATTTTTGAGTGCATGTCTATATGCAGTACGTTCCATGACAATTTACATACGCGCATACATAGCTGCCTATTTAACATAAACTCTAATAGAAGGGCTACGAGAAACAAAAATATATGTAACAAAACCCTTTAATTAAACCCACGCGAACGGATTTCACTTGTGGTAGTTGATCTGGCACTTTGCAAACTATTTTCATTTTCATATTTTTCATCAACAGTATTGAACCCTTAGATTTAAGTGAGAAGAAAACGATGTTTAACCTAGTCAACGTATATAATTACATTATATATACATGTAACTTATTATATATACATATATATAAAACTAGAAATAAAATTATATATCGATCAAACCACAAAACAACTACTTTCACTTTAGTTCTTCTCCAGGCTTAATTCTGATAATTTGTTGTTCAGTTCGTCCTCCTGTTGCAGTCTGAATTTTTCCTGTTCAAACAAAATGTGTAGTTTTAGTAAACAAATTGTTGTGCCTATTGAACAGCTGACTCTTACTGGTTCATAAATAACTTTGATGACAAGTGAACAACTCGGGCACACCGCCACTTCTTCGCCGTCTATTAGTTCTTCCTAAAATAGAGTGAATCACTGAATATTTTAGTCACCCTGGTTGGGATTTGTACTTACCAAAGTGATTCGAAACATGTCACCGCAAGGGCATGGATAGGTGTACGTCTCTTCTTCCTCATCGTACTCAAACTCCTCTATTTCCACTTCGTCGTGATAAATACTCATGTTTGCGGCATTGAAAATTTAATTAAAATAAGTGAGCTCTAAAAATTTGTTTGTTGACTCAATGTGAATGAACACATGTCATGAAGGGGTTGTAATCAATTCGACGTACAAGAAAAAAAATGCAAGTGGAGTTTGACATGTGGCTGTGTTTCAGCAAAGTAAATATTTTCTTTTTAATAATTAAGTTATATATTAATATTTATAAATGATTACTGATTCTACAGGTTTTATTATTGAATGAATCGGACGTAATTTATTTTTGTGAATATTATGCGCCTCCAATTCAGATTTTTATTTTTTTATCTAAGTCATTAGTGCTTTTTGAACATAGCACTGCTCGCTTCCATCGCACTGCCTTATCGGCACATATAAGTATGACAGACTGTTTTTAATAGAAATGTCAAATGAAGCAAATGTCATTTCATGAAATAAACAATCCAAGTGAATCCCTCAAACGTTTTGAATCATTTCATTATTTATTTTCTATTTATTCGCTATAAACAAACAAAATGTCCAAATCGTTCGCGAACTTAGATTTGTACGCTCATCTCGGTGTTGACATTGAAGCAAGTGAAGGAGACATTCGAAAAGCCTACAGAAAAAAAGCGCTAGAATGCCATCCTGATAAGAACCCGGACAATCCAAAGGCAGCCGAAACGTTTCACACTCTAGCAAGAGCTCTGGAGGTACTTACAGATGCATCAGCAAGAGCAGCATACGATAAAGTGTTCAAAGCGAAGAAAGCAGCAGAAATTCGAACCAAACAATTGGACAGTAAGCGACAAAAACTAAAAGCCGATTTAGAACAACGTGAGCGTGATGCCGTCGCATCTAGTCAGAGCAAAGTCAAATCATACTATACTGTACAAAAAACGGATGAAGAAATTTTGCAAAATGAAGTGGATCGTCTGCGCAAGGAAGGCTCCAAATTGCTTGAAGAAGAACTAGCATCGATGCGACGTGAAATAAATAAGAACATCGGAGCAGTTCAAACTAAACCAACATACGACTCCACCCAACATCGCATAAAGATAAAATGGAAAGCTGCAAAGGGTGATCCAGAAAACGGCGGATATTCAGAAACTAGTTTAAGAAATTTCCTCAAGAAATACGGTGATATAGTTGCGTTTGTGATGTCCAAAAAAAATGGAAGTGCCTTAGTAGAATTCAACACTCTAGAATCTGCTGAAATGGCATTAGCTTATGAGAAGGGAAACCTGAGTAATTGTCTTTCCTTGGAGTGGGTCACACCGCCACCGGCACAAAAAGACAAAGGAATAACCGTTGGTACGTCAAACACAGATTATGAGAGTCTTGTGTTAAGACAACTGCGCCAGGCTGAGGAACGAAAGAGACTAATTGAACAAATGCAAAAAGAAGATGAAGATGCGTAATCCGAGACAAATAGTTAGAGCTATAAAGTGTGTAAATATATTTACGTTATGTTAAATATAATTTGTGTTCGAATAAATTTGTGAATGTAGAAATATTTACGAACTGCTTAGTTTTGGTCGTAACTATGAAGACGCTGATGACAGAATGAACGAGATAAGTGCGTTTAGTCTTTTTCCGTCGCATCGAGAGTCTTATATTCGTAGCATAATCGTCAGAAATGAAGTATGATATTATTAGTATCATACTTCATTTCTGATAGTCGTTGTAGTTCTTGACTTGATGGGGCTCTATTTGTAAATGTAGAATCATTTCAAGAAAGGGTATGCGTACCCCATGTCTTTCTGGTGTCTACCAAGTTACATGTTATGTGAAATATTGCTATAATATGCTGTAATTTATTCTTTGTCAATAAACTTATAATAATAATAATAATAATATGGGTCGCGCTACAGCCTATAGTGTCAAGGCCTGCTTTAAGCTAGGACCTACATACCGAAAGTTTATCTTTTCAGTGAGTCGAAGGAGGTGGGCCGAACACATCTTGGTACAGTTCGAATTCGTGATTATGTTTTTTCCCCATTCGCCTTCTTCACAGCGTCACAAAAGGCAGTTATAATTTTGACAAAACCTAAATGAATGGTACTAACATCAGCACCCGCATTGCAGAATAACTTCTATTCTCAATTGTTGAGTCTTCTTAACAACTACCTTAAAACCTATGTAAGCTGGTCACCATGGTCAGCTATCTGGTCACCTCGCAAAGCCAGCGCTGACGGGGACTGGTTTTGGTGTAACCATCAGTAAAATTGCCGTTCTTTGGTAGACTGTTTCCTTTCTCTGTTGAACCGGAGAAGATCCTCTCGAGCGACATCCTGTTCGCATTGGAGTCACCTGTCCACTGTTCGGCGTACGACATGGAAGATTACAGGCCATCCGTCAATATCCTGTAAAAGGCCAATCGTGTCTAAATGGAGGAATGCTTCTGGAGAAATAAAGCCTTTAAAGCTCATGCTTTCATGGTGCATAATATTGAGGTAGTAAGCCTCGAAGATCAGACTGTTGGAAGAAGTCATAGCTCGTGCAATGTGCTTTCGGATTAGCTTAATAATAAAATTATCTATCCTGTTCACGTTTACCTCGTTGTACAGGACCCTCATTAGGATCGTACTTTTTGTGCTCAGACTCTGGTGTACGATACAAGCGGAGACAAGTCCAAAGACACTGTCTCTCGTACAACCTCATCTTTTCCATCTGGGAAGGATTCACGAACCACAACGGACAACCGTACGCCATAATTCGACTGATGAGAGCCATGCTGCAGATTACCTTCACCCAGGAATCAAGTTGGCTGCTGTAAAACAACCTCCTTGCAGCAGCAAATGCCTTTCTGGCTTTCGTCAGAGCAATATCTACATGTTTGTCAAAATACAGATATTGATCCAGCCAAATGCCAAGATATCCAACTAGACCTTTAGCAGCTAACGGCCAGTCTAGGCGAGTATCTCTCGCGAAGCCATGTACAGCGGGGTACCGAAAAGGTAGTTTCACACATCAGGAAGTTGATAACCAACTTCCAGTCTTCGAAAAATCGTTGAATTTTCTCGCTGCAACAAGATATTTATTATCTCGACATTCGGACTTGATCTGTACGCTACTAGATTGCCTGCTTACGCAATTAAGTGCGGCATGGTACCTATCAGATCTGCAGTGAATATTGAAAACAAGATCGGGGAACCAACCGCCCCTTGCTGCACAATTTTATGACTTCAAGTATTCTTATTCACAAACTTCTCAGCAGTCAACAAATGGACTTCAAGAAAGGCAATTCAGTAACAGACTCGCTCTTATATCTAGACCACCACATTACAGACTCTCTCTCCAAGAAAAGCCACCTTTCCCTTATCTCCCTAGACTTCACCAAAGCTTTCGACAGAGTCGGTATTCACTCAATCATCGACCAGCTTCAAACTTGGAAAGTAGGTCCAAATATCATCAGATACATATTCAACTTTATAAGCAATAGGAAAATATCGGCTCGCTTTGGATGCGCTTCATCCTCATTTTTATCGCTGGAATCCCCCAAGGCTCTCCCTTATCTGTCCCTTATCCTCTCTTCCTTATAGCCTTTAACAAACTCTCCAGCACCCTATCCCTCCATAAAGAAATTAAGTTCTGTGCCTCGCTGACGACTTCAACATAATCAAAAAACTAAATAAAAAATCCACTTCATCCATAATAGACCTTAACCCAGTTCTCAAAGATATATTATCCTGGTGCGAATATTCCGGAGCCAAATTACCCTTAGCGAAAAGCAAACACCTCCACATCTGCAGAAAACATAAATGCACTTGTAAAATTTTATCAAACAACATACATTTAGAAATTGTTGACAAACTAAAAATTTTAGGCATCGTTTTCCAAAAAAAATTACAGATGGAACGCTCATATTAATTATATCCTCCCGCTTTGGGTAAAAAACTTAATATAATCAAATGCCTCTCTTTTAATAAATTTAACTGCAATCCAAAATTGAATACGGCCTTTTCCTTTACGGATACTCTTCTAAAGCGAACCATAACAAAATTAAAACATGCATGCAGCAATAATAAAAGCACTCAGCGCGTATCGAACAACCCCCATCAACCATCTCCTGTTCGAAGCAAATATACTACCAATTGAAGATCTTAGATATCAATCTACATTAAAACTATATAAATCCACTCTTTTCTGCATTGATTCTCCACTTTGTGAACTATTAAAAAAGAAAACAAAAAATAACAAAAAATCAAATCCTGTTTAGAACGCTCCACAGACCTCTGCAATGAGTTCTATACCCCTAATCGGCCCATTCGTTCCTACCCCTCTACTCCTCCTCCATGGCTATTTCTTCCATCCTCTCTCCTCATTAAGATTTTATAAAAAGGCCCATACTCCCCCTGAGGTATTCAGGCCTCATTTCGCTAGGCTCAAAAGCAAATTAAGTAATCACTCCTTTATTTACACAGATGGTTCCAGAATAGCCGACAGCATAGACTTCAGTGTCACTACCGATAGAGAGACCCTTTGCTCCTTTTTACTACCCCCATATTCCTCAACATTTTCATAATTGCCTTCCTCCATGGGATGTTTTGCCATCTGCACTGATTCCCTGTCAGCTATTGATACAATACTCAACCCCAATAACCAAACCTACTACCCTTCCTTAATCCGTTGCCTGCTCAATCTTCAATTCCCTAACACAAAGTTAATTTGGGTCCCAGGCCATGTCCAAATCGCAGGAAATGAAATCGCCGACAAAGTCGCCAAAGAGGTACTCAAAACCCCGTCAATTTGCTCCCCTAACTTCAACACCATCGACATCAATAACTTTATAAAAAAAAATCCTGTTTCTTCCTATCTCCTCTGGGATAAAAACTTTGGATTGGTACAAAACAGCCAACAAAAACAAACTATCCATCAAAGGTAACGCCAAGCATTTAGAAACTTCCAAATTTTCACGCCAAGATATTACAAAAATCACTAGACTCAGGCTGGGTCACACCAGGCTTTCCCATGAACACTACATTAACAAAACAAGTCATCCATCTGTACATTGTGCAATCAATCACCCATTAGCCTCCGCCATATACTTTTCGAATGTCCACCTTTCCAAAACCAGAAACCTCCCTCCCCAATAAATGAATTCCTTTCAAATTCTGAATTATATTGTAGCTATTCAATAAATAAATAAATTGAGATATACTCCGAAGCTTAAAAACATACAATTTGTTTTTATTCTAATGATTTTAACTTACTTGCTAGACAAAAGTACTTAAAACGAGCTTAACTGACTTAACAATTCACAATTGTTCTTAATACTACCCTACTGACCCTATGCGGGTACTCTAAGCTAATCTGATCTAAATTATAAATGTGTCTTTATTAACTATACCAATTAGTTTATATATATTTACTAATCTACCTGTTTTTTAGTCTTTCATGACAAACTTGTATTAATTTTGCGTATACTAAGAAAACTTATAAAAAACTTGGCTAAACTTCACTTAACTGCTTAACCTACCTTATACCCTATACCCTACCTTATACCCCACTTAAGCCTATCTTAATTATGTCTATAACAGTACGGACGCGTGCACTAGGGCCTATGTGTTATGTATATATACGTCTACGTCTTCAATACATAAGCAAAGATTTTAGCTTTCTTTAACTGCATTTCTATGCCCTTTACCAGAAACGTTCCTGAAACAAGTTAGTCCACATTTACTTGCATTAATGTTCAAACCCCATGATTTTAAGTATGACACAAAAGTGGCCAAGTGGCTTGTATCGGCCTTACAGCTGAGGCTGAGGCTTTTGTGTCGTCGGCGTACAAAATAATTTCAGGTTCAGATTCTGCGGTACAAAAGGGCATATCGCGTAGGTAAATATTAAATAATTTCGGCCTTACAGCTGAGGCTGAGGTTTTTGTGTCGTCGGCGTACAAAATAATTTCAGGTTCAGATTCTGCGGTACAAAAGGGCATATCGCGTAGGTAAATATTAAATAATTTCGGTCCCAGTAGTGTTCCTGGGCAACTCCTAATTTTATCGGAAACACATCTGAATATTCGGAACCAACAACAACAGAGGCTTATCTAGATTGAAGGAAGCTTATTATCAACCTAATGAGGGGTCTAGCGCAGTTTCACCGTATGAGCTTGTAAATAAGTCCTTTATGCCAAATGCTGCCTCTAAATCGGTGTCTAGGACGAGCGTGCATTGCTTTTGTCTTAGATTGTGTATGATTTTATCATTTAAGAACAAGAAGATAATGATCTGTTGAGTGTTGTTTTTTGAACCCAAACTGCACATTTGGGATAATGTTCAGTTCATCCAGAAAGCTATCTAAGGAATCCGCCATGACTCTTTCAAACAATTTGCCTAAGTTGGAAAGTAGAGTTAGTCTTTGATATTGACAGCATGATTCTTTTTGGCTATAGGCATTATTTTAGAAGTCTTCCATGCTTCACGAAAATAACCATTGTTTACGCAGTGATTAAATATGGATAAAAAGTTTGCTGCGCCAATTAGGCACGAGATCACATGCCACATACTTAGGTGAGTTATATGAAAAGTAGAAAAAAATTTGTTCAGAATTGACTCCTCTAGAACTTACAACGTGTTCCCTTAAGCAATTACACTTGGGCATTAAAGGGTCAGAAGATGATGATTAAAGTAGCAGATCCCGATCGCGTTATGTAGAGAGATACGATCTCACAGACATACATTCGTGACAAAATGGACTCATACATTCATTCATGTTACAAATGACTTGCGCCATTTACAGTTCCAAGCTATTCTTTCACATCCTTTGTGTCTAATCCCACGAGACGTCAATCTGAAACATAGACAATTTGAAATGTGTATCAAAACAATAAACACATTCGGTCGATGATCCAAAGTTTCAGATTACCCAAAATGTGTGATAAAACGTCGGCAGCTGATGAAATAAACCCGAAAATTTCCATCATCCATCACCGAGTGTCACTGGTAATTTACGTTTTATCTTCTGGCTTTTAAAACATCGGCATCATCAAAACCCCCCATCCGTAATATTTCAAGAACAGCCACGTACTTATCTCCAACCACTTAGTGCACACGGTGCAGGGAATCAAAACAAAACAGCAACGCTGCAACGAAGATTTATAGCAAAACGCAATTATCCGCCTCGTACCATGATCTTCGAATACAAGTCGCTTGTTCCAATTACTAGTATCTGCAAAGCAAAACAAAGCAAAAACTGCAAAAACGTGGCGCCAATGTGAGAGAATAGTTATCAGCTCACTCTCGTCGACGTTGCACTGTCCAATATCTGAAATCATAAAAGACCATCCTGTGCCTTGCTCGACGACTCCAATGATAATGCTCACCGATAAACCATCATGCTACACATGTTTTCATCAGTTCGAAAGTTTAAACACTGACCGTTACAAATGACTCCCAATGGAATTGAACATTAAAACATCACGTTAAAGTGAAACAACGAAAAGCGCAAAATCACACTAATCGGCCTGACACCGTCTGGTACCCATGAACACGACACGACACTTTTCGATAAGACATCCGAGAAACGAGAACAAAAATGGACAATGGACCGCAATGACGACGATGCCGGTGATGTTCATCGTAGTGATGAGCGACTGACGAAGTTCTGTCCGTTCTTTTTTTTTTTTTTCATTTTGCGCGCCTAACGACTCCCTTGGGAACGTTCGGTACCCTTCGCCTCATCGATCCACATTTCAAACAAAAAACGGAAAATACGTTTCTTCAACTCTCATTATCTTCGAGTGCGCACCATTCACCGCAGAGCGAAATTGAAATCTCTCAATTCGATTGGTAATTAATAACTAATTTGGAAGAAGAGCGACGGCTGGTCACGCTCAGCTCAGATAGGCTCTTCCGCAGCACAGTATCCGCGGTGCATTTAAATATCCAGACTCGTAGGCCGTTCAGTCGATCCCGTAACTTGAAGTCGAAGTGATGGATTTTTTATCGAACGGATTTCAGCAACTCTTCAATGATTTGGAGCAGGATCTGTGCTGCAATGGGAACTACATTGAAGATGTGAACAACAATAACTGCACAGCGAGTGATCCTTACTACGCCTGCGACTACTACAGCTATCTGGACAGCAGTCAGAAGGATCTGAGCGAATTCCTTGAGCATGAAAACATGGATTCAATGCTGAGCATGGACCGTGAATTGGAGCTGTGTTTGGATTACCTGTTGCCTTTGAACGAGGATTCAAATTCCGACCAATCCCACTCGGAATGGGAGTTAAACTTTCTCGACAACTTCGTTGAAATACCCGATCTTGTGCAAATGCTGCCAGAGAAGACCCCGTTGTGCAGTGATTCGTGTGATTTGTTCTTGAAGGATGCCACAGAAAACTTGAATCTCTTCCGGAGACCAATATCTGCGGCAAGTGAACTATCGGAAAAGACCTATCCTTGCACATTTGGTGAATGCACTAAAATTTACGCGAAACCTGCCCACCTCAAGGCCCACATGCGTCGGCATATGGGTGAGAAACCATACATCTGTACTTGGCCGGACTGTACTTGGAAATTCTCGCGATCCGATGAGTTGGCCCGCCACCGAAGATCACACTCCGGAGTCAAACCCTACAAGTGCAATTACTGCACAAAGTGCTTCGCTCGATCTGATCACTTGGCAAAACATAGGAAGGTCCACGAGCGCAGACTTATGGCTCTCGCTGGAAAGGAACGTCTGGGCCAGGCTTTGCCTGCTAGTGTGTTCAACGTCAGGCCCGGGCGCAAGCCGAAGAATCAAAATCTCAGATGATGTCAAAGAGAGGACTTAAAGAGCTAAAAATAGATAATAGACATGTTTTAGATAAATTGATTTTTATTACTGTTGCTCGTAAGTGAATGTAATTGTAGCGTAAGCATAACTTGTGATAAATACATAGATTGTACATTAACAAAATTGTGGTGTTTCGTGTTGACGGTTTAGATCACATCGGTTTGGTAGACGCTTCGTGGCTTTGGTTTGGGGGGACTTCTCAGTTGATTGTAGACTTCTATTAGCTTTCCACTTTTCGCTCCGGAGTAACTTTCGTATCTGTCAATGGCTGCGGCGAGTAGCTCTTCCACAAGATACGCTTTGTTCTTCGCTACGAAATTTGGCTGAAAGGGGATTCAAATTTGATATTCTTTCCGTTTGGGAGTAGCACTTATTGAAAAACAAAAATTGATTTTTACTCATGACAGATACATGATTAATAAATTAAGGAGCCAGGACCCACAATATCTTAATTCTGATTTATTTTGAAAAGGCAGTTAATTCCTTCATAGTCGGCCCATGATTATTAGTCTCTTTTGAATTAACAACATTTTAGGGCAAATTGGTTGAACAGTCTACGACTCCGAACCAGTGGGCCAAAGCAATAGACGGAGCCCACGATGGCGTACGCAAGTGATGATGAACCTCAGCCCACTTAGCGTGCGAAAGTGGAGACAACTGCTGAAATATCGTGCCAGCTGGAGACACATTTTGGCTGAGGCTCAGGTCCACCCTGGACTGTTGCGCCACTAGAAGAAGAAGAAGGGTTGAACATTTTCCGCCTCAAAATGAGAATTCAATCCGTGCCAGCTGGAGACACATGTTGGCTGAGGCTCAGGTCCATCCAGGACTGTTGCGCCACTAGAAGAGGAAGGGTTGAACATTTTCCGCCTCGAAATGAGAATTCAATCCGGGCCAGCTGGAGACACATGTTGGCTGAGGCTCAGGTCCTCCCTGGACTGTTGCGCCACTAGAAGAAGAAGAAGGGTTGAACATTTTCCGCCTCAAAATGAGAATTCAATCCGTGCCAGCTGGAGACACATGTTGGCTGAGGCTCAGGTCCATCCAGGACTGTTGCGCCACTAGAAGAGGAAGGGTTGAACATTTTCCGCCTCGAAATGAGAATTCAATCCGGGCCAGCTGGAGACACATGTTGGCTGAGGCTCAGGTCCTCCCTGGACTGTTGCGCCACTAGAAGAAGAAGAAGGGTTGAACATTTTCCGCCTCAAAATGAGAATTCAATCCGTGCCAGCTGGAGACACATGTTGGCTGAGGCTCAGGTCCATCCAGGACTGTTGCGCCACTAAAAGAAGAAGGGTGCAACATTTTCCGCCTCGAAATGAGAATTCAATCCGTGCCAGCTGGAGACACATGTTGGCTGAGGCTCAGGTCGATGACTCAGCCTTACTGCACAGTGGAGACAACAGTTTGTAGTTGACCGACGTATATAATATGGAAAAATGCACCAAACTGTAGCAGCTGTGTTCTGGTTAGCGGTGCTCAATCCACGCCTTTCAACGTGGGCGATGGACTTTGCAAAGGGAGCGCCTTGACACCTCTCCTGTTCATTATATATATGGAATGCATGTTGCAACGCATCCGAGGTGAGGAGTGTTGCACATTGGGAGAGTTGAGGGTAACTCGTCTCCTGTTTGCGGATGACTTAGTTATCCTCACATCCTTCAGATGGAACTGAAGATCGCACTAGATAGGTTTATGGCCGTATGTGCCACTCCAGTGGAGACCCATGGAGTATAGGGAATTGGACGCCGTGGTTGCCATTGGATATTGGAGGAAGAATTTCGCTAAAGACACACAAAGTCCTTGTAAGAAAAATTGTGGAAGAAACCCACGTTCATTCGATTAGATTAAAACTCAGGAAAAGAGTATTTATCACTGGTGTTGTTGAATGATTTCTTCCAAATTCTACGCCAACGAGTTATAAAAAGGTCGTCTTTTTGAAGGGTTCTTTCTCCCATGCCTCTAAACGAAGAGGATATGGTCATGCCAGACTTCAGAGAATTCCTTCTCCTTCTGGATCTCCGACTGGATGGCGCAGTTGGTTAAGTGCCTGCCCTTGGTTAGTGGGGTGCTCGGTTCGAATCCCAGTGAAAGCAAAGTTAATGCGCTTTTATCTGGTTTTCAAATCTGGTCTAGGCACCATTTGCCGTTGGGATTAAACTAATTAGTAGTCCGACTGTGGGTATCAAAATGGACCAACAGGTTCTAAGTGTACAGGTCAATCCACTAGCAGCCCCTTTCTCTACCCTACCTCCCTACCACTTCTCCTTCTTTGCGTGAGGCTGCAGTTCGATATGCTCCTTGTACACTTTAGACCCGAGTGTCCTCTAGGTGTTGGAATAATTTTAAGAGAACAAACAATGACCATTGCTTTTTCAGGACATAGATTTGATTCATAAGAATTTCACATTTTATTCTATTGTAAGACAGGACAGGCAAGCAGAATAAACTACCACTTGGGATATGCAAACATACACGCTCCATATTTGGTCGATTGAAACGTTGCGAGCTGAATACTGGAATTATATTATAAAGTCTGTCTTTTTATATAACAGATGTTCATAGTGGAAGTTCACCGAGAGCTATCGTGCCAATACACCATGAAGGGTGAGCCCGGTGATTTCTGTAATATGACAGACTACACAAACGTCAACGATCAATAATAAATATGAATTTTCATGAGTTTCCACTGCACATTTATTTTTTATAGCAAAATTGGCGAGATTAGGCGAACAAACAAACCGTTACCTGCGTCACTGGAAAAGACCACACGCCCTCGACAATAATCCCACTTGCGTATTAAAATGATTTGGGAATGGCAGTGGTCAGAGTAAATAATATCACCAAATTCAAATCAGTCCTGCTAATGGCTGTTTAGCATTTGGGAAGGTAAGGTTCATCCTGAATAGTATGGATTGTACTTGGAAAAAAGTCCATAAAGTGGCCAACGTGCAAACTCACAGAGACATTCAGTGTCAGTGTCAAAGATTAGACAAAGCGATTTACATACGTAGTGTCGAGCACACACGTGGGGAAGGACTTTAATCAAATTGATGAGCGTATGTTACAAAATGTCGTTTGTTTAGGACAGTCTCCACCTGAAGCAGAAGAACACATCCCATACGCCCACATACCTTGAAGAGTTTGAGATCAAGATGATTGAAACTTACACACTAGGCATTTAGAACGTAATTCTCCCTGAATCAATTAGATTGTGTTGCACAGAAGAATCATTAACCTAAACCCCATCCTAAACTTCCCATAATTTTATTTTCCATGAGTATACTCACATCAACAGTGACATCAGATGCTGGCTTGATAGCATGTTGTGCCAAAAATAGATCCCTCAGAAGAATCTCCACACTTAGCCTAAGCGTTTCATTCTTCGCCAAGATCCCACAACTCTCCGTCAGAGTTAGGAAGTGTCGACAAAAATTCACCGTCGATTGTGTCAGATTAACAAATGTGTCGCCTGTGATCTGAGACTTCATGTTAATGCCAAGCTTCTCCATGTCGCGCAGAAATTTCTTCACATTCGGCTTGGTTTGCAAATTGTGTGGTTGCCATGAGTCTTCGGTTCGACCGATAGTTTCTAACAAACGGTATCTGGACTCATCGATGATCTGGTCAAGAGTGTTGCGCAAGAGTCCTTCCACGTGATACGAGAGATCCAAACCAATTTCTGTCAACTGGAGGGAGAGTGCTTGTGAGGAAGGCATTAAAATGTTTGAAAGGGAAGTTTTACCATTGAGCAGGGTTCTCGAATACTCTCCACAATCTTCGCAACGTTTTCCAATGGAACTCCTTTGGTCAAATAGTGTTTGATCAACTGTCCAGCGAAGTATTGTAGCTCAGCGTTGCACCAGACTATCAAAGCTGTAACGATCAAATTAGATACCATAGCCTTAACCATCAAGGGTGTTCCTTATACTCACAACTAACACAGGCCGACTCTTCACCGAAGGCAAGTAGAAATTCGGTCACAACTTGTGCCATATCTCGGAAGAATATCTGTGAAATGTCCTCGTTGCCACGGCGAGTTTCCCGCTGCGAGGCACGAATGGTGACAGTGCTCACCCTGAGCAATGTTGCACATGCTTGTCTCTCACGCTGCATTTCGACAAGAAGTTTGAGTGGTTTCCGAGACAATCCCAGAGCCAGGGGAAGTGATCGGTTCTGGCAATTTGACAGATCCTGGATCAGCACATTGACCAAGCTCGTCTTCAACTTCCTTATTTTTCCTGAGATCTCAGCAGCATTCCAAAATGTCGCATCCTTCTTGATGTAATCCTCGGACTTTTGAATGAGTCCCAGTGCGTCTTCAAAGTGTCTTTGAACAATGAACGCCTGTATCTCATCAGGAGCTGACGACAACCAATCTGGGCCCCAGTTCTCAACCGGAGTGCCACTCTCCTCTGTGGGACTTAGCTCGCTTCCAATCGATTTTGAATCCGTTGTTGAAATTTGCTTCTGAGGCTTTGGCGGCTGAGGTGCTGGCCCTTTCTTGTGTTGCTTGGAGGTTTGATTAAATTTGACCGCAACTTCAAATTTCTCAATCCACTCATTCTGTAGAAAGGGAAGCATGAGAAACGGACATCATGGCGATACGAAGACATACCTTTCCCCCTGGCGTCACACATTGCAGGATCTTGGATCCATCCGGTGTGATGATGTTAATTGCATTCTTTACACCATCCAAATCCTTGATGTTTATGACGGCGATTTTTCGTGGATCGTACTGTGTGACAAATTCGAGGCGTCTGAAATGGAGGACGACTTTAATTTTGTTGGAATTGCCTTAATCGAATACTCACTTGTCATGTTTGACTTTGCACACAATCAACGCGTCGTTAAAGAGAAAGAAGAACACCCTCTGAATTGGTCGATAATCATTTGAGTCGAGTTCAATCAAGGCACCTTCATGAAGAAATGTTTTCCCATCCAGATCGCCCTTGTAGCCTTGCACCATCTCCTTCACAGTCTTCGCCGCGTGTTGACTGTGCAAATCTTCAGTTTCGTCATCCACACTTGCCTCTTCACTCTCATTGCCCTTTGTCTTCGTGCCTTCAGCAAGTGAAGACAAGATGTTTCTCTGTTCGATCAGAATGTGGGACAACTGATACATTTCCGACTCGAGATCTATTCAAAGAGAACTCCCGATGAGGAAATCACTTTTGCTACTAGTCGTGCAAAACTTACGTGAAATCTCCTTAGCAGTCTCGATAAATTGCATATAATTGGCGTAGACATGTTTCTTGAGGGAGGATGAGGTTTGATCACTATAGGTCTGAATTTTCGACTTTCTCTGCTGCAGCTCCGAGGCTCCAACACATTCCTGAACCAACTGATTGACATCTGAAAGAGTTCCGAAGCAATTGAACACATGGAATACACTTTAATTTTTTCTTTCTGCTCACATTTATCAACATTAAATTCTTTTTTATCGAACTCCTTTAAATCGGTCATCTTTTTTGTTGATGTTTCTGAAAGTCACTCCCCGAAATGTTATCATCTGTCACTGAAACGTTCTGTCAGACGTCACTTACGTTACGTCTGACAGACGCTAATCCCTTGTAATTCCATGGTCCAGTCGACTGGAATGTTTTGATTCCTTTTTGACAGCTCAACACGCGAAATATTTGTCTTTTAAATTTCATCGTTTTTGCCATAAATAAGAGAAAATAATAGTTCTTTAGTGAAAATGTTAAACAAACTTCTTCTAAATAATCAGGTAAGAGTAGTCAAATGTGCAGGAAATGTGATCAATTACAGACTTTTACATCACATTCTCAGATAATCAGCAACAAGAAGAAGATTCAGCAAGCTCGAGTGCAGACCATCAATAAGTTGGTACAAAAGATACGAAAGCTAAAGGACCTGAGCAAGAAGTACCCTGACAAGGCGAATATCAATTCAAATCTGACGAAGATACCAATAATTCTTGGTTGTGTTAAGGTTTGTAGAACAATTTGGTTGGGATGCTATTGTGGTGGTCCACTACTCAGCGGCTTTTGTTACAGAAGTATAGCTAGATTGGAGTGCAAGTTGAGTTGAACTATAAACACATCGGCTCTCTCGCTAACATCTTAAAAGAGAGAAAAGCTCTTTTGCAGTGCCACAGTGTCTTATTCAAGGTTCCCCCACGTGGCGATGAGAGCAGATGAGCTGCGTATGCCAGACTTGCGAGTCAACACGTGCATTTTAGTGAAAATCTGGTAATACCCCAGAAATACTTTCCATGTACAGATCGAAAGACATTGTTCTTTGACATGTCACTTTTGTTCCATCAAGTGTTTTGGATTTAACTCTCAGAGTCCATTGGTTATTCACATCAGTAGTTAGACCCATACTGCTATGTAGTCGTAATATGGTGTATAGAGTGCAGTGGATGACAGGATATATCAGCGTAGCCCAGACAACCCCCTGCGTCTATCCCAACGAAAGACTTAATCGATTTAATCCCACCGAAAAAGTACTTCGTTCTGGACACTCCACTATGCTAATCATCATCCCTAAGACATTTCCTTAATTGCTGCCTATCTCTCAATGTGGTGGCCAAGGGTTGAGCATCCAACTAGTGTGAGTGCCGAGACGTTCCAGAGAACTGTGAAGCGGACGAACTCATTGGAAAGGATACTAGCTCCGTACTCATTCTGAATGGAGACCTATCATTCATTCTGAAAACAACTACTGAAGCTTGAAACGCTTGCTTATGTAAATCGTAGATAGTCTGATGGCACAGAATGATTCACCACTAGACAACTATGAACTACTCCTGATGTAAAATGCTCACACAGCGGAATCTCAGAACTCTCATCGGCATCAGCGGCACTGCGCCATTAAATTTACGTCACTAGATAAGGCCTTGCATACAATGAGTCTAACAAAAACAATTGTAACTCCATTCACTGCATTACATACAAAGATTCTCCTTACATAGGCTATCGCCGAAAAGTGGAATCAATATCTAATCTGTTCTTATTGATTTTACAGAAACTCAAAGCTGGAGATATCATCAGAAAGGTTCTCACTCTACACAAGAAACCTGCTGCTGTCCTCACAAACGGCCAAGCAAAGCCCGAAGATGTGGCAGTAGCTTTGCTTGCTACCAACAAAATAATTGATGACATAACGTCTGTGTTAAAACTCACTCTTCACTTAAACGACACAAATCCAGGATGGCAAAACGAAATCATGGAGCTGAGCAAAAAGAAGAGGTTCCTATTGAAAAACGCCGAACGGAAAAAACAAAGAAAATCAGGAAATAGTTTCAAGAACCCATCACCAAAGAGCAACAAGCCTGCATGGAGGGAAGAGAACGTGGACATTGATTCCACAGAAAGCACAAAGGCTATTGAAGATTTTGTACCAACTAATCCGTGGAAAGTAGAACCGGTGGAAAAGGTGCTTATTGAAACCGCTTCGGAACCCGTCATAAAGACTCCCAAATCAGTATCCAAATCGCGCCCCGAGAAACGGAAAACAGTGAGGACCCCAGAAACAAGGGATGACAGTCCACCAGATTCACCATCCCCTATGGGCCAAAAAATTGTCACAACGGTCGACTCTTTCTTTTTCACGACATCAGGTGATAACTACGTGTCGTCGGTTGCCTTCAAAGAGAAACAACCTGAGGGACCTAATGACGGTCTGGACCGCCGTGAGAGGAGAAAGTACCAAAGGAGATCTCATCAAAGTGATGACCGCCGCATGAAGCCGACATATAACAAACGACGAAGTGACGAGCCGCACCGTTATTCGGGGTTGAAAGAGAAACCATCGGAAAGACAACAAGGCCTCCATCCCTCGTGGGCAGCAAAACAGAAAATGAATCCGGCCGGTGTTGAGTTCAAGGGGCGTAAAATCAAATTCGGGGATGACGGCACCGAACAAAATCTGGGAAAATCCCCCGAAAAGCGTCTTAAAAAACCACACACCCCAGCGCAAACAGCAGATCAGAATTCCGAGAAACTGCATCCATCCTGGGCAGCCAAGCAGAAACTGAAACCAACGATCACCGAGTTCAAGGGCACCAAGATTACGTTCGATGACTAGATCAATAAAAAAGTCTATGTGTAGTTAAACAACGGTGTAAATTATTGAAACAAAATTGGGTTCTAAGGTCTATATTATTAGCTTAAGCCCTGTTGGTATATGGGTCTATGTTAAGCTTCAACTTTTGGCTGGAAATGTCCCCGGATCATGTCTCGCTTGATAAGCCGATCGACGTCCACCTCAGGGTACTTCTCTTTAAGCAGATCTAAGCTCAAGTTTGGATTTCTTCGGAGCAACATCATCACATGGTTACGGGAACGGCTGGAAAGAAATCAAGTTAGTTGCGGGAGTAGTTTGGAGCATAATTCCTTACTTCTTAGCCTTTCTCTTTTCATTGTACAGCTTCTCACGGTAGAGCAGCAAGAACTTCTTTACTGCTCGCCCACTACATCCGATTGGTTGCTGCTTGATCCACTTTACGTTCATGTGTGGGGGCAGAACATGCTCCTTTGCTCTAAATTAAACCAATCGCGAAATGAGTTCAAATTAAATCACATAGAGCAGTAGACGACTTACTTGTAATAATATTTGATACCCAATGGATTATCGACCAATCGACCTGGACGTTCCCCAGTCACTCCAGTTTCCAGCAGATGATAGGCCTTATTGCGTTCACGAACAACTTTTTCCAGATTCTCCATTGAAATCTCAACCTACACGAAATGAATATTCAATCATTGGACACATTCAAACACTGCCTTATTCCGTTACCCTATCTAGTCTCTCTGGGCTTGGGAACAGCTGCATTTTATCATTACATTCATGTTCCATGGTTAAAAGCATATTCTTCTCCTTAAGTAAAATATACCAGAGTTGATGCAACTCTGTGTTGGATTTGATTCGTAGCTCTTCCTTTCGCCATTCACGACCGCATTTGACGATGTTCTCGCCCCAATTTTCTTTTTTATCGAAGAATTCCATCAGATCGCGTCTGGAGGCGGTTGTATGGAACAAGCTGATAGAAGGGAGCATTTGCCTATTTCTGGTTTATACATTGGACAATTTGCTAATGAGTTGCATGGGATTTCTTTCATAATACGAACCTAAGCATTGGCGGAGAGCTGGATTCGACTTTGATTGTTATTAATGAAAATCGATTACAAAGCACTCCAATACCTCGGGACATGCTACAAACTTTTGTTAGCGATGCCATTTTGTTGTGTAATTATGATGTCCTGGGTTTCGGTTTTTATTAAATAACTAAATATTTTTCTTCGAAAAGATCTCCATATGGGAAGGCACACCACAGTGACAGTTAATGTGACATACGGCTGTCAGTCAACCTAACTTGAAAAAACAGTGCTACCGATGTAGATTTCACGAACTTAGGGTTAGGTTACATTAGAACACGTGATTCAAAGTGAATTAATATTAATGTTCATTGTTATTATGTTATTTTAATATTAGACGTGTTTTATTAAAAACTCAGTACTCAGCTCAGCATTGGTTCTCAATGAAAAGCCCTTCGTCTCATTTTATTTTTCTGTGTTAACACTTGGTGCGTGTCCTTATTTTGATGGCATTAAATATCAAAATACGATTAATGCGCCTCTATATTTCATTTTTTGGTATCACATTTGAACCCATCAAAAACAACTTGAATTGAACGGTTCGAAAGGTTATCCCCCTTATTCTCTTAGTCATGTCACTTTGACAAATTTGTATTCTCTTAGTCACTTTATGTGACATTTGTCACTTGCACGACTATTGTGTGTATTCTCACTCACCTTCGACAGGGACCGTCAAAGACACCACAGCAACAATAGGCTTTACGACCAAGCACGCATCATCCCCCTGCCACAGTATATGGTGACACTGTTCAGAAAGCAGCTACGAGAAACCAACAACCATCCTAACCAGGAAATAAGGAACCTGAGAAACACAACGCTACCTCAACTCGTTAAATCTGCTAAAGCAGAACTTTCCAACGACGTCGAACAACGAGCTGCATGGATTCTACCACAGCAGCTTGGTAAAATCGCTTAAATCACACTATATCCGATTTCTGAACCAAACCCATCCAAGAATTAAACAAATTATCAAATGTAACCACATGAAGACATACATCTAGCAGCTTATTTTGCCAACTAGGTGAATTTTTTTGGGAATTTGATTAGTTTTTTGTCACCTCACTTGAATTCAAGACTACAAATTTTGATGTGAGGTGGCAGAAAAATGCGAGGCGAAATTTTGTTACCTCGTCTAAGAGAATAAGGGGGACAGTTTATTCTCTACATTCCTAGTTCCTAGTATTCCTAGTACAAGCCTTCTATATCACTAAACGTGAAACATTAATCAACAACAAACTGTCAATAACAACATTTGAGTTAAAACTTACGTCTTTTGGCCTCACCACAAAATGCGACCGACAAAATCTCTCTATTTGATTTCACTTTCTAGTGAAATGTCACGCCTTCATCCGTCTTTGCGCAGATTTGGTCCAGTGATTGGGAGATACAATGCTCTGGGGGGGATGCTGGTTGAGAAAGAAAAAGAATGTGTCTTTGGGTACAGATCCATACCTACCTAGGATAGGCAGACACATTTTGTTGATATCCATCTGAATTTCTGTGTGTTGCCTTCATCAATCGTTTGTGCAAAAGGGATGTTGCGAAAAGCAGAAGGACAATGCATTCAACAGTTGAAAGGAGCTCGAGTGGAGTCAGTAGACAGCGATTTAAAACAAAACTCAGTTCAGCTGCCATGCACTTGTTTTCTTTTTTGTTTTTTTATTTATAATATTACATTAATCTTCTTTTTGTTTTTAATTTTGTTGTTGGTTTAGAAGTCATTACATACATGCACAAATTGCATAATAAATCAGATTAATCGTTTAAATGTATTTTTGTTATGTCTTGTTGCTTATTATTTAGTAATTTCCATCCATAAATGAACAAAAAGAATCGTATTTTCGTTTAACAATGATTATTACGTATGTATAAAAAATGGAAAAAAAAATAAAAGCGTAATGAAAAACAAAATCAGTTTTAGATCAGATAAATAGGAGAATAAAATACATATAATGCAAACGATATTCGCAAGTGGTAAACGAAGGGAAAATCAAAGCGACTTATGCAAGAGTCAGAGAGAGAGAGAGAAAGGGAGAGTATGTATAGATTTCTTTCTAAATTGTATTAAATTGTACAAAAAATCAAAGACCTTACATCTCCTCATATTTAAGACCAACAAAAAAAAATACATTTTACATTAATAAATACTTTATCATTTGTTATGAGCTAGAAACAATGTAAGAAAAAAGGGAAAGAAAAGAAAACGGAGGGTAGGAAACTTAAAACATGTTCTTATGCAGTGTTGTCTGTGTTTTTCTTTTTCTTATGTTTAATTATGGCGTAAGTATTACTTATTATTTTATTACTGATTAGCAAAAAACGTTAAAAAGCTAGTTTATTTATATACTCATACATGTATACATGTACGTAAAATGTGATTACATAAAATACACTTATAGTTGCTGCAATAATAACTTCTCACTTTTGTTTTTGTTTTGTTTCTAATGTATTCCTCATTCTTAATGCAAAGCACAGTAAATTTAATTTCTGATACCATTTTGTTGCACCACGGAAAGTAATAAACAAAAGGAAAAAAATATAAAATTACGTAGAGAAAGAAAGGAGAATAAAAGAAATTAACTATACTATTAATACTAATTTGCGCGCGGATATTGTGTGAGGATTACTAAAGATAGAGATTAAAGTTTCATTTAGTTTTCGATGTTTTGTTTTGATTTATATCATACATTAATATATCATTTCTAATTGAAGTTCTCACTTGAATCAAAGTGTTTGTCGAAGGTTCAGACAAAGCACGGAATTACTCAAGTGGGGGACTCGGATTGTGGAGATCTTCACAGTTCACAATTGTTGTTATCAGATTGTGATGAATGCAAACTTTCGATTCACAGAACTTCAATTTTCAAGAAGCTAACATTAAAACATTGGAAAGGTGCAAGTGCTGTAGAATAAAGTCTTGTGGTTAATTTCATTATTTCTTTAGAGCGAGATCAGCTAGGTAAACATTAAGTTTTCTTGTTCTATCCCTTCTTGCTTGTAAGCCTCTGATTGACTAATGGGAATAAAATAGCAATCGGACTGCATAACGTTTCAAATCCTTGAGAGGATTTAATTCGATCTCTTTTCTGAAAGTAACTTCTCATTCTGAGGAGTAAGTGCTTACAAGACCACAAGTCCAAGGGGGAAACTGGTCTCATTCCTAGGAATGAGTGATCACAAGACCACAAATCCAAGTAGGAAACTGGTCTCATTCCCAGGAGGGAATGATCACAAGACCACTGAAACTGCTGGTGGGTCTGACATCAATGAGATACCACAAAACCGTAACTACGCCGCATGCAAGTAAAAATTGAAATATGAAATAAGAAGTGGTGTTCGGTATGGTCGCTGGAATATGTACCTAAAATTAAGATACGTCAAAATCAATCAACTAACATCTGAGAAGGAACAAAAAAAAAGCCTATTTGAATTATTTCCATGCAAACAACGATAGGAGCAGAAAAGGTTCATTTTTGGAATGATGAAGATAGCCACAACTGCTATGAAGTCGAGCATATGAGAAATCAGGAATTTAAATTGTAGCTTTTCATACTTTATGAACCTCGCGTTTTGATTTTGATTTTTACGTCCCATCTGCTGATGCTGACTCTTTGCACTGTAGGCTCAAAGATGACATTTTAGGTTATATAAAAAAATTCAAGGTTTTTGGAAAGTGGTCTCTCTTAGAGAAAAAAAAATATCTTTCTAACAACTCATGCATTTTGTGCCCTTGCATATCGGGGAATTTCTACACCAAATCTTGCAGTTCACTAGTAATTGCGTATGGAATCTAGTTGACAGATCTCTAGCCGTTAATAACGGAATACATTGAAGTAAAATGTGTAAGCAAGCGACTGTGTATGAGGGACTTTGGATGAGCGTAGAGCGTATACAGACAACTCACCTCTGGCCTGAAGAATATTCGACTCCTAAAACAGTTGAGAAGGACCCCACCTTTCTTGGTGTGCGAAAATGGCGACTAGTAGCCAAAGATCGCGCTCTTTGAAGAAGCTAGTTGGTTGAGGCCCAGGTCCATCATGGACTGTAGCGCTAACTAAAGAAAAGCGCCTCATGAACTGGTCTGCTGTCTAACTAATGAACTGCTACGCTTCACACATTTAACAAAATCAAATAGTCACCAATCCTTTAAAAGACAATATGGACAAGAATAGAAAAAAGGGCAAAATACAAAAGCTAGTGAATTACAAAGTGAATCAAATCTAATTCATCAGTGAACTTCATTTTTCACAAACACAATGGAATTATGAAAATGATACAATAGCCACTCAATGCATCTTGATCGACATTCCAAATCTGTGTTTGTATGTTCGCAGTTCACTAGTATAGACAAAAGCAATCATTGAAGCAGACCTTTGGGAATGGAAAAGTTTCGAATCGTTAATTCGTATTTCATGAGCAAGCTTCAATGGGAAAACGACAATTATTTTCAATCAGATCCTAAGTCATTAATTTGTGAAACTTAAACACATTTAGTGAAAACATTTAATGACAGAGTGCTAGAATTAGATCCAAATCTCACATGTATTTTTGTATGGACATACACTTGCCTTATCTCATCAAGTGTATCCATAATGAAACTTCGAAATTGAAAATGAGATTTCCTCATTGTTTCGTTTGCATTTTACAAGCACTTGTTTGACTGCATCACCATGATGGTAACAAGTTGTTTTTTTTTTTGTCAGTTTTTCACAAATCTACATCATTTGCCTGCAAGAGCAAATGGTCTTGACAGAATGTGAAGTGAATCTTATGATGGATTGTGTGCAGAATTGTTGAGGGGTATGCGAAAGAATTCACCATGTTTTTAAGCCAATAAATAAGTGTAGTTTCATGAGTTTTTGTAGAGTAACACAATCATTGACCAAATACCGAACACACACGCACACACATGCACACACACATACACACGCACGAAACAGAGTTCTAGAGCACGAAAACGTCGAGTCTCATCATCTTTTCTTAACGTTCGTTTTTGTTTGTTTTCATTCCTCATTTTACAATTTTGTTTTTATAGTGATAAATGTTTTTTAAACCTTAACAATTGTGGTCTTACAGTACTTTACATCATCATCTTGGCCTAAACAAAATAATGTTAACACTTACGTAAAAAATAGTCATATTTCTTTAGAATTGTTTCATAATTATATTGTGTTTTTGTTTTTTGTTTTTTTTCACTTTTGTTCTCATGTTTAGATTCAATTATGTTTCATATCTAAGAATATATAATATATTTTATTTACTTGATTTTTGTTTTATAATCGTAAAAAATTATTTATGCCTAATATTAGTGATTTTCATTTTTTGTTTTGTTTTCTTTTCGTGTTTTTTCTTTCTTTGCTTTTTGAAGAAAGCAAAAAAAAAGAATAAAATAAAACTTGTAACAAAGTAGTGTTCGAAACGTTGTAACACAATGGTTAAGAAATAAGAATTAAAAAATAAAAATGTATATGCGTATTAATCTGTGCGGTTTGTTTATTTTTAGATCCCTTTGAAAAACAAAATAGTCGTTATCAGCTGTATGCGTACAGCCATTTAGAGTAAAATACCATTCGTTATGCTTTTTAACGTTCTCAGAAATAGACAAAGAGAGCGAGAGAGAGAGAGAGGAAAAAAATTGTTATAAAATCTTAGCGAAACTAAGCAAAATATTATTAATTATTTAAAAAAAAATTGTATGTTTCTTGTCTTGCAACAAACTTTTACCTCTGTTTCTTTTGTGTTTATTTTTTTTTTTCTTCTTCTCAATTTCTTTGCATCATGTTCTGTTGTTTCTGATACCCCATCATTCATTTTGTAAATATGTCATACTTGCATTGAATATTGTTTTGTTTTGTTTTTTTTTTTCTGCAATTACTTATTGATGTTTATTCGTTTTCGGTTGATTTTATTCTTATAACTTTCATGTTTAATTTTGTTTTATTTTCTTAATTTTGTTTTCAAAGTGTGTTAGTTTTTAAAGGAGTTCGCATCTGATTTTGCGATGAGGCAGTTTGTTGTTCTTGCGATGCTTTTTCCCCCGATGTTCCTTGTCCTTGCGGATCTCACGCACCAATGTGTAAAATGCATCATCGACACCCATGCGGGTTTTGGCAGATGTTTCAACAAAAGGAATTCCATATTGTTTGGCCACCTTTTGTGAGACAAGGAAAAAAAACGATTCGTTGGAATGCAAGGAAATACGACTTAAATCACTTCGATATTTACCTCTCTAGCTTGACCCATGTCTACTGCCCATGCCTGTAAATCGCATTTGTTGCCAACGAGAACCATAGGGACTTCTTCAGCGTCTTTGACACGTTTAATTTGTTCGCGGTATGTTCCTGTAAAAGAGTTAATTGAATTTAAATATGCATTAAAGAGGATACAGAGGAAGTTCAAACATGATTGAGATTGTATTCGGAACGATATGCTATGAATACGTTATGAAACAAAAATTGATGCTCGATAGTGGCAAGCATGTGCTCTCTGCGAAGCAACATAGCAAAAGTTTATCATAATGAAGTTAAGAAGACGATGCAAACACGAACAGTACGTGATGTACAGCGACATGAGACCAGCTGGCGTTGCATCCCTCCTCCAACGCCTAAGGAGGATGAGCCAAGTAGAAACGGCGGGCCCGAGCCAAATGAGCGCGCTGTGCATGCCCTACGTTAGGCGCCCCCTTGTTAATTTGTTGTAGCATAGATTGCACTTTGTCGCTTAAGATTACAGAAGAGTTCGTCATTCAATGCGTATCACAAAAAATGTCAAATTAGCAAATGTCCATCATCTCAAATGATGGACTTTTTTCTCTCTCATTCTCTGCTCATATGGAATCATATGAGCGCAACACACAGAAATTTACTCATCTGGCTTACAATATCCTACAAAGGTTGAGCACGATCATTTCTCGCATAAGCACCCAACAATGACCATGGGAATGGACACAGTAAACTATAAATTGTTCCATAGGAACAGAGATCTGAGTTTACTATTTTGAGATGTTTTCCTATGGAAATTTTTGAGTGACACGCGCAGATTTTTTTTCTGCACGTTTTGCTCAACTTCTTTGTGGGATTTTTTTATTGTGGCTCTTTTCGAACTAGTTACTAGTGTGTGGTGGGTCGACCCTGCAAGTAGAGCACATATACAACTTGGCTGCAGCCCGAAATCATCGACTTTGATCCGATGGGATAATGCAAAGAGGAATCTCAACGAATTTGGTATCCAATAATGGAATGCTAACTTGGTTAAGGCACACGACCATCCCGGACTGTACCATTACACAAGGAAGGAGAAGATCAAGCTCCCATCGGTCCAGCAGGAATTCGTGTTCGTTCAAGGGCTTTTATTAAAGAACTGGACGTTGAAGCCGATTTTGTAAGCAGAATTGACGAGATTGTGTAGAATTCCAGCACTGATAGCTTGTATCCTCTTAATTGTCCAACATTGTGAAAATTTCGCAACCACTCATTATGTTCATTGCAGCGAAACTGTTTCATGCAACATCACATGTTCATATAAGGAGGAAGTCGCCCAAAACATGGCGCAGAACAGAACGATCTTATATCTATAATCTACGGATTCCTCCAGTCTGAGCAGGGCACGTGCTTATGGGTTCTAAAATGTTTGCAACTGCAACTACAATTCAATTTGTTGGATTGCTGAGCAGAGGAGAAGTTGTGCGTGAGTTCGGAGGTGTGGGCTTAGGATGGTAAAGGTAAACAAATTGTATCGTTTTCAATATAAATTAAGTTTTTAATAAATCAAATAATTCATAATTATCCAGAATCGACGATCACTTGGGTAAGGTAAAGCGTTTAAGACTTTATTCTAACTAATTTGAATATATGCTTAGCTTTTGGAGAAATGTTTTTTCCTACTGCACTATAGAACAGCATGGAAAGATGGACTCACAAAATTCCCAATATCTCCGAATTGCAAAAATGTGCAGATATTTTTTTTTTGTCTCCGATTAAGGTACAAACTAAAAACAAAAATATAGGGAACATAAACAAATCTTCCATTTTAATTTGGGCTTAAGGAGAAAAACAGCTACTGAAGATGTGCCATAATCTTTGTTAGTCAAAACACAATAAAACACATCGTACAGTATAATATTGGCTATATAACTTAATTTGTGCGGTTTGCTAAGAGATGGCGTAACTTGTATTATTCCATTGGAACATGCGTTGGAAATCTACTGTCATTGCACGTAATTTCAGTATATGTCATTCATTTAAAGCGTAAACAACAATCACTTTTTTTCATTCAAATATGGCGAACTTTTTGCCTGAAACAGTGTTTTTTAATATGAAGAAAACTGTGCTGAAAGTTATCGTATTTTGGTGGAAGTTTATGGTGAACATGCGCTAGCTGAACGAACATACCAAAAGTGGTTTGCACGATTTAAAAGTGGTCATTTTGACTTGGCCAACCAGTCAAATCAACGGCAAAGCAGAATATCCATGGCGCGAAGTTAATGCTCTGTATTTGGTGGGATCAGGAGGGTGTGCTGTATTATGAGTTGCTAAAACCGGGTGAAACCATCAATGGACAACGCTACCGAACATAATTAATCCTTTTATGTGACCAGACACGAGCCAATAATTTTCCATCCTGACAACGCTCGGCCCCACGTTGCTGTTCCGGTTAAGAACTATTTGGAAAACAGTGGATAGGAAGTTTTACCCCACCCACCTTATAGCCCACCTTGCCCCTTCTGACTACCATGTGTTCCGGTCGATGCAGAACGCCCTCACTGAAATACGGTTCACATCAGAGCAGAATATCAAAAATTGGCTTGATTCATTCTTGGCGCAGTTCTTTTGGGATGGGATCCACAAATGTGCCAGAAAGATGGGACAAAGTCAAAGCTTCAGATGGGCAATACTTTGAATAATACTACTGTACATGTTTTTCTTAAATAAACATTCAAATTTTGGAAAAAAAAACACATGAATTAATTTATAGGCCCAGTACTATCATTTTTTGCTCAGCACAAATCTTCAGAAACCGATTCAATTTCAAAAAAGTTGGACCGGGTACTTTCCAAAAAACAAACCCCGCAAAAATGTCTTATGTTGTTATTCAAGCGCTTCAAACTGCACGTGGTCTAAGAAAAACACTCAACTTTACCCTGTCAATGTGGGCAATTGGTTTGACAGATTGTCTCGGTGTTTTGTTTTTCTGATAGCTACGGCATCTTACTTGGCTGAAAACGGATCAAACGGATCAAACAAAACGTGTTAGATTCGATAGCCAAAAAAACGTTTTCTATTTGTACACACACCAAGCGAAGGAGAATGTAACAAAACAAACCGTTTTGTTTTCTTGTTTCGATTGGTGTGCGTTGAAATAAAACAAAATGTTGTTCAACATGTGGTCGGGCTCAGACGATGAAGTTCTGCCTGTGTTATATAAAATGTCTCAAAGGAAGTAGCAGAGAGTGGTGGATTCATCGAAATGCTGAGGATGCGATAATAAACAATTCAGAACTTATGCTGAAAATGTAATAATTTCACTATAACACGGATTGTAACTGTTGACTATTTTCTGTAATGGGGAGTGTACGATAGCTTGAGCGCCAATAGATCTTAAATGTATTTTGAAGAGTGGCGAAAAACTAGCATTTTTTACTATTGGGGGGGACCATTTCACCCCTTTTAGGGGCAATTTTAGAAAAAATTAATTAAAATGGGAAAAATATATTAAAAAACAACCGAAACACTTATAATTAAGTGCTATTCTGGATTTGAAATAGCACTTTGCTAGAAATTTGTTCTTCAATACAATGTACATCCATTTATTCATGCGAATAGTTTTTGAATAATTGGCATTCGTACTCAAATTGGTGATACAAAATGAAAAAAAAAGTTTAAATCAATGTTTTTCAAAATTGTGAAATGATGTCCTAAATTTGGCTTATGAAGAATGGGCTAATTTCCTAAGCATCATGATAAGTTGTAGAATGCCAATAAGGAGATTTACTCAAGATACCTAGATCAAAGGATGCACACTGGGTGGTGGGAATAAAACACATGAGTCAAGTGTTGTTTTTTTTAAAGGGATCAACTGCTATGAATGAGAAATTTCCTCAAAGTAGGTTCTTTCTCTTTCCTCTTGACGTTTGAACACATTTAAGGGTGAGTGCAATGCATATCCAATAATGTTAATGTTTTTTCAACAATCAAACGCAAAAAACAAAGTGCATACTATAATTCACAACGTTTCGGTGGCACATGTTATATGTACTTTGAGGAACCTGTATGGATTCGACTTTCATAATGGAGGAGTTATAGTAAAAACTAAGCAAATATTTCTTCGATCCAAGTTGGATTTGGTGAGGACCTTGGGATTCATAGATCCACAGTTTGGTAAGTGCTGAGCTAGATGGTCAAAAGCAAATCTTTGGATGAAATTTTTTCCTCATCGATTGAGAGAAACTAAACAAGAATGGCAATGTACCGTGAGTACCTGAATCGCAGGAGTGCTTTTTTCTTTTCATTCTTTCAATTTTCTTTCTGATTTGAGAGCCGATCAAGTTTATGCTATGGATTTTTTTAACGCAACTTAATTTGACAAATTAATGTTCATGTCAAGTCAAAAATCGTCATCACTATTTTCAGATTTCTGTTTTTAGGGTTGAAGCTTTATCCGTTCAAGTCAGAAATGAAGTATGATAGAGATGCCCAACTTCTATCTCTCTTGCCCCTTAAAATTTATGACAACCATTTTTTATATCGTTTTTTTTTAAGCCAAATTGACCAATCACAGAACGGCATTTTATAACTGTCAAAAAGTCACTGAAATTCGTCGATGGACTAGGGGTCATTAGCTGTGAAGTTGCGCATCTCTATAATACTTCATTTCTGGTTCAAGTATTCCTCTTCCGGAAGAGTTTTAACTTTGGACTCTCTCTCTAACTCTCTCTTGCCTCGATACATCCCATATTTATTCGCACCAAAATGGAAATAACACAGCTGTCAAAATATGTAAGTGTGAGTGGAGTTTTTTTCACACCAGACGGACAAAATGCTGAGGGAATACTCACACTAAATTTTTATTTGCATCACCCAGTGGCTCTTTGAGAACGTCAGTAGTCGAAACTAAAAAAAAAAAATAAAGATCAACCGCTACAGCTATCGATCGAGGGATCTTGCCAGTGTCATCGACAGACGAACTAACTAACTGATTCAGTCAACCTTAATCAAAAAACTAACAGATCGTGCGACTCTATAAGTACACCTTAAAATCATATTGGAATGGCACAGACCGTGCGAACTCACAGTTATACAATCGAAAGAGCATAGGTCTGTCTTGTACACACAACATGTGCAATTTCGAATTCGTTTTGCAATTTCAGCTTTCACCAGCAATTTGATGCATCAGGCAACCTTCTTTTGCACTAAAAGTCTGAATGTGTTTGTTATTGCCTGCATCACAATGTACCCACTTCACATTAATTTTCGGTTTCATTTGATTTGCAATCTAGATAAACCTAGCAACGCACATATTCAAAAGAGAGTCTATGCATGCCTCCAAGCCCTTCATTTCGAGCAAAAAATGAATCCAAACGGAATAACTCACATTTGAAATCGGCATAGCAAAGCAAGCATGCACTTGAATACATTTGAAACAGGAGTTAATACATAGTGTGCCAGACTCAGAAGTCGGTAATTATAAAACCAAGCAAACAGAAGATAATCAGCAACAGCAAACAGCCATGCAGACAAAGCACAATTACTTACCTATATCTTCAAAAGATTTGGCACTATTCACTGCGAACACCAAAAGAAATCCTTCACCCGTTCGCATATACTGATCCCGCATTGCTGAGTATTCCTCTTGTCCGGCGGTGTCCAAGATATCGAGAAGACACGTTTCACAATCTGCAATAAAAACAAAACATAAATAAATATGTACATAGTATTAAAATCTCAAACTTTCAGTCGGCAACAATGCGGGTAATAAACAGAGGCTAGATAGAGTGTACATCGTGTGGTGGTTGTTGTTTTCTGTTTTCCACGGCACGGCTCGAGGTGGCCAGAAATGAAATGCAGATGTAGTCAACATCTATATCTTTGACTTTGTTCGGTGATAAGATTAATTAATTAGAGATATTTTTTTTTCTGTCGTCAGCCCCTTCCCCACGAATGGGGTGGATGTAGAGCGGCAACCGCAGTCATGGCTTTTTTATTTTTGCAAAGAATCAAGAAAAAGGGAGAAGAAGCCAGACGGCAACAATAACAGCAACCACGACAGAACACTTAATTTGTAAATATTGTCTTAATAAGCGCCGGAGAATGAGTATTAGATGAGTAATATGTAAAATATGCTGTGGGCTGTACGAAGTTTGGTTCGGTTTGGTCAGCCGCGCTGCTCTCGCCTTTAATTAATTCCAATAAAATTTAAATGAGAAAACAAAAGGAACAAATATGATGAAAATGGAATGAGAACAGAGAACAAAACAAAATAAGACAAAACCCCACACATGAAACTTGTCAACTGAATGCAGTTGATCATGGCAGAGAACAAAGGGAAGCAAAAACTTGAACTAAGGGTGGAGTGTAGAGTTTATCTCAATTAAAGAATTCAGATCGAAGGGATAGAGGCGGGGGGATGTATGAAATCATTGATGCAAATGTACACAGGCTGAGCTTTGGACTTGGAGCTTAGAATGACCAGTCATTGAGGACCATTACGTCATTACTGTTTTATTGTTTTCAACTCTGATCGTTAATTGTATTTATTCGGTGACACTGTTTCTACTTTGATCTTTAACTCTATTTATTCAGTTTACAGCAAAATGGTGCAGGTTCAACATCGTAGCGTGGGTGGGTGGGACGCCGTCATTGATTGCTAACGTGATCAACGTAACTGTGAGTCTTTAGATTTGGAAAAGGTGCTGTGTTTTCTTTTAGACCTAGATAGATGATACAGGCGTGGGAAGATTAAACTGCCTGGCTACAAAGAACAGTCACAATAAGAGCGCATAATACCCTTGGACTACCTCGGCGATAAGCTGTAAGGTTCTTTCTAATATGAAAACACATTTGCGGCTAGGAGAGCGCAACTAAATCTAATAATTAGGCCCCCACGATAATTTTGTTCGAATGTATATACGCTACAGGAGTAGAGAACTCATTATACCGGTCTCTGTAAATTCTGTCAATGGTCATCTCGTTGAAGTGTCATCTTCATATCGACCATCTCGCCGTTGGGAGATGATGATCTGCAATATAGACAGATAGAAGAACAATGTTAGAGACGAGTTAGAAACCTAACCTAGGACTGTCCTTGTCGTCCGGCATCATTTGCTGAGAATGTCCTGTGAATAAACGCTTGTTTGCACACACCTTAATTTTGAACCAGTACCTGCCGTCCAATTTTGGTCATTCTATTGGTAGGGCGTTCTTTTGTGGATTGACATTTTAAACTGCTTCAATCCAACGGAGGATTAACAGTTTATTCATTGAAATTGTGAACAAAAGTGGGATCAAAAGTCGTAACATTTCGAGAAAAAATATGCTAATGAGAACGATTCGATGTTCGTTTGAACTTTAGATTGGTGACAATTAAGTAAGCAATTACAGAGAGATCTCAAAGCATCAAATTATCTTATGTAATGTAATTTCAAGCACTTTATTAAATCAAAGTGGAGAAACGGAGCCAGGGAGGAGGTAAGAATTATAGACAAGACTTTGAAATCATATGCTTTCAGCGCTTGGATTGGCATGAAACAAATGGCACAGGCATTTACGGACTCAACCGCTTTAGGTTTCAGGAAGTTCGGTGGTACTAAAAATCTTACCACAGTTCATTCTTTGGAATTTGGCTAAGTATTCAAACGAACATTTAACACTCGCTTAACTAATTGCCACTGAATGCCAAGCGACCAGCCGTTAGGAACTCAGAAAAACATTCGAATCACTGATGTTACTACTTGGCTCTGATTATGGAGCCACTTTACTCAGAAACCTTATACATAAGTATTGACAAATACGATTAATTCTTTTGTAGTGAGAAGCAGAAGGCTTGCACATCCGCTGTACAATTGGCTGCGGTGTTTCTCTGCACGGCGATCTTGTCTAGAGATTAACGACAAACTGTAACCAGCTGAGAAAATGTCGATTTTGCATGTTGATGTCGTCTTGTCTATCTTAGAAAATGCAGATACAACATTCCATAAAGCCCTGCAAATTTCTAGATGCCAGAATGACCCATCGACGATTAAGAAGTCTCTTTGTTTGACTTAAGTTATGCTTGGTTCTTGGAGTAGACACCGCATCCTAATGCCGCTTCTGTCTTGGAGACGTTAGTGAAGAATTAAACGGCGTTCTTGAAGAGTCATTATTATTATAACTAGCTCATATCAATTACAAGACATAAATTTCGCGACCAAACCAATGATCGAATGGAGACGTCTTCATCTTTAATTATGGGGATCATATCCCACCCACTTGTGGTCCGTCCCGGTCCGCTTGTGGGGTTCGCCGATCCGACCTCATGAAATATCGGCAGGCCTCCTTTTATGGAACTTTGTGGATCCTGCTGTCATACGTAGCATCTCAGTTGTCGTTAATTTACCTTCATCCTTTTTGTACGCTATCCAACATCGTGAACCGTATGCGATCGGCGAACCGAACATTTATCGAACACAGAGTATGGCTGAGTTTTTCTGCCACTTTATCCACCCTACGCGACCGCGTTCCTTGGCTAGTAGGAGCTGATATAGGCGAGATACTCGGTCTTTTTCTGGCTAATGTGGTACTCTTTTTAGGGAAGTTTGATTTAATCATCTCTTATGATGGCGATAAAAATATCGAGACAGCATTCACATGATCATATGCAATAGACGCGGGTGAAAAGAATATGGGAAAACTTTAAAGCAGAGAATAATAACCTCCAGAAAGATCAAAGGAAGACTAAAGATTGAAATGCCATGAAGGTGTTTGGCTCGCATCTATGACAAGTGTGGTTTCCTGTCCACATCCGACCAAAATCATACAATGGATCATATTTGTTACATGGCCAAGATGTTAAGAGAGTTTCAGAAATCACATTGATGTTTATTCGGGAAGGTCTTTATTACTTGGCTAGTACTTTACAAAATCCAGCCAGCACAGAAAATAGGAATCTCATAACCTTTAGATTGCCTACTATTTCAATGGACAACTCTTAATAAGCCATTGTTTCATACCACTTGTTGATGCAGCCAAAGCTTACACTATTAGCCATTTAATTACTTATGGAATTGCTTTACATTATGTTTACATCAAACTTCACAGGAAATGATTCGTAATGTCAGTCAAAATGACGCCATATCCGGTGCTTCATAATTTTTTTCAATACGATCGCCCTTGCCAGCATTTCTTGTGTATGTTATCGAGAAACAACTTGGATCAAAACTACTGAATCGAAGCACAAAAACAGTAACTCTATTCCACCACCAAATGTGTGGTTGTAGCCCGCAAAAATACATCCACTACACTGCCTGGACCACATCGAGGGCATGGACATCAGGACCTAGTTCGAGTAGAGGAAGAGCTAATCTTCGGTATAAGCACAAATTGATTGCGTGCGCGGACGGTGTTGATGACAGGGACCAAATAATGGCGGGTTCAGACATTTCATTGATTCGGACAAGCAAGTAAATGACGAACTCGTTTGGCTCCGTAGATAATAAAGAATATGTCTTCACAGAATACATCGAATGCAATGATTTCGAATGCCAGTCATACTCATGGTTAGCAGGTGACGCCCTATAAGGTGCGTGCAAAATTTCAATGGCAATTTATTGTGTTTCCACAATAAATCCAAGCCACCATGATTAAACCTCCTTAGTGCAATTACCAGATCGTTTTCGGACAACCCGCCAGTTAAAGCAAAAATAACCTAACTAAATGATCAGATCTTTCAAACCACATTTATTACTTAACTGACTTGTCAATTGCCACTGATAATCAAAGACACAAATCACAAACCACAGGCATATAAAAAAAAACCTTATTTTCACACAGGATCATTTCTCACACTGCAATCGATGTGCACAATCAATCAGTTTATTTGCATTTTCTATCATTAGGCAGCATTCCAGCTCCTTGACTCACTCTACAGCAGACATCAATCAAACAATGGGTGTACCAAAAGATCTGATCTGTTGCATCAAACATCAAAAGCTAATTACTCACATTGCTATGAGAGCAAAATCTCACATGAGGAGGAGCAATTAAACTCAGGAACAGAAGATTTTTTGAAGAATTCCAAACGCATATTTTACACAATACAATGAGGTAATTAATTATAAAAAAAACACTCATACAAACCTATGACAACCTGCTTCCGATAAGAGTCCTCAATAGTCGGATCATATTCGTCTACAAAGTGATTTTGTATTAATTGAATGGTGAGTGCAGATTTTCCCACACCACCGGCACCAACAACAACCAACTTGTATTCGGTCATTATGTGAACTATTGTGTGCCCTCCTTACTTGTGTGTACGGAATCTGGCAGCGTTGGTAGCAGCAGCAAGCGTTCCCTTTGAACTTTTTTTCTTCTTTTTTGTATTTTCCTTTACGTTCTCTCTGTTCAAATGAATTTTGTTTTCTCCAGCAATATACACTTCCAACTGTGTACAATGCGCGTCACTTGCTTTCCACAAATATTTTTTTTTTTTTTCAATTAATTTTAAGCAACACGAAAAAGAACACACGAGATTAATGAAAGAGCCTGCGTCCAGACCTATACAAAAAAAAATGTATTGCACTCAACAGTTTTCGCACGGTGTGGGTGGATTTGCGAGTTGTTCTTCGTTTTCGTCGTTGTCAAAAAAAGGAAGAATTCATGAAAAAAAAACAACAAAAAATTCACTCGATTTTACACATGCAGGACCAGCAGCAGTAACATCCTTTGATTTGATTGATGCTCTCGGACGTGTGACTCATTTACAGGCGTTCAATTAAAATATAATAAAATTGCCTTGCTCTCCAATATACATTAATTGCGTGAATATACGTACACCCGATTACACGTTTCTTTTGTTTTTTTTTTTTCCTTTCTGGTATCGCCTCTAATCAACTTTTAAAGCACCAAACACCACAGCGCCCCGGCGAGCGTTAACAAAAATATTTTTCTTCGATTGTTCTTTTCCGCTTATGAGAAGAGTTCAAACAGAATTCTTTGTTTTCTGTATCGGATGAGTCTGGGGATCTCTTGGGGCTAGACCGTGTTTTTTTTTTTTTTTTCTTTTCTTTTCTTTCGCTTCTGGTAACGCACTTGTTTTATGAAAATTCGACTTTGGGCGGTTCCACGAGTTTTTGAAATTGTATAATAGACAATGTTAATAAATTGGAGTACGTATGGATACGCGAATTTTTTAACTTCAATTAAAAAGTTAAAAAATTAAAAAAAAATCACGAACAAGTGAGACTTGAAAGAGAATTTGTCGCCCTTCTTTTTTTTATCACCAGAAGCAAATCGTCTTCCTCGCCATATAAAAAAAAACTTATTTCGATACCGAAATTCGAACTTGAATGGTAGACTCGACCATCGCCGCAAACTTCAGGAAGAATGAAAGAAACGAAGATAATTCTTTTAAAAGGGTGGGTGTTTTTGTGTGCTATTCGGTGACATTTCTGTTTGAATTGACACAAGTGCGAGCGAGATGAATCAACCACTTTTTGTTTTTGAAAAGGGGAAATTATTCTTCGAATGTTGTATTTATTAAACTGGGGTGATGTTCGGAAGGTTATGTCTTTTGGAAGGAGTTCGAAAGTGAGTGCTATAAGTGGATTTTTGTGAAACCACACAATTCATAGCACCCAATTCAAAAGCAAGAATTTATCTTGACTGACTCATGATTTGAAGTATTTCATACTCACTGACATCCAAGGAATCAATTGGAGAAGAATTTATATTTCAAAAAAATTATAATGGAAACAACAATAACAATCACCCAGTGTTAATTTTTTAAACTCCCTCTGCAGCTCATAAAGTCTCCGGCACATAGATTACTTTCGTTGCGTTAGCGATACTTTGACAGATACCTAAAATACATGTATTCTTAGGTGACACATAGACCAAAACTGACGCTGACGCTACGGTTGTAGTTGCTCAACGTTTAACGTTTCTCTCTCCTTCAGCGTTGATAATCGTCAAATTGTGATATTTCAGTGGAATATTAATTTTAAATGAAAGTCTGTGAGTTGCTTCTCTTCGGTTCAAATACATATAAATGTAAATTAAGGTTTGTAATTTTGGGACTGTAAAATGAAATCAGCTGTGCGTTAAAGTTCATTGTGTCATCCCTTGCGTCAGATGCTTCTCAGTGGAAGAATGTTTTGACGCTGACGCAACTAAAGTATTCCATATATGCCGGAGCCTTAAGTGTCAAAAAATCATTCACTCGATACAATTTGAATGCAACTTAAACGGGATCATAATCGATAGTGCTGCCTGATTTTTATTATTTTGTCAGATCACGCACCCTTTGAAAAAAAGATCATCTGTACACAAAGACTAAAAGTTGACTTCATCGAACCAGAATCGAACTAACCTAATGTCAATGAAATCACAACTGTCATGTAATTCTTAGACTGCTACTGACAAAAGACGTTTTTTTTTCTGTTCCCCTTTTACTACGAAATTCATAGTAAAACCAATTGAATTTGCTTCGCGAAAAAGAACACACGAAATAAAATGAGCTTAATGGTATGTTTCAATTCATCATAACTCTCTATCAACAGGCAAAGTTAAAGTTCATCAAATGACTCACCAATTGCAAAATTTCCAATCTCTATTTTCATGAAAACATTACACTAAAATACACAAGCAGACACCCAGAAAAGATGTCTTTTAATATTTCCAATTACATGGATGGAGTGCCTGTTAAAATATCCGAAAAATACAAGCCACCCCCCAAAGTGACCATTCCACATTCAATCTTAAATCGCCTTGCCTCCAGCACAGACGACCACTACGAATCTGCTCAATATTCGTACAGTTTTCAGTTGGAAAAACAAGTTGTACGAAAGCTTGCCGAATGGAAGAAGGTGCGCGAAGTCGAACGTGAGAATCGTCGCGAGCGGATACGCAAATATGAATTGCAAAAATGTCGCGATATCGAGGAGAAACAAAAGCAACTTCTCACTGCGGTATCATATCCAAGTGCAGAAGATCTCTCATCAGATGATAGCGACAAAGAAGATACAAAAGTTGATGTAGCCGTACCGGAATCAATTCAACAAAGGGGAGCACTACCCGAACAATGCAATCATCATCCTCATCAGAATTTTGATACTATACTACAGCCGATTGTTGCGAACTCATATGCGTCGTATTCACCTTCGACAGTATTCAATACGAGTAAAATCAATTATTCCGATTTTGAGAATGATACCTCATCACCGTTTGACAATATTGAATTGAAGACAATTAACGATTTAGATATTCTGGCGCAAGTGCTGAATGATACTCAGAAACATTCCAAGCAAAATGGTTCGGAAGTCGTGCCGGATGAGCCAAAAGTGCAATCCGTATTAGATAGCGATAGTCAGTTAGCTGTTGAGCAGCCCCCATCCACTGTAAATAACCCGCCTGCTGGTGTCGATGTAAGTGAGTTGAAAAACGATGAAGAAGTGGCAACCACCACAATTGGCAGCAATCAAAATCAAACGTCAAACTTTTATTACACAACAAACGTGATTCCTAGTAACTATCAGCAGATGATGGTGCAACAAACTCACTCGTTACATCTTCAACCTCAGCATCATCAGCATCCTTACCATCAGCAACAGCACCAGCATCAGCAGCACCAACAATATATGCTAAACTATGCAAATATGAATCATCACAATATGGAATCGGTTAACGTTGCCGATGTGTACTTTAATTACAATAACTTGCCAGCGAGTAACCACGCCTACTTGTACAGGGACTACACCACACAGCAGCCGGAAACGTCTGTCGGTATATCTCCGAATGCAAAATATTATCCAAATGGAGTGATTGCTAATGACTTCTGTGATTCTCGATATGGTTTGCATTCAGTTGATGTCGTTTCTGCTGGCAATCGATTGGAAGCTGAAATGATTCCGAAGAGCAAATCCAAAAGTGTTCCAGATATTCTGAAGGAATTGAAGGACGAGATCCGGGACTCGGAGATCAGGCGGACAAGAAATCATAGTCAGACAATTGATGATCAGGCAAAAAGTAAGTTAAGTGATTTGGATTAACTTGGACGGTCGTAGATTCGTAAATATTATATTCTCCGTAGTTTGAAAGTGTCCCAAGTACCTCTCGATTATCGGCAACTATTTCACAAATATGTGGTTCCCCGTTTTACTTTCAGGAAACTCTTCAGATTCAGCTCAATCATCGCTGAGTCCGCCACCAGTTATATCATCATCATCTTCATCTGAATCGAGTAGCTTTATGAAATTATCCCCATCCTCTCAGACGTTGGCGAAAAACATCAGTTCAATGGGATTCCCTCTCGAACGCGTTGCGAAAATTGCGGAAATGTACGGTAATGATGACAAAAAAGTAAGCATGCTCCACTCCACCGGACTCTGTGCCCTTAACACAGCCCCTATCGTGTCCAATTTCAGATTGTTGAACATCTAATAGTTCTCAGTGAACTACTTGACCTTGGATTTGAGGAATCGAAAATATCGGAAGCGCTTATCAAATTCGACAACAACAAGGACAAGGCGTTAGATTTTCTAATTTCGTAGTATCAACAGTGCTTCATAGTCCCGCATTTGAATACAAGGGTCCCGACTAAATAAGCATAGCGGAACACTTTTGATGAAATGTATTTATTAATTTATTATTGATTTATTGAAATAAATATTAAGCAACATTCTATGTATGAGCTCAAATATCTGTCAGTGCCTTAACGGGGATCCTGTGCGCCCATGATCAGGTTGACCGCGTTCTCGATGTTGCCGTTGGTGATGGTCAAGAAGCTAATGTTCTCGGCGTAGTTTGTAAAGCCCATTTGGCTCATGAGACGCAACTGATCGACGTATTGGTGGTCGCGATACCGCGCCGGGAGGTCATTCGTGTCATCGCTGGGGGTGTTGACGTCAGATGGGTCGCTGGTGTCCATCCATAAGAGATCTAGATTTGGATCAGCACTTGATCCACTGCTTGCTCCCGCAGTGCCAGAGGAGCCAATGGCACCTAGGGCTCTGGCAAGAGCGTTGCTAAATGCAGACGATAGAATCCGCCCGCCGGAGGATGATTGTGGCGTCTGGGGATTTGTTCCCGATCCAGACTCGGTCCCAGCAGAATTCCGCTGGGCGATGTCAGAGAGTGAGTTCATCGACGTGGTGCCAGCTTGTTGCAAAGCGGCTGCCAATTGATGACGACTAATGCGCCGGATCCTGGCTTGCTCCGATTGATTGCCTGACGTGCCAGAGTTCTCCTCTTCCGAGCTGGTCGTTGTGTCGGAAACAGCTTCGGCAACTGCTGGGGAAGCTGAAAAAACGTTCAATTGCAGTTTTTCTATATACATCGAAAAATATACTTACTATAAGCTGAGTTGCGAGCCAACTCTTTCTTTACCGTCTCGACAATATATTCAGCGGCGTTACAGATAATCGGATACTTCTGTGCAATATTCTTCACCACTTCGGGCTGGTGCAGGTTATTAAACAAAACCGAGTCTCTGATCAATGCTTGGGCACCGAGATTTCTGCGAAATTCTGGATACTCTGCGAGAATTTTTTGTAAAATATTCACCCTCGAGTTGACGTTGATTTGAATGTTCGATATAACGTTGAACAGATATTGTACTTCCTTTTCCATGTCTTCAGTTATTTCTGTTGGCTTATATGGTTCATATTTCTTTGTTTTCTTGAAAACGTGAACTGTTGAGCTGGGGTCAATAGTAGAAAGTGCTGTATCATCATCCAAGGCGATACCTTGATAAATCAGTTCTGAAAGTATGGTCAGACAATGGAACAAATGATTTTACAATAAGATGTCCCACATATTTACCAATGGATTCTACGGGAAAGTCGATTTTTTCAGCAATTTCTGCCTTCAAGTGTGAGACGGTCTTTTCGAAATCGACATTCTCAAGTGGTAGGTATTCGTTGGGCTTATCAGCGATATGTATTCCCGCAAATAATTTGTCCATTTTCCTATATTGTGCGCAGTGTATTGTTGTTGCAATCCTTTGTGTTTATATTCTCCAAGATTATTTGATACGAGCTAGCGGACACAGAGTGAAACTCTTTAACGCAGTAAATTTCTTTCTTGTGTTTTTCTTTTGGGCTATATTTAAAATTTTGACAGCTGACAATATCTTACTGACACAAATTGGAAAATTGTTTAGAATGGTTTGTTCGTTTTGAGGAATTTTTATGAGACATTTGTCTAATGGATGCTGATCTAGGGGGCAACAAATAAAAGCTTTGTTATGTGATAAACAAAATGAAAATGTAGACAAATTTTTGATTGGATTTTATTTGATAATCTGTGGATAGATTTTTAACCAAATTGACACACGTCCTGAGTAAACCAATTTTGTCAATCAAGCAGAGATGTAAGTTTCGTTTTGTTGCAGAATGATATCTGACATATATGCAACTTGTGTTATGGTTGGTATTTTGCCAGTGTAGACCACTTTGCTACATGAGGTTGTCTTAAATTCCCTGGCTTTAGGTAGGCTACACACTATTGGTTTCCAAATGGCATTTCTACAATGTCATTTGTTATCTGATAGCGTGTAGGCCGCTTTAACTTCAATATTTTGTTTGCATTCTTTTGACAATTTACAAAAGTGAAATATAAAATTGTATTTCTTATGTTAGTTTTTCACACAGTTACTTCTGTAGTTATCCGCAGTAAGACCACTGCTCTGAACTGTACAGAACAGTTCAGGCGAGAAATGAAGTATGGTAGAGATGCCGACCTTCTACCTCTCTTGCCCTTTAAAATGTTTATAACGTTTTAAAAAGCCACATTGACCAATCAGAGAACTGCATTTACGTTATTTCGTGAATATCCGTCAAAAATCCATGAATAACTGTCAAAAAGTCTATAAAATTCGTCGATGGACTAGGAGTCAATCAGCTCTGAAGTTTGCAATCTCTATAAGACTTCATTTCAGGTTCAGACTTCTAAGTACGAGTCTGACAAGAGAAATCTGTCAAGCATGCATCAAAGAGTAAACGCTAGAAACGTTTAATGCGATCCCCAACATCAAACATTTTCCTTAAAAGTGTTCATAAAGAAGATCCACCCTGTGAATTATTTATCGATCACTGAATGCATTACTTCATTGAAGTTTTGTACAACAAAAAGTTTGCCTGTCAATTTTTTCATAGATGGTCCTCTAGACGGTCAGCCCACAAAGATATTTAATTTAAAAATAAAAATAATTAGATACATCCACAAAGTTTGTAAAGAAAAATATAATAATTCAAGAGAGAAGAAAGAGACGCGTTCAAAGTGAGTTATTTCCCATCAGTATCTTGAATAAACACCATCATATAGTGGTTTATGTAATTTTTCATGGACATTACATTTTTCCCCTCATAGATGTCTCGGCAGCATTACAGCCGTGTCGATCGATTCGCACAAATGTCCAAGCAGGAAGAAGTTATAGCAAAGAAACGCCAAGAAATATTGGAAAAGCAAAGAACTGTGGAACTTGCTAAGCAAGTTGCTGCCGCACAAAGCATTGCATCTAAACAGAAATCAAATGCAGATTCTTCGTGAGTTATGATTGATGGCGTTCATGCCTCAAAAAGATTCTCTATGTGGATTTTTTTTTTCTATACAGGAATTCGGAGGAAGTTGATTCAAGTGAAGCTCCTCCGGTGACTGGTCCTGGTCAATCAAAGCTGAAGAACACATTCTGCAATGATGGTTCATTTTTGGCACACTTCAAAAAGATCCTAGAAAAGCATAAGTATGTGTGGTCACAGTCGCAAGGCATGAAGAATGAAGATGTATTGAAATTTGATTTTGTTTTACAGACCTGAACCAGCGCAAGCACAAGCAGAAGTACAGGTTGAACCAGAAGCAGAGGAGCAAGTCAACGCCCAGACTGAACTAGAGCCTCCTCAACTTTCGTTACCTATCCAAGTTCAAGAGCAGCCGCCGCAGGCGTCGTCCCAACAAGTTCCCATTTCGGTTCCAATGACACTGACTGAATTGCCTCAGTCATCCATAACACCAAACTCATACTTCAATCCATCGATTCCACCGCCTATCATGAATTTGCAGGTGACCGTTCCTCCACCGCCGCCTCCACCACCACCAGTATCCATTGCACAGTGCATTCCACCATTGTACATGATACCACCGCCAGAGCCACTGCAGCTGAACACAATTCCCCCACCAAAGGAGCTAGATTTGAATGCCATTCCCAAGCCTGAGCTGAACCTGGACGCCATTCAGGTGCCAACCGAAATGGACAAAGGTGTGTACCCACAAGTAATAGTATGAGTGGATTCCGTGTAGTTCTGTCCCGCCTGTGATCCCCCCGTCAAACCTTGAAAAAGGCAACATTTAGTTGACGTCTAATAAATTGCTCTTCATCTGCCCACCCCCATTCTCCTGCCTGCCATCTCAGATGTGGCAAATCATTGAAGAATTTTCTTCTTTTATTGGATAATTTCCCCAAGCACCCCATTCATTTTGATTTTGTTTATTTCCTCCTTTTTTGATTTTTCGCATTCAACTACCACATAAAGCGACAATACACAAGTCCACCTCAACTACTATTAATTTTGATTTGTTAACTTGTTTTGGTAAACGAGATTTTATGTAGTTTTTTCAGACAACTCAAATGACTCTATTACCTTACCGACATCATTAGAAACGTTGATCGATTTGGTTGCCGATTTTGGTGATGGTTATGAAGATAAAATACGTTCGCATAAAAACGCTATACACCCAACGTTGTGGTAATGACAATCAAATTATGATTTTTTTTTATTTTTCTTATCGTTTAGTGGTGAAAAGGAAGAAATTCGGTATATCAGTGTTTCGGAGATCTCGGTGCATGAAAGGTCACGCTTTAATTGAACTGCTTCAGTGAATTCGTTTAAATTTGTTTTTACTTTCTTGCAAGCGTATCTAGTTCGCAGACACACTGTAGAACTGGTTCCTTAGTTTAGACAATAATCTCTCTAGTGATTTAGCTTATGCATGGCCCTAAATATATAGACAACCTGGTGACGGCTTCTCCGGATTTATGCATCATAACCAAAATATGGTGAGGTCTACCAAATGACCCAGACTGGTTTTTTATTTTTATTTTTATGTTGAAACACGTAATTCGTCATCCTGACAGCTCCGTCAATTTTCTCTTGAAAGACAGCTCAAATTAAACCGAGCAGTTGTGTAATGTGGCGTTTGTGTCTAGAAGGAGAGAAGAAGATATGCTGCAACTATTTGTTATATTTGTTGACATTATAAGATTGCGTCAATTCCTACGCTATTTTCGGTTTGTCCTGGCTAAAAAACAATGTTAAGTGCAGATGTCATAATCTATTCTGACAGCCAAGCAAATCTCCACGTGCTGTCACTTGTCAACTCAACTGAATTGCCATCTATCCTCAACAATGTGGCTATGTAGTTCAGTATTCACTGACACTGACATTCCAGCGAATCGAGAAGCGGACACACCCTAGAAAGGACACTGGTTTTGTACTCATTGCTGATAGAGGACTGCCATCCATGCAGAATGTGTAGACAGAAGCTTAAAACCATTATCGGCGTAATAACCGGACTCAGCGCCATTGAAACTCACGCCTCTATACTCGGCCTTCCATTACTTGCAGAAGCTGCAAGGACGAGGAGTAGGAAGGAGACGGAAACTATTGTACATCTACTCCGCACTTCAGTGCTCTTTCCTTCCAAAGAAGAAGTTACCTTCTGCCTCTCAAAGGACACTCACCTCTTTCGAGTCAATGGTAACGCTCAAAAGAGACTATAACATTAAAAAAAAAGCTTCTGAAATTGCCCGTTCGGTGTCGGCGTAAAACTGATACTTACAGAATACTCTTTGAGTACTTTGTGACTAGAAAGGGGTGGAGCGAGTGAATTTAGATAGTTGGTAAATTCGGTGATTGATCCTGGCACACCCGGCGTATCTTGTTTAAAATACCATCTAGGTCATGTGCTCATACTCGTATGCCAGTCCGCGGGACTCCAATAGACTATTAAGACTGCCACGGGAAATTGGGAAATAAATAAGGATGATAAACAAGAGGGGACATATGCGATGGCATTGCCTCTCACTAGCGTTTGAACAGACTTATGCGGGAGATTCTGTGAATGCATTGATGCCCAATCTCCCGACCTTTCCCACAGGGCTTGGTATGACACTGGGTAGGAGTTAAAACAATACCAGCAGCACTAAGTTGTTCTTCTGTGATTGTGCAATTATTACGTGCAACATTTACGTGGACAATCCATTCTGTAGAGTGATACATTCAGACCTGATCTGAAAGAAAAGTGTCTGTCATTTACTTCTGGAATATAATTTCGTGTTAATGTTACCCACGACTATGCTGTTCAAGGTCCATTCTGAATGTCCAGTGTTTCGACCGGTATTCGTTTCCACGCTCTGGATCGCAGCTGGCTTATCGGTGGAGACCTTTAACTTCAATCTGTAACAAATAACCTCCAAGAAAAAAGCGTAAATGTCTGATATAAGCTTGAACGCGAAATTAGTTGTCCACGAAAGCAATTTCTCAAGCCATTGTTTCTGGGTGTATCACAACGCTTTTGTAACAGCGCTGTAAGTGAATCACCCTTATTTACATTGAATTAAGCTAAATTTTGATCAAGAATTATGTAGACTTCTGTAGAAGATTTCTAGGTGGTACCCTGGATTTGTACCAATAAGGATTTTCAAGAATCTGAATCAAAATCTGAGATGCAACAAGTGCAGCCAACAAGTGCCCCATTCCACCGAGTCTCCTTCAATTCCCCAATATTGCCCTACCTTCTTGTGCATGCTCCCGTGGCGGCCCTTTTCAGTGTTCGAGTCATGTTTAATTTTCGAAGTTAAGCTCATTACCGTGTTTTCCTTCTGAAGGTAGCGAATGTTTGCATGCTACAGGCTTCCATTACTTCTTGTGCTAACTTATGTTTTTTTTGTTTGCATTAATTATGTATTTCCTCAAGCAGTTCAATTAGAGAGTAACAATAGCGCTGTAACGTTAGTAGATCCTTTAAATTCACACGTACATTAATTTGCTTTCTTCCTTGATATTGAATAAAACAAAAATTAACAAAAAGCGTTACCATAAAATGGGTTGTAAGAATCGCAATCAAAATAAACAATGGACTTCAACGGATTGGATATAACGTAATTTCGTGATGTCATCGTGCGACTATTGTGATGATGGAATTTTTGGGAAAAACGTTTGCATATCTCTACTCCACTACCGCAACTATGTATCACCACGAATAACAAACAAATTGAGTCAACCGTTATTGTTATTGCAAATTTAACATTACGTTCAGCGATAGCCTAATTAAACAAATTAATTTCATTTCATTTTGATTCTTCAGGTTTCTATTTGAGAAGGATTCAGAGGAGTATAGCAAATACCGTCAAGAAGTGGAGGCTGTACGTCAGCAACAGCTGATGCGGGAACAAGAGCAAGCGCAAGATGACGGGGAGCATTTTGAACTGGCTAAGTCGGCGAGCACATACGACGACAAGTACGATCCAGAGTGCGTGATGGATCGCGACGAGGACTCTGACGATGAGTATATGCGTGGTATGATGGATCGTAATAGGGACAATCTGAAAAGACGAATCGAATGTCGCAATGAGCTCATCGAAGAGGAACGTCAGCGCGAGGAGAAGAAGAAGCAGCGGAAGAGCCGCTGGGGTGAGAAATCCGATGAGGCGCCCTCAGACGGACCAACACTCTCCTCGTTTGGCAATCAAAACAAACCGGTTTTGACTGCAGTACAGCGTAACGACCCAGCCTTGTTGCAGTACGCAAGGCAGAATTACGGCACCACCGAGCTGGACGAGGATGAGTGGAAAAAGTGCGAGGAGCATTATAAACTCAACCTCCTGTATCAGGACATGTTGAGGAAACGCGAGGAGATCGATCGGCTAGCTCGATGTGGTAAATTTAAGTACGAATACGATTCTGATGAAGACGTCACAGGGGGCACGTGGGAGCACAAGCTGCGCAATGCCGAGATGGAAGCAACACAGGTATGGGCTGCAGCTCTAACGAAGCAGTGCGAGGGAAAGCATCATATTGGCGACTTCCTGCCACCAGAGGAGCTGAAGAAGTTCATGGAACAATACGAAGCGAAGAAAAACAACCGTCAGCCGGATTTGAGTGATTACAAGGAGTACAAGTTGCGAGAGGATAACATTGGCTTCCAGATGTTGCAAAAATTAGGCTGGAAGGAGGGTCAGGGTCTTGGTACATCCGGAACAGGAATTGTGGATCCTGTGAACAAGTAATTGTGTGTATAAGTTGCAGACCGTTTAGAAAATATGTTTGCTTTAGGGCACCGCAACGTGACGGAAATCAAGGATTGGGTGTTACAAGCGCTGCTGTACCAGAAGATTGCGATAATGAATATGACGCATATAGAAAGAGAATGATGCTAGCCTACAGATTTAGACCCAACCCATTAGTGAGTAGAAATGTCATATATTTCCAATCGATTTTGTAACGACATGTGCATAATTTCTCTTCAGAATAACCCTCGACGAGCATATTACTAAGATGTTACAATTGAAACTTCTCCACTTCCTTGTAGGAATGTACAAGAAAATAAACTAAACTTTGTTTCAAAACTATACAAAGTGTTTTATTTGTTAGAGAAAGTCACAGAAAGTTGCTTTCATGTTTGCTAGGAGTGCTTCTGGTACCCAATTCATCGGACGGCGACATTTTACTGTACACTTCCGTCGGCCGTTGAAGTAAAAATATGCCATCGAGCCGCATATAGCCGAGTAACTAGCAAGAAATCGCTGCATGGAGTTGCACGACAATCGTCCTGTCAATCCTATGCAATCCATGGTCTTATCCTCGGTCGGTGGACAACATTACAGACCAAAAAAAATTTCAGCAAGCTAAGTAGAATCCAAAGAACTGCGTGCACATCCATTACAGGGGCACTCATATTCACAGCCATAGTCGGCCTGGAAATGCAACTACATTTGCTCAAGATAGTTTAGTTCCGGCTACAATTGCTTCACCTTTAAGGCGGGAATTCTTTGCTTCTGAAATAAAGGCCCTTTGTAGCACATTCCAAGCAAAGCTGAAGAAAAAATCTATTCAAGTGGATACAGTGTGAAACTTGAACCTGTAAGACATCTGGTAGATGTGGTAGAGACTAAAACAAACAAGACCTATCTAATGTAATGGTAAGATAGTAGGCTTACTTATTATTTACTTATATCAAGCACGTGGCCTCGTAACGACGTTTGCAAGAGTCATGGAGTCATAGGTAAATGTGTTTCCACTCTCAGCGACATCATACGGAATGTCTTGACTAAATTGCACGCACAGACGAAAGCATGCAAAATTAGCGCGAACCCACAAAAACTAACTCTTCAACAGAAGATATAGATGAGTCTTTCCTTTAATGTACTAAAACTGAACGGCACTACTCTACAACTAACTGTGCAAAATTTCTGGGTCTCTGCATAGATAGCTCGGAACCCAATATCCAGGAAAGGGTCATGATGACCTCCTCTGCCATATTCTGCTGATAAAAGCCATGTGATGTGAAACTATAGCCATCCACCGCTCATTGGATATTCACTTGTGTAATGAGTTTAGGAAAAGAGGTAGCAGCCAGTACAGAAATAAGACTCAAGACACTTCGACTGTGGTCCGAACTGAGTATTGACCACGCGACTTTTCCTAATGAATTCAAATTCCTTCAGGAAACCTTCTTTAGCACGCACTCCTCCCAGATCGGATTGCAAATCTGATTGTCAGACACAGGACGTTCCCCTGCGAATCTACACAAGACAAATAGAAGCGGGATATACAGGATGGGTACATGTCCCAACATTGCACTTTCCCTGTAACCTAACCACTGTAACAGTGTAACGTCTTTCAGGCAGAAACCGTATCGATGTATGTACAGGCAGGCATTCAAATCCCTACATAATTTCCCTTAAATTCCGGCTGTCTCTGTGCGAGATTGCTGAACAACTCAATATACACGTTAACACTCCCCCAACATACTAGACAATTCCAAGGTCGACGAACTCTCTTGGTCTGGTAAAACCTCTGTTATCACACTAGGGACAGATCAACCATTTATGCCTTTCGTTACAGCCTGCCATCTTTTAGAAATTCAGACATTTAAAACAACCCTGCTCAGCAGGCACACAACTGTCATGTGGGCACAGATGAGCTTTAAACCCTTTAAGGCAGCGGGACCTGACGGCATTATCCCTGCGGAACTCCAAAAACCAGCGCACCTCATCATGCCATGGTTTCTTAACATCTTCAGAGGCCGCATGACTCTAGGCCATGTTCCCAACTCTGGGAAGAGGGTAAAAGTAGCCTTTATCCCAAAAGCAGGGAAGTGCTCTCATGTCAGGCCTAAAGACCTTAGACCTATCAGTCTCTCTTCATTTCTCCTGAAGGCCCTGGAGAAACGAATCAATCAATATATCAGGCAAACTATCCCTTCGTGCGGACTCTCATCTGCGCAGAATGCCTACAATAAAGGCAAGTCTGTGACAGCCCTACACTCCTTAATAGGAACAATTAAAAAATCTCTCCACTAGAAAGAATATACCCTTGCGGCATTTCTTGACATAGAAGGTGCATTCAACAACATCGAACCAAAGGCAATCTGTCTTGCACTAAATAACGATCTTACAGTCCTTAGTGGCTTTCATCCATCAGCTACTCACCAGCAGGGAAGTCCACTCTAAACTGGGAAATGCTACGATCCGCAGAGGAGTTAATAGAGGAACCCTGCAAGGTGGTGTACTCTCGCCCCTTCTTTGGAACGCAGTGGTTAATGAGCTGCTACTCATACTGGAGGAGGCTGGATGTAAAGTTGTTGCCTATGCCTATGCCACAACTGGCAGACAACGTAATATCCAAAAGAGATATCACCATCTGTTCGGGCAATCATGCTGTAATCAAGTCCCTGGACAATGTCATGTTTAATTCAAAAACATCCTGGGACACTGTGACATGCCGGGCAATTGCAAAGGCGACGAACTCGCTAGGTGTGGCACATCCTCCACCCAAACAATAGAAGGCGTTCCACCTTCCATGTCAATCGCTACAGCTCACCATCTACTAAAAATACACACAATCAACGTCAATAATCGTAAATGGCTAGATGGCACCACTTGTCTCGCTTCTTGGCCATCGCCTAATATCAAACCGTCACTCAATCTGCTTAGACTCAGCAGATCTTCACTCAGGACTCTCACCGGCGTCATAACAGGGCACTGCACAATTGACACCCCTGCCCGTAGATTGGGAGTACCTTATAATGACTTCTATAGAAGCTGCATGGATGAAGAGGAGGTTGAAACCACAGATCACCTACTCTGTAGATACTTACACCTAGGGGCCTACTACTTCAACAACCTCAATGAGCTAAAAAGCGTCAGTATTAGCCAGCTAAATCGCTTTGCCTCAAGCACCAATTGGTTTTAATTGTTAGGGGGAATCAATCCGGGTGGTATCACAATGGGCCTACTGCAGCCAGCCACTATAACCTCATCTAACCTAAAACAACCATAAATAGTTAGAAGGCGCCGTTGATACCTTTGTGGACGGTTTGTCTGGCGCAAATGTCGATGGCGTGGATTGGAACACTGTAGGACTCGACCCCATTGGTGCGGTGTTGGGTGCAAAGACTCCTGCCCCTACTCCAGAATCCATCTGTGTACCATACCAGACTTCTAGGGTCTAACTCTGGGACACCATTGGTCAATTTTCACAGTCCAATATTTCAACTTCAAAAAGCCTGCCGAAGCAATGCCGCCTGCCATTATGGTCATCATAACCGGGATTGAACAAAACATCTCCCTATTAAGATGACCAGTTAGGTTACCTAGTTTGTAATTGTACTCTAGCTGCAGTTTAATAGCGTCTGGATAATCCACTCGTACGTTGATAAAATCAGATTTGTTAACAGATTGTCGACCACAAGGAGAGATAACACCCCCCTGTGGGCATCCTTTGCGATTACAGAAAGAGACACTCCTCCAGAAGAGAAAGTAACTGGACGACTTCGCAGCATGGCTCAGATCCATCGGTTGGTCTATTTTTCGATACCTCGGCTACTGATCGCCCTTGTGATCGAGTGGTAGCCAGTGTTATCGGAACTTGGATCTGGTGCGAGCGTTGAGCCTCTAAGCACCGGTGTTCGAAGTGCCTTCCACATCGCCGGCTTTGGCAGTATTTGGTGTTGTTCTGATCTTTATACTAGTAGTACTGTTGACAAGCCCAGGGGCACTTCCGGTTGGAGCAGAATGTGAAGGGTCCTCAGTGTAGGATGGTGTTGAATTTACCTCCTTCATCTTTTTGGCTGCGATGATAAGTTTTACCTGGCCAAAGCGATAGCACACCTTCTTTGAAGGGTTCTTAAGAACTACATGGAGTCGTCGTCTGTGGCGAGCACAAGATCAAGCTGTGTACCTTCAGTTGCCCTCTGCATCACTTTCCATGGGGTTGCGCTAAGACCTTGTGCGATTTTGTCAAGTTTTAGTCCCTCTTTGGTTTTGATTGCCTCAAAATTACTTCTCATCTTCTCAGCAGTGGCCATGTGTGAGTAGATGAAAACGAGCCAACCCGTCTTCTGGATCGAACCTACAAAATGTGGCAACACGCCTCTTTTTTTCAGATCGATGGAGACGTCGATCTCTGCCTCTCCGAACAGAGCCATCTCTGAGGGCTGTGCCAGCGGTTATTTCTCTAAGTTCGCCGGGACAACACCCAGCTGGTGCTGTATGATCATCTGATCATCCTTTAGGCCTCTTTGGCAGGAGGGGTTCTACCAAATACCATTGCCTCTTCCCTAGTATCGCCTCTGCGAGTTGCGTATTTGAACTTACCAAAAGCGCTCGTCAATTTTCGTCCCTGTTTGGTCAACAGCAGAAATAGAAATTAAGCACTCTTCTACCATGTATCCCTCGGCATCCCTGACCGAATGCGTATACACAAGACCCACAGTTGTGCATTTCAGGCAGGCGCAAAATAACAAATGTTCAGTTGAGCACACTCGAGTTGTTGGACCTATATTCTCGCAATAGCATTCGTTGTTTGGTGGTGGTCGGACTTATCGCTCTGGTGACGTTAAGAAAAGCCCAACGAACAACCAGACATAGATGAAGAAGACGTGCCAACCTCCAACAACTCAAAAGTGTAACTACGAGAAATGAACTAGTGAACAACCTAATAGGGACGACAGACGACTGGATGGCGCATTTGGTTAAGTGCCTGCCCTTGGTTAGTGGGGTCCCATGTTCGAATCCCAGTGAAAGCAAAGTTAATACGCTTTTACCAGGTTTTCAAATCTGATCACCATTTGCCGTCTGGGTCGGTCGGTGGTACTAGTCCCACATGAGTATCATAATGGACCAATATGGTCCAAGTGTGCTGGTGAATTCACTAGCAACCCCCTTCCCTACTAGGAAAAACATCAACATTAGCGGAAGGGAGGACATTGTAGCGGCATTCAATCAATTCGGAGAAGAAACGCTTGCCATAGCACAGCCAGAACAAAAAAAAATATGGATCTCTGATGAAATATGGAACCTTATATCTCAAAGAAAAGAAGTGAAGCGGCAACACAGCAAACTAGCGATAATACAACATCGCAGCGAGACAAAGCGTATCAGAACTGGTCCTGAAAATATTAGCCATGCCGACAGAAACAGCTGCGAGTCAAAACAACAGCTCCGCGATTTCTCGCTGAGTGTTCCCAATGGTGTTATGGTAAATTAGCAACTGTCTAATGTCAAAAGAAGTATTTTTGTCCTTTGACCCATATTGCAAGAAATGCGTACATAAGCAAAATTAATTCTTGATTTCGTATAGCAGTTCAGAAAGATCTGTAGTGACTTTCGCATTTTGCTCTTACAGCCACTCACAGGTACTCTTTGCCTCTCAATGAACGAATTATTGAGTCTATAACTTATTTTTTTTTTTTCAAAATTTTAACGTTTATTTAAGAAAAACATGCACAATAGTATTATTCAAAGTATTGCCCATCTGAAGCTATGACTTTTTCCCATCTTTCTGGCAATTTGTGAATCCCATCCCAAAAGAACGGCGCCGACTTGGCAGCCAAGAATGAATGAAGCCAATGTTTGATATTCTGCTCTGATGTGAACCGTATTTCAGTGAGGGCGTTCTGTATCGACCGGAACAAATGGTAGTCAGAAGGGGCAAGGTCTGGGCTATAAGGCGGGTGGGGTAAAACTTCCCATCCACTGTTTTCTAAATAGTTCTTAACCGGAATAGCAACGTGGGGCCAAGCGCTGTCTTGATGGAAAATTATTGCCTCGTATCTGGTCGCATATTCCCGGCGTTTTTCGGCTACAGCTCTCTTCAAACGGATTAATTGTGTTCGGTAGCATTGTCCATTGATAGTTTCACCCGGTTTTAGCAACTCATAATACAGCACACCCTCCTGATCCCACCAAATAGAGAGTATTAACTTCGCGCCATGGATAGTCTACTTTGCCGTTGATTTGGTTGGTTGGCCAACCCAAAATGACCACTTTTAAATCGTGCAAACCACGTTTGGCACGTTCGCTCAGCTAGCGCATGCATGTTCACCATAAACTTCCACCAAAATACGATAACTTTCGGCAGCAGTTTTCTTCATATTAAAAAAACACTGTTTCAGGCACAAAGTTCTACATATTTGAATGAAAAAAAAAGTGATTGTTGTTTACGCTTCAAATGAATGACACATACTGAAATGACGAGCAATGACAGTAGCTTTCCAACGCATGTTCCAATGGAATAATACAAGTTACGCCATCTCTTAGCAAACCGTACGATTTAAGTTTTAAACCCCATATTATTTGACCCAATAATTTGGTGATGTTGTTTTTTCGCACTACGAAAGTTATGACATGGTCTTTTTCTTTTCCTACAGATATGAGGCACCAGTTATGTGCACTCAATGCTACAGTCAAAGAAATGACGTCATCCCCTAATGTCACTCCGTTGCCAGTATATTGTTAAATAGTTTTCATAAAAAACAGTGTTTGGCCCAATAATTGAATCTCCGAAATGCCCACTTTCAAAAAGACTTGAACATACTGTGAGTGCGTCTAAAATTTATATTCCTTGGCCCACAGCAAAGCTGAAACGACCAAGGAAGTCAAAATGATTTCCTCCCATGTTCGCTTTTTGTAGGGAAGCCTCCTTAGAGGTGGCCACACTCTCTGTGCTGTCTTCCAGTAGATGTAGCGAAGACCTATACTCAACGCAGGAGGATCCAGGGCGAAAACCCGCCTGTTCGACATCGAGAGTTGAATTCAAATGCTCGTTGATCCGTTCCAGAACTATTCAAGCTATTATTTTGGAAACTGCTGGAAGAACGCAAATACCTCTCCTGTTTCCGCATTCTATCAGGTTTCCCTTTTTCGAAAGCTTAATGATCATCCCCCTTTTCCAATCCTGGGGGAATTGTTCGTTATCTCGAGCTTTGTGTCACCAGATGCCAACCAAGTCTGGTGATACATTCGGTGCAGCTTGAAATAATTCAGCAGGAAAGGGTATTGAACCCACGAGGAACCTCCGCCTATGCGGTTTAAGAGTAGGAAGTGTTCTCTCCATCTAGTGAACTGATCTTCATCCGAAATCAGAAGATCACATTTAGACTCTTCCGCGGGATCGCAATGATTATATAAACGTAATTAGTATACTAACTGAAACAAAGTGAATTTATTCGCTTTCCGCATTCACAAACAATAAAGATATAATACTCTCGGTCTTAGGTCTATAAGCGACTTAATGTAAATCTTAACAATTAACACAACAAAATGAAAACATAATTTAACAGTGTTTGGGCGTGTGTTCTTAGGAGTAGAACGTGAGCACAGGGGTTTGATTGCCGCGTGCCATAATGACTGGACACCTTATGTCGGTTGTGAGCATCTCTAGCCAAGACATATAGAGAGCCGGTGAGATAGCCTCCTGCAAAAAAGGAAAGGGATGCGTGAGGATAAGTCGAAGTACTATTCCCTGAACAAATACTCACCCTTCTCGGCATTGGCAAGGACATCACAATCAACGAGGCGCGTGATGAGTGATCAATAAGCAATTCATGAATGCGCAGTTGGCGGTAGGTTTTCTCTTCTAAGTTGAGCAGCTCCTGTTCGGTGACCATGCCGTCGGGATTTTCCGGACACTGAATGAAACCATTCAATAGACTTCTGTGACGTTCTATTGTGTCCAAGCGTGGCTTATCGGTGACACCTTGCAGCATGACCAGCGATGAGAAGTTGATTCGAAGTTTGTTTAACAGATTATGCATGCTAAGGCAAAGAGTGGTTAAAGAAACTTCAATGGATTGCCGAAAGCGCAAGCTCACCTCTTTTCTTCTTCCTCCAAGTCTAGGCGACGATTGGTCATCGCAAACACTCGCAACTTGCAGTGCGACCAGTTCGAACGCATCGAGATGATGTATGGCAGCAGCATTGTGAGACCTGTGCGGAGATAGGTTAGAATTGTGCCGAGATGCAATCGCGGTTGGGCTTACCTCCGTCGTCATACATCCAGTAAACGTCAATGGTGCCCTTTGGTTGTTTCCTCGAGAAGATAGTGACTGCGTCCAAGATTTCCTTCGGCAGTTCAGTGCCACCTTTTGTCGTGTACACAATGTTTTCGCTGGAAGATGCGTGCAGTTTTCGTTGGGCGTTCATATTCGGCATCGGAGGTGGCTGAGGAATCGTCAGAGAACTGGTTGAGCTAACCATTCCGGCCAGATTCAAGTTGGAGTCCACGTGGAGGATGTCGGAGGTTGCCTGCATGTGAGGAACTGTCAAGTTGGCGGCACCCTGTGTTGCAATCTGACGGTTGTCACCATTCAAGGTGATCATTGGAGTGCGAATTTCGTGATGCAATTCAGAGAAGTCCAGGCTGTGAGGCAGTCGCAGGATAGCCACTCCCATTCGCAATGAGAAGGCGTTACTGGGAATAGAAAGCAAGGTGGTTCAGTTTTTCAGCGGGGCAGGGTTAATTTCAGATGCTTACTGCAGGATTTCGAAGTACGACGAGACCTCGTCGGGCGGGCATGATCGCCATTCACTCTTGTAGCCCATGAGTACAATGTTGGGGGTTAGCTTACCGAAGCCAGAACCCTTGATTAGAGCCGCTGTGCCGTCTTCCATTGAGAAGCCGTCCATCACGTTGTAGAAGGCCTTAATCTTGCGTGCGTTAAGGTACGCCTGGCCCTCTTCCATGAGCTTCTTGCGGTTCTTGTAGCCAATTTTGACCTGCGGAGGGAGTGGTTTGTGATCATCTCTGAACGGGGTTCGCTGTGCGCGGGCGGGTACTTACTGGGACTATCTTGCCGACTATCATCAGGGAGTTGTTCTTTGTAATCAGATTTCCAAGATCAATGAGTGGTGGACGAATGTTGGGATCGCCCGACAGGACTAGCACTTGGGGATGGTAGTTCTTGACGTGATCGGAAATTGTGCTCAGCTTCTGCGTGGCCGACAGGGCTGCCTTGTATGTTTGCGCCTGAGTTGAGTCACCCCAGTTCACATCTGGAGAATGGAAATCGCGCTAGAATCTAGAAGGGTTTCTGTGAAACTTGTAGACCTACCTGGCTTCCTATACACCACAACTAGGTACAAGGCGAATATGATGGCGAAAGTAATTAGTGACGAGATCCAATCGATCAGGAACATGATAGAGACGCACAAAACAAACCCAAACAGACTCAGCCAGACGTTATAGCACTGCAAGGGGATAAGTTTGGAATGAGAAACGATTCGGTCTCGACTCATGTGCAAGTTCTTACTCTGAAGGTTGGCCTCCATCCAAGGGGCTTCACGAACGCAGCATGGAACGTGCAGAAATTGATCAGAGCATACGAGGCCAGATAGAAGTTTGAAATCATTGGAGCGACCACGTTCAGCTGACCGATCAGCAGGAATCCAGCGGAGATGAAGAATGTCAAGACATATCCACGGTAAGGTTCGCCATGCTTGCCGTATGGCTTCGAGAAGAAAATGATTCCAGGGTAAATCCTGTCAGTTCCAAGAGCTTGCACCAGTCGTGGCACAGACAGGAGATTGGTCAACGCGGTACTCAGCGTGGCCGCGAAACATCCAGCATAGATAAGTGGTCCCCAGATGGACATAAGCTGCATGACCGAATAAGAATTGGCCAAGCCGTATTCACAGGTCTGAAATGTTGAAAATGTCAGACGAAACCATTGATTTACACACGCGGGCGGCATTGACTTACATTGTTCAATCTACAGGCAACGTCTGCAGCGTGCAGTGTTCCGTTGACGATGTCCGCGACATTGCCAGATGCATCGCGAAGGGCAGCACCACCGGCAAACATCACAAAGGTGCTGTACGAAAACATCGAAATGGCCAGTGCCAAGAGGGTGCCCTTGGGGATGGCTTTGCCAGCGTTCTTCAGATCTCCAGAGATGTTCGCGCCAGCCTGAATACCAGTGACACTTGGGAAGAAAATAGCGAAGACGCTGAAGAAGTTCTGGTCCACTCCCTCAGAGAATCGATAGCTGGGACCAAGGTTCTCCTGGAAGGTTTCCGCTGCAAAGGAAAAGTTGCATAGATTCGATCTCGAACTCATTTTAACTCTTACCTGAGAATCCAACGAAGCCTTTAGAGATCCTCTCCTCGTCTCCTTGTGGACCAAGAGCAGCTCCAATCAAAAAGTTGAAAATGGCCAAAACAATTGTCACCACCAGGAAGTTCTGAGCCTTCACTTCCCACTCCATGCCCACACAGCAAATGAGTATCATAATGACTAAGGCAACTGTTCCGACAATCCTGACGTCGTTGATGCCACCGTCGACAATTTGCAAGCCGTTGCTATCTGCATTTCAAAAGACAATCAGCGAAAAAACGAAACGTTTGCTTACAAGTAGGAACTTACGAAGCAGATCATTCAGAGAATCGCAGAAACCAATCGTGTTCATGGACGCCGCCACAGCATTTGCGAATGCAAACACCACACCAACGGAAGCGCCGAACTCCGGACCCAAGGAGCGAGAAATAATGAAGTATATGCCACCTCCTTTCACTTCACCGTTGGTGCTGATCGCCGAGAGGGATAGTGTTGTAATGACGCACACAACTGCCGAGATGCCGATGATCAGCTGCGTTTGGAGCATTCCAGATTGTCCCACAACCCAACCGAGACGCAGGAAGAGCATGACGCCCCAGATATTGAGCAGACATGGTATCACGACACCAACAATCCATCCTAGCTTGATTTGATGTCCCGTTGGAGCTGCATCCTCGGCAACATTGGGATCCTGTGGAAGAAGAATTTCGATTCGATTAAACAGTGGTATTTTAAGGAAATGCATATGGGATAGGTTTCGAGACGACGTGTTGCTGGTCTTTGGTGACTGAGACGGAATATTCAAGACTTATTTGACTCATTCTTGATGTTCTGCGGACACCTTAACACAACGCCTTGATAGAATCCTACTTTTAGCAGTGATTTCTGGGACTTTCTTCCAGAAATGGATACACTACAACATAAACTAAGGAGGGGGTAGTCGGTGGTATACTTTCTAATGTCTGCCTTCCCGGCTGATTCTAATCGTTGAGACGCGGAGATTACAAAAAGAAAGAGCACACTTCGTAATCATACCTGTCCTCTTGTATGGAGCCGAGGCATGGACATGGTTTGCGTAATTGGAGGTTAGTGTCGACTCACCAGTACATCTACGCTGGTGGTCAGATCACAACTGCCCTGAGACAAGATTGGACATGTACACAATACAATAGCACAGTGTGTTAGTGTTGCTATTTCCCTACAGGAGGCATCTGGCTAAAGATCGTGCCAGATGGGGAGGCTAATGAGGCCCAAGTCCATCACAGATTGTAGGCCCAGCAGCAGAAGAATAATGCTACGTTTCCTCCGAACGAAACCGTGGGGTTCCATCAGTTTTCTTCGAACCTACCAGGTTCCGCCATAGATTTTCTCGGACTCTCGCGGTTTCTGATAAAGCTCGTTAAATCCTCCTCGAGTTCAGCCGTCCGTTAGAGGTTGTGAAGCTGGATACGCCTACAGCGTGAATTTCAGTTTATTTTCTCATTTTATCTCTTTCTATTTTCTGGTTTTCTCAAACTATTATGTCCTATCAACAAACAGCTGTTGTGGCGGCCATTTAAAAATTAAGAGCGAGTGACATTTCTTTTGGCGGGCACGTATAAATTGAGAGCGAGTCACTTGAGAATTGAGAGCGAAAGCACTTCAAGCTCGGTATAAACGGCCTATTGAAGCTTCAGTCATCCGGACCTCGCGGTTTCGGTTCAGTGGAAAAGTAGCATAAGAAACCGGGAAGAATTACATACATTTTCGGATAAACACCGCGCTTTCTGCTAAACCTAGTTGCAACCCCATTAAGAACTTCCGCGAGAGGTTGTCAAACCGAACAAGCCTACAGTTCGAACTTCAGGTTAGTTTGGTGTTCGTTTTGTCTCTCTATTTCTTTTTTTCACTATTATTTCCTGTCAGCAGAAGAAATTTAGAGCTAATGACATTTTGTTTAGCGGCGCTTATAAATTGAGAGCTAATGACATGTGAGAAAGCACTAAAAATTCGGTGGGAACGATTTACTATTGAAGTTTTAGTAGAAGTTCATCCCAATCTCACGGTTTCGGTTCGGAGGGAACAAATTAGAAATCATGTCGCTGCAAATGCAACCATAATTTACCACTAGTAAATTTCAGAGTAATTCAGCAGCTATCTCTGCTCCGGTATCCATGCTCCGGAATCCAAGCAGCTCGTTGTTCGACGTAGTTGGAAGTTAAGCAGATTTAACGCGTTGAGGTATCGTTGTCCGGGGATTGTGTTTCTCAAGTTCCTAATTTCCTCGTTAGGATGGTTGTTGATTGCTAGTAGCTGCTTTCTGAACAGTGTCACCATGTACTGTTGCAGGGGGATGATGCGTGCTTGGTCGTACAGCCTATTGTTGCTGTGGTGCCTTTGACGGTCTCTGTCGAAGGTGAGTCCGGTACATATTCGCAGTATTTTTCTTTCGAAAATTACGAGCTTCGTCATGTCGGTCTTAGAGATGGTGTGCCAGATTCGGAAGCCGTACGTTAAGATTGGCCGTATAAGCGGCTTGTATTGCAGCAGTTTGATGGAAGCCTAGGTTGGCCTTCTTAAGGGTCAGTTTCGAATGACTGTTCAACTTTAAACTTTCCGTGAAGTTAATGCCAAGATCTTGACCTTTTCGTTTCTGTACCGTTAGGGAGGACTTATTTTATGCTTCTACATTTAGCTGCTGATCTGCATCCACTTCTGAATGGTGTCCTTAAGCACATTAGAACCGATTTCCCAGCATTGATACGAATACCCCATTTGGTATAGTAGTCAAATTTGTCCGCTGTTTGGATTTCGACTGTTCGCGGGGCTATCTGTGGTTACGTCGAGCTGGCATAATTCTGCGAGTCATCTGCAAATAGACAGCTGTTCACTGTGTCAATTGGATGTGGTGTAGTCAGTGATGGCTGTCAAATTTCACTGAGTACTTTTTGCTAAGTAATTTGTTTTGTTGTTGCTTTGCATGTATAAGTAAAACTGAGCTGAGTATAGATTCTCATTAAAACACTCTTATTATAGTTTTGCAGATATGTTGTAGCGATTTTAGCAAAACAAACGTTTATGAAAAATTTTTTGGTACAGGATATTTTGGATATTTTGTACAGTGCAGAGGCAAATATGCTGCAGTTATTAACTCAACCGTGCAAAGAGTCCTTAGTCAATAGTTCCCTATTAGAGCTTTACAATCCTGACAAATAAATCGTTGTTTCTTCTGAAGCCTGCCCATTTGGTTTCATATATGCTGCCGCATAGCTTGAGTGTTAAGTATCATAAATCAAGATGGAGGCGTGACCCTGAAGAGCAAAAATGGGACTCCCTTGGCTTCAACCACAACAACTGAACCGATTGCAATGGAAGAAATTATTCGCTGAATACCCACCGGTCGAAAAAGAATGACCTTACAATCGGCACACAAGCAAACTTGAGTGAGTGCAAAAACTGGACCGGAGGTACTTGCCTCTCTGATCCTACACCGGATTTCTCCTCCAAAGCGCTCATATGTTGATCACATCAACACTGTTCAGATGGTCATCGCACAATCGGTTGAATTGAACTGCTCCATTTTTCTGAATGACTTCGAGGGGGAATACCGCCATACATCATCGAATTCATCGAAAAGCTCTACCGGGCACTGCGATGGCATATGTGGACGAGTAATGCAAATGAACGAATTTTAGCATTAACGTGCCACTTCATCTTCATATTTTTTATTAGAAATACACTATCGATTTTTTATCTATTCATCGATTGTTAAAAAAAAACAATCGAAACTATTGAAAACTCAAACAATCGATGTTTGATTAACAACTCATTCAGCGTTGACAGCAGTCACATTGTGACGTTTCAATAGAAATCGCCACACATGAAGTATGATAGAGATACAAAACTTCTACCTCGCTTGCCCCTTAAAATTGTCAAATTGACCAATCAGAGTACGGCATTTACGTTATTTCGTGAATAACCGTCAAAAATTCATGAATAACTGTCAAAAAGCCTCTGATATTCGTCAATCAGCTGTGAAGTTGGGCATCTTTATAATTCATTTCTGGAAATCGCTCTACTACTTGGTTATACTAACCAAAGCATCTTGAATTTGTCAAATGAAATCATCTGTGAATTGAAGTATTCTTAGCCTCAACGGATGCTTTGACACTACGTACGAAAAGTATTCTATGTGCCGGAGTCCACAGTCAGTCGCAATGCATCATTTCTGTGTATAACCGCGATTGTTTACTAGCCAACTTATGTTTGACGTCAGCATTTTCAATTCTTTTGACTACTTCTCTGGATATATGTAAGTTACCTTTAGAAATCGTACTTCAATTGAATGAAGGCACAGTGTTGATGGACCCAAATTATGTATGCTAGCCACGCCTTCCAGTGACACAAATCTATTTCCAATTGCTAAGCAGTTCAATCGCTCTCAATCAACTGAAAGTATGCAGTTTAATCTGGAATAATCTCCATTTCTCGAGTAGTTTCTGAAACTGTCATCATGAGCTTCCATTCATGTGTTCACTTGAACAAACTCATTCGTTTCGTATTTTTTTGTTTTTGTTTGCACAAAAAAACTCTGATAAAAGGTTGAAATGAAAAAACATTCTTGGGATACCTAAACGTTATTCAATTCACAATCATGATTGTTGGTCTAGCCTTCAAGATCAGACGGTTTTGACTTTATCGCAGCGGCAACCGATTCTGGACTAAAAATTTGCCTCACTGATGAAGGGCTTGGCGATAACAATTAACATGTGCAAAGTTAGTTTTCTTTTATCTCGACGAAGTCAAGGCGGGCACTCACCACTTGACAGGTGGTGTATGACTTTCGGAGTGAACTTCTGACATCTGTCAGCTTATCTTTACATTTTTTGCGTCACACCCATACCCTTGAGCTTGATAAAATCGATATTTAAATTCAAAACCGTCATATTGACCAATAAATAAACGCTTAATCTTGTCACTGTGGCATTGGATTGGATTTTGAGTAAGCATGATAAAAGCCAAACTTGATTCGAAAAGAACTGCATTTAACTGGACCTTGTAGAAGAAATTTCGTAGACACGGCAGCGTGAGTTTATCAAACGATAAAGGGCGTTTTCAAAATTTTGTATAGTATCTTTGGATCTAGAGATTGTAGCTTGTTTCAAGAGTGGTCCATTTATTCGAAGCCACAATTTTGAACCTCTACAGCAACCACTTCTGTGTGGAACGATGTTCTCTCGTGACTGCAGCAGTTTCTATAACACTTAAAAAGTGAAAAACACGATGGGCCTACACTGGACTACTGGAAATACACAAATCATGTCCTGTCGAAATTTGATAAGAGCAATAAAGTATTATAGAGACATTTCCACCTCTCTTGCGCCTTAAAGTGTTTGACAACGATTTGTATATCGTTCTCTAAAGCTAAATTGACCAATCAGCTAACGGCATTCACGACATTTCTTGAATAACTGTCAAAAACGTATGAAAAACTGTCAAAAATGAATGAATAACTGTCAAATAGCCTCTCAGATTCGTCGATGGGCTAGGGGTCAATGGAGCTGTGAAGTTGGCCATCTCTATAGTATAATTCGAATGGTGGGTGCATTCGAGTGATCATTCGATTATCGAAAATATAACGACTGCTAAAAGTCTCGATTCTTAAAATCATTCGATTATGCCCATCACTAGTTGTGACCACATCACAACCAGAATAATTATGTTATTTTCAGCTGTCCTATATAACGTGCGCGCCCTTATCAGATGTCCTTCTCCACTTGTGTCTATCAACAGTTTCGTGAGTCTCCACTGGCGTGGTGTGGATTGAGGCTGCCCGGGGCAGATCCAATTTATGCCGCCTCTAGTCATTTTTTCTTTCACACATATGAATGCTAGGTTACGTTGTATGGAAAGACAGCAGCAACACTTAGACCAGCATTGGCCCATTGGACTACCACGCAGATCTAGGAATACCTATTCCGTAAACCCGTGAGTGCTTTTAATAACGAAAAGAAGGTGGCTTACTTTTATGCTGCTTAGTTCAGCCAGGCAATCAAAATAATAAGCTTCATAGAAGTCTAATGAATGAGAGAGGACTGCAGTTGCATAGCAAGTGTACACCGGTTTCTCCCTCATCCTGGCTTCTGCAGCTTCTGTAGAAGTCGTTGTACGGGAGGCCTAGTCCAGAGGCGTGAGTTCCGAAGGTGCAAGGCATGCTTAATCTACCCAATTCGGCCGACTTAATCTAGTCAGACTAAGCGATCGGTCGAGCGTTGTTTGGTAATGAGGCATCCTGCGACAGTAGACCATCTACGATTCATTTGAGCAATACACATATGTATGCATGATAATAAACTTGGTGGTCTGTTCACGGGACCATTGTGATGGGACATATTTGGAGTATTAGTTCAGGACAGAATATCTTCGTTGAGTCGTACTTTGTTTTGTTGACTCGTACTACTTTAGAATCTGAATTGTCAAATCTGTTGGAGATTTTATATTTGAAGACGAGGCTAAAGTGTCAGAAATATGAAGTTTCATATATTTAAAGATCGACCCGTGGTCCGTCTTCATACTATCTCCGTGGGCTCTTTTTACTTCGATACAAAGCTCCACTTTCTTTTATTCTCTTAATTTTTGTTTAACTTAGAAAAAGTAAGAATTATTTAAATTTCGTTCTTTGTCAAATAATTTGTGATCGCATTACTTATTCTTTATAAATTATTTGCATGTAGTATAATAAATCGTCAAACTCATATTATTTTAGTCAATAAACATTCTTCAGGTATTTGTTCCTTATTTGTGGCGCGGCGTGGTGTCGAAAGAGAGCTTTTCTTCGGCCAATTCAACAAGAAAAAATGTTGTATTCAACAAATTTTATTAATTTTATTTAAGTTTATAATCCTCAAAGGGTTTTCAAATTGTTGAATTTTTCCTCCCCACGTTTATGCAGTCCGTAGTCCGCAGTAAGCGTTAAAGAATGAAAAAATACAAAAAAAGCACCCAGATAGTGTGGCAATTTGGTTTTTGTAGGCGGTAGTGTACCTCCGTACAATGAACTTGTGAAACCTCTGATTGTGGCAGAAAGGCAAATGTTCTGTGTTCGTCGCGGCTTTTTATATGATTTTGGAAGAGCTTTGGGAAAGCTCATCATTATATACCACTCACTCTGGAGTACCTCAAGGTTCGGTATTGGCTCACATTTTATTGAATATTTTCATGTCCGACATACTAATGGTAACACTTTCCTAGCTTTGTTCGCTGATGACACAGCGCAGTTCTCATCCAATATCTTAGCACAAGACACGCTAAGTTCTCTTAAAAATGCTCTTAATGCGTTTCAGTTATTCTATTTCAGATGGAAAATCAAACCGAATTCAGATAAATCTCAGGCTATGTGGTTTACTCGACGCAGAAAAAAGCAATTCATACCTAAAGCACACCTGCAATTGAACTCGACCAGCATCGAGTGGTCTGAAAGCTGCAAGTATTTAGGAGTTACTTTCGATAAAAAACTCACATTTCAAAAACATATATCGAGAACGGTCAGAAAGCAAACATAATCATTAAAATTATGTATGCCTTTATCAATCGTAAATCAAAACCACTAATTTTCAAAACGATTTTTCAACCTGTGTGGGCCGATTGTGCCAAATCTCACATGAAAAAACTACAAATATGCCAAAACAAGGTGCTAAAGGTAATGTTAAATGTGCCCTGGCATTTCTCTACTATGAGGCTCCATGGAAAAGCAAATGTAAATACCATGTCACATCTCATTGATAAATTACACCAGAATTTTTGAAGCAAATGCTCTCATTCTGAGTGAGCTTATTCGTAACATCTTAAATTAATGAAAAATCAATCATATCTTAAAGCTATAATTTGCGTAGTTGCGTTGCGTAGTTGGGCCTAGGTGCAATTTAGCTATAAGAGTCATTAGTTGTTGGAGTCATATTAGGGGTTTTTGATTGTAGTGTTTTTTCCCTTAACTATTAATGTATTAAATTTTTGTCTGTTAAGAAAGTTCATCACGACATCACATGTGTTCAGCGACGAAGCTCATCTGGAGTGAATATCAGTCAGAAGCATTGCAAGAGCTACCAATGCATCCAGAAAAAGTCACAGTTTGGTGCGGTTTATGGGCTGGTGGCATCATTGTACCGTACTTCTTCAAAGATGATGCGAATCGTAACGTAACTGTGAATGGTGAGCGCTACCGTGAGATGATATCAAACTTTTTTTTTGCCCAAAATGCAAGAGCTTGACTTGCATGACATGTGGTTTCAACAAGACGGTGCCACATACCACACAGCACGCGCAACAATGGACTTATTGAGAGGCGAGTTCGGTGAACATATTATTTCACGTTCGGACAGGTCGCCTAGATCGTGCGATTTAACACCCTTAGACTATTTTTTGTGGGGCTATGTTAAAGCTCATGTCTATACAGACAAGCCCGCTTCAATTAACGCATTGGAAGACAACAGTGAAGCATTTATTCGTGAGATACCGGCCGAAATGCTGGAAAGAGTATGCCAAAATTGGACTAAGCGGATGGACCATTTGAGGCGCAGTCAAGGTCAACATTTGCATGAAATAATCTTCAAACATTAAATTATATGGACCGTACTATTTTTTTTTTGAAAAACTTTCCTATAGCTTTTAGGTTTTAGCTACTTCATTTCTGATTTAAGACTATAAACATAAGTAAGGAAGTAACACATTACAAGTTAAGGGGTTAACACAATCAAATTTAAAGTAAGGAACACAATAAAATCTAAAGAAAGGAACACAATAGTAAAATTTTATTAATAAAAACAAATTTGATTTTAAATTCAGTTCAAAATATGGATTGTTACAAGTTTGTATTCGATATATCAAAAAATAACACGAATGAATCGAAAAGAGTGAACCTGCAAATACGCAACCATTTTGTTACAAAGAAAATACTGCCTGCTATGTACAATTGTTGTTGGTTGACATTTCTGATAAAATGTTGCTGCCCTCTAGGGAGCAACGCTCATTGGATTTTGCTTTTAAGCAACACAAGGAATGTCAGACATTCAATGTCTGATTATTTACTGTGAAGCAGTGTTTATGCTGGTAAACTTTGTAAATAAATACGTTGGACTGAAAAAAAATCCATTTTGTACAATACATTTTATTCATTTAAAAGAAACAATTTTGAACCGCTCAAAATTGACGCCCCTAGCAAATTGCCGCCCGGGGCCTGGCCCCCACACGCTCCGCCAATGTGCTCTATTGCGATTTTTAGACCTATTTCTAGAACTCTCGTGCCTGTCTAGTTCCTGAATATGCCATTAGTTTGACATGTCTGTTGATAATTCAAGCAGTCACAAGTCTCAAATCTCAACTGAAACTTTGATTGACATTCCATTACAGTCGTGTTCGTACTTCCAAGCTAATTATTTCTACTAGTACATTTATTGTTTTATTGAGGCTGCCCGGGGCAGAACCTTGTGTTTATATTTATTCCATCTTTACTACACACAAAAACCCACCGAGCGCATCGCTCAAGCAGAAGAATATTTTATGTATAAAATATTTTTGAATTTGAATTTCGAACCAAGAGTCTAGCGCGCCGACAATAATGTTCACTCAAGCCGAATCAATTTAGCTAATAGCCCACTGACATGATCATTCAATCTGTTTACACTACACAGACCATAAAATCGCACAAATAAAACGCAGATAAAGAAAAAAGTAGTTCAATAATTCACACAGCTTGTAAACAGCCTTAGGTCAGCGGTTTCCCAGTTTAAACAGAAACTCACTTAACACTTTTCGATAAGCTCTGCTAATTTTTAATATCGATACCACAAGTTAGAGTGTTTTTTTTTTTTTAAGTGAATCGATTGTTAAGTTGCTCTAATGAATTCCAATAAAAACAACTTCATGCAAAGTGTGTGCCAAATACGCACCACTTCTGTGCTGTGCTGGCAATTAACTGTCTTCTGGTGCAAGTCAGTTGCGTCAGTGCACTTGTTGACTAATCTAGACGAACACAGGCCCAACCTTATCGCCAGAGAGGGCGAGGTGCCCTCCTTGAACATGACAACGCAAACATGATCTTGAGACAACTAATCCACCGACACTTCTCATCAATTACCAGAGCTCTTCTAATTGACTAATTCACGGAAATTTGCTAGATCGATGACAGATATAAATCTGAGCAATTTACACGCTCACACTCAATTGGGAGGGGACTTGTAAAATTTCTCAGCCAGCTACTTACCCCGGAATCGAGGGTCTCCTCGCCGTGCAGCTCCCCGATGGAGGGACGCTTGAATTTCTTTATCGATGTTCTGTAATTGTCCAGACGTGGGAGAGTTTCTCTGTAAGAAAAAAAGGAGAAGAAAAAAAGTTGCAATTAGGAAAGTTGGAAATTCGAGGTGATTGTGGTGAGCCAGCTTCAGCTGGTTAAATGCAATCTGGCCTTAACCAACGATTTCTGGTTAGGGCCTGAAGACGCAAACACTGACACTGATGCATGATGATAATCGTTGTTTTCTCGCCCCTTCCTGCAGTCGATTATTCAATACGTTTTGAAGTGAGTATTGCGATAAATTATGATTTATCGTGATAGCTCTTCAAGATTGGCGGCTGTAAGTGGTGGCAATAGCACTCAAGTTGGATCAGAATTTGAACAACAAGTCGTCATGGACAGAATGTTTGACGTTTTATGATACGGTTTTTTTTTATTTGAGTGTACGCATAATGTATAGGGGCATCAAGTTTTGGCAACCAATTCGATGAACTAAGATCTTGATCCAGGTCCTTCTTTATTTGTGTGCGCCACAGGTACCAATGCGTTAAGACTGGGAATCGAAAACTAGATTGTTCCTGAATATAAACTTACATCAGGCAGGCGGCAGGTATTTGAATGCCATAATTATTTGAAATCGCTTTGTAATTTGCTGGAGGGTGACCAGCACTATCACGGGGAAGCTGCAAACGTTTGTCAATAGGTACCTACGGTGCATCTTCAGCATATTCTGGCCAAACCGTATCTCCAACGAACAGCTTTTTAGAGAACGTATTATGAACCTATATGCACAACCATACGACTACGAATGCGGCAGTGGATTGGTCTCACTCTCCGGCGGGGTGACAGATCCACAGCTATCCAAGCGATGCAAAAACAGTTGAGAAGGAAGCAAGGCAACTGGGAAAAAGTTAAGGAGAGCTGAGGCACATTTCAAGAAACCGCACTCGATGACGCTTAGGCATTGTAGAGGCTCTAGGATCCACAAGGGGATAAGGACATAAGTAAGTGTGTTGTGTGGGAATGCCTGCAGAAGAAGAAAAGAGTTGAGCAGGAGGAAGAGAATAAAACACTGGTCGATACCTGGCCATAATAAAGGGTGATTTTTTAAAAGCTATAGGAAAGTTTTTCAAAAAAAAAAAAAAACATAAAATTCAGAAAAATGCATGAAATCTTTATTTGAATCGATAGTACGGTCCATATAATTTAATGTTTGAAGATTATTTCATGCAAACGTTGACCTTGACTGCGCCTCATATGGTCCATCCGCTTAGTCCAATTTTGGCATACTCTTTCCAGCATTTCGGCCGGTATCTCACGAATAAATGCTTCAATGTTGTCTTCCAATGCGTCAATTGAAGCGGGCTTGTCTGTATAGACATGAGCTTTAACATAGCCCCACAAAAAATAGTCTAAAGGCGTTAAATCGCACGATCTAGGCGGCCAATTGACCGGTCCCGAACGTGAAATAAAATGTTCACCGAACTCGCCTCTCAATAAGTCCATTGTTGCGCGTGCTGTGTGACATGTGGCACCGTCTTGTTGAAACCACATGTCATGCAAGTCAAGCTCTTGCATTTTGGGCAAAAAAAAAGTTTGATATCATCTCACGGTAGCGCTCACCATTCACAGTTACGTTACGATTCGCATCATCTTTGAAGAAGTACGGTCCAATGATGCCACCAGCCCATAAACCGCACAAAACTGTGACTTTTTCTAGATGCATTGGTAGCTCTTGCAATGATTCTGGCTGGTATTCACTCCAAAATCGACAATTTCGCTTATTTACGTACCCATTGAGCCAAAAATGAGCTTCGTCTAAACTGACCGTAAAATGGATGAAGCGCGCGATGAATTTTCTTAAAAGAGCACGCATTTTGATAATAAAATTCAATAATTTGCAAGCGTCGTTCGTTTGTAAGGCGATTCATGGTTAAATTATAGACCAAACTGAAGATGTTTGACAGTGAAACAAAACACGAAACGTGCGTCAGCTGTTTAAACCAGTGTTGCCAAAAAGATAATAGCTAAAAAATCATGCTTTAGGATGGAAGGCATGGCGGACTCCCGCAGTAGGAAAGGAACATCGGAACCCAATAAGCCTGCGCTGTATGATACCATGTCTACAGAGAAAAATTCAGGAAAGCAGACAGAAGGAACCGGGCAGATACTTGGAACAACGCTCATCCCATGAAGCAGGTCAAGAAACTCTTGGGTCAACATAACCGACAGAAGTTTGAGGCATGTACCAAGATGAGCAAGAACAACCTCTATCCTTCAGGGCTTCCTAACAGAGCACTGTAAACTCAAGGAGCACTTAGGAATATTGGGGTTATCAGAGGAAAGTCTCAGCTGATTCCACAGATAATCTAACGAAATGTTGTTTGTGAGGCACTAAGATATCTGGGCAAGCACCTAATATTAAAGGAAGAATTAAAGTCACTGGAACCGTCTCTCATTACCAGATTCCTGAATTAAACTGGCTTAGAGAGAATATCCACTTAGGTCATAACCTTCAGTACAACTCTCAAAAGAACTGTATGTCGATGTCGCAGATCGCGACTTAAGATCCAAACCATTGTAGCGTGTTTCATTTGTCTGAATCCTTCAATCATTGTATTTCTTCTGACATTCACCTACGATATCTGGGCAATTTTTAAAAAAGAAGTGTATGCTGTCATCGCGAAAGGACGTACACCATCGACGACTCGCCATAGGAAGCCGTAACTTCGAGGTAGTGAAGGACTTCATCTCAGGTAGGTAAACAGTACTATCAACATCAGTACCGAAATTAAACGCAGAATAAATATTGCCAATCGCTGTTTCTTTGGGCTCAAGAGGCATTTGAGTAATAGAGCCCTCTCTCGAAGGACCAAGTTAACATTATATAAGACCCTGATCATCCCGCCATCCGAATACCAATCAAGGGATGGCTTCTATCTACAAATGATTTCCCTTCAAACGAAGCAATTTATATCCCTACGAATTTCTTCGGTCACTCGATACAACCCCACTCCGCAGTCGCGTCGATTGTGGATGGCGTCTGTCAGGGTTTTCTGCTGGTGCATGGGTGACGACAACAATTATTTTTAAGCTCTTTTCTTATCTTATTGATTTGTTTAAACTTTATACTTTATTCTAAAATAAAATTTGTCAACAAATTTTCCGAATTCAGGTTTTCATTAATTGTTGTAAGATTCCGACTCGGTACTGCCTTTTCGTCTAAAAGAACACACAAGCTTTAATAGCTTATCCTCAAGGCGCCAGTCATCGTCTGCGAAATGTAAGGAGCAAGTCCTGTTAGATCCAATTAAGAATATTTCTCTTGCACGCACTAATCCATGCCTTTTGCACGACTGGATCATGTGTAAAGGTACAAAACGAAAAACTTTGGAACGTCGCGGTTAATGAGCTACTTTTAATACTGGAAGAGGCTGGATGTAAAGTAATTGCCTATGCGGACAATGTTGCCATAGCTACAACTGGCAAATCCGTCCCTACCTTAAGAGACATAGTGCAGAATGCCCTCAATAAGCTGGAAGCATGGATACAAACATGCGGTCCCAGAAAACGGATCTCGTACTATTCACCAGAAGGTACAAAATCCCTCAATTTGCAAAAAATCCCACGCTGTGCGGCACCACTTTACAACTAACCGCCAGTGCGAAATTTCTGGGTTCTCGAGCTAAGCTGGAGGCACAATATCCAGAAGGCTTCTTCTGCCCTGTTCAGCGGTAAAAAGGCCATATGCTGTAAATGGGGATTACAACCACGCATCATCCATTGGATCTTCATCTCAATTGTCAGACAAAAATTCTGTATGCAGTTCCGAACTCCCATTCGAAATGAATTCAACTTTCTCCCCAACGACACCGACCGCCTACTACCCCAAGCTATCTTCGAGAAAAAATTCTCCACCAGCATCCCCTCCAGACTGAACTGGATATCTGATAATCAGACGGTGGCTGATCCCCTGCGCATCTTCACTGATGGGTCGAAGACAGACGAGGGTGTAGGTGCTGGTGTCTATTCTGAAGACCAAAACGTAGCCATCCCCCTGAAGCTCCCTGATCACTGTAGCGTTTTCCAGGCAGAAACCATTGCGATAAAGGAGGCGTTGTCCTGGCTCAAGAACAACGTAATATCCAAAAGAGGTATCACCAGCTGTTCGGACAGTCAGGCCGCAATCAAGTCCCTGGACAATGTCATGTTTAATTAAAAAAATCTTTAATTGCAGGCTGTCTCCTAACGAGATGGCTGAGCATTATAACATACTCCTCATGTGGGTGCCGGGACACTGTGACATATCGGGCAATGTTGGCTAGCTGTGGCACATCCTCTATCCAAACAATAGGAGGTGTTCCACTTCACATGCCAATCGCTACAGCCTACTATCTTCTAAAAATACACACAATCAACATCACTAATCGTAAATCGCTAGATGGCACCACTTGTCTCGCTTCTTGGTCATCGCCTAATATCAAACGATCACTCAATCTGCTTAGCCTCAGCAGCTCTTCACTCAGGACGCTCACCGGCGTCATAACAGGGCACTGCGTAATTGGCACCCATGCCCGTAGGTTGGGGGTCCCCTGTGATGCCCTCTGTAGAATCTGCGTGGATGAAGAGGGGATTGAAACCACAGATCACCCACTCCGCTCGTGTAGCGTGTAGCAACTTACACCTAGGGGCCTATTACTTCCACAACCTCAATGAGCTAAAAAGCGTAAGTATTAGCCAGCTAAATCGCTTTGTTACAAGCACCAACTGGTTTTAATTGTTGTGGGGATTCAATGCGCGTGGTATCACAATGGGCCTTCTTTGGCCGAAGTGTGACTGCCTTCTGCAGCAAAGACGAGAAGATATCGAATGGTAAAAAACGGACCGTCACATGAGAAGAAGATGGCGGTTTTGACAAGCTGTCAAGCACACCTTATTATCCTTCCACCATGCTTCTACCAAACCTGCTGACAGCAAGTCAATTTTCTGCTTTCAGCAGAAATTCAAAAGAGAACAAGAACATTTTCAAACAATTGTTGACACTTCATATTCGAGTGTTCTTGTAGATTATTCTTGCAAAAAGAGACTGAACTTGGACTTCGTAAGTCCTTGATTTTTCTTAAGAACGCGCTAAAGTGGTTCAGACGCCCTTAAATCACATTCTCAAGTGCCAAAATGCGGCACTGATCAAAGTCATGGACGAAGAAGTGAAAAGCCAATAAAGGTGCTCAAATGCTTAACATTGTACATTATCTTGTAAATGATATATGAATTATACGGCACTACAGCCCGTAGTGAAGGTTCTACAGAAACCAATCGGATTGTGCTGTTCGGTGTATACTGTTGTTTTTCCAAACGGAAAAGTTTGAGAAACTTCTTCTAGACATTTGTACTCTTTGATGATTGCCATTTGGAGCTATGACCGCCACGACGACAGCGGGGAACTGACTTTTATAGGTGATCTTACATCTGACGACTAGGACAATAAGGTACATCCACATATCGCATTCGATTTGTACAATATTTTATGGGTTTGTCGTAGGCACAGTGATGACGGATTTGTTGTTGCCGATGAGTTCATTTTTAGTTTTGTATTATACCCTTAGACCTTTTGTAGACCTACAAAATCGTATCGGGTTTCAAATTCAAATCGGAACGACGGGCTCCTGCTTTGACTAGGATTGGTCCGCTTTAGATCGAGGGGCTTTAAATTTTGTTTGGTTGTACCAAGAAGTATAAAGCTGTCCATACACAGCACACTTGTTTCGTTCGGTGGCACACGTCACACATCACACTTCGTGGAACAGTGGCAGTAAAAATTAAAACATGTTCATTTTATTTACAAAAATGTGTACGCGCACACGCCACCACACGGGACACACTTCAGTATATCGTGACTTAAAGTAAAAACTTAAAGTGTCCCATACACACGACACTTGTCACTTGTCATGTCACACAAAGTCATACACATTAGACCTTCATTGGACTTTGACGGCTACGCAACAGCGCTATGAACAGAGTGTGTGGTCGTAATATTGTCATGCCTATGGGGGCCTTAAGACCTAAATCGCTACGAGGAAATAAAATCATTTGCGGCTTGCTAATCTGCTTCACCGGTTCCTGCAATATCCACAACCAAATGGCCTGTAGTAGTAGTAGCCGGTAGTCAAGTCTGTGAATGGAATGTGACCTAGACCAAGGACTCACAGTTCTCCAAACAACTGCCGTTCAATAAACTGCTCTAAGTGGGATAATGTTGGCTTTGGACCCCAACACAGTACTCCTAAAACAACGAATTCTAGTTCAGCTCTGCCGAGGAGTGAGGATAAAAGCGAAAAAGCTAAGAGCTTCAACTACCAAGCACTTCTGTTTGTAAGACCAAGAAGAGGTACAGAGAAATGTACTAGATAGAAAACCCCAGATTTGGTTTTCTATCTGCGTCTACATCGGCAAGAGGACAAAGAAAGAAAGTGCCGGACTATGGAAGCCGCTGCTGTGCCATGTGTATTTGATCTACAAAAGCTACAAAGAAAAGAACTGCGTGGTTTAAAACGGAGTTCAAGACCTACAGAGACTGTATTCTCTTGGGTAACTCTGCTTCTCGTGACCGGTACACTGAGGACCGATGTCTTGCAAATTTTCTGTGCGAGCAGCAGTCTTGGAATGAGTTCGGCGAGAAGTTGGAAAGCGACCATAAATCTGCGAAATAGGTGTTCGCCGACTCAGAGGAAGGAAATTGAACATCATCGAAGGATTCAAATCCAAAGATAGTGTGTTGCTTTCCAATAAGGTGGGCATCTGGCGCAGATGGAGCGAGCACTTTTCGGAGTTGCTCAATCCCTAACAGGGCACTGAGGATGACAGACCTGTAGTCTTGAGTGGGGCGGAGAATAGTCCAACAATGGAGGAAGTCATTTTGGCGATTAAATCGCTGAAAGGTAGCAAATACGCCGGTGTGGTTGAAATTCGACCAGAAATGCTTAAGGCAATCACAGGTTCATCACAGGTTAGTGGTGTCCCATTGAAGTAGGTGCAGAAGCTTAAGTATCTCGGGGTCTTTTCACGAGTGATGGAAGGAGTAATGCTGAGCTTTCCTGTACGATTCGTCATCTTGGATCATTAAGGCCGAGCTTGGTTTCAAAGCCAAGTTAGCGGTTTTCAACACAGTACTTTTTCCAACTCTCACCTATGGCCGCGAATACAAGCTGCTGAGATGAGATTTCTCCGTGCTGTTGTGGGAATTACTCGCGAGGGACTCAAGGAAAGGGCTATGCTTCGGTGGTTTAGTCACTTGGCACGAATGTCCCCTTCAGGTAGGCGACCACTTGGCAGACCTAGGACGAGATGGTTGGACCAAGTCCAAAAACTCGCCTGGGAATAACTCCTGATGAGTTACAGTCGATGGCAGAGGATCGAGTTGCCTGGAGATCTCTCGTGTGTGGCTTACCCCCGCGCGGATCATGCGGGACAGAAGATGATGATGACGATGGTAGAAAATGTCCAAGGGCTGCAGGTAGGTATGTAGTTAATTAAGTAGGAAATGACATTAATGCTAAGGAAACGTAAAGGAGTGCAATGGATCTACTTTAGCTTCATGTCACGTGGGTTTTCCAAATTAAAGAGGGTCGCCGTTTTCTCAAAAATTGTACTAATGCGTTGACCGGTATTTTGGTGAGGTTTCTTGAACTGTCGTAGAAGCAGAAGTGACTCTCCTAGTTGAGGCAAGAGCAGGACTGTTACAGAGAAGGTGTTGGATGCTTTTCTCCTCCTCTTCGTCTAGGCAGCTTCTACAGAAAATGCTTAGTATTTTTCGTGAAGTCCAAGAAGAAGGCATTGTCTAGTAATTATTCCCACTACAACGCTTATTTTAGATCTATTTAGTGAGATTAGGCTATTTGCTCTTTTCGGATCGAGAAGAGGCCTGATTTGGTTTCATTGATGTCTGTCAGCCATCTGGACTTGCGTAGAGATTATTGGGCTGTAACTTGAAGTTAGCTATGTGACGAGAGACTCCAGAAAACGAGACTTACTGGACAGTAAGACTCTTGGAGCATTGGCAGTGGATCGAAAGAGGTGAGGCCGTAAACATTTTTTTGCTCGTACCGGGAATCGAACCTAGGCAACGTGCACACCAACCCAGAACGTCACGGCCGTCACATAGTATTGAACTACTTTCATTCACTGTGTAATGCCATTTTATTTTAGTCGACAGTTAAAGTTCAGCATTTGATATACCTTTTTGTAGAAATCTAAACGAAGCGTCTGTTTCCTTCTCCGAATAAACGATAACAAATCGTGTACCTACACATTCAATGATAAAAGGCACCAGCAGCTATGGCTCAGAACCTCGATGGGATTCAAGTAAACCTGTTCAGATATCACCTAGATTCTCATGTAAGACTCGTAGAAAAACTTTTGTAATCCGGCTTCACTTAAAAGAACTCAAATGGGAAGTCATACACAGAGCAGAAACAGATCCGTCTCAAGAAAGGCACCCGCGGAAGTGAGCACATATCGACATACCGCATTTGTGAAGAGCACAAAAATAAGAAGAAGCAGTCATGTCGGAATGCAAGAATGAAAGAAAGCAAGAATGCTCTTCAAAACGAAGGGCAATTTGGAAAAGTACACACTGTAGAGTTCAATAAGGGCACAGTAAACACACTTCAGTCTGCTATCTGCGGAATTTATTTTCCGAACGTCGTCTCATCCAATAAAGGGCTCAGAAAATGTTGATGTTTTCATGTCAATGACTCCAGATAGTCGGAACATGTTGCGCGCGTAGGTATGCGCATTTTGTTAAATGTGGCTGAATGTCTAGTGTGAAAGTAAGCAAACTTGGAGCGTAGTATTAAATGCAAAAGATGTACAAGACATAAGGCACTATGAGGACCTTTCGCACATAGTTTTCGGTTCATAAAAATATTTCCTTCAAAAACTACAAGCTACAATACCTCGGCACTTGTCCATCCCTTGGAAGAACAAAGAAAAATACGGTGGGTAATGAATACATTGCTGCACGAGCAGCCTAGAAGAAATGTCAGGGAATGGGATTCTGTACATATGTACATAGCAAAATTCATCAAGAAAACAAATTGGCATCATTGGAGTGGATCATCGTAGGAAAGGTCACTAGGATACAAGTAGATATTTCGTAGGTGTAAATTATCGTGACCAATGAGATTGAAAACAAAAAACAGGTTAATGTAATGTCGGCAAAACTTTTGATTCCTCCAAACAGGCACTTCTAATAGACACACTCGAAGCGTTTGGGTCCCATTCCCATTTCCATTCCACGTTCCTCGTAAATAGAACTATAAGAGTTAAAACTGGTAATTATTTGTGAAGCTAATTCAATGTAGCTCGGGTGTACCGCAAGGTAGTCACTTTGGCCCATTATCATTCAGTCAGATATAAACAACGGCCGCGTTCATAAACGTCACAATGCGGCAGCCCTGAAAGATTTGCGTTCATAAGTGTAAATAAACTGCAGCGACTGCGCATGAGAGCAGTCGGCAAATGCGTTCATAAAAGCAATGTGACAGTAAAACTGCTATTAAATTGGCAGGGAAACAGAAAAGTGGACTTTTTCATGCGAAAATGGTTGCTACGACCATCACACGAAAAATTCTCTTATTTATTAAAAGAAATTTCTGTTATTTGGAACATGTTTTGACTTCCAATTCTTTTAAGTTAAGGACATGGCCCTTTTGCTGCGTATTTTGCTACGGTTTCATTATTTAAAATTTTTGAAAGTTGGTCAGTTTATTATGTTTATTAAACATTAAACCTGGTATCATACTCTTCTTAGACATGATGTAGACTTTAATTTTATTAATACAAATGTCAACCAAAAAAAAGACCAACTTAGCAGTCGGCTTGATCAAATATTATACTAAACGATCCACTGATCCACTCGTCTTATTAACACTGTCTATTTCCGTCGTCCGACCTTTACTTGAGCATCGGCTTTCAGCACTTTTTCCGGACGTATTGAAAAAGTACAAAAGCGAGTCACCAAGTACATTTCCTTTAAAATGCATTGAAATGTTCACCCTAACCTACTAGACCAGACGCACCATCCATGATGTTATGCATGTAAGGGATATACTCTGCAGTCAAATAAAATGTTCTTGTCTTTTGTCTATGATTAAGTTTGGTATGCCATTTAGGTCACTCCGTACTTGGGATATTTTATTTGAAATACAGACTAGGGTAAAAAGGAACCACTAACAAGGATTCAATTCGAGTTTTCAACGACAATTGGGTCTGTCTTGAGACATCACTTTAAAAGTAAACTATTAAGCCTTTTTACTTTTTGAAAATATTGAGTTCTGAATTTAATTATTAATGTGTTATTAAATATTGTACAATTATGCAATGGGTTAGGTTAGGGGGTGACGGCTCAGCCTCACATATAGCTGTTGGTCCATAGTGTAACCACTAAACAGAGTAAACATAGTTGTAGTCAACTGTAGCTTTATTTACCAGTGGTTTTTGCGAAATTTAAAAGATGTTGTGGTTTACGATGGCTACATCATCTAAGCACTTAAAGAATGGTTGACCTGGAATATCATATCAAGTTTAGGCTAAAGCCGGAAAGAAGCAAAGAAGATGTTCCAGAGTATCAACCACCGTCAACTATCAGTGGCAACAGGCCTAGTTTATGAGCATGGTGATTCTCTAGGCTGTGCCCTGTAATGTCCCTACAGTGTACTGCAGTTATCTCTCAGTAACGAGATTATTAATTTTGTTTTGGCGATGTTGTATTTGGGCCAGAATTACTACTATTCTACGCATTGTTTACTGTAGTAAATAGTTCACTGAAGAAAAATGTTATCGGAGCTGCGATGCTTAGTTTGTCAGATGACAACAAACTAGCCGCACTTAGCTAGTTCGTCAGATGACAGCAAACTAGAGGCACTTAGCTAGTTCGTCAGATGACAACAAACTAGCCACACTTAGCTAGTTCGTCAGATGACAACAAACTAGACGCACTTAGCTAGTTCGTCAGATGACAACAAACTAGACGCATTTAGCTAGTTGGTCAGATGACAGCAATAACAAGCCACACCTAGCTAGTTCGTCAGATGACAACAAACTAGCCACACTTAGCTAGTTCGTCAGATGACAGCAAACTAGAGGCACTTAGCTAGTTCGTCAGATGACAACAAACTAGCCACACTTAGCTAGTTCGTCAGATGACAACAAACTAGACGCACTTAGCTAGTTCGTCAGATGACAACAAACTAAACGCATTTAGCTAGTTGGTCAGATGACAGCAATAACAAGCCACACCTAGCTAGTTCGTCAGATGACAACAAACTAGCCACACTTAGCTAGTTCGTCAGATGACAGCAAACTAGAGGCACTTAGCTAGTTCGTCAGATGACAACAAACTAGCCACACTTAGCTAGTTCGTCAGATGACAACAAACTAGACGCACTTAGCTAGTTCGTCAGATGACAACAAACTAAACGCATTTAGCTAGTTGGTCAGATGACAGCAATAACAAGCCACACCTAGCTAGTTCGTCAGATGACAACAAACTAGCCACACTTAGCTAGTTCGTCAGATGACAGCAAACTAGAGGCACTTAGCTAGTTCGTCAGATGACAACAAACTAGCCACACTTAGCTAGTTCGTCAGATGACAACAAACTAGACGCACTTAGCTAGTTCGTCAGATGACAACAAACTAGACGCATTTAGCTAGTTGGTCAGATGACAGCAATAACAAGCCACACCTAGCTAGTTCGTCAGATGACAACAAACTAGCCACACTTAGCTAGTTCGTCTGCTGTTTCGTTTCACTGGATTCGCATGTGTCCAGGGACCGATATGAGGGAGACTGCGATGATACAACAGAGGTCCTGAAACGCTTCGAAGTAGTTGAGTACCGTTTTGGACTCTATTACGTTACTTTTAAGTGCTTTGAGCGCTGCCTGACTATCTCCATAGATATGGCTCTCCGCAGCTTTGTGGGTGGCTACCAGTTCCGCCTGTAAACTGTTGTATCTTTCGCCCAGCTTGTATCAGGTTTTGATATTTTGCGATGCATTGTATACACCAGCACCGAAACCTTCATGCTGCCTTTAACCGTCTGTATATACAATAATAGAGTTTTCCGTCTCAGCTGAGGGTTCTGACTAGAGCTCTCTTGTCGGGATTATTATAGAAAATTTACGGTCGAAGCGGGTGACGGGCTTTTTGTAATCTGTATTGATGTCAGCAATATTTATAAATTTACAATGCCCAAAACTACTATATTTGAAATTGCAGACGATTTAAAAGCAACGCCTTAGGCTGAGGGGAAGTAATTGCAGAATCATGTTTTTGGAGCTACTGTTATTCCAATGCACATGAGGCGCTGTAGCCTTCCAAGCTGTAGCCTTCCATTTGGAAAGCTACTGTCATTGTAAGTCATTTCGGTATATGTCATTCATTTGAAGCGTAAACAACAATAATTTTCTTTTCACTCAAATATGTCCAACTTTGTGCCAGAAAAAGTGTTTTTGCGGGGGGTTCTTCTTCATTACTTTAATATGAAGAAAACTGCTGCCAAAATTCATCGTATTTTGGTGGAAGTTTATGGTGAACATGCGTTAGAACATGCGCCTGAGCGAACGTGCCAAAAGTGGTTTTGAAACCCGGCCAACCAGCTAAATCAACGACAAACCCGAATATCCATGGCGCGAAGGTAATGCTCTGTATTTGGTGGGATCAGAAGGGTGTGCTGTATTATGAGTTGCTTAAACCGGGTGAAACCATCAATGGACAACGCCGATTACTATTAATCCGTTTGAAGAGAACAGTACCCGAAAAACGCCCGGAATATGCGACCAGACACGAGGCAATAATTTTCCATCATTACAACGCTCGGCCCCACGTTGCTATTCCGATTGAGAATTATTTGGAAAACAGTGTATGGGAAGTTTTACCCCACCCGCCTTATAGTCCAGACCTTGCCCCTTCTGACTACCATTTGTTCCAGTCGATGTAGAACGAAATACAGTTCACATCAGAGCAGAATATCAAAAATTGGCTTGATTCATTCTTGGCGCAGTTCTTTTGGGATGGGATTCACAAATTGCCAGAAAGATGGGAAAAGTCATAGCTCCAGATGGGCAATACCTTGATTACACATGTTTTTCTTAAATAAACGTTCACATTTTGAAAAAGGATTTAAGTTATAGGCCCAATATTTTTATGATCGAAAAAAGCTGCTTAATCTTGTAACGCTGGTAATTAATTCTAAATTTACTGACTGCTTCGACGTTGATCTTAACCTTGGAGGGTTATACTTCGTCGAATCGACGAGCAACAGTCTTATTTTCTGGCTGTTTCTTTTGTGTTACTCATTCCGTACGACTGTACTTTCGTACAGCAGTAGTAGCACTACTGGAAATACGTTCAGTTTATTCTTTTAAATATACGTCGAAGACATTAAATTGAAAAGCCTAGGATCATGGCTAACATGGTAGAAAAGGAAGATGAGCTCAAAAATGGACTTCGTCGATTGGACGAAACATGACTTTAGTGCATCTCAACTTTAGTCGTCTAGGTTTAAGGAGATCATGCAACACACGTAGGCTTTCAGCTGTTACCCTCCGCGGATGACATTGCTGACATGAAAGTGGTGTGGATTAAACGATGCTTGTGCTGGCATGGAGAAGGACGCGGCTAAAATAAAGAAGTATCGATGCCTGGAAAAAGCGTTATGATGGTTAACTTTAACTTCAATGTAGTCAGGGAGTTTGCGTTTCTCGGTGAAAAGCTATAACAGCATGAGTACACAGATTGAACGAGGAAATAACTCTTGTGAACCGCTATTTGTTTGGGCACTCGAAGGAAGAGCCAAGCGGATTTTACACAAGTCATTTGTCAACTCAGTCCTGCTCTACAGCGCCTTGCCAATTCGAAGGAGAATGCAGACAAAAGAATCTTGCGGGAAAACCAGGCGTCTACCGAACCAATGCCTAAAACCACGAAGAGCGCATGAACAACTTGCCTTTGACCCGAAATCCTGTCGCCCCAGAGACTTTAGGATAATGCAGCAAAGGACACCCGCGACTGTGGTGGCTCACTTAATTGAAGAAGGGCCTTAGCCTTAGACAATCAAAGATTACACAGAATTAAGTGGGGTTTGTTAGAAGCGAGAACAAGAACACTTAAAAGCATTCTTTGTCGTCCCTTGATCTATAGTCCGGGCTTCATTCATCTTGATTGAATGCAATAAGAAATCCCAGCACAATCTGTGATTTCGAATAAATTCTCCCGCAATACAAGGCAAACAGGACTTTTCTATGTCAGCAAATGTCTGTCTTGCTGACAAAGAAAAATGTGAGCCCTGTCAGAAGCGTTTAAGAATCCAAGTAAATTCACAATTTGACACTTGACTTGTGGGTAAATATTTCTCAATTTGTTTATCGGGTGCTTCACCTGCAGAATATGGAGCAAAGCCAACTGCCACGAGAAAGCTCAAAACAAGGTACACTTCAGAGATTCAAACCTCAGTGGCTAAATATTGAATTCATTCAGGCGAGAGATAATCTCACGGTTTCAGAAAGAGGACCGCCCTAGCTTAGGAAGGCATCACACTCAGTTGGCATCGAAGAAACAAGTTCAGAGAGTCTTATATTTGCGAGTCACAATGCCTGCCAGTGCAGTTGGGAAAGCAATTGGATTCACGACAACCTTATATCATTTGAAACAACGTCTGTGTCGAAACACGAACGCCCTCGTTTTTTTTTCCATGACATCTTCCTTCGTTCGATTTTTATTCTTTGGAGAAATGACTGAGTTTGAAAATACGATGATAAGTCCAAAAAAGAGGGATTCACGATCCACATCTCAATACTTCCCGAGATAGAGAGAAAAAAAGCAATAATGTCGAAGCCTCGTTCAAACATTTCTCTTTATCCGCGTACGCCACAAGGTCTCCAAGTCACCGGTTGCGAACCTCACACAAAAGTTGTTGAATGCTTCTCATTTACATACATACCTCGTCAACTGTGCCAGACTGAACTTCCTTGAGTTGTCGTCCTCACTCCGCGTTGACCGCCGCAGAAAGTTAAATCCCTTCGGCTTCTCGGCTGGCATTTGGCCAACCCCGTCGTCTTGTCCGCCATTTGGATTGGTGCCGTTTGGGCCCACTTTGCTCACACGAAACCGATCTGCCATATTTGCTTTTTCTTCAGCAGCAGATATCAATTAATCACTCAGGAACTAGCACTGATCTTTGGTAAAGAACACAGACAGTTGGTCCTTCAGTTCAAACAAGTTCTTGAGGGATTCAGCATGTATCTCGGAATTGCAATCCTCATCGATAGTCGCGACAATGACAAATTTTCGCCCACAGAATGGACCAGATTCACTTCACTTATTCGCTCTGTATCACCACAAGCACTCGATTTTGAAACAAGAACGTGTTCAAATGACATCCGCGCCAAACGAGCACTCGGTCGCGATTGAGAATTTACCTGCTTGCCGCCGTTACTTTTATCGGGTCCGTATGACTGTCGTGGAAATTATCTCCGGAACGTCTCAACAACGCATGCAATTCGCACGACGTCGTCGAGCGACGTCATCATCGGTGCCTTATCACATGAGCTTTTTGATTGGCCTCCTCAAGCGCCACCAGAGCGGCTATCGCCATCGCATTTCGGATCAGAGCACAGCGATGACAAATCCAGTTCAACTGACCGCTATCTCCCTCCGATCGGTGGTGAGCCGTCAACCCGTCAAGCCGTCAAAGCTTTGACCATGATACGAGTAACGATCGTGATGTGTTCATTGTCAAATGTCGTTACAGATGAAAAGCTCATTGGCCTGATCCTAGCTGGGTTCCGGGAAGCTGTGAGAATTCTCTCTTTCTGACGCTCTTTAACCGTGCGTCGTCTCGGAGAATTTTCTGTTCAAACGAGCACAGACCGCTTATTTTATTTGGCGGGTGGACTGGGCAATTTGTCGAGGCAGTTAGCAGCTGCGTGTGAAATCATGGACGTTATCTAAAAATATGTTGATTTAGAACGTTTTATCGGCTATCGAATGCAAGCCAGATATGTATTTGCATAGACATCACAAGTTCAGTTGATAATTTATTCAGAGCAATTGCTGAAGACAGCCGCTGATGTGATGGGGACAGATTGCGACTACGACTGTGACTGCTACTGCTACTATAGCTGCGACTGCATCAACGGCTCCGGGGCTGTTAACAATTAAGCACAGCCTTAATTGAGATTCGAGTATATTACAAGTTTGTACACGAGAACCTGAATCGATGGTTTTGTCACCGAGAAACATGTGAAAGCGAATGTTCACGGCCGGGAACGAGCGGTCCGTGAAATAGACGAGTGATAAGATCACGGGTTCGACTAACTTTTCAATCTTGGATAAGGAAATAATGTGATGATGTAAGGCAGAGTTGCACTTGATGGGGAAGTCTGTCACATTTCTTTTGAGAATGGATTAGGAATTCGCCGGGTTGGGCATATAGGACTACCGGAGTAGGACCGAGTGAATGGCCTTTAGTTGAATTGAAGCCGTTTAAACACACCAGTCTTATTTCAACTCTTCCAATTTATGACGTATTTTTTCTTATTGGCTGGAAGCAGTAACACTTCGCGCACGTTGCGTGGGGTTAGGGGAATATCTTAAACAAAAGAAAAAAAAAGGCGAAGACTCAGGCAAAGTGCTGTCCGAGTCAATACAAAAATGGGGCAAGGGGATGCAGGTAAATTTTTCATATACAGAAAAGGTCACACGTTCCTCTTAATTAAATTGCGTGAAATCCTATGACGGTCGCTAGACAATCTCTGTATAAAAATAGATTAACATCGCTAAAATAGGTTTAAAAAAATATTTGTTCAAACGGCCGGGAGGTTGCAGGTGTAAATCAAGTATATCATCATCATACGTACGATCTAGACGTGGCTTAATTCTTCTCTAATTCAATATTCTTTCATTATGGCATTTAGCACATTTAAATGCTAATTTCGTAATTTGCGGTGGAATGTGTTCACTGAATTTCATGACAATTGTACATTATTGTCAGGATACATTCTTAAAATGATTGAGTCAAGTCTCAACTGTTATTGGAAGTGCAATGCGTGTGCTAGCAATTCTGGCCTTGCTCTGGTGTCAAAGATAAAGGATTTAAATGAAGTGGCTTTGAATCTAACAAGTGATGTAGAAAGTCTGAAAACTAAATTTGAGAACATTGGACCGGTAAAGAATCAACAACATTCAGTTAACAGTGAGATGATTAACATACATGAAGCAAATCAAATTGTTGACAATGGAAAAAGTGAAGTCGTTGGAAATTCCATCGATCTAACCGCTCATCAAGACAAGTTTAATGACCCTGGGCCTAGTCAAAATACGGCTTCTTTGTCGGAGAATACAAAACACCTCACGCCCCGCAGAAATTAACAATCAAAAAATGAACATAATTTGCGGGCGATGACTCTGAATCGGCTTTAGACGGTTTGCCTGTTTTACAATGGATACAGCAACAACACATGATGCTATTATTTCTTATCCATTTAGCTGAAGGTTCCTGCTAAAGCTCCATCTTGTTTCCTGTTGTGTGTTAGTGCATTGAAACATATATAATTTCGGCTTGGTAAACATTTATATAATTTGCGCGCTCACAAGGGATTGTAAATACCCTTAGGTGTCCGGGTTTAAGACACAGCACAGGCCAAAGGTGTAGAGGGAGAGGAGGTACCTGTGCACATTGTTTTTAAGTATCTGCGGATTGTATTCTGGGGGAAATATTGGGCTGGGAAGAGCATTCCATATTCATGTCGTGCGGCTAATGCACTAGTCTCTAAGTTTAACTGTGCGTCCGAAAGTAGGCTTAAGGGTAAACTGATGAGCATTCCTGGCGAGGCGGCTATTGCGGGTGAATTCATGGAGAGGAGGAATGCAGTTGGCAAGCTCACTTGAGCATCGTTTGTTAAAATAGCGATAAAATAGGGATAGAGACGAGACGGTACGTCGATGGTCGAGCGGACTCTGCAATTTTGTTGTCTCCTATAAGTTTTATCGCTCGCTTTTGGATTCTATCTAGTAGGTGCAGGGTTTGGTAGATTTTGGGGCCACCAGACCAGATATGAGGGTTGTATTCAAGTTTGGGGCGTATATACGCCTTATAAATTAAAGCCAAGTCAGAAGGGGTGAAGTATTTCTTGCATCGATTGAGGAAACCGAAACATTTCGCAGCCGACCTCAAATAAGTGGTTCCAACTAAGTGTTGTGTTGATACACACACCAAGGATGGAAAGCTTTCATCGACACAGGTGCCATTCATGGATAATGACTGACTAACAAGGGTTCGCTTGAGTAATAGCAGGCAGCATTGAATTCCACTCGATTGTTCTTTCCCCAGTTAATTATGCTATCAAGATCGGAATTCAATGTGCTTATCATAAGCTGCCGTTCCAATTCTACGGCCGAAGGGCTGGGTCATGAGTCTTGGAACGAATATGAAAAGCTGAGGGTGCTGTCATCAGCGAAGGAGTGGATTGGATTAGAAGTAGCAGACAAGAGATCATTTATAAAAATGAGAAAGAGTGTCGGAGACACAACAGAGCCTTGTGGAATACCAGCATTTATTTGGTGGATATCAGACTTGAACCCATCCAAAACGACTTGAATTGAACGGTTCTAAAGGTAATCCATTGAAGAAGAGATTCATCGACACAATAGGCACGCATTTTCGACAAGAGGGCCTTAGAAATATCAAGCGCAACGATCTTGTTTTCGCCTGCATTGTGCAAAGATTGGTTCCACTTTTCGGTCAGATAAGCCATGAGATCACCTGTAGTAGCCGGTCATTAGGGAGCTTCCGTGATTCAAGATATGACATAAGCTGACGATTTATCAGCGTTTCCATGACCTTAGAAAGAAGGGACGTAAGTGCTATGGGTCAGTGACGAAGATTCGCCCTTTTCAGTGACGGCCTGGAAAAATGCTGTTTTCCATCTGCTCGGAAACAGACCTAAAGAGTAGGATAGATGAACGCAGTGGTCTTGCCAGCGAAGAAGAACACCTCTTCAGAAGTATAGGGGAAATACCATCCGGGCCAGCGGATTTGTGCACGTCGAGATCTTTAAGTACTCTTGCAAATGTACGAGTGCCGAAGTTACTGCGAAAATGTTAAATTTTGTTTTCAAAAAAAAAAAAGTAGAAGCAATTACATCATAAGCCGATGTCAACAAATAAATAATTCTCAACATCATCACGTCATCTCTCTCGCTCAACAACAACAAGATCTACCATCTAGGTAGGCAGGTAGCAGGAATGACAGACAACAATATTGAGCCTTTATTTTTCCATTTTTTTATGTGACGTAGGCCGAGACTGCGTCACTTGACAGCTGACTGTATTTGATATTTATTTACTGTTTGCGGAAAGGAAGATCAAAGTTTTCAGTATTTTGTTAAATAAATTAAGTTTTTGAAATAATATTTCTATTATTCAGTATAATAATTATTTACTCTGAACTAATCCAAGCAAGAATAATAATTCACGGTAGCAACAAGAAAAATGTGTTTTTATAGAACTTCAAGTGGAGTGTAATGTGAGGATAAAATACTACTATTTATGCCTCTACAATGTCTATAACTTATAAAATCGTATTTATTATTAATTTTACCAGTTATCTGTACCTATTGAGGTGAACACAAAAATGTCGCATGAAAGATGCCTTTGCTTTTAGTGAATTGTTTTATTCAATTTTGATCAACTGTTTCCTTATTTAATTACCTTATTGTATTGGGTCTAAACTTTTTCAAAATTGGAACGTTTATTTAAGAAAAACATGCACAATAGTATTGCCCATCTGAAGCTATGACTTTTTCCCATCTTTCTGCCAATTTGTGGATCCCATCCCAAAAGAACGGCGCCGACTTGGCAGCCAAGAATGAATCAAGCCAATTTTTGATATTCTGCTCTGATGTGAACCGTATTTCAGTGAGGGCGTTCTGCATCGACCGGAACAAATGGTAGTCAGAAGGGGCAATGTTTAAGCTATAAGTCGGATAAACTTCCACCAAAATACGATGACTTTTTTTTATATTAAAGTAATGAAGAAGAACTCCTCGCAAAAACACTTTTTCAGGCACAAAGTTCGACATATTTGAGTGAAAAAAAATTATTGTTGTTTACGCTTCAAATGAATGACATATGCTGAAATGACGTACCATGACAGTAGCTTTCCAACGCATGTTCCAATGGAATAATACAAGTTACGCCATCTCTTATCAAACCGCAGGAATTAACTTATATACCAAATAGTGTAAAGGCCTAGGAGTACATGAGGAAATTGTTTTTGTAGTTAGCCATATCCATCCAAAGAGTCCTTTATAAATTTATGAACTGCATGTACAAAATAATAGAAAACCTGTTGCGTTATCAAGTGCCATTCATTTAGGAAACGTTCAATGGAACTATTCTAATGATGGAAAATGTACGAGTCCTTACAATTCACAATTTTATTTGTGGATTCATTGCTATCACTAAGGGTCGTTTTGTTCACAATTGTTCACAAAAATCAACTTCGGGGTTGGTCTCAACTCGTTATTTAATCGGCGAGTTCAAAATTGATTTCGTTCACTATTTCACCTCACAGTCTGAAATATAAAATCCAGGAATTCTCCAACTTTCACTTTTTAAATTTCCCGTGGGATATTTCGGGATATATAATTCACACATACACAGGCCGACATAATTCATCGTACGACGTTCAAAATTGCTCGTTTTCCGTACCAACCGTGTTTGGTAAAATAATGGATTACATTTCAGACTTGTAATAAAAAATAAGAATTATATACGTATAGCAGAAAATACAGTTTTAAATTGTTGGCCCTTATTTTAAAAAAATAATAAATTCTTAATTCATTTACACGACAAAACTCATCGTACATTTGCTTCAAAAATGGGTTATTATACGCAGTAGGTTCCTAGTAATTTGTTGGACCCCCACGGGATTTGAGGACAGCTTGTAGTCTATGCGACATTGCACAAACCAGCTTCTGGGTTAAATCTTCGGGTACCCTATCCCATTCTATTAGCAGAGCTTCCTTGGGTGTAGCCCTTAAAGTTATTGTGTGCCTGTGGAGCTGTTTCTCTAGGAAGTCCCACAAATGCTTAATGGGGTTTAACTCTGGACTCTGTGGAGGAGAATACAACTGTCTTGAGGGATAGTACAATAACCACTCCTTGACTTTTCTAGCTGTGTGCTTAGGGTCACTACCCTGCTGAAATATCCAGCCATGATTTAAACCCAATTTCTCGACCGATGACTCTAAATTCTCCCTCAGTATATCCAGATATATGTGCTTGTCCATATTTCTCTCTATGAGTACCAGCTTTCCCACACCGGACCAAGCCATGGACCCCCACACCATAACACTGCCTCCACCATGATTAATTGTTCTTCGGAGATTTTTTATTTCCATTGCTGTGTCACTCTTTCGCCACAGTTTCGATGGACCATCGTAGCCGAAAATGTTGTATTTACTTTCATCAGTGAACAACACTTTCTCCCAAAAAGACAAATAATCGTCTTTGTGTAAATTTTGCAAAGTCGATGCGTTTCCTCTGGTTGGCTGCACTTATCAACGGCTTCTTCCTTGGTGTTCTAGCAAAATATCCCTGTCTATTTAGGGTCCTTTGGATCGTCCGTGTGCTGACTTCTTTGTTGCAGGTATCCGAGACTTGGTTTTTCATGATGATCGTTTTTGGCTCTTTGCGAACAGTGTTGATAATAACCCTTTCTTGCGGTTAATTTCCGTGGACGGCCTGATCTTCGCACCTACTCAACACTTCCTGTATTTTTATAGGTTTCTATAATATTCTGAATGGTTGTTTTACTTTTACCAACGCATTTAGCAATTTCTGGCAATGATTTCGTATCATTCAAGTACAAATTCACTACCACTTGTCGAAAGTCTACCGAGGTTTCTTTTTTGCACTGTTCGACAGACATGATCACTTTTTGGAGCAAAAGAAGTTTCTACACTAAACACTGATTCATGGTTCTTGTGTGATAAATAATTAATATAAATAATAAATAAATGAAATTAAATAATTATAAGGGAAACCGGGGAAATTTAACGGAAACAAGTAGTGTACGATAAATTATGTCGTTTGTTTGCTCCATTTTTTATCAATTCTTATGACTTCCTGGAGTAATAGAAATAGAAAGCAAAGGTGCATATGGGTGATAAAATGCAGTTGGTTGATATTAAAAATGCAAACATCCATCCACATTTATAGAAAATATTTGAACTTTATCTGCCGTACGATGAATTATGTCGGCCTATGTACAATGTCATTTTTTACTTTGAATTTACGGTCTGTGCTGTTCGTGTGGAGAATTGAGAGCGAACGTTTTCAGCAGAGATAATGGTGGCATATCTAATCGCTATTCTCCATTATGTCTGGTGTTCAGTTGCTGCCGGCATTTTATGGAGAACAGCACAGGCGACTATGCACATTTGAAATGCTTACACTAATAAAGTCTGCATTCGCCTATTGAATCGATCGGAGCGAATAATCTTGAGTGTGTCATTGCCCGTAATTCACGGGACCTGAAAAAGATTCTATCAAATACTTCAAAGGGCCAGTATCTTCTTTCGTTTCACGGCAATGGAATCTGTATTAGTTAGAGGATCATTATTTTTATCCGCTTTAAGAGGCGAAATCGAAAAGAATGACATACACAATCATTCCCTCTTGTATACCGATGTAAGCAACTACGAGGCAACTACGACATGGAAGAAAAGAGTGAGAGAGAGAGTAAAATTCCCGATTTGATCCTGCTATTTCCGTAAGTTGAAAAAATGAGGAGTTGATAAACTCATTGGTTGTAATTTGAAAGTTGAGACCCTAAAATTTGAGTAAATGAAAGCAAATCCAGAAGTTGGAGAGAAAAATCCCAAAGTTGTGTTTAAATTTTAGTGAACAAAACGAGCCTAAATCTCATTCAGGTTAATAATGTATGTAATTTCATGCAGAGATATCTATAGGAAAGTTTTTCAAAAAAAAAACACATAAAATTCAGAAAAATGCATGAAATATTTATTTGAATCGATAGTACGGTCCATATAATTTAATGCTTGAAGTTTATTTCATGCAAACGTTGTCCTTGACTGCGCCTCAGATGGTCCATCCGCTTAGTCCAATTTTGGCATACTCTTTCCAACATTTCGGCCGGTATCTCACGAATAAATGCTTCAATGTTGTCTTCCAATGCGTCAATTGAAGCGGGCTTGTCTGTATAGCTTTAACATAGCCCCACAGAAATAGTCTAAAGGCGTTAAATCGCACGATCTAGGCGGCCGATTGACCGGTCCCGAACGTGAAATAAAATGTTCACCGAACTCGCCTCTCAATAAGTCCATAGTTGCGCGTGCTGTGTGGCATGTGGCACCGTCTTGTTGAAACCGCATGTCATGCAAGTCAATCTCTTGCATTTTGGGCAAACAAAAGTTGGATATCATCTCACGGTAGCGCTCACCATTCACAGTTACGTTACGATTCGCATCATCTTTGAAGAAGTACGGTCCAATAATGCCACCAGACCATAAACCGCACCAAACTGTGACTTTTGCTGGATGCATTGGTAGCTCTTCCAATGCTTCTGGCTGATATTCACTCCAAAATCGACAATTCTGCTTATTTACGTACCCATTGAGCCAAAAATGAGCTTCGTCTAAACTGACCGTAAAATGGATGAAGAGCGCGATGAATTTTCTTAACAGAGCACGCATTTTGATAATAAAATTCAATAATTTGCAAGCGTTGTTCGTTTGAAGGACGATTCATGGTTAAATTATAGACCAAACTGAAGATGTTTGACAGTGAAACAAAACACGTAACGTGCTTCAGCTGTTTACACCAGTGTTGTCAAAAAGATAATAGCCAAAAAATCACCCTTTAATAGTATAGCTTTAAGTTCGTAACACTGTTTCTCATAAAGCGATTTACATAAATTTACGAATTTATAATAATACTGTCTCCAGTCCGATTAATCAATATGAAACTAATGATTTCAATTTCTTAAACTGTGACTACGGAAAACTGAAAGATTATTTTTCCTCTTTAAACTGGTCGGTACGTCTTTCTGGAACAAATGTTGAAATCGAGATATATACCAAAAAGCAGAAAAATTGCCTTGGCGTAATCAAGGGTTAAGTAATCTTAAGAATGTTAGAAGCAAGCTCTTCGAGAAGTTTAAAAAAAAAACAAATCTGAAATCGATAAGATTCCTGCAGACAAGCCAAAGGGCTTAGCAGGATTATTTTGTAAACTGTCTGTTCTTCTCAATGAAGAAAATAAAATGAATAAAAATCAATAAATGCAAAAAAAAAAATAAATATCGTTCCTAGGTGGCTTTTATTGAGAACTAAGTACTCAGCTCAGCACTGATTCTCAATAAAACGATCTTCTTCGCATCTTATTTTCTTGTGTCAAAAGTTGATGCGTGTCCTGCCTGTCATGGCTTAAAATGTCAAAATACGAATAAAGTGCCTCTATATTTAAGTTTTTGTCAAATGTGTTTCACAATGTTCGTACAAATATGGTTATAGGATGGATTACAAATTGCGGTGCCGATAATTCTGCTGCATTTTCAAAAAGTGTTGTCAGCGGCATCTGTAATGCAGTGGTGTTATCTGAACCGTATGAGAGGCGCCACCTATGATAGAGTTTCTTCGACGCGCTCAAGTCAGTGTTGACTGTGAAATATCACTGAGTGAATTCTGGTCAGCAATTTTTTTGTTGTTGCTTCGCGTGTTAAAGTAATACTGAGCTGAGTACAGATTCTCAAAAAAACACGCATACTGTCATTAAGGTTTTTTTAGAATGTACCTTAATATCAATCGTTCTGCATAATTTCATTTAATTTATTCATTGTTAGATTAGTTCGAAAGACATAGAATTAAAAATAGGTTTAGCTTAGAGTGCACTCCGAGGGGCTGTAAGTTGGAACTAATAATAATGTTCGTCCAACAAAAAAAAAATGTCACACGAGTGAATAGCACTTTCAGCATTTCATGCCAAATAATAACGACGAAGTTACAGAAAATTTAGGCAATCATGTCACATGTTGTCAGTTGTGATGCCTAGGACACAATGCTGAAGTACCAGGAACCGGAGAGGGGCCAAAGACTATAGTTCGCACTTTCCCCCTGCATCACGGTGGCATCATTTTGCTAAATTTGTTCGCCCTAAACGTGTCACAATGAATGTTTTGCTTGAGATGTTGAGTATTATCTTGTGTCTGTATAATTCTTGTGCAAACTTCAAATTGTTTGACGTACCTTTTTTTGATAGTTTTGTTGTCAGTTCAGTTGTCAGTGGCTGGGAAGTTAAGAGCAATTGAACGCTTGATGTGGATAGTTATGTGCATCTCTCTTACTCAGTGTCTGGGTTCAAAACCCGACACGACTTCTCTTAATCTGCCTAAGCGGACTAAGTTAAGCACTTGATCATGTGCCGAGAACGCTTTGCAAACTTCCGCATAACACTCACCTCCATTCATGAGGGAATTATAGCACGCAACGGCTGTAGGGCAACACTAGTATTACAAAGAATTGGGATTAAAGGACGTCGTTCTCTTTCTGTCTTATCTCTCTTATAGCGTCATGCATGTTATAATTTTGAAGAGAATAATGTCACTAGACCGTACAGGTCACCTGTACGAATTTTACAAGCTTGCGATCGCTACTGCAACAGCCATTTCTTTTATTTACTCGCTTACTCATATAATTGCCTACTCCGTAATTTCTCGCTGTCACGCTGAATTTCATTGATGCAGTTGTAATAACGATTCCAGGTTAGTCAACGACCCAAGCGCTGTGTCGCTATTATTTGTTTACGATTTGGTATAAAAGACGAAAACAATAAAAATTGATTCGAGTGCGAACAACTAACTCAAACACGATACACGTTGTCTTGTGGTTTGCTCTATTGCTATCCCTCCACTAGTGGTAATAGTTCAAATCGAACATCATCTTTATCTTCTTTGCGGAACAAAATTATTTTAAAAATCAAAATATGTACTGCTTTTCCTAATCGTTCCTAAACCAACCAAACAAAGTGGCTGTGGGAGTGGTACCAGAATAAATGGGTATTATTAACTTAATGCCATTTTGACTTCAAAATGTTTTTTGGATCTGTTTAGTTTTAAATAACACGAAATAATACTTTTGAAATACAGTGAACTCTGTCATAAGCGGACATTGACGGTACCAAGAAATATGTCCGCTTATGGGAGGTGTCCGGTTATCAGAAAAAATATTAAACATTTTATTTTAAATTGAAATTAATTTTCTGTGATAATAAAATATAAGCTAAAACAATCACTTTTAAAATTAACTTTAAATAAATATGATACATTGTTTGGCCATTTAAAAATAAATTGTGTGAACAAAGAGATCTGGAATCTTATTAATGCACATAATGGTTACTGATTGCCTTATTTTCAAAATACAACTGTACATCTCTGAAAATATTAAATGATTTTATGTCATTTCTGCATACAATTAAACATAAACCATTAAACGGAAATTATAGTCGTATAGTCGACAGACGGCCGCTGCAACGTACAATGCTCACATTTTTTAAATGAGCACAAAGAAAAGGAAAACAAGCAAACAAAATGAAAGATTCCAGTTGTGATGAAAGTGTTCCAGTTGCATTTTGTCCTTTTAAGAGAGAGTGAAACTTGAAAAATATTCTATTGGGGTTATGCAAATTGGTGTCCGCGTTGAGAGATTTTTTTTTTCATAACGCAATGTTACTAATACGCTTTAGTGTCCGGGGTCAAGATAGAGTACGGGCCGAAGGTATAAAGGGAGAAGGAGAGAGGAGGTACCTCTGCACATTTGTCTTAAATATCTGCGGATTGCAGTTTAGGCTGGGAAATATCAGCGGATTGGGAAATATAAGGCTGAGTAGCTAAATTTCACTGGCCGCCCGAAAGTAGAAATTATCGCTTGAAATAATTAATTGCTTCGTTGACAGCTGTTTTTTGTTTACGTCAGCAGGCTGCAAAGTCATTAAATGACGTGCTGAATCTGTAAATAGGATTGTTCGATTTGATTAACTTAGAAATGGAGCGACGAAATTCAGCATTTCGTTGGAATGCAATACTCCAGAATGAAGCAAATGTATGGTGTAAACGCACTATAAAGGTTAAACTGAAGAGCATTCCTAGTGAGACGCTAATTACGGGTGAATTGATTGAGAGGAAGAATGCCGTTGGCTGCTTGAGCATCGGCCAAAGAAGGGACGGTACATCGATGTTCTAGTGAGTCCAATGACTCTGCGATATTGCTGTCTCCTATACATTTTATCGCTCGCTTTTGGATTCTATCTGGTAGGTGCAGAGTGGTCATGGGGGTACCAGACCAGCTATGAGCCTTGTACTCAAGCTTGAGGCGAATGTATGGCTTATAAATTAAAGCCAAATCAGGAGGTGTGAAATTGTTCTTGCATCGATTAAGGCAGCATTTTTGGCGACCTCAAATATGTGATCGTTCCAACTAAGTGTTGTGTTGATGCACATACCAAGGATGGAATGTTTTCCGGTTTCATCGACACAAGCGCCATTCATAGATTATGGCTGATTACAACTGAGCGAGTAACAGCAGACAGGACGACTTGATGGCGCAGTTGGTTAAGTGCCTGCCCTTGGTTAGTGGGGTCCCCGGTTCAAATCCCAGTGAAAGCAAAGTTAATACGCTTTTATCTCGTTTTCAAATCTTGTCTGGTTACAATCTGCCTTTGGGATCAAGTTAACGGCACTATCACTGGAGTGGTCGATCGGTGATAGTAGTCTGATTGTGGGTTTCACAATGGACCAGCATGGTCTAAGTGTGGTGGTTTTCGTAGGCTGCCCCCTTCCCTACCCCACCCTAACAGCAGACAGCATTGAGTTTTTGCATCATTGAATTCCATTCGGTTGTTCTTTCCCCAGTTAATTATGCTGTCAATATTCAAGAGTCCAAAGTGTTCAACATACGCTGCCGTTTCAATTCTATTCGCCGTTTCTATTCTACGAGTCTTGGAACGAATATGAAAAGCTTAGGGTGCTGTCATCAGCGAAGGAACGGATTTGCATTGGTGGAGCATTGGTTTCCATTCGCTCTACATGACCTAGCCATCTCAATCGTTGGATCTTCACTCTTCTGGGGAAGTCGATGCCGCTGAACAGCCTGTACAGTTCGTCGTTGTACGGGACCGAAAATCCCCCGAAGAATGTTCCTCTCAAAGCAACCAAGAGCACCTACGTCCGCTTTTGACAAAGTCTATGCCTCTGCGCCATATAGCAGGACTTGGACGATTGAGGTCTTATAGAGGGACACTTTGGTTGTTCGAGAGAGGGCTTTATCAGTCGCTTTCTTAGCCCAAAGAAGCAGCGATTTGCAAGAGTTATTCTTCGTTTGATTTCAGTGTCGTTGTCTAAATTAGAGGTTCCTACAAAGTTCTTGACCACCCCAAAGTTATACCTGTCTACTATGACTTTCTATTCGAGACGTCGGTGTTGGGAGTCCTTTCTCGTTGACAGCATTTACTTAGTCTTGCCCTCATTTACCGTTAAACCCTTTCGCCCCATCGCGGCTTTTGTCGCAATACTCACAAAGGTGCCATTGATAACACGCTGAGTTCTTCCGATATTATTATCGTCGGCATATGCGAGTAGTTTGACGGACTTCTGAAATTATTTTTCCTCTGCTGTTGGCGAGCGAGTTTTAAACAATTCTTTCAAGGATGATGTTGAAGAAGTCGCATGAAGCGCGTCGCCATGTGTATCCATGGGTGTTTTGGGTATGATTAGTGTTTTTCCAAAATTTGCCACAGCGTGAATATTTGATCGATGGTGCCTGGTATTAAGCCACGCTGTTATGGACTGGCCAAGTTGTTGACGAACGGCTTTAGGCGTTCACACAACACGGCAGATAGATTCAGAAGACTGATGCCTCTATAGTTGGCGCAATTCAGAGGGTTTCCTTTTTTGTGGATTGACCATATTTTACAGATGAAATGATACATGTTCCTTACCAAATCATCGACTGCCGCTTTGAAGGTAGGCCGTCAGCCCCAGAAGCGAGTAATTCCCCTCGCGAGTAATTCCCACAACAGCACGGAGAAATCTCATCTCAGCAGCTTGTGCTCGCGATCTTAGTCCATCGGTCATTGCCCAAATTTCATGACCATAGGTGAAAGTTGGAAAAAGTACTGAGTTGAAAACCGCTAACTTGGCTTTGAAACCTAGCTCGGCCTTCCTGATTACAGATCTAGCAAGATGTTTCATGATGGACCCAGCTTGAGCATTCCTACAGGAAAGCTCAGCGTTACTCCTTCCATGACTCGTGAAAAAACCCCGAGATACTTAAACTTCTCCACCTGCTTCAATGGGACTCCACAAATCCGTACAGTGCACTGAACAGGCGTTCTGTAGATGTACATAACCTCAGATTTGTCCAAGTTAACCTTCATCCCAGCATCAGCGCATACGGCCACAGTCCTATCTAGCTCCCGCTGGAGTTCCATCTGGGAAGATGTGAGAACTAAGTCATCTGTCAGAATGTGACACATGTGAACTCTGACGTTATAACAATTCTCTTGAACGCACTAACGTCTTCATCTTCAGATTGTGATGTTGTACATTTCACTGAACCGAAAAGCATCAATGAAATGATTCAGATGTTATTCGGAATAATATGGATTCCCCACCCATCGACCGAAATCCCATTTGAGTGATTTTCTCATCATTTCAGTCAGCGTCCAATTGCTTCTTCAACAGGTTTTGGATCTGCACCGGATGAGTCAGACGGGGTTTCAAAGTAAATGAAGCGAAAATAAACGAAAATGTTTTCTCCCGACTGAAATCGGAAAGGATGAGGAAGTTATTTTTGTCAAGTAATTTCTTCTTCATTTCAGTCATCGTCCAGTTGCTTCCAGTTCGGTCCAGTTCCATCAGAGGGGCTGTTTTACGGTGGACGTCCGGTACACCGACAAACTAGTAACTTGAGCGAGAGCTTGACAGCACAATGGACCGGGTGATCTATGTGGGTATGATTTCTTCATAATCATGCAGTCACCTTACCTACCTAGCACGAAGAAGACAAAATGACGACAGAAAGAGAGAAGACAAAAGGTTAATGAGAGGGTATGTCTACAGGGTTCATAATTCCGATCACAAGTGAAGTTGTTCTTTAACAGCCATCCGTCATCCGCTCTTGGTGCAAATATCTTCTTTTCACTGGGCAAATATGACAGCAACAAAATCAAAAACAAACATGTTACGATCGATGGCTCGACAAATCGTGTGATAAACGGCCCGATCGTTGAGGACAATGAACCCAAAACTGTCGTTAGACAGTCGTTGTCAAAACAAAATGCACAAATGTAAACCAAACCAAAACAGATGGCTTTTAAATATAATCGCATCGAAAATACACGGCCTTGGTCTTCTCTGAACTTTTCATTGTTGAGAACGAAGATGGAAATGAAAGAGAAAACTCTTCTTGGCATGAGTTGACATCGATGTCGATGTTGCCACCAGAATCGTCTTAAGAAATGTTCTGTTGTTTGTTGAAATGTTTAAGGCAATCGGTAAAAAGGGAGTTTTATGGCTCTCTCATGTCGTTGTGATTGTCCCACTTGTTAAGAAGGGCCACGAAAGAGATTGCTCCAACTAAATATCAATTTAAATTCTCCCAGGGAAAGTCCCCAGCAAACTCCACGCAGGATGGGGGATGAACCGTTCGGTAGAAGTACAACCGACCAGCTTTTCACTCTAAGAATGGTACTGGAGAAGGCTTGGGAGTATGCCAAGCCCATCTACAGTTATTTTGTGGCTTTGGAAAAGGTATACGACCGAGCTCCTCGACGTAAACTCTGAAGTGTTATACAGGAGTATGGGATTGATGGTCCTCTTCTGATGGCCATTCAGTCTCTATTCACAAACTGTAGCAACTATGTTCGGGTTAGCGGTGCTAAATCAACACCTTTCACCTTGGGCATTGAACTTCGCCAAGGGTGCGTCGTGACACCTCTTCTTTTCATTGTGTATATGTACTAGCTGTTGCGGCGCAGCCGAGGAGGATATTTGATTTTTTTAAGGTGGTCCCGCCTTCTAGCTTTGTCATGGTGTCGCATAGAAAACTGAATTTTGAATTTAGAAATATTATTTGGCTTTTCAACAATGGCTGGTTCATGACTTCTTTTGAATTTTTTTTTATTGCAACTGCATCGGAGTCGTCGAACCCATTGACAATGCTTTCAAACGCCTCATAATTTTGAGCATAATACACAACAGCCTTCAACCAAGTCCCCCATCTTGTAACAATAGGCTGAGGCGGAAGAGGAGCCAAGGTATATTTTTCTTTAAAAACTTCGACGCGAGATGGTGCCTTTAAAAATATTTTTTTGCCGCTTCAAATGAATTCATCGACGTTTCGAAAATTACTCCTTATTTCTTCTGCAACTCGGTGCATTGCATGCGCTAAGCAAGTGACATGCAACAATCTTGGATTAAACAGTGCTAATATATGGCGCAGCATCCGTAAAAAAAAGGAGTATTTTGCTTTTATGGATTACAAGTGAATTAATGGATTCATCAAAAACGCGAGCGAAGGTGGAATGGTTGGTTTTTTCTAATTGGACTACATTTATTAAAAATTTCCTTTTACTTCGTTTTGGTCCAACACACCCACAACTATGTAGCAACAAAACGTCCTTGGATAACTGTTGTTTCATCAATAGAAACCCACAAACAGTACTATTTCGATACTCAAATATCGAATTATAAATTTTTTCAATGGAATTTTTTCAATTTCTTTTGTATACATTTTTTTTAAAATTTCTTATTCGGGGTTCTAAGCCTACTTATTGGTCTATCGGCAGCAACAAACATTAGTAATGACCATTGATTTTTTTTTTATATGTAATTTTATTTTATTGATATTAATTTGACTTACTTGCTACACAAAAGGACTTAAAACTAGCTGAACTAACTTAACAGCAGTTCTTACTACTAACATACTGACCCTTTGCAGGTACTCAAAGTTAATCTAATATATACAAATGTGGATTCCGGCGTAAACTACGTTCTTTTTAGTCTTTAATGACAAACTTTTATTAATTTTTTTTACCAAGAAAACTGTTAAAAAAACTTGGCGAAACTGAAGTACTTACATACTTAGCCTACCTTATACTAACACAACCGGCCATAAAACTTAGGCCTATGTTAACTAAATCCGTAACAATACGGACGCGTGTACCAGGGCGTATATGTAATGTATATGCCTAACATATATAATTTATACGCCGTGGTGCACCTTTTGTTTTTGGTTTTTTGTTTTTATGTCTTTTTTTTAAATTAATCATTTCTTTTTCTCTCTTACGTTCTACCTTAAAACTATGTAAGTTGGCCACTATGGTCAACTATCTGGTCACCTTGAAAAGCCAGCGGTGGCGGAGACTGGTTTCGGTGTAACCACCAATAAAATTGCCGTTCTTTGGCAGACTCATTTCTATCTCGAGCGGGTATCGCTCCACCGAACCGAAGAAGATCCTCGTGGGTGCGAGCGACATCCGGTTCGTAATGGAGTCGCCTGTCCACTGTTCGGCGTACGACATGGAAGATCACAGGGCATCCGTGTGTATCCTGAAAATCGTGTCTAAATAGAGGAATGCTTCGGGAGGATAACAGCCGTTAAGGCGCACCCTTTCATGGTACATACAATTGGGGTAGTAAGCCCCAAAGATCAGACTGTTGGACTTCTTCCATAGCTCGTGCAATGTGCCTTCTGATCAGCTTAAAAATAAAACAATCGTACGCCATGATTGGCCTGATAAGAGCCATGTAGCAGATTACCTTCACCCTGGTATCAAGCTGGCTACTAAAAAACAACCTCCTTGCCGCAGCAAAGGCCTTTCTGGCTTTCGTCAGAGCAATATCTATATGTTTGTCAAAATACAGACATTGATCCAGCCAAATGCCAAGATATCTTACTACACTTTTCACAGCTAACGGCTGTCCTTGCGGGTCAACTGTGCCGAACTGGCGTCAGTTTAGGCGAGTATCCCACAAAGCCATGTACAGCGGGGTCCTGAAAAGGATAGTTTCACACTTCAAGAAGTAGATAACCAACTTCCAGTCGTCGCAAAATCGCTGAATTTTTTCGAAGTCACGCTGCAACAAGCTATTTATTAAATCTACCTTCGGACCTGATCTGTACGATACTAGGTCGTCGGCGTACGCAATTAAGTGCGGCACGGAACCTATAACAAGATCGGCGATCCAATCGCCCCCTATTGCAGACCATTTTTATGTCAAAGACCGTGGTAGAAGTTACGTCGCAACTTTTCACGACGAACTTTCTACCGGTTATCATGTCAGAGATCATGTATAGCATTGGTTTACTTATGCCAAGCCTCACCAGCTTGAGGAAGAGGCCCTCCAACCAAACGGTGTCGAACGCTTTCTCCAAATCAATCAGGCAGGCACCGGTGCATTATTTTTTGCCTTTATTCCATTGAATGTCGAACACCAGTTTTGACGCGGCATGTTGACCATTGAATTTAAAGGTGTTTGCCTTGACTATAACAAGACCTTGCAAATTTCGTACCGAATGTCAGTATAAATGCAGCAAACATAAAGTGTGACTGCAAGTTTTGCCTTAATGCCTGATTTGATTAATGAAAGTTACATTGAAAACCTTTACTTGGATCGAAACGAACAAATTTTGGCTAGAGATTTTTGTCTTAAAAAATGCTTTAAATAAACTCTTTTCCCTTTATCACGAGACTAGCGACGGAACGAGTTTTTTCTCAACTTTTTCTCATAAGGGATAAAACGTAAAATAGATTGGAAATAAGCGCATTGGAAACAGCTGCAAAGACCTATTGAATGGAGTTGATTGTAGTCAATGGACTCCACCTTCCTTCGGCATCTTCCAGATGTCATAATGATGTGTCTGGTACAGCTCTGCGGTCAAATACAGGTTCGCTTGCATTGCTGATTAGAATCAACCATATACAAGTTTCCAGATTTATTACTCGACTTTGAGAAAAAAAGCAAAAGTGCAGTTGTACAGCAACTCAACGTAATATTTCGGCAATCTTGATACCGTGAACCAAACCCAACCGGATACTCAAACCAGATTTATCCCGAAAATCGTACTCCTGCCAATCATTCAGTCCATTCAATCGAGTGCAAGCTCAACGAAGTACACACTAGTGCCTGCTGAAGAAGCCGGGCAAGACGCTCCCCACGATAAGACCAGAAATATGCATTCGATATTAATAAATCTATTACAAATAATGCAACAAGGCACGAGTGCGGAGGCAATTAGCATTTTTGGTGTTTGATTTATTTCTAAAACAGGAACACGACCACACCATCAACACAGCCGTCGCTGAACCAATACCTTTTGTCAGCACACATTTGCCACCGTTCAGCGAATCAGACACAATCCAGCCGAAACTGTTTGGGTTTAAAATTAAACCTCAATCATCGTGCTGATTCGTGGGTTAAATGTAATCAAGCCAATGTCATGGCAGTCGTACGTGTGTTTTATTGCCAACGGACGGATGAACCTGCAGTATTTTGCAAGTGCACGTTGCATGTAGCATAGCACAGTTTTACCATGACAGTCACACTCGAAAACAAATGCATTGACAGAATGGCGAATACTTTATGGCTGTGCGATAAATCATCTCGGGTTTATGTACGAAATCGATCGGAGCGAGGCTGACAGACGACCGGACGTTGAACACGGACGCGGGTACTTTGCCTTGGTTAGGTCGTGGGTTCAATGTCGAAAGGTCGTAAGGTAGACGCCTTGTGAGCTAAGGAAGTCATCTGAAAAGTGTATCTGTCAATATCCGGATATATTAAAGGGGAATTAATCTGAAGCAAGGCATTGACCCACTCCGTAGCTGGCTAATGGGACCAGTAACCTCAGAGAAAAATTGTTGAATGGGATTATGCTGCGCGACAATTGAAAGGAATAATTTGACACAAAAGGAACAAAATATAAGTGCGTATAATTTTTGATTAGATTATATTTAAATTCCCCGGTTTTTTCAATTTAATTGCTGTTGTCATCTACCGCACTTGACAGGAGTCCGGGTTTCTGCTGTCAACTGCCACTGTGACATCTCGTGACTGACGACATATGATGTTAGTTAAGAGGCGTTGCATACTTGACTTACATGACCAAGCGCCGTTTCAACTGCTCTTCCTGCTCAGCCCTCTGTCCAACAACATCTCGGGCGACTCTTCCATTTCGTATTAACTCTTCTATCCGTCGTCTCTCAAACATGTTTAATCTCAAAGCAGAAAGAAAACTTTGAATGATTCTAATTCTTTCTTAAGACGACTGGATGACGCAGTTGGTTAAGTGTCAGTCCTTGGTTAGTGGGGTCCGCGGTTCGAATCCCAGTGAAAATAAATTAACACGCTTTTATCTGGTTTTCTATTATCTAGTCCAATTATAATTTGACATTGGGATCAAATTAAAGGCTATCATGGAGTTGTGGTGGTAGTTGTCTAACTGTGGGTCACTACCAATGTCTCCACTAAACTTTTTCTCGTTCATTTACCTGGTTTATGTCCAGTTGCATTGGTAAACCACACTGTTTTCAGAGTTTTTGGAAACTCAAAAGCGGGAATGTCGACGTAAGAAACAATGGGAGTGGAAGACAACAGGAAGCACTTTCGGATAAGGGTGACACTCAAACTTGTTTAAAAAAGAATTGCGATCTCCGAACTCTCTGACACTTCATTCATATGGGGTTTTCTCATTCCCAGAGAGCAACGGGTAGAATTCGATCAAACAGACACTTCATGGGGATTTTTTTGGTCATGAATTTGTGGATCGCGTTTGCCTCGCTTGTATCTTGCGAACTCAGATTGCCAGTTGAATGAATTGCAAGAAGAATGAGTGGAGAACAAAGTAGGATATCGTTAGTAAAGATACTTAAACTACATATTTATAGGTGAACATTTTCGGAATAAAAAAACTCGGTAACAAGTATTTCCTCATCTTTTTGCATACTGAGAAGCATAACTTGTTGCTTATATTCGAAGAACATGATATGAAAAAGTCAAGTGGAGACTCAATGTTCACACAAGCATTGCGTCGGAGAATCTCGATTTTACGACATGGTTGGCATGAGTTCTGAGCAGAAGTTGGCACTTAACTGATCGATTTAAATCAAGCTTTGCGCCATGTCATATTCGATCAGAATATGGAGAAAGGCAGTAAAAAACAGCATATTTTGTTCAGCACCTTCTGCTGCAACACTCCTTTGTGAACCAGAGCCTAAAACGATCAAGGAAACGATCGAAACGTTTGGTTCAGAAATATTATATTTTCACTTTTACATACTTCGTCTGATTGCCACTCTTTACATCAATGGGACACTCAGTTGTTGAGCAGTGGTTCAGTTCTTTCGAAAGTGTGTGAACTTAGGTCGACAATTCTACTGATGTGGAATTCACAAGTTGCCTGACGGGTGGGAGTAATGTAAAGGGTGGTTAAATTTAAGGGCCGATGTTGATTTTGAATAAAACACAAATTATTTAGGAAATTATTGTCATTTCTTTTTAATATGATAATATTGGTATGGTTCAATTATGTATGGAACATAATTTCGGCTGAATGGCCGCCGCGACCTCGGCGGCACACTTCCATCCGATGGTCCAAATTTGAGGTTCTATGCCGTTAATGTGCCGAATTATCTCATCCTTTAGCTCTTGAATTGGTGCTGGCTCATCGACGTACAACTTTTCTTTCAAATAACCCTAAAGAAAAAAAAAAATCCAACGATGTCAAAACACATGATCTTGGCTGCCAATTGAAATCGCCACCACGTGAGATAATACGGCCATTGAATTTGTCGCGCATAAGAGCCATTGTTTCGTTAGCTGTGCGGCAAGTGGCACCGTCCTGTTGAAACCGCATGTCGTCCACATTCATATCTTCCAATTCGGGCCATAAAAAGTTCGTTATCATTTCACGATAGCGAACACCATTCACAGTAACTCCCTGACCGGCCTCATTTTGGAAAAAATACTGCCCGATGATGCCGCCAGCCCATAAACCGCTCCAAACAGTCACTCTTTGTGGGTGCATTGGTTTTTCGACAATCACTCTTGGTTTATCATTCGCCCAAATGCGGCAATTCTGCTTATTGACGAACCCACTGAGATGAAAATGTGCCTCATCACTGAAGATGATTTTCTTCGAAAATTGATCATCCACTGTTGCCATTTCTTACCACCATTCTGACCATTGACGACGCTTGAAATGGTCAAGAGGCTTTAGTCCTTGAGTCAATTGCACCTTGTAAGCGTGTGAATGCAAGTCTTTATGCATAATGTTCATCAACGACGAGCGTGAGAGGTGCAATTGTTGGGCACGACGACGAGTTGAGGTGGACGGCTCTTCAGCCACACTATCGCGAACAACAGCTGTACGAGCATGCACCGGTGTTTTCACATCTCCTACAGACCCGGTTTGCTCAAATTTTTGCACGATTTTTCCAATTGTACGCACATTTGGACGATTAAATTACGGAGACGGAGATTATTTGGCCCATGGTGTCGAACCCTGCTTTATTGGTAATTCGTCAGACACCAGTTCGTACTCAAAAAAAACAGCGTCAAGTTCTGCTTAAACACTCATCTCATCATCACCAACATCACAATCATCGTAATCAGTTTCCGCAACACCATTATCCGATAGATAATCAGCAACATCATCAGCAAATCGATCCTGTTCCTCAGTGTGCTCTGCAGTTAGCCATTCATATCTGTTTGTCCATTCAGTTCTATATCTGCAGCATCATACACTTTGTTCCCCCTTTTTTACTGCTGATCTTAATTATAAAGCAGAAAGTTTATGTGTTTGACCCACAAAGGCTCCGAAACTACAAGCCGCAGGGCTCTGAAATTTTCATCAAAAATCGTCCTAAAATTTATAATGTGACCATCTAGAAATCGCTACGACATACGGTTCGAACGTAACGAGTATTTCATGTCCATCCAATCCATTGACGATCCATGCATGTGTAAACAAACATAGCTGGGTGTGTGCCCGCTATGCATATGTGTACATATAGTATTTTACTTCTCTCCTTTCGGGAGGATTTTTCAACAAAACCATTAAATTTTCGGTCGATTTTAACGAAATTGGCGAGATCGACTAATAACATGATAGGTCACAACACAGGTATTTTTTCAATTCGCACACCAAAATTCACATCGCACGCAGGTAGTTGTAATTTCGAAGAACGTTATTTATGATATCCCTTCACGTTGTGTGTTGTTGTCACTTCAGACCAATCGAAAAAAACCGCATTTGCCTTCCGTTTTGCTGCCGAACTTATCGATAATTCTACTTCAATGTGTATGCACACAGTCAACAAATTGTATAATGAGTAGGGATGTTAGTGACTGATTGGGATAAGCATCAAATTCAAACCCTTTCTGAGTTTTTAAACTCCCTTGATGCGAACGGGATTCCATGCCATAAACTGGAAGAACTTAAAAATCGAATCACAGATCATGCTGCTGCGCAAGCTAGATCCACCGAACTTTTGCAATGTATCTCGACTAACTGTTAAGTCTCCCAAATCTCATCTTATAAAGGGTGATTTTTTAGCTATTATCTTTTCGGCAACACTGGTTTAAACAGCTGACGCACGTTTCGTGTTTTGTTTCACTGTCAAACATCTTCAGTTTGGTCTATAATTTAACCATGAATCGTCTTACAAACGAACAACGCTTGCAAATTATTGAATTTTATTATCAAAATGCGTGCTCTGCTAAGACTGTTCATCGCGCGCTTCTTCCATTTTATGGTCAGTTTAGACGAAGCTCATTTTTGGCTCAATGGGTACGTAAATAAGCAGAACTGTCGATTTTGGAGTGAATATCAGCCAGAAGCATTGCAAGAGCTACCAATGCATCCAGAAAAAGTCACAGTTTGGTGCGGTTTATGGGCTGGTGGCAACGGTTTATGGTACTTCTTCAAAGATGATGCGAATCGTAACGTAACTGTAAATGGCGAGCGCTACCGTGAGATGATATCCAACTTTTTTTTTGCCCAAAATGCAAGAGCTTGACTTGCATGACATGTGGTTTCAACGAGACGGTGCCACATGCCACACAGCACGCGCAACAATGGACTTATTGAGAGGCGAGTTCGGTGAACATTTTATTTCACGTTCGGGACCGCTCAATTGGCCGCCTAGATCGTGCGATTTAACGCCTTTAGACTATTTTTTGTGGGGCTATGTTAAAGCTTATGTCTATACTGACAAGCCCGCTTCAATTTACGCATTGGAAGACAACATTGAAGCATTTATTCGTGAGATACCGCCCAAAATTGGACTAAGCGGATGGACCATCTGAGGCGCAGTCAAAGTCAACATTTACATGAAATAATCTTCAAACATATATAGCTTTTAAAAAATCACCCTTTAGAAGTAACCATACTTTTCGGACCTTCGGCTGCAGGAACCGCGTTCATCCCAAAAATTCCTCTTACAGCTTCCTGTTCGCTTAGCGTTAGCCATAACCATTAATAAGTCGCAACAGTCTCTGGACTCGACTGTACATGCAATGACGTTGCAATGTCGCTGATGATGTTTCAGAAACATGAAATGTGGTCTACAAACAAGTTTCATAATAGAAGCGATTTACTAGTTTAAACACCGGATATTTTCAAAAACGGTATTTTCAATACAGTTACTTACTTAAGTTACTGGCTTAACCAGCTGTTACTTTTCAATGTTCACACACAAAAAATAATTGTTTCCGCGAATTGGGCCCGGAACGTCCCGGATTTCTTTGTGCTCAGCCAACATCAGCGCAAGAAGCTATCAAGTTCCAGTCCTATTGACTTAAAAAAAAACAAGTTATACATGTTCAAACGCATATTGGTCCTGATTGGTTCCAGCTGCCTATCCTAGGGTTAAATAATGCCTTAACACTGAATTCCGTTTTTCAAGAGAAGTGTTTTTCCCTCCGTGGCCCTTCTTATTTTACTTAAACTTTCCGACAGTGTAGAGATGGTAATTACAAACTGTTGTACAAATTTGAGAATACAATTGTTTGATGTAGACCGCAAAAGAAATACAAGTAATCAAACGAATATTATTGAAAGCATGTTTCTCGTTGTTTTTCGAGTAAATTAAATACAGTCGAGTCTCGATAATTGGAAACTTGATAATTTCAACTGATTGTTAGTTCCGTTAGAAAGCCTTGATAAATCGAACAAATCCTATGTGGTTTGGTACTCTCGTTAGTTCGAAGCAATCAGCTCAATCGGTCTTCTAGCGACACGCTGTAATTCGAAATCTGGTTTAATATCAGCAATTCCAATTTTCGTCGCTTTCGTTTTCTGTTCTCTGTTCTTTGCCCAGCTGTTGTTTCAAATGCTTTGAACCCGTTCGATTGTGACGTATGTGACGTATGGATGGAGCCCTCTTGCCAACATTGGTGAATCTGTGACTTTCGATGATCTTGTATATTTTGACGATGACGTAGATGCCTGCTGTGGTCTGTATGACTGGCAAATGTGTTGACAACTTCTAATTTAAGCAACAACAATCAGGAAGACAATGAAGAAGAATCGGAAGCAGAACCAATTCAGCCCCTCACATCAGAGTGGCCGACGATGTGTTATCCTCACTGGCAGTCTTAGAAATTACCCTTCGCCAAGCACGCTGGAAGTTATTAAAACTTCTTTTCAAAATAATGCGTGTGAATGTAGTTATTTCGTTTTTGTCCTTAGCTCCAACTCTGCAATTTGTTGTTAATTCGACATCTGGTTAATTCGAATTTTTTGTAAGGTGCCTTGAGTTTCGAATTATCGACAGTCGACTGTAGCTTGCGGTGATGGTAAGTGATTTTTATTAAAAAAAAATAATAATAATAAATTTGAAATTAAGAAAGTGATCGAGGCTTAAATGAAAGGGTAAACAAATTTGGTTTTAACATGGAGCTGACATTTTTAACATACACTCGACTCCGCTTCTGTACGCTCCGCATAAACGAAACTTGCGGTTATATGCAACAAGAAATTTATCACGGTGCTACGATATAATTATTTTACGTTTATATGAAAACACCGCAACACATTTTGAGCATTTTGTGTGTTGCAAATAAGCGGAGTTGACTGTATTCGTGTAAAAACCCGAATATTAATGACACTCACTGTGTGCATCAAAGATTAGTACTAGGCGTGTTTTATTGAGAACTCAGTACTCAGTTCAGCAGTGATTCTCAATAAAACACTCTTCTTCTCATTTTATTTTTTTGTGCTAAAAGTTTGTGCGTGTCCTCAATGTCATGGCGTATCAATACGAATAGAGCGCCTCTATATTTCATTTTTGGTGAAATCTGTTTTATCTGTTTAATCTGTGCTCGTACAAATATGGTTTTATTCATTAGTCGCGTTTGTATATTAAATAAAGGGTGGATTATTTCGAACTATTTAGAATACAAATGCCGATAATTCTGCTGCATCTTCAAAAAGTGTCAGCGGCATCTGTGATTCAGTGGTGTTACTTGGATCATACTTGAGACGCCATCTTCGGTGGAGATTCTTCATCGCGTTGTAGTCAGTGCGATTTAAAAATTTATTTGAAGGGAATTATTTTTACAATTGAGATTACAACTAGACTTAGGCTATGGTGTTGGCTCAACCATAGGGGCTCATCAGATGTACTTTGTTTAATTTAATGTTTATGATTATTGTCGGTTTATTGTTTATGACTGGTGCTTCCATCGGGTTGTTCAAGTCCGTGTGTCCAAGGTGGTCTTTTTGGGATGGGGTGGTGATGTGTTAGCCGACTTACCCTCGCTGGTGATTGCTATCGCTGCTCTCGTAGAATCCATGCAGCTCGTTGTTCGATGGCGTTGGAAGGTTCTGCTCGTTTGGCAGACCCAACGCGTTGAGGAAGCGTATTCGGGGATCGTGTTTCTCAAGTTCCTGATTTCCTCGTTAGGATAGTGGTTGATGTTTAGCAGCTGCTTTCTGAATAGTGTCGGCATGTACTGTTGCAGGGAGATGATGCATGCTTGGTCGTACAGCCTATTTTTGCTGTGGAGCCTTTGACGGTCTCTGTCAAAGGTGAGTCCGGTACATATTCGCAGAAAACTGCGAGCGTCGTTATGCTGGTCGTGGAGATGGTGTGCCAGATTGGGAAGCCGTACGTTAAGATCGGCCGTATAAGCCGCTTGTATTGCAGCAGTTTGATGGAAGCCTAGGTTGGCCTTCTTAAGTGTCAGTTTCGAATGACTGTTGAACTTCAACCTTTCCGTGAAGTTAATGCCAAGATCTTGACCTACCTTTATGCTTCGACATTTGGCTGCTGATCTGCATCCACCTCTGAATGGTGTCCTTAAGCACATTAGAACCGATTTCCCAGCATTGATACGAATGCCCCATTTGGTATAGTAGTCAAATTTGTCCGCTGTTTGGATTTCGACTGTTCACGCGGCTGAGGGGATATTACAGTGCAGAGGCAAATATGCTGCAGTTATTAACTCAACCGTGCAAAGAGTCCTTAGTCAATAGTTCTCTATTAGATCTTTACAATCCTGACAAAGAAATCGTTGTTTCTTCTGATGTTAGCCCATTTGGCTTCAGCTATGCTGCCACATAGCTTGAGTGTAAAGTATCATAAATCAAGATGGAGTCGTGGCTCTGAAGAACAAAAATGGGACTCCCTTGGCTTCAGAACAATGACAACATCTGAACCGATTGCAATGGAAGAAATTATTCGCTGAATACCCACCGGTCGAAAAAGAATGATCTTACAATCCGCAAGCTCAAGAGTCAGAAAGCTGCCTGACAACCTACCAGTGGAACTCTTCGTGGTTCCAGACGCAGCCACAGCGCCGAACCTGTGCCCGATAAACGGTGTCATTGACAGCATCCCCAAACAAGCAAACTTGAGTGAGTGCAAAAACTGGACCAGAAGTACTTGCCTCTCTGATCCCACACGGGATTTCTCCAACTGTCGAGGAATATCTGCAACGAGAGTCAATTTTCGTCCCAAACGCTCATATGTTGATCACATCAACACGGTTCGGATGGTCATCGCACAACCGGTTGAATGGAACTTCTCCTTCTCTCTGATTGACTTCGAGAGGGAATACCGCCATACATCATCGAATTCACAAAAAAGCTCTACTGGGCACTTCGATTGCAATGAGAGCTCGTCCGCCCCCAACGCCGGAGCAACAACGCCGATTCCAAAATAATCCAATGGCCACTGACTCTACAACCTCGACTAAGCCGAAGATATCTACCTGCTATCTAACAACTTAGGTGGCGCCCAGAAAAAACTGCACATGTCTGACCTCAACGATAGAAGAGCTGAACTGAAAATCAACGTCGCCAAGACAAAGCTGATGAGAATCGGCTCAAGATGCGAGGCACCTCTGCTGAAGGACATACGACCGGAATGGATCACAAACGAAGAACTCCTGCGTAGAACTTTACAGAGACCCATAGCAGCAAAGATCGAAGTGGGACTGGATAGGCCACACCGTGCACGAACGGATTTTGCAAAGTTGGCCCTTACCTGGACCCCACAAGGAGTGCGTAGGCGAGGGCACACCGTGCACGAACGGATTTTGCAAATTTGGCCCTTACCTGGACCCCACAAGGAGTGCGTAGGCGAGGGCGTCCACGCGTAACTTGGAGGCGGATCGTGAAGAAGGACGAATCGACAGGCAGGCAATTGTTGGTCGGAAGTGATTAGGCTGGTCCGAAACAGATTGGCGTGGAGATCGTTCGCAGGATCCCTGATACGGCCTCTGTTCCAGTAGCAACCCATCAGAGTATTTTGTATATGTGTATTCTGAGGTTTAACAGTACAATGGTGGTGAGGCATTCCCTCAAAACCTGTAAAGCATGCATTAAATCAACAGCATGAACTTGCACAGCTGCTCAGCAATCATTTGACATTCTTGTTAAATTAGTGTCGCAAAATATTTATTTAAGGTGGTGCTGCAGGAAACTCATTGATTACTTTTTTCCCAATGCCATGACTTGGTGGCATTCGTACATTGGCTTCAGGATTAGACTGTTCTGCCTTTGGTCTAGGCTTCTTACTCAATAGGAAACATGAGGCAGCATAAACTACACAACAGTCGTAACCGAATCGAAATTAACAACCAACGATGATATCACAGCTCTTCTCTTAAAAGAAGAGCTTCTTCCGAAGGTTTCCGGAAGTCTCTAACGCTGTTGCGTCACTTGAACAGACTTACCTTAACCCGCAAAAACAGGTTTTCATAAGTTTTGTTTTTAATTCTTAAATCTGTCGCAGCTTAATTCTTCCCATGGTTAAATTAATTTTCCAGTCGTTAAGCAATTGACACCTTCTTTCAACAACTCGTCTGAAATTTTTAACCCTCCACAATGACCACCTTGTGGCCAGAATAAAATCAAATTAGCAAATGATTCAATGCCATTCTTTCAAAAACCTATCTAGCTATAAATTCCCCTGCTTGTGGAGAGGTGAGGCACGACTTGCTAAACTAAGTGTGGCTAGAGAAGGCGTTCCTTTGTGCAAGATTCCACCCCAAAAGGCCGATAACTGCTATAAAATCGTCCACGCCGATGAGTCAGATAGTACGAATATAACAAACTAGCTGCAAACTGAACAAGTAAACTCAAAGCGTCTGACAAAATCTGGTCACAAACAAGATTGGAACTTCAAAAAACACAGAGTCAACGGCTACTCTACTGATTCAGTGCGGCAAAATGAATAATGAGTAAGAGCTCATAATGGCGATGTTAATTGATGCGATACACTAATTGGAGTAAAAATAAAATGATGAATCCGCACATAACCGGATGTTAACCGCCTTAAAGTGGAATGTTTCCATGCTCTGGTGAGATTCAGACACCCAAGCGGGAGAGAAATGATCGCGATCACGAACGACACGACCGCGACGTGCGGTCAAGAAATGCCAATTTAATGCATGCTTAACAGGCCTTTGAAGGCTTGCTTGAGCAGCACTTAGCACAGCACTAAATGGTGTTGAAATAATGGTAAGTACTCTCATGTGCGTGGGTGCTTTTTGAGTCTTTAAATGGTTCGTATGGTCGTTAAGGTAACGTGGATGACGTCTTTGCCGGTGCTATTCATAGTCATTGTTGGAAGGTCTTATGACCCGGCTCGTAGTTGGCACATTGATGACGGCTATAATCACGGGTGTCCATTGTCTGGGAATCAATCAACAATCCACTCTAGTTAGCGCGATCTCTTATGTCCTATTTAGGAAGCCCTGTTTATTTAACATCTTTCCCCAGTTGAGTCTTTACTCACAGACCTTAAACGATGTCGTCTGCTGCATTGTGGCTCTAACTCGGCGTCGCAGGCAGTCTCGATTTAGACTAGCTACCATGGCCAAAGTAGACGACTGATATGAAGCCATGAAGCGGGGCTCGTTATTAAAACGCAATGAAAACTCTGCATAGAAGTTGTCTATGCATTCTCGAAACATCTTTTTTTTCGAACTTCAAGTTCCGAATATCCTCACTCCCCTCACTCACCCTGACTGAATACATCGGAATAATCCTAGAAACACTTAAGAAACTCACTGAAAATAAAATGTTAATGAAGTTGTCAAGAAAGAAAAAATGGGGACCCAATCACAAGACAATGTTCTGGTAGAGAGCATCTGTAGAATTTGGGAGGTCAAAAGCTTCTCGACGACTGGAATATCAGCTCCCTATGCCCCATCCACAAAAGAGATGATCGTATGTCTATAGAGATATATCCCTACTCAACGTGCTTCTATTTAGTGTACTGTGTGAAAGTCTTAGACCAGTTTGCTCCGCACCGGCAAATCGACTATAAACAAAATGTTCACACTAATGCAAATCCTGGACAAGACCAGGGAGTTTCAAATTGATACACTCCACCTCTCATCGATTTTATAGCCACGTGCGACAGAATTCACCGAGTAAACTAACCCGGTTGTGAGGTACCACGCTAACACACACCAGATGCACCGTGCAGTTCGGCTCAAGGACTTGATTTTGGAAAGGAGTTGCGCGGTCGTGGGCTTTCTTCAACCCAGTACTGGAGAAGATATACAACTAATTTATCATTATTTTCAAATTACATTTATACAAATTTAGAAAATCAATTACAAGTTGATGTACTTAACACCGATTTCTCGAAAGCCTTCGATAAAGTACATCACACTTTGCTTTTAAACAAGCTAAAGTCTTTGGGATTGTTAGAGTGGTTTTCCAATTACTTAAAGGACAGGAAGCAATTGGTAAAGATCGATAATTTTAGATCGCGAGTAATAAAAGTTACATCGGGCGTTCCACAAGGTAGCCATGTGGGGCCACTACTCTTTCTTTTGTTCATAAACGATGTTCACGAAATTTACAAATATTGTAAAATTTTAACATTCGCAGACGACTTTAAATTGTATTTATCTATAAATAGTTTAACTGATTGTAATAATATCCAATTGGATATCGATGCACTAGTGGAATGGTGCAAGCACAATGGACTAGAGCTGAATATTCAAGAATGTAATATCTTTACTGCATATCGAATTACATCCTGATTGTCTATGATTATTTCATAAATGATCCTAGACTTAATCGCCTAGAAGAGGTTAAAGATCTGGGTGTTATTTTTGATACTTAATTATATTTTGCATTACATTACGATTATACAATTTCGAAGTCTAATGCTATGTTAGGTTTTCTAAAAAGAAACAGTAAAGATTTTCGGGATATAACTAGTCTTAAGTGCATCTATTGTTCGTTAGTCAGACCGTATTTAGAATATTCTTCCACCATTTGGGATTCCCCGTATGGTACACAAGAACTCAGAAAGAGTACAAACAATTTTCACGAGATATGCTGTCCGTAAATTATATTCCTTCGAAGAACTCCCTAAATATGATGATGGATGTAAAATAATTGGCTTGCAAACCTTAAGTTTCAGGTGTAAGGCAGCATCAGCCATGTTCATCCGCGACATTATTAATTGCCGTGTAAATTCACCAGATTTACCTTTTCTCATGAATATATATGCTCCCCAAAGATCTCTTCGGGTGAGAAATTTACTATACGATAAGAGGCATAGAACCAACTTTGGTTGTAATGAATCTATTACAAGGTGTATAAACACTTTTCATGAATTTTGCAACGAAATTGATTTTAGCTTGTCTCGATTGGAGTTTAAAAAATAATTAATATTGTTTATTTGATGTAATCTATGAGATGCAAAATCGGTAGATGATCATTATTCGCGCAGCAAAAATTTGCTGTCTAAAGTGATACTGAGAGTTAACACTTAGAGAACGTAGTGTTTTGTGTGCTCTGTGACAGCCGCGGCGGGCGGCTGTAAACACTGAACACACTGTCTTCTACAAGTCAGTCCAAATCTAGGGATATGCAGACGACATCGACATCGTGGCGCGTTAACAACGTCCCATAGTGGAAGCATTCACGGCAATTGAAGAAGAGGAGAAGCGAGCTGGTTTTAAGGTCGACGCGGACGAAACAAAGTATATGCTGTCGATTAAACAGCTCCACAGCTGGAAAGCCACATCTGACTTGAATGACCTGAACATCACTGTGTCAGTGTTGTGCCATCGGCAGCATCCCTCATTAAGGCTTTTAAGGAACCACCAAAAAGCGACTGCTAATGGATTCACGAGCACACTCAGACCATGTTTGTCTATTGTGTCTTGACACTGAGCTCCATTGATTGTGATTGCTAACGCCAATCGAATTGGCATTGCAGTCTTTTAAATTGAAATTGTGTATTGCTTGGGATCATGATCATAAAAATAATTTCTTCCGCTGTTAATCAATTCCCATTGCAGACTTTTTGGCTGATTAACATTCCGTAACATGATAATCGGCACACCTACTTTCAATTTTGATATGTCTGATGGCATCCCCGGCAGACCAAGTGAGCGCAAAAATTCCGTTGGATAATTAACTGCTTCATCTGATTCTACAACGGTGTCTGCTGACTTGTATGTCATTTGCTTACTTTGAATGCTCGATTGAATAACAATATTAACTTGATGGACATTTTTATTCTTCGCCGCGAGAATAACTCGTTCACCGAGCCAATCGTGATTCATATAATTAATTCGGATATCAGGAAACGCTTTTTCGATGAGTTCTTCTTTCGATGTGACTGAATTACAAAATCCACTGGAAGCTTTCCGTTTCCAATGTGCAGGAACTTTCGTGATAACAGCTCGGCTGATTGATCGTTTTGCAGTTGGACTCACGTATTTATCGTGTCGGTCAGAGAATTACAGGTAATGTTTGCCTAAAATCTCCTGCAAGCAATATTAATGCATTCCCGAATGGTTGAACGTTTCCACGCAAATCTCGCATTGATCAATCAAGAGCGAAGAGAGGGAGCACACTTGGAAAGTACTGGTCCACATTGATACCCATAGTCAGACTGATTGACCAATTCTCTGATATTGTCGTTAATTTTATCCCAACGGCAAATGGGGACTGGGTCAGATTTGAAAACCACCAGCATTTAGACGTTCATTGCCAGAATCAGGAATCTTTTCCCCTTAATTAACATGGCTAACTATCGGCGTTCGGTGCCGACTGTACTTGGCAAACATGCGCCCAAGCCACTCGCATGATAACGCTGTGCATCGATGGAGAGCGATAAAACCAAGCCAAGCCTAAGCTCTCGCGTGATGTTGCTATGCATTGGATGAAAAGCGGTACAACCAAGCCAAGTCATGTGCGTGCGATTGTCCAAGCACGCGCCAAGCGAAAGAACTCACGTGAGGCCGCTGTGCACAAAATGAAGGATGCCACAGCCAAGTTACAACCGAAGCCATCGATAACGTTGTATATCGTGCTCTCGCTTTCCTTCCAATGCGTACATCCTACAACTTCTGTTTTGTTCTATTTTTATCTTAAGTTAAGTCATGTTAGTTTTCTGTGTTAAAGGTTCGAATAATAGATGAAGTCTTACTCGATGTCAAGTCAATAAAGACGTTTAACGATTGATTTTAGTGTTTTTCGGGAACCACGATTCGCTCCCGCACTTATAACTCCCGGAGCTTCCAAGAAAAAGTCCTCCCAACTCCTTCATTTATCATTTGCATTATGAGATTATGCAGCTTTGTGGGTCTGCGGGTCGACGGGTCTGCTGGTCTGGACGGGCCACCCCATTCGGTTCACTGGCAATTCTCGTCGGATGAACAGAAGTTATTAAGCAAATTTTTAGAATGGCTAAGAGGAAAGTTTTCAGTGAATTTTGTAAAAGATTGTGGCAATGTGTTATCGGAGAATGTGCTACGTTCAGATAAAACAGGAAGACCAAATAGGGACTGAAGATTGCTGTGATAAATCCAAAACAAAAAGGTTCAAGAATTGTAATCTTCCACATCTCAAAACTTGATAAATGCTTGATGCTGCTGATCTTCCAACGTGTGCAATTCCCACACATCACAAAATTTACCAAATAGCAATATGACAATAATAAGCTGTTATTTTATGCATCATCATTTTCTGATCCGCTTGATCGGCTGAAGGGGAGGGTACACAACGAATGGGCGATCTCCAGGCAACTCGATCTTCCGCCATCGACTGTAACACATCAAGAGTTAGGGGCAACAGTAACCAGGCGAGTTTTTTTTTTAATTGAGCAACGCTATGCTACGGTTTTCTTCTAAATGCAACCAACTTCACTTCGATTTTAATTGTAGAATTCGGTATTTAGTGTGTGAATTAGAATTTTGCTGTGAGATCCATAGATGGCGCTAATCAATGACGGAAACGAATCTACTCGAAAGAAGTATTTCTTGGTATTTGCCATAGCTTCCTTCTGTAATTTTTAGTGTTTATATCAGATTTCCTAAGAAATGAAATCATCTGTAAATAATTTCTTCCCACATAAAACATCAACGAGACAGTAGTTGATTGACGGGTGCAATCGAATGTACCCATGTTTATCAAAAATTTACTTTACGAAATGAATATAGAAACCAGTACTTGTTGAAAATCTGTTCCTCAAAACCATACAAATATTAATTTTGTAAAAATATCTATCACTTCCACATTATCTTCAAATAAATATTCCTTTCATATTCACGAATGCCTCCAAGATCTTATGCCACTGTCAGTATTAAAGTACAACATAAACTCTTATGAGCCACAATTGCTTCCACCTAGTTTAACTTAATGAATTTTGATCTGAATTTATGATCTTCTCGATTCGTGTAAGTACCGATAAGTTCATCTTACCTTGCTGAGTGAAACTTAAATCGCTTAGTTGAGTATCAGGAAACGGCCCTTAAAGACCTCTCGAGTTCATCCAAGCAAACAGCCTGAACTTGAGTTTATTTTGGTCATTTTGGTGTTCAGAGACAGTTGTTTGGACTAATGACTTGAAAATTGAGAGCGAATGTAATTTGAAATCACTTCAACTCGGTGGAGGTTTCAGTAAGAATTCAATTTCGGTTCGGTGGAAAAGTGGGGCAAGATAAAATATTAAGGAACGCGAACCAAATACATTGAATCCAGGACAAATGTATTTTAAAATTGAATTAACTGACATTTCCTAAACGAAAACCAGAAATGAGGTATGATAGAGATGCCCATCTTCTACCTCTCTTGCCAGTTAACATTTTTGACAACCATTTTTTATGTCGTTTAAGCCGAATAGACCAGTCCCAGAACAGCATTTACGCTATTTCGTGAATAACTGTCAAAAAGTCTATGAAATTCGTCGATGGACTGGGGGTCAGTCAGCTGTGAACAGGGCTATTCTCACTCATGACAAACGGTCGGCTGCGCGCGCGTCTATATTTTGATGTCATTTCCGGAGTTTCAAATCCCGCCTTATTCGTGTGCCAGGCGCGAGCGATAAGTTGTTTAAACATCAATAAATTGTTTCGCTTCAAAAAATAATTCTGTCCAACTTTTCGATACAAAGAGCCGCATGCATAACGCTTTCGCAGGATCATCCTGTTTATCCAAAATATCAATCATGTATTTGCCTACGAAAATCATGCAGGCATCATTTCAACTCACAACTCCATATTCAAGGTTCACAGAGTTTAAAATAATTTCATGTTCATCCCCTTAACTTTACTTTAAAACTGTTGAGCAAGTTATTATACATTTGAACGAAAAATTCGTCTTAGTTGAACAACGAACTTTGTTACATCAGAAATTATTGCTCAGCAACTCAAATTACAAAGTGGAAAGAATAAAAAGAACCAATAACAAAGCGACACTGAAAAGTGTGAATATGAGGAAATGCCTACTTCGGTTCGACTGCTCATGTTGAAATAGTTTTTCTCAGCACAGCATAAAACGTGGACGGACAAATCTTAGCAAAGCTGCCAACATAAATTTAAAAATGAGTTGCTGGGATTTTTTCTGATCTTAATTCGTGCGGTTTGCTAAGAGGGGGCGTAACTTGTATCATTCCATTGGAACGTGCGCTGGAAAGCTACTGTCATTGTACGTCATTTCAGTATATGTCATTCATTTGAAGCGTAAAAAACAATTAACGGCAAAGCCGAACATCCATGGCGCGAAGGTAATGCTCTGTATTTGGTGGCATCAGAAGGGTATGCTGTATTATGAGCTGCTACCAGACGAGAAAATCCGTAAGAATTAAGTTATAAACCCAATAGCTGGGTGAAACCAAAGCCAGAAATGCTTATAAAATCCAAACGAGTTTAAAGTATTCGGAAGAGGTTGAAGATTATTAAATGGATTATAGAAACAAAACAAGATATGAGAAAAATGAGAACGCATAGCCTGCATTAATCCTTTCTTTTTTAATCCCGATAAATGATTTTTTTTTTTCAATATATTCTGTATTTCAGCGAGAAAATTATGCGAACTGTTGTCGTCACACATTCACCAGCAGAAAACTCTGACTGACGCCATCCACGATCGATGCGACTGCGAAACGGGGTTGTATCGGATGACGAAGGAAATTCGTAGGCATATGACTGGCGCCGTCTGAAAACTGGTTCGTATGAAGGATAAATAGTGATGTCACCCGAGGCCTTAATAAAAAGGAAACGACAGTGGCACGTCTGTTGGACATCGAGAAGGCCTTCGATACTGTTTGGATCAAAGGACTCATCTTCAAGCTAATCAGCTTTGGATTCCCTACGTATCTGGTAAGACTCATACACAACTTCCTCACTAGTAGAATCTTCTTTGTCCGGGCAAACAGTGTCAGATCAGCGGTGAAGTGCATCAACGCGGGAGTGCCACAAGGATCGAGTACTGGACCAGCCCTATTTAACCTTTACACCGCAGACCAGCCAGCCAAGCAAGGCAAGTGGAAGCAATACACTCTTGTATGCCGATGACTCCATTACGTACGCTACCTCCTTCTCACCGGAGATAGCCACAAGGAGACTTGGACACAACATCATCCAACGATGGAAATACAACTTCAAAATCAACAGCCATAAGACAATACTTATGTGCTTCAGAACACCAGCAGTAGACGTCGGAGGAAAGAGATACAGGACGTTGGTCAGAAGATGCAACAGTCTTAAAATAACTCTTCCAGACAACACATCGATTACTCCAACGCAGAACACAAAATAGCTGGGAATTTAGTTCAACGAGAGGCTCAGATTTAAGAACCACGTGGATGCTATGTACATTTGGTACATCCACTGGTCCGGAGAAGAACTGGTCTGAGCCAGAAGACTAAGGTAAGCAACTTATCAGACCAGTAATAAGAACAGAACACAAAATATCTGTGAATTTAGTTCAACGAGAGGCTCAGATTTAAGAACCACGTGGATGCTATCCTCAAACGGGCAGCTTTTGCCCTACATTTGGTACATCCACTGGTCCGGAGAAGAACTGGTCTGAGCAAGGCGAGCAACTTATCACACCAGTAATAACCTACGGATGCCCGATCTGGTACACAATAAACCCCACAGCAATGGAGAGAATCTATCTGTTCGAACGGAAGGTTTTAAGAATGTGCACTGGCTCCACAGAGACCATTCGACACTGAAGTTCATCCCGACCAGAAGAATTTATGAAGAAGCCAAGATATTGATGATAGACAAGTACATCTTGCAGCTCGCCAAGAAGCTGTTAAGTGCTATTAGCAGACATACAAGAACTGCCACGACTTCCACTCGTGTGCAGTCATCGATATTTACACACCACAGCAATCATACACCCTGGATTTGATGACCTATTCAATGCCGACTCCACGCAGTTCTACATTCAACACAAGCAACACAGGGCATTACAGAGGCTAGTTCCCTCTGAAGGTATTCTACATTTTTTTTATAAATATTTCTTATCCCTTTTTTTTAAAGAAAATTACCAACGGAAATCATTCTGTTACTCAGATTGAGCCAAAATTTTTGTAAAATGATGCAATGTTACAGATGTCAAGTGAAATAGGTCGGGCCCCTATTGTTGAGCCAACTAGGACTTAGTTAAAAGTCTAGTTGTAAGTCATTTTGTATATAACGAACGAAAAGATAAAGCTAATAATCTAAAAAAAAGGAGGAGTCAGTCTGAATTTACTCGCCAAAGAAAACACTCAAAAAACAAGAACAAATTTTAAACATATTGAATAATTGTGACATGTAGGCATTTTTACAAATGTGCTACTTGCACTAAACATAATTTGAAAGTATGCACACCCTGTGTACATGTTTTGACATTTCATAATACGAATACGAAACCCACCACTTAATCGGTGGCCTAAGTTCTTTGAACCCTGATCGGGCGATTCTCCCGCTTACTTACTTACTTACTTACTGGCGCTACAGTCCGAGGTGGACCTAAGCCTCAACCAACAAGCGTCTCCAGCCAGCTCGATCTTTAGCTAGCTGTCTCCAGTTTCGCACGCATAGTTGGTTGAGGTCCCTTTCCACTTGCGTGCGCCACCTGAGTCGCGGTCTTCCTCTACTCTTCCTCTATTCTCCCGCTTACCCACGTCTACTTAAGACCCTGCAGTGAACATTACGGGATTAAAATAAAATGATTAACAAGCAGAGCGTAGTCGTTTTTTTTTTTCATCCTCCTACAGACATATAAAGAATTCATTTGACGTTAACTTTGTTTTGCCCAGAAATGAAGTATGAGAGAGATTCCCAACTTCTACCTCCCTTGCCCCTTAACATTTTTTACAACCATTTTTTATATTGTTTTCATTTTACGTTTTTTCGCATTAACGTTATTTCGTGAATAACCGTCAAAAATTCATGAATAAGCGTCAAAATTTCCATGATTATCCGTCAAATTCGTCGATGGACTAGGGGTCAATCAGCTGTGAAGTTGGGTGTCTTATCATACTGCATTCCTGGTTTTGCCTCTACGTCTGTTACAGGAACGTTACGCATGTACCACAGTGCAAGCACGTATAATCCTTACGGCCGTTACCATTTCAAAACAAAAGTTTATTTTTTATTAATGATATAATTTTTATTTCTATACTCTTCATATTTCTATAATATATATGTGTGTATATATTTATTTATTTTTTTATTAGAAAAAAGGGTTGTTTTTTTAACATTATTTGTGTAACTTATATTTAGCATTACTTTGTAGTTTGTTCTGTTTTTGCTTTTATTATATTGTTCATAAATTGCATGACCTTTCTTAGACTCTTGCGATGTAACACATTTTTCTTTCGAAAATAAGAATTGAAAGGGTTTTGCTACATATTTAAGTTTAGTCGAGAAATATGGAAAATTATTTTTGTTTAAATAAAGAAATGCTTTCGGTCTTAGTTATTTATATTTATTTACATTAAATCGTACATTGTATGCAATTTTTTCTTGTAAAATATTTATTTTTATTTTTGGCCCTTTCTAGAGTTAATTGCGTAAGAGTATCAGTTTTAATATATTGATAAGTAAACTATTAAAAATGAGACCAGAAATGTAGAACATTCAGGAAATTTGAAGGAATTTCCTTTGTGGAACGAAACCTGAGTGATGGCAATGAAATGGAAATAATTTTCGGTTTAAGGTATTAACCCTTAGCCATCTACCAGCGGTTTTAGGGACCGCGCAGATTTTTAAAGCACTTGCGTCGTGCGACAACATTTTACGAAATGTCTTCAGAACCGCATGTAGGTCATTACGTGACAGAAATATGAGGTAGGTGGTTAAGGGTTAGAACTCAATTGAGATCTGCAACCCGACCTGTCATACCTGTCCTGTCTGACCTGTCTTGGGAATTATTTGTGCAGGATGTGTTGTGGGGACTGAGTTCAGTTTATGTTGCTAGAGTCTTGAAAATGCGTTTCGGTCCGCCCCCTCTCGCCCCTCTTCATCCAAAGCCACTGCTGCGCATTCTCGGTCGCAACTCCCGTTTGATTTATATCAAGCGGGTTGAGGCACGACTGAGAGTGCGTAGCATCCAGAAATAACGGAGGAAGAGATGTGTCACTTCTACGTTTCTTGCCCCTCAGATTCATCTGACAGCGTTTTTTATAACCTTTCCACAGCCAGGCGTCTGTGAATACGTGTGAGCTAAGCGAAGCTGTTTACTCCCGCCTAACACCATTGCGTTGCTCTATACTTCTAACGATTGTGCGTGAAAATAAAGTAGTATGCATGACTTTAGAGCACAACTGCGATGGACTGGGGGTTTTCCACTGGAAAGAGGAATATCTCTTCCTCCATCATCTCTGGTTCCCAATCAGAAATAATCTCGATCGAGTCATAATGAAAAGTTTACTCTGGAGGAAGCTCTTTTGTTGAGGGTCATCATAAAATGAATTACTTTTCAGTACAAAGGCATGCACCAGCATGTATGTTGTAATGAACAAATTTTGAATTTCTTCAGATCCATATCTTTGGAGTCCTAGTACTGCGCTTCAGAGAATAAGGAACCCCTTACCCCAAGAAAGTATTGCTTTGTTAAAGGTTCCCGAAGAATTTCCATCATAGTAGATGATAAGTAAAAGACCAGAGCCGGCTCTACGTGCCTTCGAAGGACAAATTTTGAGTCGGATTTATGGAACTGACTGCGAGGTAAATGGAGGAACGAACTGTACATGCTGTACAAGAATGTGAATGTAGTCAGGAAAGCGAAAACTCGTCGACTAAACTGAGGTCTTCGAATCCGAGCCTCTTAGTTCGAGGAGGAAAATACTGAACCTCCGGTATAAAGGTCAAATATGGCGGACGCAAGGCAGCTGGGTCTTGATGACTGGATGCTGCGTGCCCAGGACCTTCGCGATTGCTCAGGCTTCCTCCAGGCAGGCCGCCTAATAAGTATAAGTAACTAAGATACGAGTTTTCTTGACCGTATGGATCTTAGCTTTGGCCATATCTTTCGAAATCCATTCCATTTGATAGCTATTCATGAATGTGCTAATTTCCACTCCATTTTAGCACAAACAGGTCTTCATCAGGTCAGTCATCAGTGAGTCGCTTGGAAAGTCTTGTGTCAAAATCAACAATTATAACTTAACATTGCAATAACTTCAAAAAGAAATTCTTTTGCCAGAACTAGAAGGATTTCCAGTCCACTAACAATTCAACACAAATGTTCCGATTGAGAGAGTCTTCGAATCCCAGCCTACGGGTTCAAGTAGAAGACCGTGTCTGGTATATAGATGTCACGTAGAGTGCAGAATGAAAAAACACATTCAAAGATAGAAAGCAACTATAGGTTGTTCAGGCACAGACAACATATGGCTAAGTAAGTGCAGGCGCATTAGAATCACAATATAAGTCTCTTTTACAGACAAACAAATCTGACGTTAACAATTGAATCGCCAGTTGGAAGAAGGGAATAACTCCATATGACCTTAGTTTTGGGAAAACGCAAGAAACTGAATGGCTTGTTTATTTGATTTGGATTTTTCTTTTCAGGGATTTGTTTCCTTCCTTTTTGTTTCCTTCTTCGACCTAACAGATGCGGCGTATAGAGATGCATCAAAATGTAACTTTCCTAAATTTTCGGACGTATTCCCTTCTTCATGGTGATTCAAATGGCCTCTTAAGTCACAATCATTAAGCGGTCACCTGGCCGTACGAGATGTCAAATCAAGCGTGGTCCATCCACATCCATTTCTGCTCTTTTCATACAATAAACCATCCTTCTAGCCGATGGATAGTCCACGCCCGCATGTCCACTCGTTGCAACAGCCCAGCAGATTACTTTTAGTTAGATACACACAACGACACATGACTGAACACACTGGTCCGTTTCATCATTCAACGTGACACACGACTGTGAAAGGTTTGGTTAAGAAACAGAATCAAAAATCAAAAACAAAATAAAAGCTCATATCATTAAATAAAGCAAAAAAATATATTAAAGCCAAAAAAATGAAAAAAAAAAAACAATAATATTGTCAAACCTAAATACTCTGTTATGAATACATTTAAATGTAAATAATATAATAGCCTAGTTGTATAAAAAGGTGCAATCTTTAAAACGACAGATTTACTTTCGGATTTCACGTAAAAAAGAAGTGGTTTCTTTTAGTCTCTTACGGACAGAGAGCGTGTGTGTTTCATTTTATTTCCTACATTTTCTGTTGTACATCTAGAGAGATTTGTTCACTCACAATAGTCAGATACGATTAGTAGATGCAAATTGTAAAAAATAAGCATTACCGCATAATAAACTCATACGTATCGGTACGGGGTTAGTATTTATATAGCTACTGATGCACGTGTGTGTTCATTGTTCTTCTTTGCATTTTTCTATAACGATAATTCATTTGTGAAATGTCTAAGACTAGATTTCGGTTTTCTTTTGTTTTGTGTTGGTAGCTTGTATTGGTTTTTAGTTAGTTTGCACTTAGATGGGTCTGATCTAAATGCAGCAGGAGGGGGAGAATTGAAAATTGTTCAACAGCTTATTTAAATTAGAGTGAAAAACTAATAAATTCAATTGTATATAAAACTAACGGTAGTAAGTGCATAACTTATGGTGAGACTTAACAATATTAAACTGTCGTGCCGTAGGCACTGAAAACTGCTCGTGAGCTGTCTGTATCCAATGAGATATCTTCGGGGCTGGCCAAATTGACACGGACATTTGAGTTGCGACGTCTCGCATTCTGCGATGCACCCCAATTGTTGAGGGTCCAATGGAAGCCTGATGATTGCGGGTGATCTTCGTTAACCTTAATTGTCGTATCGACCTGAAATGGAATGAAGGAGAAATAATACCCATGTTTCCACTGTGCATTATGTGTTACCTCTCTAGTCCCGCAAGGCAGTGTCTCTGTGCCACCAGCAGCGGCAGTCGAATCACGGGTTCCAATGCTGGTATCCGAGTCTAACGAGTCAATGCTAGAGCCGCCACCACCACCACGGTAACGCGCAACAGATTGCACGGCCTGCAAACAAAAAAAATCCATTTCATCCAATTGCCAATCATCATTTGGAGCTAACTGCCTCACCATTATATCGCCATGACAGTCTTCGATTGCCTTAAGAATCTCCCAACACAGTTCCGAGTCAAGAGGTATTGGTTGTTCCGAATCACGATTGTGTATTGCTATAGCGATATGTACAGGATGCGGAATGGGCAAGGGAATAAGCAGCTTATCAGAGGCAGTCTTATCCTGAGTTTTCCTCTTCCATGGACGCCAAGGCTTATTTGGTTGTTGATCATCGGACTTTGATTGTAGAGCGCGTAGTGCTCGTACACGAGGCGTAGTCAGACCAACTGTCATGTCTCTGTTTCAATACAAAAAAAGCATCAAAAATCAACTCATTTGAAAGGAGGACTATGAGCTTACCGCTGCTGCGGTTTTCTAAATGTTAGGGTTATCTTTGATCTGGGATTGAATGCCGTTACTTCGAGGAACGGCAAGTGCACTTGAACATTGCCCCGTGGAGCATATACATTCCCCAAGAGATCAGGACCATTTGAACCGATAACATCGGTTGCATTTTGTACCATTTGTGTGTATCGTGAGAGATCCAACTGAGAGTGGGGTTCCAGCTTAAAATACGTATCCGTCTCGGATAGTGGCGTCAGGAAATCCAAACTAAAGATTTCTGTGTACATCAGACCAGCTAAGCCAGGCCAATCATTCGGAGAAAGACCCTGAAGAAGGCAACACTTGCAACACTGAGACATCAAACACTGTGAGGGCAAAGATCAAACCTTATTGTCCCAGAATTCATCTTCTGTAATGGAGAGTCTAGCTATCACGTGGCCGGGGTAATACTTCTCCAGCATATGGGCGGCTAGTTGAATGGCAATCTGCAAGAAACACGCAATTACACACATCCTTGACATGCACCAATCTGCAACTACTCTACTTTTAGTTCCAACGTATTTAACTTGATTCTGGTCTTGACTGCAGTCACCAAACCCGTCTGCAGTTCCCAGCGGCGCTTTTCGAGCTTTTCGTGCAGCGATCCCATTAAATCGTGTGCCTCACGATCCAAACGCAAGTACGGGCCGTTTTTAGCTAACGAAGCAGAAAACGGCCCAAAACATGCTTCAACGAATTGACTGTAGTCCTTTTGTGGCTGCATAATGATTCGTTCCATTGCATGTTGATAGGCCTGCAGCTCGTCCAGCTCCATCTTGGCTTCGAAGGCGGCCAGTGCCTGTTCCGGAATAATGATGAAGTAATAATCCAAGGCTAGACCCGGACCAGCAATGCGACGCACAGCTAGACTGTCAGACGCAGGCACACGACCACACTTCTTGATGAACAGATGGAATGTTAAGGAATCCCACAGCAGCCTCAATGAGTATCGAGCAGCTCCAACTGAAAAGAATATGTTTTCCCAAATCACTGTGTAACCCACCCAGTCGAACGAACTTACCAATAAGGACGAGAACTGAAGCTAATGGACACAAAATCATCGATACAAAAACGGCAGCAATTGGCTGGATACATCCCTGAATGAATATATTCCAAACGACAGCCTCTAACAGGATGCAGTAACGATTGCGTGAGAAATCCGGACAGTCCATGTCGTAAACTAAAACCATGAACACATGCAACGCGGCTGTTAGCATGGGTACCCACAACGGGGCCGTCAACGCAAAGATTATACTCAAGACACTGGCTGTCAGCGATACCAGTGGAAACACAAGAAGAATTGTTATCGTCCCAAGAAATCCCTTCACAAAATAGTTCCACACCCGGTTCATATTTCTTGTGAAGCCTTTTCCAATGAATCCTGAAAACAGAGACACAAATGCTTAACCCTCGAACACACCTGTTGGTCATCATCAACTAACCTGTATCTGGTTCGGTTTCAAAGTGCGTCCGCGATTTCGATATATGCCTCCAAAGCTCAATCAGCCGCGATGCCAGGGTCTGCGTCATGCTGGTCTTTCGTGGAAACAGTGTACCATTGATTTGTGACAACTCCAGGTCTGACATAAACGGATCCATACAAAACAATGCCCGCAGGCCTAACGGACTAAACCACGGCACAAAAATGCCCAGAAAAAATATCACATTCCATGTCCAAGTCCATGATCTTTGCACTAAATTAACAACACGCCAAAAAGGCCAACGTGTACTAGTGGTACGTGTGATTTCCTTTTCAACCAAGAACACCGGCTGACTGGGGTCCGAACGCGGAGTGACTATCGACGTGGCTTGCTGACTGATAACTGTTGGAATCACCTCAGATTGTCCTTGGAACTCGCGACGAATAACCCACGAATTTGGCGACCAGATGCGAACGGTCCAGTGAAACGTTCGCGTCGGGGTCTTAGCGTTCTTCAGCTCCTTCAGCAGCACTGGTTCGCGCTCCTTCATGAAGGCCATATCACGACTGAGAAAGTAGGACGTCTGACTTAGATCGTGTTTGCTGCACATTCGCAGTGCTTCCTCGTGCGCAGCCCATGTGTTCTTGTTCAGTTTGGTCGCTTCAGCTGCGCGCAGTTTGGACCTCAGCCAAGGCGCTATTCGCGACAGAACTGAGTGATCATTGGTCAAACACTTCTGATGGTCCTCTCTGGAACGCTTCAACTCTTTTTGAACTTTACCGACAGCCTTATGCATGATGACCACCGACTGAGCTTGCTGCACTAAGAGACGGGGTATACCATCGCCGAACTCAGCAAGTTGGGGATTCGAGAGAATCGACGTGTAGACCCTTTGCAGATATTCCTTCATCACTGCATCGTTCACCTCCTGAAATGGTCTTGAGAACGTGATCGAAATCTGGAAAAAAGACCGCACAAACCTCCTCTATCTCCTTGTCGGTCAGTTTCTTCTCCCGCAACTCGGCAATGAGTCGTTCGCGAAAGTGAAGGAACCACCCTCTTGTCTCTCGCTCCAGAATCCCGATGAGAATCGGTAGCGCCTTTCGCATAATGTCACGGGAAAAAAGCCTCAAATCAATCTCTTGACCCTTCGGCGTGAGGAACAGGTACGGAACAGGTTGGGCTTGTTCGCAGTTCTTCACGTCAACCTTCTCCATGACCGCACGTCGGATTTGTTTGCGAACGAAAGAGCAAAGTGAGTAAAGGCAATCTTCGAACTCCGGCTAAAATGGAAACAATGGATTAGATGGCCTTAGATGTGCTGACAACTTCATTAGCCTACCCTGCACACCAACTCGGCCACCAGGAAACGACATCGTTCTTCTTTGATCTTGTAATCCAGATCGTGTGCCAGAAGCGAAGGAACCCCTAGAAGTCAAAAAATGTCATTCAATTCTGGGATCAACACTTGTGTTATGTATACTCACCGACGGACATGTCCAACAGCTTGATGAGGCCATGAAACAGAGCACGAACTGCGTGAGCTAGAGAAAAGAAATGCGACAGTAATCGTCCTCGTGCTGTCACAACGACAAACCGAGCTGCCAGTGCCAGATCGCTCAGGAACGAATCGTGGGCACGAAATGTTCCCTTCTGCAGCAGCTGTGATAATCGCCATTTATGCACTTGTCCGGGGAAATTCAAACTAGGAACATCGAACTCTCTGCATGGGAAGAGACGTTTGTTTAGTAATGTAGACGAGCACGAGTAGTCACGATAACCGTACGAATGCTCTGTACAGACAATAGATAAGCATGCAGCTATGGAATAATTTATTGCGTGCAATTAAATAAAGTAACAAATGGACCTAGATTGTTCTCTGATAGATTTGGTTACGGATGTGTAACCCACTCATTCCTGTAAAACTTACAGAATCCAATTTAGAGGGTTTTTATTTTTTAGGGCTGAGGAAGGATCTCACGGAATCTGAATCAATCAGCATGCATGGTCAATCAACAAAGACCGGGTTAAGACTTCTGATGTGTGTGTGATAAATTAAACAAACATACTCGTAAATGGATGAACTAAAAATTGAGAAAAAACGGAGGGGTAAGTTGCATGTGATTCACTTGATCCCCGCGTGTCAGATTCTGTGGCTAAGGAATTGCTGTCTGCTGCGATATGGGAAAGGCACGGTGCACTCGATAATCACATGTCAAGTGCCATGAATCTTAAGGCAGCAGCTGATCAGTGCAATAATCGCCATTATCTTTGGAGTGTGTGTACATGATCGTGAGCGGTGATGCCGAAATGCGAAGACTCATAAAAATCAATTCGCTGAAGGCAGTCACACTTCGGCCAAAGTAGGCCCGTTGTGATGCCACGCGGATTGATTCCCTCTCACAATTAAAACCAGTTGGTGCTTGTGACAAAGCGGTTTTGCTGCCTAATACTGACGCTTTTTAGCTCATTGAGCTTTTTGATGTAGTAGGCCACTAGGTTTAAGTATCTACGCCTTGCCAGAGCGCTACAAGAGCAGAGTAGCTGATGGATTCAACCTCCTCTTCATCCATGCAGCTTGTGCAGAAGTCATTATAGGGGACCCCAACCTACGGGCATGGGTGCTAATTGTGCAGTGCCCTGTTATGACGCCGGTGAGCGTCCTGAGTGCAGATCTGCTGAGTCTAAGCAGATTGAGTGATCGTTTAGTCTGCTAAAGGGGAAACGATAATTTTTAAGAAGAGCAACCCTTCAAGATTTCGTTTCTGTTGTTCCCGTGCTGCTGTTACCATAACATTTATGTGCTTGGAAATAATCTGTAAGGCGACAAGAAAGCGGGTTTGGCGGTGAAGGAGCGAAAAACAATGCATATCCTCAAGAAAGGACAATAAACATCGACGTCTAGAACAATAGCTTCAACGTGGTTAAAGACTTTCCCTACCTCGGCTACGCAGTGACTAGCACTTACATCTGTACTGCAATCATACGCTAATCTTGCTGTTTCATTGAGGTCAAAAGGCAATCCTCTGCCAAAGAACCAAGCTTTATACAAGCCGTGGATCGTACCAGTCCTGGTTTACGGCGCCGAGCAAAATCGGATGTAAGTCCTTGGTCCCTTCGAGAGAAAAGTTGTGTGTAGACTTTTATAAGTCTAGCTAGGCATCTACGATTCCAACATCTAAAGTAACTGGCCCATGTAGACTATGCATGGATAAAGTTATCACTGGCCCGGCCAATCATAGGCTACGATTCTGTGCCAAGACGCAACAGCGGACGCCAGTGTCTAAGGTGGTGCACACAAGTGGAGAAGTTACCCAATCAACTTTGTGTGCGGAATTGGAAGGAACAAGCCAGAGATCGCAGCAGAGGAGTAGAGATTTGTTGGTTAAGGCTCAGGTCCACCAAGCCATAAGAGTGCTAGACAACTCTAGTACGAAACAATTTTGGTATTTCTTTGAATTGAATCTTGCGAAAAACGAAGACAGGGAACTCCACATCTCCATTCGAGGACAAAGGATGAATGCCTCGGGACTAAACAATCTTCAAGAAAAGTGAACAAAATGATATGACAGAATTCGGGTTTTAGGTAAGGTCTCTGGAAAACCGAAGACTGTGTCAGACGAATAAGCATTGATAAAATTAGTGAAGAATACTGCAGTATACACAACTTTGATACGAGAGACCCTGTGTACCTACACTTTGCCTGGACATTAGGCTTAATTTGACACACTTACGCAGTGTGCGAAGTAAGCATGGAACGGAGGAAGTCGGGGTTTATTTTATCAATGCCTGCCACAACATTAACATTATACAACAGTGCAGACCTCCTTAATTTACATACGAAATTGTACCAAGCAGCATTTCTCGGTCGTCTACGATAAGCCCACTTTCGTTAACAAGTCGTTGGTGCTTTTGTAGAAATACAGAGGAATAGTTGCAATTACTAACCGCAACCATTCGTCTGTACTTGTACAGAAGCTCGACCAACGACTCGTTAAAGAAAGTGGGCTTATGCTAATGAGTTAGCCGGCATTAGTCTGCAGGAAACTTGAAGACACAAGTCGTACTAAGGGTAGGTACTAACTATACTAACGCTACTAGTAATAATTAGTGCTACCCGGGTTTGTAACTTGCACTACAGCCTATAGACAGCCATACTATGGGTGACATTACAGCCCATAGAGGACCATACTATGGGTGGCACTACAGCCCATAAAGGGCCAGGGCCTAGCTTCTCAGCATCCACTCGTGTTGTGCCTGCTATTGCTCTTCCACGAGTGGATGGGACATACAGCTTAATGCCGGCTCCGAACGGCCACTTTGAGAAGCTTTTGCTAGACGTGGAGCCGTACAAATTATTTTTGGGGAATCGAACCCAGGCAGCGAGTTTCAGTTGCGTAGGAGCGGACGCACATACTCACAACGCCACATTATTTAGAAACTAGAATTATCTGCGAACTCAAAATAAAAAGACCTGGTCATTACCAGCCATCTCAGAGCGCTGACGCTAAAGCGATCAATCGACTAATCGGCGACACATGAAGGGACAACGTGCGATGCTGCAGGAGTGTATAAAGGGAACCGACTAAATTGTTCAACCTAAGACTCGTAGGGTGTATGCTCAAAAGTCCACAGTCTTATAAACGGTTTGGATAAAGACAGTCAGACAGAACAGAACAGTGTCCACAAAGAAAGCAAACATCGCAGCAATAGCCTTTGTCACCAAGCATGTCAAAACGAAACTAACATCTCCTAAACAAAATACTTGTTTGTTGTTAAAAATCATCGCCAGTTATAAAGGGTGGGTTAAATTTTAAGTGCCGATGTTGAATGTGAACCACACCTAAACGTCAAGTTTTTTCTGCATTTCATTTGACATTTCTCAATTTCAGACTAACTCAATTTGAACCATAACAAGATACACAATCGAGCAACGCGTTAAGGTTATTCAGGCTTATTATGAAAATGGGCGTTCAAATCAAAATGCATATCGTGCACTTCGTGATTTTTTCGGTCAATTTAATCGTCCAAATGTGCGTACAATCGGAAAAATCGTGCAAAAATTTGAGCAAACCCGGTCTGTAGGAGATGTGAAAACACCGGTGCATGCTCGTACAGCTGCTGTTCGCGATAGTGTGGCTGAAGAGCCGTCCACCTCAACTCGTCGTCGTGCCCAACAATTGCACCTCTCACGCTCGTCGTTGATGAACATTATGCATAAAGACTTGCATTCACACGCTTACAAGGAGCAATTGGCTCAAGAACTAAAGCCTCTTGACCATGTTGGCAAGAAATGGTGGATGTGGAACAACAGTGGATGATCAATTTTCGAAGAAAATCATCTTCAGTGATGAGGCACATTTTCACCTCAGTGGATTCGTCAATAAGCAGAATTGCCGCATTTGGGCGAATGAGTGATTGTCGAAAAACCAATGCACCCACAAAGAGTGACTGTTCGGTGCGGTTTATGGGCTGGCGGCATCATCGGGCCGTATTTTTTTTAAAATAAGGCCGGTCAGGCAGTTACTGTGAATGGTGTTCGCTATCGTGAAATGATTACAAACTTTTTAAGGCCCGAATTGGAAGATATGCATGTGGCCGACATGTGGTTTCAACAGGACGGTGCCACTTGCCGCACAGCTAACGAAACAATGGCTCTTTTGCGCGATAAATTCAATGGCTGTGTTATCTCACGTGGTGGCGATGTCAATTGGCCGCCAAGATCATGTGATTTGACACCGTTGGATTTTTTTCTTTGGGCTTATTTGAAAGAAAAGGTGTACGTCGATAAGCCAGCAACAATTCAAGAGCAAAAGGATGAGATAATTCGGCACATTAGCGGCATAGAACCTCAATTATGCTTCAGCGTCATCGAAAATTTGGACCATCGGATGGATGTGTGCCGCCGAGGTCGATTTCACCGATATTTTGTTCCATACATAATTGAACCATACCAATATTATCATAATTAAAAGAAATGACAATAATTTCCTAAATAATTTGTGTTTTATTCAAAATCAACATCGGCCCTTAAATTTAACCACCCTTTGCATTACTCCCACCTGTCAGGCAACTTGTGAATTTCACATCAGTAGAATTGTCGACCTAAGCTCACACACTTTCGAAAGAACTGAACCACTGCTCAACAACTGAGTGTCCCATTGATGTAAAGAGCGGCAATCAGACGAAGTATGTAAAAGTGAAAATATAATATTTCTGAACCAAACGTTTCGATCGTTTCCTTGATCGTTTTAGGCTCTGGTTCACAAAGGAGTGTTGCGCCAACAGAAGAAGGTGCTGTATTTTCATGAACAAATTATGCTTTTTATTGCCTTTTTCCATATTCTGATCGAATATGACGAATGGCGCAAAGCTTGATTTAAATCGATCAGTTAAGTGCCAACTTCTGCTCAGTGCTCATGCCAACCATGTCGTAAAATCGAGATTCCCCGATACAATGCTTGTGTGAGCATTGAGTCTCCACTTGCCTTTTTTCATATCATGTTCATCGAATATAAGCAAAACGTTATGCAAGTCGCAGTATGCAAAAAGATGAGGATTGAATTATCGAGTTTTTTTATTCCGAAAATGATCACCAATAAATAGTTTAAGTATCCTTATTCAAGATATCCTTATTTTGTCTCCCCTAATCAATCATTCTATTTGCAAACTGTCAACTTGAGTTTGCACAATCCAAGAGAGGCAAACGCGATCCACAAAATCACGACACAAAAATTCGCCATGAAGTGTTGCGAATTCTACCCGTTGTTCTCTGGGAATGAGAAAACCCCATATGGATAAAGTGTCAGAGAGTTTACTCAATTTTTTTTTTAAACAAGTTTTTCAACAATTTTGAATGTCATCCTGATCCGAAAGTTCTTCTTGTTGTCTTCCACTCTCATGGTTTCCAACGTCGACATTCCTGCTTTGACTTTCCAAGCACAGAGAGGAGACACTGCTAGTGACCCACAGTCAGACTACTACCACCACAACTCCATTGATGGTGCCGTTAATTTGATCCCATTGCCAAATTATAATTGGACCAGATAATAGAAAACCAGATAAAGGCGTGTTCTTTGGCTTCACTGAGATTTGAACCGGGAACCCCATTAACTGAGGGCAGGCACTCAACAACTGCGCGTTTTGGTTGTTGGCTGTCCTTTTCTTGATGTTCACTCTCTCGCAGAAAACGTTGAAGCGTTACGACATGACATATTTTGTCCACGAAGTAAAAAACAAACTACCGCGGATGGCCGTTTAGATTGTGGTTTTGATGTTGGGCAACGGCATGTCCAGTGAAGGCGGTATGTTAGGTCCCTTGAAAAAAACCATGATAAATCGGGAAAAAACCTAGAGATTCTGGTACGCTCGTTAAATCGATGCGATTGCTCATTCGGGATCTCAGCAAACAGGCTGTAATTCGAAATCATTCCCGCTACTTTTTCTCTCAGAATGTTTCGTTTCATTTTTGTTGCTTTGATCCTGTTACATTGTGACGACCTGTGAGACGAAAACAACGTACGTAAAAAAAAAATAAAATGTGAGTAAAATTGTATGTATCCAATTCAGTGTGAAATAAAGTGTGTCAATTTATGGTTGCAGATGTATGTGCTTAATTCGTTTTCGTCCTGCACACCACAGTGTACACTTTTCGTTAATTCGAATTTTTTTTTTTTGTAGCATTGATTTGGTTATCATAAGCTTCGACAAACATTCGATGCGGTTCGGCAGCGGCTTTATTCTAAAGGTGGGAGCAATTCGATATTCGCAATCTATTTTCAGACTACGCTCGTGTTATCCGATGTCTGAACAAGAAAATATCGCCAATCACTTGGTGTGGCGGTAACTAAAAGGGTGTCGCAGGAGTCACGCAAAATGTTTGATCTATAAAGTGTAGTGATTGGAGTTTTGTTTGGAATAGCCCATCGGATAGATGCCACGGAACTCCTGATCGTACGCAGTCCTTTGTCGGAATTTTGCATAAATGTGTCTGCAAGTTGTAATGTGTCTGATCTCATGTAACAACAGTAGATTTATAAATTAATTTTCCGAGTCCAATTTGTGAACACAATTTATCGGTCAATTCCTGACGGCATCAGGTTGCCTTTAACTCAACGATTTGTACCCGAACAATAACGTCTCACTTACTTCTATCAAAAGCTTCCTCCTTATCATCATTGAACCCAACAAAAGTGCCCGGGCATTGACACACAACATCGAAATAGTATCGGCATTCAATTGTGACATCCACTCCTGCCCGGCCATCTGTCTACACAAAGATATCATCTTATCGGTATTTGCGTGAAAAAATGGGAAGCGCTTCTGACATGATTCGACAATGGCATTAACAAGCCAGAGCAATTGACTTAATCGAATTTGTCATCAAATACACACCTTCCTCACAGCAGGCATGCATTTTACAGACAGACATCCAAACAAACAAATGATAAGGAATACAGTCAAAAAACAACAAATACAAAATCGAGAGGGGTAAATAAACATTGCAACAATTCGTGACTCTCACTCAACCGGGGGCTTGGGGATATGTGTGCGGAACCAGAAGGGGCAACACCAGGGGAACGAGTATCAATTCAAAAAAGGAAAACAATAATTCTAACATCGATAAACACATGTATGAAACTAAAGGAAAACAACGAAACCGAAACAAACAAAACGAACATCTAAGACGACAACTAAACATAATGGCATAATATTTTTTTTATTATTTATTTCACATTTTGCGTGGCGGCTTTGATTAGGCCATGCTGTTCCATTTTGTTTGATTGTTCTATTTACCCGTTGTTTCGAATTGTTTCCAATTGTTCCAAAGTTAATTTCTTCGGTTTGCCGTATTTGTCCTTTTGCAAGCTTTACAGAAATATTTTCACTTTTATACTCATGATGTATAATGCAATTGGCTCAGTATTTAAGTAGATGGATGGATGGAATGCAATGAAATGAGTGAAAGATAGGAGAACACAAAACAAAAACGGAACAAAAATTACACCACAAAAAGCTTTAAACCTAATTGCTGAGTGTGTGTGTGTGTATGGGTGGGTGGAATTATACTACACAGAAGCATTGTACACTATTAACCTTCAGAGCGGCAAGCAAAAGAACCAGATCATGTTGCCCCGGCATCTGACCTTAATCTAACGCTGGGTTATTTATTTGCTTACAGTTCATTTAAAGCGCCTCATGCCCATGTCTTTGATAAGTGTGCCCAGGCGGCTTCTTGGTTTGTGCCATGAGCACGAGCATGATTTAATTCGTTTTCATCTTTGCTTTGTCGAACACATTCCTCTCGAAGATAGCCGACGACGGACGACGTATAATGACATTATCGACGTCTACTTTTGTACAAGCGATGTTAGCTAAGTTAAATTAAGCGTTTATGGACAGATCAGATAGCATGCTCTCGCTGGTGGACTGGCAATAGATGTGAAGGTTAACTGTAATAAAAGATTTCTCGTCGTTGGACACCAGATTTGGGGAGTGTTCAACAACTAGGACCACGGTGTATCGAAACAAAAACTGGTTTCAGCGTTCACACATGAAGATGAGAATGAACTCTGGTACTAAAATATGCTAGAAATGCGAACGAACAACAAACGAATGGACGTTGACTACTACGCTAGCATTAAATATGATTACGAAACCGTGGGGCTGGGTTTCCACTTTATCAACTCCATTCCAATAAATTCAAATAAAATAGATCGAAGGCCGCTGTGGTCAAAATGGCCAGCATTTAGAGTGGAGCGGTATGTGCTAATTAAACCTCCCAAAATAAGTCTGGAAGCATCATTGACATCAGAAAATCTAGGGAGCGGCGTGGGACGTAAAATGTAGGCCAAGTTCACATTCTCTCTTGCGGATTCGCGAGGTCCAGATGAACTTTTTCTGAAACCTCAATAGGCCGTTCCCACCGAGTCTGGAAGCAGCATTGACATCAGAAAATGGACATGTCACTCTTTAAAATGTAGGCCAAGTGCCATTTCGACTTATGTTACTCCATTTCGACGGATGAACCTATACTGAAACCTAAATAGGCCGTTTCCACCGAGCTGAAAGTCGTTTCGCTCTCAATTTCCAAGTCACTCGCTCTCAGTTTATAAGTGCCCGCCAAAAGAAAAATCGCTCTCAATTTGTACATGGCCGCCAGAACAGCTGTTTGTTGACTGTTTGTGAGAACACCAGAAAATAGAAAGAGGCAAAATGAGAAAATAAACTGAAATTCACGCTGTAGGCGTATCCAGCTTCACAACCTCTCACGGACGGCTGGACTCGAGGAGGATTTAACGAGATTTATCAGAAACCGTGAGGTTTCCAGACCCCGAAAATATATGGCGTAGTAGTTTCGGAGAAATTGAGGGAACCTCGCGGTTTCGTTCGGCGGAAACGTAGCATTAACTTACTTATGGTTAAGAAGAAATCAGCTTATCTTAATGATTCTTAGCGTAATGAGGAACACTTGAGAATAACTTGAAAACATAATTGAATAGTCATACCCTACGACAGGGACTATGCCCCAATTCTCTAGTGAGTGTTATCTTATTCTCCCTTATTCTCTTACGAGTAGATGAAGTGAAAAAATGTCCACCTCACATCAAAATCTGTATTCTTGAATTCAGGTGAGGTGACATAAAACCTTTAAAGTTCTCTTCCCAAAATATTCAACTAGTTGGCAACACATGCCGCTGTCATCAAGGAGGATCAATTTCCATTCGCTGGTTGCATTCGCTAATTTTGGTAATTTCAGGGTGCCTTGGGTGCAGAACTCGGCAACAATTTAATGACAGCCCAAGAAAAAGCGAAATGCCAACGCATCGTTTTCTTAAAAATCGATTTCTGTGTGTGATTGGATTCTTGTACTCAAATTGTTGATTCGTTGTAACTTTAACGAATTGAATAACTATTATTCCTATGAATAAAACAATTGGCATCAAACTTACGTCGATCGTCGTCACCCACAAAAATGCAAGTGACACAATATATCCCATTCTACCTCACTTCTTCATGAAAGATGACTGAGGGAATAGACACGATCGTTGTGCGGGTGACAAACGTCACATAGAATGACTAAAAGAATACAAATTTGTCACAGCGACATGTATTTTATTTTTTGGGTGATGGATGATCATTATATTTAATACCTAAAATTTGTCTATTCCAAATTATCATGAATGAAACCAATTTGTTCAGCAATTCCTAGTCTTATATACTGTTTTGCGTTTGCTGACCACAACTTGTAAGGGTCTGCTGTCCGACCTAGGCGAACAGTTTTCGTGTAAAAATCAATTTACTTTGCAATTGAACACTTATGTTCCACATATTCATCTGCAGAACCTGTCGTTGATAGGTATTTTTTTTTTTTTTCGAAACGGATACAAACCATAATCGATGCTATTCTCATCACAACTCTTTCTCAGAGCTTCTAAGATAATTTTTTATTTTGCTGCTTGTGTTTCAACTAATCCCAATTTTTGTACATTTTTAATAATTTTTGTTATCTCTTCCAACGGTATGTACAAAGGGAAATATAGATTTTGTTGTAATAACCTCCAGTATTTGGTACTAAATGATGCTCTGGCAAATTAAGTTTTGACGAATGTATTTCAGTCATGTCATGAGTAACGGATTCGTCTTGCGGCAGCTACCATCTGTGTCATTTCCGATTGTGACTTTTGTTGTGACTCGCAAATGAAACAAATAAATACGCCCATGACGTTGATAGGAAGGGGAAGGGACGGGGTCTGCTAGCTAATGAATTCAGCAGAACACTTAGACCATGTTGGTCCCTTGTGATACCCACCGTCAGACCACTATACCACCGATCGACCACCGATCTAGTAATATTGACATTAATTTGATCCCAACGGCAAATGGTAACTGGACTAGATTCAAAAATCAGATAAAAACGTAATAAATTTGCTTTCACTAGGATTCGAACCGGGGACCCCACTAACCAAGGGCAGGAACTCAACCAACTGCGCCACCCAGTCGTGTATGCCCAACGCATACAGTCACCCGCAGAATCGACTAAGTGTCGCCAAATATTCAGTATTCGACGAAATCACTATTCGTGGCATCTCTGGTCATAGAAGAGACAAATCCAGATCAAGAAGTTGCATTCCACTGCACTTATGACAGCCACAATTTTGAGGCCACAAATCCTTATTCAGACCGATTTCAAAATACGACGTTATAAATTTTGGGAATATATCAGGCATCCGTTGAACTATGCTTCTGCCGATGATTCTTATAAACAAACGATGCAACAGAGGGAAACAACGTCAGAAAGACGTGAAAAGACAGGTTGGTTTAGGTCAATTTAATCCAGGAGCGCCACCAGTTCTACGATTCATTGGATTATACAACGTGATGAATCGATCAACTATTTGTCCAGTTGGCTGCTGCAAGGATCGCCATTTTACTGTCACCTCACATCAAAATCTGTATTCTTGAATTCGAGTGAGGTGACAAAAAACCAATCAAATTCTCTTCCCAAAAAAATTCAACTAGTTGACAGCATATGCTGCAGATTTGAGTCTCCAAGTGGGATCAATTCCAATTCGGTGGTTACATTTGATCATTTGTATAATTCTTGGATGCCTTTGGTTCAGAACATGGATATGATGGTGCGCGTATGTGGTGGATAACAATTCAATGCACAGCCCAAGAAAAAGGACAAATAAACTTTTCGTTTTCTCTAGAAAAAAATGGATTTCTTGGTGTGATTAAAGAGGCCAGGCACTCAAATTGTTGATTTATTTTTATTTGAACACTAAACGTGACTTTTATTCCTATCATCATTTTCATTTCCTGACCTGCATGCTCCTCTAAAGGGATCGCGGGGGTAAACCACGAGAGATCTCCAGGCAACTCGATTGTCCACCACTCACGAGCAACGCCAGGCAACTCGATCGTCCGCCATCGACTCTAACTCATCAGGAGTTATGCCCAAGCGTAACCGGGCGAGTTTTTGGACTTGGTTCAACCATCTCGTCCTGGGTCTGCCAAGTAGTCGCCTACTTGATGGAATCGCATTCAACGCCCGCATCGGAAGTCGTGATGATGTTACGTACCTCATCACTTTTATTCCAAAATTTGGGTTAAAACTTACAAATTGATCCTACGTCGTTTGGCGTCACCCACAAAAATGCAAGCGACAAAATCTCTCTCATTCTATCCCACTTTCTCAGGAATTGTGACTAAGGGAATACTCACTATCGCCGTGCGAGTGACAATTGTCACATAAAGTGACTAAGAGGATACAAATTTGTCAAAGTGACACATACTACTAAGAGAATAAGGGGGATTAATGACAAAGACAAAAAGCAATTTCTTTAAAAAAAAAAGTTCTCGATGAATGGCGCGAACTGGTAGAGTTTGGTAAAATAGACCCGCCTCAAGGTTTGATGAATTTTGAAAAGTTTTACTTTCCTTCGAATGGTGAGGCTTTTGCTTGAGTTGTTTTTATAGCGCCATAGTCCGTCCGAAGTTGATCTTGGCGTAGTTCCTACTAGGCTTGCCCATTATACATCAGAAACGTCGATGTATCTATTCGATGTATCGCATCAATCCGATGTAATGGCTGCTTTCGATGTTCAACAATTTATCGATATTTTAAATGATTCGTCGAATGAAAGCACACAGTTGAATTTCTACTTCAATATATTCGGCACAACACAAATGAGACGAGAAAACATGACCCCGTCCGGTTCGCCCGGACGAGACAGTTCAACAGACACGGAAGAAGTGACAGACTTAGCTAATTTTCTTTGTGATTGTGGCAATGGTGTTTCCAAGAAGAGGGAAGTAAAGAATCCAAGGCGAATAAGAATACATGCGTTTATTAAATATATTCGTCTCATTTTAGTTGCAGGTTGTGTGATTTTTCAACTACGCCGTTGTTTTTATACGTTGTATCGTTATGTATCAATGTAATCATTCGAATAAAACATCGATGTATTTCTAGTTTCTACCACAACCACTTGTGTTGTGACTGCTATTGTTCTCTAACGAGTGGAGAAGACCTTCAGTTTTTTTTTTGTTGAACGTCATGTTTCTAAGCTCCATAAATACTCGATTAGTTCTACTCCGCTCAGTAACTGTTAAAACAGTTTAAACCCTAACATTTGCCAAGTTCGTTCGTGACAGCACGCTTTATTAATTACATCTCTTGATGAATTGGTAAGATTAGTAAGATAAATTGCACATAATTTTACTGGTATTTCTTAAGGTACGTTTACACCGCACACAAATCCAAACATTTTTTACAAAAAGTTTTGAAATCCAATTTTACGTTCCCACATTTCAAATCACAGCTAGTGTCAGAATTGATTACAGATTTTTTTTTCTGATTGGAAATCTGAAGTGGTTGAAATGGTTTACATAAAAAGTAGCTACATTTATTTAAAGAAGAATTTAATTGATAATTCAGACATTTTTAAAATTTTCGGTTCATCCTTATTGTAATTGTCACTTGAAATGATTGATTGCTTTGTTGACAGCTGATTTTTGTTTATGTCAGCGGGCTGCAAGTCATTAAATGACGTGCTGAATCTGTAAAGAGGATTGTTTGATTTGATGAACAAATGCAGCGACGAAATACAACATTTCGCTGGAATCTAATATTTCTGATTGCTGGAAAATGTATGGCGAAATGCTGCACGTTTGGGCTGAAATGTTGAAACCAGAGATGATGAAGGAAGAGATGTGCCACTTCTACGTTTCTTGTCCCTCGGATTCATCTGACAGCGATTTTTTTAACCTATTCACTGACAGGCGTCTGTGGATACGTGTGAGCTAAGCGAAGCTGATTACGCCCGCCTAACACCATTGCGTTGCTCTATACTCCTAACAAGTGTGCGTGAAAATTAAGTAGTATGAGTGACTTAAGAGCACAACCGTTAAAATCTGCGGTTGACTGGGGGTTTTCCACTGGAAAGAGGAATATCTCTTCCTCCATCATCTCTGATTTAGATGCGGTGTAAAAGTACTATTAAAGAGCTCATGAAATATTTTTTTTTGCAGGTTATAATTGAGCATACAAAACAAACCGTCAAATTATCAATTTTTTTTTATTCTTGTCAACATTTGTTACAACGCGCAGCCAATATTTGAATTCAAGATCAGCGCGCACAGTCTTCGTGATTAGAGAAACGTTGTTAAGTTGGCAGCTATTTTCGACGAGTTGCTTCAAGAAATATTCTCATCCGGAACAACCAACGAGTTAAGTCGAGTTAAGACGAAGTTAAGGCCAAACAATTAATCGGCCCATATCTCTTTGAGAATGAGTATGAACTGCTTACACAACTCTTACAACTTTTTGCTGCCAATGGCGGAGCATCATTCTAATTTTCAAGCAAACTATGGAGCTATGTAAAGCTTTTCAATAGTCTCCGTTCGCAGTCGGCATAAAGCCGTAGGTCCCATCCACTTGTTAAAGAAGACGAGTGGTTGCTGTAGACGATAGGCCCAGATTCGCCACGTATTGTTGCTCCACCCTTTTGATGGACCTTGCGTTAATAGTTCATCTTTGGCTCACCCTGTAGCACAAACATTGCCAAACATTATCATTTTCCAGGGGACATGCTTTAAGACAAACCAAATTTTAAAATTGAGTCCTACGTTCTTTAGCCAATAACCCAAAAGGATATCAAAACTGTTTTATGTATGAGAACTCATAACTACGACTCTACGCCATGCAAGCGGCTATCAGTGCAAAAGTGGCGTATCCCACAAAACCCGAAAATTACCAAAACAACAATTTTTAAGGTCATCAGAGCACTCTGGTGGGTTATGTCACTTTTGCACGCCCAGATTAAACTCATTTAAGAACTGCAATTACTTCTCAACAGTCCGACAGTTAATTACGCCTTTGCAACAATCCAAATAAACAATCCTCTTGGGAATTTGATACAACAGAAAATGTAATGGACTCAAGTTTCAGCATACTTTTGTGCAATTCGAAACCAACTTATTCTCAGGAAACACAAGCGAACTTTCATCAAAGCTAATGAATTTCCATGAAAAACTTGATTGCATTTACATTCGTGAGATAATTGATGGCGCATCTAAGCAGCACTAACTTCAGAAGTTTTAGCTTCACTTTTTTACGACCACAACGTTACTGACGATTAACTTTAAATGCTAGTGGGATGCAACAGCGCATACCAACAGAGCAGATCAATGCACTCATGATTGATTGTAAAACAAAGTCGCGACGCATTTCGCGAAAAAGGTGCCTCAACCAAACGTGCTTAAAATCAACAAACACAACATCAAAACATACATTAAACGTTCCAAACAAGGAGTTCCCTCACTAAATAAGCAATCAACGCGGTTAATGTGTACAACATTCTGTGATCCATTGTATAGTTCTGATCTGAAACCGAACGACCTTGACTGATGTTCGTCCGAGTGTGCGGTTTTTTTTTGTGTTTTGCCAACTCCTTGTAGTTATAAACAATTGAGTGTAACCCCCTTTTGCTCGCTTGAAATTGAAACATAAAAATAACCCCAAAAGCAAAAAAAAAATATAATTTGCAGAGCTCGACTGAAGCGGTTTGGTGTCTGCGAGAGTAAACCAAAAGAATCACTAAAGTACAAGATAATTAAAGAAAGGAAAAAAGAGAAACAAGAGCTTGATTAACATATCCGCATTGTTTGCAAAATAATTCTATAACCACCACAACCGAAACCCCAAACCAAAAAAAAAAAAAAAAAAAAAAACGAAAGAAAAGGCAAACGAATGTACTCCAAGAAAAAACAAAAGAAAACCAACAAAATAAAAAGAATTCAACTAACAACGTCCATTGAAAAACTCACCCCCGCTCTCGCAGTGCTTTCAGCTGTGAGTTAGTCAAACGTCTCGGCTCGCCAGAACCATCAGACGCGACTGCATCCAGCTCATCGAACGGCGGCGAAATAAATAAATCGCGCAAGTTAATTGGACGATTTTTACGATTACCCGTATGGTTACCACCAGCTGCTTGTGTATACGATGTCGCCGCCAGTGGCTGGGGGAGTGCTGAAAGAGTCGAGAATGTTTGCGTGGGAATTATTAATTCAATTCACATAATAAAGTGCGTGGTGTCACTTACCAATTGGAAATGTTTTCCAGTGATATAAAAACTGTTCGGCCACAAGTTTAATATGTTCAACTAGCTGCTCAACTTCGGGTGGTGCTCCAACGAGGTTTACCAGAAAATTAACTGGTTCACGTTCTGGCCCAGCCAGACTGAGTGGGCGCGCATGGTGATTACCCGAGGAATGATGTTCCATTTGCATCATTTTGGAGGGATGATGATAAATGATGGTACTCAACTAATGCGAGTAGCTGCTGCCTTTCGGGATCGTTTATCTCTATTTCCTTTCAGGTTATAATCGAGATTCACATTTGGGCGACATCATTTTTTTTGTTTTTGGTTTTGTTTGTTTGAACCTTACATTCAATCAGCTCTAAGTTGTGTGGAGATTCCTGCGGGGAAAACAGAGATTATTAGAAGCATTCAATAGCTAGATCATTCGTGTATGTATGCCGTAAGCAGCAGGCCAGTTGCAATGGATCACTTGTTGAAATAAACAAACCAATTCAGAGGAGGATGAAACAAAAAACATACCACCATACATCAGAAAGTGAGATGAAACCGACAGTTTTATTATAGCAGCAAATTCATTGCATGACGTACATCGAGTGAGGAATGCTGCACGCGATGATGATACGCTGATTTGGAATTTAATACGTGAGGGAATTAGTCAGACATTTTTTAAATTCAAGGCTGTAAGCTGAAGAAAGTGGATATGGTGGTTTAACTCATCCATAAGCAGACACACGAGAGGATCAGTTGAAAGTATCAGTTGACCTAAAGAAGAACTGCGTGCGGGAGGACGTGATTTGCGGTCTATGAGCGTGAGCAAAGCAACCGAAGTCCGCTCAGTTGCCGCTCCAAATTGGGCATAGATCTGATTCATTTTATCATTCCTCCTTTGCTTAAACACTTGGAACTGGCATAAGCGATTATCGGCTGTTTTATTAGTTTGCAACCCAATTTGGTTCGGCTGATTCCATTTAATCGGCTGACTTCAGAACGAAAAATACGAATTCTCTCATGCAAGGTCACTCAATAACGAGGTTTACAGTGATGTCATCCATTCAGGAGTCACATCAAGCACCAGACTTGGGAGAAGTGTGTGTTGCATTTGCACGAGTATTCATTATTTGTCGACGCTTGGCATAGGATTAAATAGTCGATAGTCGTAAAATGTTTGCGAGCATTCGTGTCATCAGAGTGGAATTTTACTATTGCTTGAAATTAACTGCCTTAGTGTATAGAATTAGAAGATTTTTCGTTTCGCAAAAGTTTCTGAACTCGGCTGCTTAAAAATTTGTAGTGTCGAGTTCGGACATGTAGTGTCTGTGTGACGTCGCACAGTTTGGTTTTATAGCAGAGAGCATTTAGCATTCTGAGAGAACATTGCCAAGGGCAAATGGGGAAAGCATTTGAACCAAGCAGGTTCACACATTGCAACGTCGTTAATCTATCCTTGGAACATTTCCTGAACAGGAACATTTGCTGGTCCAGCAGAATTCGGGATGGCTGGACGGGATGGGCAAAACAAAAACAGAAGTACGCGAATAGGACCGAATAGGTTGCCATCCGGACTACATCCACATCCTGTTACAGTCCGTACTGTTCATGGTTGCATCTTCTTGGCCAATAACCACCAACGCAAACAGAACAAAGAGGTGAATGGCTTCTCATCTAGAGCAGGATAGGGTTGATCCTGTCTAGCTTGATTCTTCGGGAAAGGACTCAACTACTGAATTGCCACAAGAAACAACGATTGGCAAGAGTTATTCTGCGTTTAATCTGGGTACTGATGCTGTTCGTACTATTTACTTGGGACCCGAGGTAGACAAAGTCCTTCACTACCTCGAAGTTATAGCTTCCTATGGGGACGTTCTCGCCGAGTCGTCGATGTTGGGCGTCCTTCCTCGATGACAGCATGTACCTAGTTTTTCCCTCGTTCACCGCTAAGACCATTTTGGCCGCTTCCGTCCATCAATGTCGTCTGCGTCTGCTAGCAATTGTACGGACTTTTGGAAGATGGTGCGTCTTGTGTTGGCGATTGAGCTTCTCCAGAATGTTGTTGAAAAAGTCACATGACAGGGGGTGGCCTTGCCTAAATCCTTTTTTGACATTGAAGGTTTTGGTGAGTTGGATGCAGTGACAATTTTCCATCGTCACCCTGCAAAACTTGAGGAATGTCAAAACTAGACCTGGTGTTGTGTAGCTAGTCTCTATACACGCTGTCATATGCGGCCTCGAAACCGACGAATAGGTGTCGTTTGTACCTCTGTGAAGATTTGGTCGGTGGTGGACTTCCCCGGACTCTTTCAACTTTAGTCTCAATTCTAGTAGAGCTCGATACATACGCCCACTTACGTCAATGAAAGAGAGAAAACGGACGGAAGATACAAGACCGATACTCATTCAAACTCATGTGCCAAGCATCCTTCTAAATCTATAATTATAACCAAGCTTCTCTCGCTCTCTCATTAGGCAACGCCGTCAAAGGGAATATTGCTTAAAGAACACTCTCCTGATACTACTTCACAAAGCGTCACTTGTGTTTAGTTTCCTCAGTTTCACCACTTAGTCTAAACGGACACTTACAAGTGAATTTAATCATTGCGTTTACCATCCGACACATAATCCAGATCAAATATCCAGACGATTGTTTTCCAAACATTATTAGTATCATATCGTTTCATTTTAACTCGCACACAAAGTTGGTTGGTCGGTAATTCAATACGAACCAATAAATATCAGTTAAAATGGATAAAGCGACTTTCGTTGTGGATGAGGGAGCACAAGTGAAGCGGCGGTAGACGGCGAGTGCATAAAATCTACATCATCCTAAGTGACAGCGAAAATACACGTTCTTTATCTTTTCTCAGCAGACGCGATTTGTGGTTCATTTCGAAGGAGTCTTTGTCATGCTTCGAGGCATGATTTGTTCTTGGAATCATGATTTGTGAAGGAACTTTAACCTTGTCCGCGAGCAATTAAATTAGACCATACTGTCGAAGGACACAGACAATCCAAGAAACGTAAGCGTTGTAATGTAAAGAAGACGTGTGCTGCCAGCACTTATCCTGGGAAAGCGGGTAATTCGATTTGGAAATAGCTTGTGGACTGATAGCCGTCTGATGTGATCTGATGAAGTAGCTTATGTAGAGGCATACGAGGTGTATCAACCCACGTCACTGTTCACACGATTGCGACAATATTTCCTATTGTGATAGTGATTAATGAACTCCTGTTGAAGACTGTGGATGCTATCCCTTACAATACGAAGGACGTGTTTTGGGTTAAGACACATGTTCGCATTTGGACAAGCTACATTTATAAAATGAATACTTCAAAGCCAACACCAAATGCAGGTGGTTCAACAACAACATCAGAGGTCTTCAAGGTTGATGAGGTAGGCACCATGTACCAGATGATTTGGGAAGACGAAAGCATGCCCAACGACTCGATATCAGCCCCATTCACGAAAAAGTCGGTCCTACCTCTTACAACAACTCTAGAGGCGCAGCCCTGCTCAGCGTCGCCTGCAAGATCCTGTCCAGCGAAATGTGTGAACTTCTGCAGAGGTTTTGAAAATCACTAAGCGATGCTTCGATGCTTCCAGGCTTCCGGCCCGGCAATTCCAAAATCCTAGAGATGGTCATCGATACACTCCACCATTTCATCGATTTTAAAGCCGCAAACAACAGCATTCATTGCAGGGACCTATCCGAAGAGATGGCCGAATTCGGGATCCTGTTGAAAGTTGATCCGGATGTGTCTTACCACGCTAACACAAACGAGATGCACCATGCAGAGGGATTTCAGAGCCGTTTAAATCCTGCACCGTATTTCGACAATGAGATGTGCTGTGGTTTCTCGATTTCTTCTATCGGGTACTGGAGAAGATAGAACGGCGGGCAGCTCTAAACACGGAAAGCGCTATCTTCTACAGATGACATCGATATCCTCCCAACGACCCGTAGTTAAAGCTTTTATGACAATTGAAGCCAACACCTATTCGTCGTTTGCAAAGTTGCAAATGAGCTAGTGAACTGAATTGGTGATAAATACTGGAGACAGGCGAAATGCACTGGTCTCAAGGTCAATGAATACAGAACGAAATATATGCTGTTGACCAAGAAACGTCCGTTGTACACCACCTTGGAAAAAACATCACGATCGACAGCTACAATTCCGAGTAGTAAAGGAGTTTGTCTAATTCGGCTCAAACGTGAACTCCACAAAAGACATCACAGTGGCCCGTCAAAGCTCCAGACTCGAAGGACCAAAACTTTTCTCCACAAAAACTTCCATTTTGCCATGATAAGCAAAACAAGAGAATTGATCCTTAGTGCCGTCAAAAGAAAATGTCTACGTCGGATAAATGGTCGTGTCTGCGAGGAAGGTGAATGGAGGAGAAGACACAACCACGATCTCTACGAGCTGTACCAGGATGTGCATGTAGTCCGGAAGGCAAAAATCTGTCGACTGCACTAACTCGGCCACATCGCGCGCATGGACACCAATGCTCAAGCTAAGAGGGTCTCCGAATGCGAGCCTCCTGGTTCGATTAGGAGGGGAAGACCGAACCTATCGGGGACGCAAGACGTCTTGATCGTCAAGGATGGACGTCAGCTCAGGCTCAGATACCCCAGGATCATCGGCTTAATAAGTAGAAACTAAGTCTAAAATTTAAGAATGGTCTGCGCTGGTGCATGCCATTCTATTACTAGAAATTGTACCCATGCACCCGATCATCTGCACGCCGTAGATGGCCTCTGTGCGATGGGCACAGGCATAGACCCGACAGCCCTTCGGGCCAGAGCTCTTTAGGCCATGCACCCTACGTGACTTCGCCACTTTGGGCAATAGATCAGGAAGGGCCCTATGGCTGACGCTGACTAAGAAGACATCACCATCATTGATAAGGTCTAGTTACAATGAATTGTGCAAGCTTAACTAGGTATCATTTTCGAAGCATCAAGCAATGTTAGATAAGAGGACTGTAGTCTTCGATCAAAGAAGGGGACACAATAAATGTTTTAGGTTGCAGTTCGTGTGCCTTAAATACACTCCAGGATGTGTCACCAATTCAGTTCAGTTCAATGACTCATTTGCAACTTTGAAAACGACGAATAGGTGTTGGCTCGCGATCTACACTTGTTGGGTTTTGATTTTCCAGGATCCACAGAAGTGTGATAATCTAATCTCTTGTTGAGGCTTATCTTCGACAGTCAAAAATATGTCCCTTTTCAGCTGTAGTACACGCTACTATGGACCCAGCTTGTTAGGCAATCATGAAGAGCTCTTGCAGCACACAACAGCTTCTGCAAACGCTGTAAACTCAAAGAGGAAGAAATCATCACACGTCATGGTACAGTCCGCAGCGGACATGGGCCGCAACTAACAAGTGTCATCAATCAGAGCTATTTCCGTCTAGATGTCTTCAGTTGCGCACGCCCAGGTGGTCGAGGTCCTTCTCCACTGACATGTGCCTCTTAGACACGGTCGCCGTCTCCTCTCCGGTTGTCCGTCCCCAACTTCATTCCACTAGTTTAGCATGTGCTATTGCTCTAATGAAATGAATGACCTACTCATTAATCACAAAAATACCGATACACCACCAAGTTATGCTCCGTAGCGACTTATGCAGCATGTCTTCATACTTAAGCGTTCCGCTGTGAGCTAATGATAAAGTATTGCTTGGCTATCAAATCAAAGATCAACTCCGGTCCTCTTGGTCACCACACGTCATCTTCTTGTAACGTGTCCAGCATTGAATGGAAACACTAGAACTGGAAGGAACTCATGCGACATGAATTGAAACCAATTGGTTATACTGGACCATACGACCAACTCTGTGACAAGAAAATTGAATAATGCCTCTATGTTAAGTGGTCTAAGTAAGTTGGATGAGTCAACATCCGATTCATTGAAATAAAAACTCAACCGACAAGCAGTCAGAATTAATGGAAGTTCAATGAAACCAGGCTTAGACTCGAAGGATCAATTAGATGGACCATCCATATGTATGTATACATGTGTGTATAGACTTCCGAACTTTGACAGTTGATAGCGGCATTATTGATCTGTCAAATTGGCTGTCATTTATTCAAATTGTTTGCCATATCTGCAGAGATAATGGAGGATGGAGATTCCCCTTGATTTCATCAGACGGTGTTGCGATGCGCCGTGGAGCCGGGAACTTTGTAAGAGTACGTGTGAAATGCAAAAGAAATTCCACGACACTTATTCTTTACCGCTCAATGCCGACATGGACAAGGGGTAAAAATGACCGAAGTCTGATATATCACCGTGCTCCATTATCTCTGCATCCCACAATGAGACATATAGCGATCAACAACACGTGGAAATGATAAAATTGACTTATTTTTTGTTCGGGCCACGTCACACGCGCTTTGTCCATTTTACAGTCGCCACAGTCGTCCTACCGAGTCAACTATCACCGTATCGCAGTGTGGTAGATAAATTTGTGTCCACTCGTTCAGTAAACGATGCACGATGCACCATCACCCGTACGTCGACGAAACGTAAGATCCAGGAAAGCGGCCAACAACAGCAGCAGCAACAACAGCTACAACAAAAACAGCAACAACAGCAAGAGCAACAACAACAGCAGACTAAACAGCAGCAACAAGTGCAGTCCCCACAGTTGCCAAAGGGACAAAGTTCGACAGCTGTCCAGAAACAACAGCAGCCACAGCAGCATCAGCATCAGCAACAGCAACAAAAACAACAAAAACAACAGCAACCGAAGCAGCCGCAGCAGAAGCAGACGCAGCAACAACAACAGCATCAGCAACCAGCCCAGAAGGAGAGATGCCCGCCGATTAACGTGTTCGGACTGGATACGAACGGCGTTGAAAAACTATGTAAGTTAGCCACTAAAAATGCATATTATATAAAATATAAAGGGCCCTTATGATTGTCTGTTCACTGCTCATCGGTGGCAGACTACCATGTCATTAAAGAAAGGCTAGCGGTGGCGGAGGTCGAGTTTTTCTCGTATACTCCAAAAAGGGAAAAGGTGCAGACCATGCTCCTTAAGGGCGTGGATCCTGACACTGATCCCAAGGAGATCCTCGCTAAACTGCGCCAAGCGCAGAGAGACGATATCCAGTTTGTCGGGGTTAAGCCCTTCTACACAAGCGCTCACAAAAAAAAAAAAGATCTACCGAAAACATCGCTGCTATCCGTGATAGTGTAAATCCGAGGCAGTCGATTTCGCGTCGCTCACAAGAACTGAGCCTTTCACTGGCCAAGACTTGGCGAATTTTGCATCGTGACTAGGACCTGTACCCGTCAAAATTCAACTGACAGAGGAGTTGAAGTTAAACGACCATTGACAACGACGCGTGTTCGATGAGCAATTGGAAACTGAAACTGGTTGTACTTTTCATCCAAAAAACATTTTCAGCGATTTCTAGATGTTTGGGTACGCCAACAAACACAATTGTCGAATTTGTTGAGATTCGGGAGCATCCAATACATCCCGAAAAATCGCTGTTTTGTGTGGAATTTGGGCTGGCGGCGTCTGCGGTCCACATTTCTTTGAGAACAACGTTGGCCAGGCCATCACTGTCAACGGCGAGCGCAATAGGCCGATGATTACCAATTTCTTTGGCCAGGACAGAATCGCCGGCGCTACCGCATTGAAAATTCTACACAAGTTGAATGTAAATTGGTCATAGAAGCCGTGTGATTAGACCTCGTTAGACACTCTATTGTGGGGTTTTCTGAAGTCGCAGGCCTTTGCGAATAACGGTTGCAGACTATAACGTTCGATGGGAGTTGTTCTCATTGGCGAACCACCGCTTTGGACTTACTACGGTTTGCGATCTCTACAATTCAGTGACGCCATCAAATCAATCATCAAATGAAAAAAACCCTGTTTAAATGACAAGCAACAATGCACATAGATTATTTGAAATCTGCAAAAAAAAAAGTTAGAGTGCTTCGATTGCGGCAGAGTATTCGAGGCGACTCTAATGTCATGGAACACCCTGAGCATCTGTAAGCAGAAACAACAATTTGTTCTGAAAATTCTTTTAAAGCTTAAATTGTTGAGTTTCATTTCATTTCGACTGAATAAGGAAGCGTTTTTCTTCAACATTTCACTGGAATCAAAAATGTTAAGAAATTCTGAGTTAAAGGAGGATAGAGAACAATCAAACAATCAAAGTATTGCCCATTTGAAGCAATGACTTTTTTCCCATCTTTCTGGCATTTTGTGGATCCCATCACAGAAGAACTGCGACGGCTTGGCAGCCAAAAATGAATCAAGCCAATTTTTGATATTCTGCTCTGAAGTGAACCGCATTTCAGTGAGGACGTTCTGCATCGACCGGCACAAATGGTAGTCAGAAGGGGCAAGGGCTGGGCTATAAGACGGGTGGGGTAAAACTTCCCATCTACTGTTTTCCAAATAGTTCTTAACCGGAATAGCAATTTTGGGCCGAGCGTTGTCATGATGGAAAATTATTGCCTCGCATATTCCTGGCGTTTTTCGGCTACTGCTCTCCCTTTAAACTGATTAATTGTGTTCGGTAGCGTTGGTGGTTTTACCCGGTTTAAGCAGCTTATAATACAGCACAGAAGGGTGTATACAGAGTATTACCTTCTCGCCATGGATATTCTGCTTGGTTGGCCAAGCCAAAATCACCACTTTTAAATCGTGTAAACCACTTTTGGCACGTTCGCTCAGCTAGCGCATGTTCACCATAAACTTCCACCAAAATACGAGACTCTCGGCAGCAGTTTTCTTCATATTAAAGTAACGAAGAAGAACTCCCCGCAAAAACACTTTTTCAGGCACAAGGTTCGACATATTTGAGTGAAAAAAAAAGATTGTTGTTTACGCTTCAAATGAATGACCCATACTGAAATAACGTACAATGACAGTAGCCTTCCAACGCATGTTCCAATGGAATTATACAAGTTACGCCATCTCTCAGCAAACCGCACTAATTAAGTTATTGACCCAATATGTGAAAAATATACAAGGGAACACCACTACATCCCCGGTGTGGACTAGAGGCAAAATTGACCGAAGATGGGTATCTCTATCCTCTATTATCTCTGGCTTAGTCGCTCTATGTGACGTATGTCACCCGCACCGCCATTGTGTGTATTCCCTTATCATATTTCACGAAAAAGTGCGATAGAATGGGAGATATTTGCATTTCTGTGTGTGACGCCGAACGACAGTGGTTGAGACCGCAGATGCCGACAAAATACCCCATATTTTACCCATATTTTGTATTGACAGGAACAAAAGTTAACCGATGTGTCTACGTTTAGTGTAACAAATCAACAATTTGCAAGCCTGGTCCCTAATAGAGGTTTTGCTATTGCATTAGACATCCAATCACACCAAGAACTCCATTTTTTAGAAAACGAAACGTTTATATTTTCCTTTTTCTTGGGCTGTCAATGAAACATAGTCCATCTGGGAATTATAGCAAAGACGCGATCTAATACTCCGAGTTCAGCACTAAAGGCATCATAAAATTATAACAATTAGCAAATACAACCACCGAATGGTAACTGACCCTACTTAAAGACACAAATCTGCAGAATGTGTTGCCAACTAGATGATTTTTTGGGAAGAGAATCTGAAAGGTTTTTATGTCACCTCACTTGAATTTGAGAATACATGTGAGGCGACAATCTGTCGCTTCGTCTAAGAGAATAACGGGGATTGTCTCCAGGCACTGGACCAGCAATTATTGGTCGACGAAGTTGTATAAAAGATGAACACAATAAGTATGGAAAATTGTACATATCGGATGCGCGCCACACAGGTAAGCCGCGGCGGACGATGTTTTGTTACCTAATGACATGGATAGGTCTGTTAAACGAATAAAAAATTTCGTTGACAACTCACACACACTTTGTTTATTTAAATTTAAAGGCAATAAAGGCAATATCCCGAATGGAATTCTTACTATTGCAACTCCAAAACAAACAGTTCACTTAAATTTGCGTGCAATCAAGGAAATCAACCCAAGAACTTTACAAATGAACTCATCCACACCCAGCCACTACCATGTTTTTGCGTTCGCAAAGAGTAGGAACTTCTTAAACGAGGACATCCAACATAACAATAGACAGGCACTTATCCAAAGAAATCAATTTGCCGTCAAGAAATGATACTTCAGCGATAAGGACTATAGGAAGTCAAACGAAACTGGAGAACCCAAAACAAACACTTGTTCTCGGCTACTAACGATGAAAATTCATGATGTAATCATCAGCGATGGCTTGTTGCAGCGCAACAATGGTTACTAAGCGTGATTTCACCTTTTGTTCGAAGTGCTTTGTTTCTGCATCACTCGTGTACTTGTGACCTGTGTTTAAGTTATTTACATAATTCCAAGAGATTAGCATTCAAAACATTTCTCCTATCTAATTCCTTGTAAAAAAAAAGACATACTAAAGTTAATAGGGACGTCAAGTCATACTTTGGATTTGAATTTTGCGTTTCAGTGACGCTGTCCGCTTGGGTTGTTAGGGGAATTAGTACGAATGACTTGCCTTGCTTCAGTCCAACAGATATGAAATTGGTAACGAAAAGATTCAGTTGAAAGGCGTCCCTCTTTCCAATGATGCAGTGCCCTGTAATGACACCTATTAATCATCTTCCCATTCTGATCAAAGGACAGTCAACTTTGTTTAGGAATGAGGAATATAGTGGTCCCAGCCTTTGGAATTTCAAAGCTGTTTTATTGTAGCGCCTGCATGCACGGCGACATAGAATAGAGATGGTGGCACGCACCGCGAGTTCGTTGACTTCCTAATTCCCTGTGTCCGTGCACCGGCACTCAATTGACGTCAATGCGCTGAAAGAGTGAAGCTCGCTTCGAGCAGAGTTGGAATATGTTGAAGAATTGATGGCATCCCAGATCGATTGTGCTCTCTTGAAGATAATATATTGGCTAAGAAATTGATACGTAATGGTCCAGAAGTCCACACATACATAAATGGACTTGAGAACCCATTCGCACACGACATCATCTTCAATGAAACTAACCAAGCGGATGACCACAGGAAACGACATCACAACGGCCGAAGAAATTCAACATAGTCCAACAGGGAAAGCAGCCGGAACTGACAATATTTCGACTTTCGTCCTGAAGCGAATGCTACAAAGGGTGATGATATTTTTCACCATCACCATGAACAACTGCACCAACTATTGCTACTTTTCTAGCAAGTGAAAAAAAGCAGTAATGCGTGCTTCAGGATTTAGGCCTATATCACTCATGGGCAAGTTGGGAGAAACACTCAAAGCTATGTCCCTTAATAGAATTTCACCATGAAGTTGTAGATTCCCTTAACAAGCACGTAGTCGCCTGTTTCCTGGATGGGGAATAGGCTGTCGAGACGGTCTGGACTTAGGGACTCATCTACAAGCACCAGATGGGATTCCCCTCCAACATCAACAGAATAACTTATGGCGCTCTGCATTCCAGAAGATTATACGTTCAAGTTGACGGCAGCAAATCAAAATAGCACCAAGGCGTGAGTTGTGCAAGGATTAAAGCTAGCACTGTGGCTTTTTGACATCTACACGGCAAATCAACCACATCCAAACGACAGAGTGAACTGCTCCCTTACTTATGCCCACTCCATGTAACCACAAATAGGGACGCGAGGGATCAAAATCCAAACAGCGGACAAATTTGACTGATATCCTAAATGGGGGTGATGCTTAATGGGACCATCTCGAGGTGGATTCAGCATCAGCAGGCAAATGTCGGAGCATATAGATAGTGCTCCCTAACGCTAGCGAGATATCAACGAAACAAAAACTCAAATATATTGGCGTTAACTTCACGGAAAGGTTGAAGTCCAACAGCCATTCGAAACTGACCCTTAAGAAGGCCAACCTAGGCTTCCATCGCATCTATCCCTAGAAGCGCAAGCAAAATGGTTTAAACCAGAGGACTAAGCTGATGCTCTACAAGTTCATAAAACAGCTATTAGACATAAATCCTAAAGTAAGCGAGAACTTCAGATACACCCCGGTCAACGCTAAATCTGCCAAACCAGCAGAACTTTCCAACGCCGTCGAAAAAAGAAATGCATGGATTTTACCAGAGCAGCGATAGCAATCATGAAGTTCCACCACGATGTTGTAGCTGCACTGAACAGTAACGAGGTCTTTCGTCGCCTGCTTCCTGGACGTAGAAAAGGCTTTCGATAAGGTCTGTATAGAGGCACTCATCTACAAGCTGAACCAGATGGGATTCCCCTCCAACTTCATCAAAATAATTTGGATTGGATTCAGATCAGCAGCCAAATGTCGAAGCATAAAGGTAGTCCTCCATTACGGTACAGAAACGAGAGTCGCCAAGATCAAGTTAACTTCACGGAAAAGTTGCAGTTCAACAGTCATTTGAAACTGACCCTCAAGAAGACCAACCTAGGCTTCCATCGCATCTATCCCTAGATGCGCAAGCAAAATGGACTAGCCAGAGGACAAAACCGCTGTTATACAAGCAGCTTATACGGCCGAACTTAAGGTACGGCTTCCCAATATGGCACACCATCTCTAAGACCAGCATGACGACGCTAGCAGTTTTCGAAAGAAAAATACTGCGAATATGTACCGGACTCACCCTCGACAGGGAACACAGCAACAATAGGCTTTACGACCAAGCACGCATCATCCCCCTGCAACAGTGCATGTTGACACTGTTCAGAAAGCAGCTCCTAGAAATCAACAACCATCCTAACGAGGAAATCAGGAACTTCAGAAACACGATCCCCGGGTAACGCTTCCTAAACGCGTTAAATCTGCTAAACGAGCAGAACAATAGCAGCGATAGCAATCACCATCGAGGCTAAGTCAGCTAACACATCACCATCCCATCCCAAAAGGACCACCATGGACACACGGACTTGAACAACCCGATGTAAGCACCAGCCATTGTAGGACATAAAAAATAAACAATAAACCGACAATAATCATAAACATTAAATTAAACAAAGTACATCAGTTGGGCCCTTATTGTTGAGCCAACACCCTAACCCTTAGTTTGTAAGTCTAGTTGTAAACTCAATTGTAAAAAATAATTCTGTTCAATAAATTTTTAAATCGCTTTTTAAATCGATAGCAATCATCGTCTAGGCAAAATCGGCTACAACACCACACCACCAGCGAAACCCTAACTTTTATAAGTTGTCAATACGAGGGCGGTCCAATAAGTACTTAACTTCAACGCACCGATGGCGCCACTATCGCACGTGAAATTTACTTTGTTTTGACCGCGGGCGTGTCACTGAATTTTAGAAATGAAAGCCGGATTTAGAACGAAATGAGCTTGGATGATGTGTACTGTCTTCTGTTTCGATTGCGTCCGGCAAAAATTGGCTCAACGAGTTTCCACGTGGTCGTAGGTCTGTTTTTGATGAGGCACTCCCAGGTGTTCATCGCAAGAGTGGTGTGAAATCGAGCTCGTTGAAAATTGAAGTCTCCCGGCCGCAGACAAGACGCCAGCCTATTTATATTCTATTATTGCCTCAGCAGCACGGATGTACTCATTGCAATAAGGGGAACCAAACATATTAAGGGCAACGATTTTCAGTTCTGCCAGTCGAATTGTATGTCCCTTAGCAGACTACGTGCAGCCGAAGAACTCGCGTTGATCGAGGCAAACTTAGGCAAAAAGTCGCATGCTTTGGCTGTAAATTCGTACGTCTCATAAAAGTCCACATCAAGATTCAGTTCGGGAAAATCAGCATGATTTTTCAATGCACTAGAGAGAGAGACCAAAGGAGACTTCAAGCTGGATTAGGAAGACATTATTGGTAGCATCATCGGTAAACACAGTCTGCACGACAACACATCCGACAAAGGACTAAGGCTGATGGACTTTTTCACAGGACGTATTTTCTCTCGGTTCTCATACCCCAACATCCATAAAGGGACTGGCAGTTCCCATATCACTCAACCATCAATCAGATCGGTCACGTTGCGATCAACGTCAGGCACTCCTTCAGCATAATTGATGTCCGAACGTTCCGAGGAGCCAACGTCGACTCGAACCATTTCCTTGTTGTAGTCCAGGTAAGAACACGGATATCAAGAGAACAGCGGAGTCGAGAAAGGACACCACGGTTTGACGTCGGAAAGCTACAATCGCGACTGACTGCTAGGATCTCACTTGTGCTGTGCATGCTACTGTTTCACTCACGGCTGGAGAGTAGTTTATGCCTTTCCAGAAACTTTTACTTTTCTAGAAAGTCGTGCCTGAGCATTGTGAGTGGCTCCAAAGAGGTTGAGCAGTGAATTATGAATGTTGTACGTGACGGGAATCGAGCATAGGCACCCTGCTTAGTTGTCAACGCACCCACTATTCCACGTCGCCACAACCAGCTGAGATATAAAGTATTAAAGTCTTTTAATGAATGGGAAAATAATCTACGAAATGGAGCCATCAACACAGATATTACTTAAGTGTGGTTGAGCGCGAACTCTGCCGGCTGCATTGCGGCATAGGTGTACCCAGACGCCTACGAGCCTAAAGTCTTAGGTGATTGCGTCAGGTATCGCGCATGGACAACGCAACAGACGACGACCATGTATAATGCGATCCCGGACTGTAGTGTCACATAAAGCAAAAGACGACTTCTGGAAGAAAATTAAATTAAATTCCGTATACGCTACCGGCAAAGAATCCAGAAAACCTGTGTACTAACAGAGGGATCTGGATCTGGATAAGACTGCTAAAATTTCTCTGACATTTATGCCATTACAGACTGTGCGAAAAATATTCGCGACGCGTGACGTGACGCACTCTCGAGAACTTCTTGAACTCACATATTTGCCAACTACAGTCGAACCTCCATTCGATTGATGGAATCACGGGAACAAATAATGCGTTCGATTTATGGAATGCTTGAGTTATGGAGGAGACTTGTGGATTCACCAGCACGCTTAGACCAGGTTGGTCCATTGCGACACTCGCAGTCAGACACCACTGATTGCCCACTCCAGTGATGGTGCTATTCATTTTATCCCAACAGCAAATGGTGACCGGGTCAGAGAAAACCTTTGGTTTCACTGGGATTCGAACCGGGGACCTCACTAACCAAGGGCAACAACGACCAGGCGTTTTGGAGTGTAAAATATGGGAAAATTAAATTTGTTCCTGCAAACCAATGTAACTTCTACTTCGAGTTACGTTGCAGTCCCGGTGGACCTGAGTCTTAACCAACCCATCCTAGGCAATCCACCTCCTGCAGGTGTTAGGAAGAATGTGAATGACAAAATCACAGGGCTAGCAAATGAAAAGTGGAGCACTACATGTGAGAACACTCGGATGATACGGTCCAAGTTAAGTAATGCAAAAATTGGCCAACTCCTACAGTGTGACAAAACGATGATGCGGATAGCCACGGTAGCCAGTCACCTGAAGTATCATGGCAAAAAAAATGGACTTTACCCATGACTTCATATTCTGAAGCATAGCGATGAAATAAAAGAAGGCTTTTTGGATATCGGATTTCCTGGGCGACATAAGAGCAACAGCCTGACAAGCACGAAGTATGAGCTAACAGGTTATGTTCCCCCAGGCGCATCATAATGGCTCCAACAGGACCTAAGTGAGACGTAGCCTACCTCAACACGCAACCTAACCTAGCCTAGCTAGCTGCCTGCAGTGGCGCACACCAACCTGTGTTCGATTCCCATCCACTTGCAAACGTGGACTCGATGACCAATGTATTGAATAATAGTAACACACAACACCACCAACTAATACTAGTGTCATAATTGCAGCTGCTCCATGAGGCTTTCTTAGACAAACCTTTGAATTGGGCAAATTTAGAAATTTCACCCAAATGACTTGCTTACGAATCACTATAATCCCGTAAGGCACCATGGTATGCCATATATCGACTTATGCAGCAATTCCTAATATCCATGAATCCCCTGTAAGCTAATAAACAAAGACAACTGCTGAACTACACATCAGAGACAAGAATGGAGATTGGTTTAAAGCTGGGCGTTTAGATGGTTTACCAGAAAAGGCTTTAACTTCCAAGAAGGAAGTCCTTGCGATACGAAAATCAGGCCAGTTAGTTTGGAACATATTCCATAAATATCGATATGCACCACCTTCTCTTCAACTTTAAGGCCCCATGCGACAGCATGCATCGCAAGGAGCTATTCGAAGCGATGGCCGAAATCGGGATCCTGGAAAATTGATCAGGTTGAGTTGCACCACGCTAACACAAAGAAGAAGCAACGTGCAGTTCAGTCTAGGGATAACCGAGCCATTTAAAACCTGCACCAAATTTCGGCAAGAAGTGCTGTGCTGTTTCTGCTGATTTCTTCAATCGGGTACCGGAGGTGGTAGTGCCGCGGGCAGCTGTCAATAAGGAAGGCTCTATCTTCTACAAGTCAGTCCAACTGTTGGTTCATGCTGATGACATCCTCCCAAAGGCCCGTAGTGGAAGCTTTTACGGCGATAGAAAGACAGGCGATACGAACTAGTCGTAAGGTCAATGAGTAAAAAACGAAATATATGCACGTTCCTTAGCACACCGGCTAGGAAAAAACATCACGATCGACAGCTACAGTCTCGAGTTACTACTCGAGGAGTTTGCCTACCTGGGGACGCACGTGAACTCCGCAAACGACATGGATCCGACGTAGAATCGCCCATCAAAACAACTGGAGCCAAAACTCCAGACTCGAAGGACGAATATCATCCACCAGTGGAGCCGAAAGCTCTACAATAAGCAAAACAACAGAACTGATTCTTGTTGTCTTCGAAAGAAAATGCCTACGTCGGATATATGGTCCCGTGTGCGAGGATAAGGAATGAATGGATGAGATGACATAACCCCGAACTCTACGAGCCGTACCAGGGTGTGGATATTGTCCGGAAAGCAAAAATCCGTCGACTGCACTGGCTTGGCCACATCATGGACAACAATGCCGCTGTTAAGAGGGTCTTCGAACATCTTGGTTCGAGAAGAAGACCGAACCTCCGGTATAAAGGCCAAGTATCGCCGAAGCAAAACAGCTCCGTCTTGATGACTAGAAGCAGCGTGCACAAGAACGTCGCGATGGAAAGCAGCGATTGCTCAGATTCGCCTGCCTTATATGTAAGTAAGATACGGTGAAGATATAAGAGTTTTATATCCAGACCATATGGAACTTAGCTTGGATCAGATCTTTCGAAATCCATTCCCGGAACTTGATAGCTATTCATGAATGTGCTCATTTCCACTCCATTTTAACACAGTTCTTTGTGAACACCCCAAACACGCGGCAATCATCAATGAGTGGCTTGGGAAGTCTTCTCTTAACATCGCAATAACTGCAAGAAAAAAAAAACTCTTTTGCCAGAAGTAGAAGGATGTCCACACCACCAACGATTCGAAATACAAAAGAATCAACCTGTCACAGAATAGTGTGACCAAATTCATAAACTATGATTTAACACTATATAGGTGTATCGTCGTCCACATTTTTGATGGAAAATGCTTTCCGCGAGTTGTGGATCATTGTTGAAAGAAGGAACGCAGAATCAGCTACACCAATACGAGCTGCTTCCAACATCATTCGTCAGACATTCATTGCTAAGAATCTCTGCGAATATTTTTTTTGAACTGACAGATAACCCAGCGTTCTCAAGCCCAACGCCAAACATATGTACATGCCCCCTTTTTTGTTTAAAGCAACACTACCAAGAATTCAGCCTTAAAATAATTGCAAACAAAAACGGGCTCTTTAAGTGTGTTTAATTGGCTTTATATCTCAGGCCATAGACGCAGCTTACATGCGAGATAAAATTCCCCATTAACGTGTTAAGCGAACGTCCGGTTATTGGGCAATGAAAACTAAATAGCTGCACTCTCGTCGCTTGCTTGATTGGTTCAGACAAAATTAAAACAACGTTCTAGAAAACGCAGCAAGGGAGATGGAACAAAAATGAAGAATTTCCGCATCACTTCTCTCCACCAATTCAGTCTCGAATAAGAAAGCTCGCCGTACGCCTAAGTGGCCATCTAACCCCAATTTTGATCAGATAAACATAACACAGTTAGTAATATGCATTTTGTTTCTGTTTCTCTTACGCCACACAAAAATTACTTAACAAACTTGTTACACATGACATCGTTTAGCTGAAATCCGCGCAGATTGTGTCGGTATAAGATTTCATTTAAATGAAAAACAATTTGAATAAGTGACCAGAACAACTGCTCTACCATAACTGGTGCACATTGATGGTAATTCTACCGTGAAATGCATTCACAGCTTCAACACTTGCAACCAAGTTGCTGTAGCTTCTCCACTTTGGTCTTTATGTTTTCTTTATGTCCTCGTTATCACATGGATTCCAATTTCGTCTGAATGAGAACACACGTAAACTTTTGCTTTTTTCTTGAAATAATCCAACAACATAGAGGAGAGACCCAGGAAGCCCAGCAGCACAACTCTAGAAATGTACACGAGACTTTTACGAAAATAAATACACAACCACCTCCGGGTCAGAGGGTTTAGAAGGGAACTCAAAAGCCTATAATCTCCCTTAAAATAGGTCGGTGAATCGCAGACAAACTATGGATAGCTAGCGCGTACGACGAATACCACTGAGAACACTTGGGAACGCAGTGCATGCCATTTCCATTACTTCATAGAAGACCAGAAAACTTCCTTCCCCCCCTCAATCAATTCGTTTTCTTTTTTTTTGTTAACATGAGGAGGGCGCTCATCTCTGCACACAGTTTGGGGAATGACTATGAATTCATGGCATGGAGGAGGAATATAGTCGTTTTTCTTTTGGTTCCTTTATGAGAAGAATATCTACACGCAGCTTCAGACATGTCTGGGGTTTCATGGTTTTCATCGTCACTTTTTCACACGCACAAAAAAAAAAAAACTAAAAATGGAAAAATAAATGAGGAGAAACGGGAAAACTCATTTTCAGATTATTATTTTCACTTGATTTTCCAATCACTGGTGAGACCGGAGAAGAATTCGAAATCACAATTTATGTTAAATCACTTGACTTTTCCATTTTCATCACTTGAATGAGAGCACAACAAGAAAATTTTCACCCTGGCTGAGGTGATGTTTTCACGCGAAAAGTCTTTCGTTAGCTTACTTTCGATTTGCTAGAGCTTCCATTAGTCGGCTTTTCGAGATTCACAATTGAAAGTTCGTTCAATAACTTGATTGCGGATGGAAAAAGTTGAAAAAACGAATTTTAATTAATGTGAAAAATCGAGTTTTAAGGACGACAGTGGGTCTGCAACGACCTACACCCATTCAAATATATTGAAGACTAATGAAAATTATTCCCTTTTCTTCTTTGCTCTGGTCTTTCTACCGCAAAAGAGATACACTCTATTCTTGTCGATTGTTGTTTTCGGATTTGGACTGTGATGTGGGAATGGGAGAACAGTCTTCCTCCATGCCTGACAGAGAGCGAATGAAATGACGTTTCGATGTCTGGTTGTCTCCGTTTCAATCTGTCAACATTCAGACAAGGTTGGGGTGGAAATGCAAGACATGCAGCAGTCGCTGCAATAAGAACAGTAGTGACGAGCGTCTTCTACATTTTTACTACTAGGTCAATACATTCATTCCCGGAGTCTTGGGGTCATTCAAAACAGTTGACAGACGTGCGAATGCGACTTCCATTGCATCTTTCTACTCCGCTCTCCGGTCCCTCTGTCTTCACAAATAGATGATTGGTACACAACCCCTAATGTCACTCAAACCAACACTGTTTACAGAAACTTCATTGCTCTCACTTTATTACGTCCTCGTGAATATTTACAAAACCAATTGCCTTACAGACTAGCTGGAGATATTACCAATCATTGTACTGCAAGTGTTCCCCATAGCCGCCGTCCAACGGGGAATAGACACCCATAATGGGATCGTTGTCCTGGCCAGATGTATTTTCCCCGTTCGAACACGGTGCAACCACGGCAACGGATCTCTGCAAGACACTTTGTATTGCTTCGTTTACAGGCACTTTCACTCTCGTTGTCCGCCACTCGTCTTCCTTGATCTCCAGTGGATCGTCGTTTGTCCTACATTCCATCACAAGGGAATCCACTGGCTGAAGCACAGTCGTTGCTTGTCCATCGTCCGCCAACTTGTCTGGATTTGGTAACGTCATCGCTTCTTTGATTACAATCACCCTCTTGGGCTCATTGCAGTGTCCCGTGTTTTCGAAGTGTGCGTCCAGATCGCTCCTGTTGTCGAAGGATTCATTGCATACAATGCAAACACATGCCTGTGCGGTGTGCGTTCGCAAATGAACAGTCAGCGCACTCGGTTTGGTGAAGTTCTTCTGACAGAACGTGCACGGGTATGGAGCGTTGTGGACACGCATATGTTTTGAGAGGACTGCCGAACGGGCAAATGCTTTATTGCATATCGTACACACGAAGTTTTTCTCTCCCGTATGCGTGATTTTGTGCGAGTTCAAATCTGTCGACTTGGGGAATCCCTTTCCGCAGACATCACACTTGTATGGCTTTTCGCCCGTATGCCTGCGCATGTGGACCACGTAGTTGGACTTACTGCTGAAGCTTCGTCCACAGTAGGAACAGAGAATTTTTCGGGATTCCGCATTGCGTGCTCCCTCCTCTGTGTGCGTCTTCATGTGCGAGCGCATATTGTCCTTTCGATTGAAGCGCCGATCGCACACAGGACACTCGAACTTCATCTCCTCTGGCAGGTGTACAGCGCTGTGTCGATTGAGGTGCTCCCGACGCGTGAATGTCTTGTTGCAAACCGTGCAGGTATATGTCTTCGGTGCTTCGGTCAGCTTCCGCAGTTTTCTCTGCTCCCTCGCCTGAGCTTGACTGGCATAGTAGTCAAGGTTAGCTTTGAGAAGGAACTTCATGAACCTCTCCGTACATAGCACAGGCTTCTCATCGCTCTCACACTGAGTTTTAAGATGATAGATGAGAAGGTTCATGCACACGAACCTCTTCGTGCAGTAATCACATTCGACACTGAACTCTTCCCTTTCGTGTGCAGTTTTCTGATGGAAGAGCGCCTTGTAGCGGCGGTCAAAGTTTTTCTTGCACAATTCACATCGGTAATTGTTGCGTGGAATGAGATCACCAGCTCCATCGGAATCTGTCTCGGAATCGCTGATATGCAGCTCGATGCCTGCCTCGTTCAGGATGCAATAAAACTGAGAGTATCTCTTCGCCTTTAATTCCTACAAAGGGCCGACATAAGAGATTGTAGTGAGGACTGTATGGTGGCACCTTACCTGAATCACGAAATTTCGAATAATCTTTGAATCAATGTTCCGTTTGTGTGGATTGAGGACATTGAATATCTCGGAATTCTCAAACGTTTCCATGTCAAACGATTCCTCCTTCTCGTGAGTCGCCATGTGGAGTCGGAGGTTGTAGATTTTACTCAGTCTACAGCCACAAATGAAGCACTCAATTGATTTGCAACCATTCGGTATACATTCGTCCTCTTCAATGTCGGATTTTATCTCAGGATCAACTAGAATCTCGAGCGAAACAAGCTTTTCTGTTTGATCCTGTTTCACACCAGACTTTTTCCGTTTTACCGTGGTCTTAACACGCCCTCGAGGTCTGCCTTTTTTCTTCGAACTAAAAGAAGGGGATCGTGAAATGATGCATTTTTGTTTGTGGAATGGACGTTACCGTTCCGGCAGTTTTTTGCGATAAGTTCGAGTTCGTGCTCTGGTCAACCGTGTGTTATCCAATTCACTGCTTTGTGAACAGTCATCCTCAGGTTCTGATTTGCATTCTTGATAATCTATAAGGAAGAAGTATGTACTTTCTGTTTCCATCTTCTTGAGATGAGAATACCATTGGCGTCAGAGCACTCATCCTCAGAGCTTCCCATTGTGATGTTATTTGTTTTGGTGCTTTTAGAGATCCGTTGGGGTCCGTCACATGCCAAGATGATTAAATAAATTGAAATCCTGCTCGTGGGTTGTAATCCTCAAATGACTGTTTAATAAGATGCCTCAAAACCATAAAAAAAGATAAATAAATAAATAAAAGCACGGTGGCCCTTCAAAATGACACTTGTCATAGATCATGGGCTGTGTTCGTGAATGTAACATTTTATTGGAAGCAGGAGAAATTATAAATTACGGACACTTGTAAAAGAATTCTGTATTGACTAAGGCATGGATGACAATTTTAAGCCTCAGAAAATATTGGATCTTGAAATTCTAACCCATATTCCAGTTTTTCTCATAAATTCTTTTTCTCAAAATCGACTGTTCTGACATCTGTTAGACGATAGACTCGTTTCACTCGCCCAGGGTTTGTGCACAATCCCTTTACGTGGGTGATGAACGGGTTATGACGCTGAATATATCGTCCCTATCAGTTTCCCCACCAACAATCCGTTAGGCCGCACTTGTGTGAAGCAAAGAAAACTTACAACAGTTCATCTTGGAGTAAATTTCTTAATTTTCTCCATAAATTTTCCTTTCCCTTCATTTGTTGGTGCAAACACAAATAATCGTTAAAATGTCTTATGGTAAGTTATTGTGTGTGAATCCTTTTTGTCCACATCCTCAGATGTGGTACTCCTCTCCGTTGCAGATATATCCGAAAGCCGAACACCACCAACAGTGATGTTGAGCGTCACTCCAACATCTGAAAGGGAATTCAATTATCCGCAAAATCCACCGCTTGTCCTTAGTGCGGAACGTTTTAAGGATGTCTCCAATTTGAAGGTGAATCAAAGGCGAAGTCGGAGTTTTACTCCGGTTAAAAGCGCTCTGTACTTGCGCTCACCAGAACTTTCACCAATTGGAATCACTGGTAATCGACAACAAACACCAGAACCTAATACAACCTCCAAGCAGGCGTGTTGTGATTCACTCACTCCGGTGCAATTTAAATTACCACAACAGCCGATGATGGTGTGCTGAATCATCTTTTGTTTGATATACATTTACTAATGCAAACTGTGCCCATCTAGAAGTCTGGGAAGAGTACAACACCAACGGGTCCTCCAACCGTAAATCATCATCATCACCATCACCATCGTCACCATCAGCATAATCATCATCAAAAGGAGAACACATTTGGAACGCCTATTGTAACGTATTTGGATCCGGATCAGAGTCACAGTCTGGATAAGTCCGCCTCTCACGGGTACTTGAATCACAAGCTGGACGTGTGCTTGGTTTTGAAGAACGCTAGTATGCCTCAATACATAAAGGGTTTCAACAAAGAAAAGGTATTCGAAAGAAGGACATTTTGCAAACTTTTATATGCAAACATTTTGCAAATATTATTTTCAGGTTGATTTTGAAAAATTCCTGACCCTCTGCGATGAGGATCTGCTCAGGTTGGGTGTTAGGAAGAAAGCAGACCGGCAGATACTCATTCGAATTATAAGTGATTTAAATGCAAGTTAATTGCGCTCGGTAGCATTGTATTTTAATTTATGTCTTGTTCTCTGTTAATTGGAAATATTGTGAATCAGTTAAATAAACTTTTATTCTTTGTAGTGCCTTTAGTTGCATTGTATTACTTTACATTCTCAACAAACGTTCTGGAAACAGGAGTCCCATAGTGCGGCTCCTTGTCGAAATTTAGGTGCAAAGGGTGGAGGTTCCCCGAACCAAGTTACTGTACTGTTTGTTCCCTGCCCTTTCACTTTACAATGCTGTTTGCGTCCAATCTCCTGCCCCACCTTTGGACGTTCAATTAGTAAAAAAAAAGATCGCGCATAACCTCACTACAAACATGCCTACTTTATTTAGTTACAAAATATATATATATTCGATTCATTTGTTCTGTTAAATAGAAAAACACAAGTGCAAAGGCGTAAAGAGCTTTGTACTAAAAAGCAGAAGCAATCACATCCGATCCGGAGATGATGTGATTTGAGGCCACAACAATTTTTGACGACGTAAGACGTCCAATTAGCTCACAAGCGCCGATCTCCGCATACGTCACCCCTCCGACAACGAAAACGAACACAGTTCTCGATTTCATCGGCAAGATATCCTTAGCTTCACCCCGCTTGACCGCTGCTTGAATCTGTTTAATGTTAGTGATACCGGGGAGCTCTGACAAATGTACATCCATCTTTTCGACCATTCCAAGTTTCTGTGCTAAATCATCCATGCCCGTGGCGCGGACCAGGAACGAAGCCAGCTGCGCAACGAGGGGAATATAGAGTCCATTGAACACATAACTCGGGCAAGTCGCACCACCCTCTTGATCTCGCGAGAAATTCACATCAGCTCCAGCAGTGGACACCAGGAGCCTGAGGCGGTTTGCGTTGGCTTGGAACTCCGTTTGTTGGAACTTAGCCAACGGCAGGTTTGATAGAATCTTCGATTTGCCGACCTTCTCCTCTTCCAGTGGCGGCAGGAGGTGTGCTCTCGCCAAATTGTGGAATACATGAAGAAAGCGATTGCCAAAGTAATTGCAGTAGTTTCGAATGAACGAGGAGAGTTCCTCCGAGCTGAATCCCATGCACAGATGGGCGAGGCACATCAGGCGAATGCTATTGTACTTTTGTCCGTTTGTGGCGAGCGTTTCGTCGATCTCCGACAGGAGCTTTTTCCTGTTTGTGTTGTTGAGGATATCCTCCTCGAGAGATTGAATCTGTTGGAATGAACCAGCTAGTTCGGCGATGACCTTCTCACTCGCCTGAAGGTGTCGCAACAGTTTGGTCTTCAACTCCGTGATCTTGGGCAATTTCTTCGCCACGTAATCATGCATTTCATCAAGTTTCATTTTGTTCAGATTCTGGACTTCCACGCCGATTGCCTTAGCCTGGGCGCGGACCAAACTGCTGGCCTGGGAGAAGTGCTTGTAGCGATTTTCACCGTAGATTTCATCAGTCGCCGAACACAGCCGGACTGAAGGCACTCTTTCTCGTCCACCGTTTGGTCTTTGCTTTTGTTCGGGTTTCTGCTCGCTGGGAACGTCGAAGATCTTCAGCTTTTGTACCGAGATTTTATTTGAATCAGCTGGGATCTCAATCTCACCGGCTCGATACTTGAAGACCTCCAGCAAAAGGCCGGAGTAAATTGCTGGCGTGAGAAGGCACGAAGGGTAATCTTTGTCACGATCGATAATGATCATCGATGTGAAGTCACTCAAACCCGATCTATTCTGAGCCGATGGCCAAGGGCCTAGAATGTCAATCATTTCAAGAATTTCCGCAGAATGCTGTCCGAATGTGAGAATCAGCTCGGGTCTGCCGCAGATCATGAAAAAAATGCGCAATGTCTGCGCAATGGACGGAAGTATTGAACTGTCTTGATGAAGGTACACACTGTTGAACACCTGGAAGGACACGGTCTGATTAGGGCCAGAGGCTGAATATTTTTCCACTTACTTGAGGCACTTCCATGCTCATCACCCCACTGTCAACGTAAATCAAGTCCCAGTTGAATCGATGAAATTGCACAATGCCATAGAGGCCCTCCTCCTCGAGTATTGTCTGAAAGCATATGTAGCAATTCGGAACAAATATGATGTGAAAACTTTTGAAGCCATTGTTGGCGTCCGTGGGATTTCGGCTCTCTTGCTCGTGTATCTGATTGAGGACCTTTCGAAAGGTCGACAGAGTATTGTTGATCATAAACACTTGCACATTATCCTGTCTGGGGATTGTATTCTCCGAATCGAACTTGTATATACGCTGGATACCTTTTAACCTAGAAACACAATATATATACTGTGTGTCATATAAAATTGTTCTCCGAGGGATTCCACTTACTTGAGCCACGATGCTGAACATACGTGTTCCAGTGGTTTGATAAGAGTTGCATCAAGGATGAGATCCTTCTTGTGTGGGATTGAGCAGAGAATCGCCTGCAATTTCTCCTGTGCAACCAATTGGAATCCTTGTAGTTTCTTGTCAAATGTCTGATCCATTTTTCTTCAAGAGATTGCACTGACTAATTTGTTCTCGTTGAATATTATTGTCGCATAGCCGGAGACAAGTTTTGAGACACACTTAGAATGATCACGACTGCTAGAAGTATTTAGTGGTTATCAGCAATAACATTGCAGACGGAAACATAATAAATGTGACAGCTGCAGTTACCAGCTGTTCGCGGCGAAGAGTCTCTGATGGAATTGCCAGCAAGAAGATTGTTAAGGCATTGCATTTAGATGTATGTGAGACGGCGTAATTGTAATTTTTCAAATGGATATAGTTTTGTTGTTGAATGATGGAAAATAGTTGGGTGAATGGAAACGTTGACGGATCGTCTTTACATCTGGCACGTATTAGGAAAAACTATGGAAAGGAGGGTTGTTGAAGAGATGTCTGCAGTCAATTTTGCTGCTACAACTTTTGTATTTTCTATAAAAGCAATTGCCTTTCAATCTTGAATCCTCCACCACCGTAAATAAGCATTTTAATTTTGGACTGTTAATTCGAGGGCCATCCTGTTACGTTTGTTGTGGTCAGAGTCTATAGGGCATAGCATAAACGTCAAATCAGAGGTCTTGAAGAGCAATTATGACTTTGGACAGTAATTTATCCCTGGCCTAATGCTTTCTTCTGCATTTCCCCTCAAATTTAGCTAAGCTAGGTTTCATGGCGGTCTCATGGATCATGTCAAAGTTAATTTTGGATGACAGGATTCAGATAAAAACATTTTTGGTCAACCAGAAAGGACATTTGCAGATTTCGCTTCTGTCACTAGCCGTGTGGAACGCAGAAATGAAGTCTGATAGAGATGCTCTTAAAATTTTTGACAACCATTTTTAATATCGTTTTCTAAAGTCAAATTTCCCAATCAGAGAACGGTATTTACGTTATTTCGTGAATAACTGTCAAAAATTCAAGAATAACTGTCAAAATTTTCATGATTATCCGTCAAATTCGTCGATGGACTAGGGGTCAATCAGCTATGAAGTTGGGTATCTCTATCATGGATAAACTCATTTAGAAAAATAAGAGAATGTGATCTGAGATTCGGCAAGGTTTCAGATCATGTCAGCTGCCTAATATCCCCTTCTGCGCCTACATCTCAACCAGTAGTCCATTGCCAGAAGGGTGAGTTCCTTTCTTTCGATAGGTACCAGACATCGCTAGGCATCGACACAGTCTGTTGAAGTAGTCCAGGTTGGAAGTCTTCTCCTCCTCTCCTAGGTTAGAGGATACTCCGCCGCCGATAGCAGCGGTGGATGAGGACATGAAAGTGTGTAGAATTTAGTAGCTGGCATGGAATTTCCGCGACCTTTTCTTGCCGCTTAGTCTTCTTTCACAGTAACAGCAAGGTGCTTCTTTCTGCATTTTCCATTAACTCTTAAATGCCCACATTTCCATTTTGGGCACGCACTCTTTGTACAAACCAGGACCAGCGTGCGCAATTGGGCCCGTACTACCTAAGATTACCTGACTCAGAACTAGGTAAGTTATATAAAAAAATAGAGCAAAATTGATCTCTCTACAAAATATATAAGCTAGCTTGATAAAAGCAAAAGGGCCGATGGCAAAGGTAGTCCTGAATTAGTACTAAGCTTTCAGAAAATGTTGAAAGCTTTCAATGAGCTCCACTCGTTTCAGCTGAAGAAGAAATGCCATTAAGCTTGAAACGCGCTTCTAAAAGACTTGGCAGTTCAATGCTAATACAATGAAGCTTCTCTTTACGGACGCCCCACCATAAGGGACATCACTCTTTACGGGATATTCGTGTATTTCAACCCCTTTACAACGCACACCCACTTTACAAGAGCGCACGTTTTTATTCTAAAAACTATTAAAAAAGTAAGAAATTAGCGCACTTTAACACAAAAAGTAGGAGCTAACAATTTTATTCGTCAATTTACATAAACAATTGAGTTTACCCCTCCAGAACGGACACCCCTACACAACGGACTACAACGATGGTCCCGCGGCTGGAGAGGGTATCTCCGGTATATAGCACCTTGACATACAAGGCAGCTTGGTCTTAATGACTGGGTGCACGCTACACAGTCTTCCAATCCGAGCATTTCTGATTCGAAAACGAGTCGATCGGCCGATCGCGGACGCAACACAACCTGGGCATAATGACTATAAGCAGCGTCTCCGTGGACGGTGGAAGGCAGTTCTCGTTCAGTCTCAGAATTCAGTAGCTGGCATGGAATTTCCGCGACCTTCTCTTGCTGCTTAGTCTCCTTTCATAGTAACAGTCTCCTTTCACGAAGAAGCGCATTCTTTCCGCATTTTCCTTGGGTCGTTAATCTTTATTTGCTTCCGATGGTAATTGCAGCGATTGAAATCTTGTGTTCATATTTCTGCGTTCTTTTGGACTAGAAGATTAGGTAGATAAGGAAGCTAGTGAATTCACCACCACTCTTAGACCATGTTGGTCCATTGTCAGACTACTACCGCTGATCGACCGCTCCAGTGACCACTCCTGGACCAGATTTAAAAACCTATGACTCGAACTGAGGACCCCACTAACCGAGAGCAGGCACTTAACCAATTGCGCCATCCAGTCGTCTATTAAAAGTGTGAAGCGTGTTTCGTTCCACCATCTGCTTCATAGATTGTGAAATTCCCTAAGTTCCACATAAATTCATCCATCGTCAAGCCTAACATTTTCAAAATTCGTTCTCTTCGAACGGTTTTTCTTTTTCAAAGTACCCTCGCATCCATATCATTTGTAATTCTCGCCATAGTCTGTCAGTGTTCCATGCCCACTACACTTTCTCCGGCGAATTGAGGCAACCACTCACACCTCCTCATAGAACTGTCAAAATTCCGTTTGTACACCCTTGTTGTACACCTTTCCAACACACCACGGCCACCGCCGTCAACCGACCGAACACATTCCGTACACAAGCAGACCCATCTCACACCACCGCACCATCACACCGACACAGAGAAACAAGTTTCTTTGAGTGTATGAATTCTTCAGTCGCTCAGGAAACGTCACCTAGTTCGGTTGGTGCCGTTTTTCTAGGGCAGAGTTGTTCTGTTGGTTTATGATCCGTTTTTCGTTTCTCTCAACGTGAAATTAACACAAAATCATTTTTGCAAAGCGGATAAAAATCCAGTGCGTGCGTATGAGCTTGGAAAATAAACGAAAAAAATATATGTATGATTAGTGTGAAGTGAAGTGAATTTGATTTGTGATGGATGCATTTGTAGTTCTACCAATTAACGGTTGTTGTTATTTACTTTAAGTTCATAATTCGTCCCCAACCACACACTCGATGACAGCTAACTAGGCAGTTAAATAGAATTCATCTTCTTCTACTTGACATTTCATAATTCTCGCGATTTTCGCCAGTGTTTCTTTTATGTCCACCACCCTCGCAGTTAGACACGTCTCTTTCGCGCTACGTCTCTCAATCTTTCTATCTCGCACGCATACAGCTGCACATCGAAGAGCAACAACATTGATTGAATTATCTGTGTGTGAGTGGGTGTTTTCTCTTTTGTGGCAGGTTCATTTCGCTCTCCGGGATTCTGTGTAAACAATCGCGTGCGAAAATTTCAAGAGGAAACAACAAAATCGCAAAAAGAAGAACACAAAATAATAGGAATTTCCCCCATTTTCCGTCGTCGTGGTCGTAATCATTGCCTCTCAACATTTTTCCTCGATTGTCTGGTTCGGTGTGCCTGGTGTCGTCTGACAGTAATGTTCACAGTTTCAGAAAGTCTGCGCCGCGAGTGATCAGCAACAGTCAGTAGTCACATCGTCGTGTTCAAGTGGTCTTCGGTGGTATTCCTTCGTGTGGAATTTGATTCTGTATGTTCTTGTTGAGGTAACAAAAAATAAGAAAAAAAAAATAGCCAAAACATTGAACGGTGCCAAGTGTAACGTGAATTTTTTTGTCCACAGAATTCGTGCGGTCACGTACGGTATCCTGAAACATCGTCGTTCACATCGTCTTCGGGTCACAAAAGTATCGCCAATAAGTCATTCAATTGGCGCCAGTGCAGCAAGTGTGCAAGTGAATTCTCCAAAGTGTGTGTCCCCTGGTGTTTCCTTTTTTTTCAAATCACTGCGGCTTGTTCGTAGGTTTCTTTTTCCCATTTGTTGTTTTTGAGATAATTTTTTTTTGTCTTGCTTATAATTTCCTTTGTTGTCATACCTTTGCGTCCCTCGCCACATCTGATACCAATCGGAGGAATATTGAGAAACAAAACAAGAGAAAAGAAAAAGATTTATCCCGTAACCAGGAGGAATCCAAAAGGTTCAATATATCACATCCATCACATCCAGCCAACGACGACCAAGGCGGCGAAGGTTAAGGCGAAGACACATTACTCAACGAATCAGGTAGGTAAGAGGTGATTTCGAAATATGATACATGGAACACTAAACCCAAGGGAATTCCGTATAATTTTAGTCTTACCCTACCCTCAAGTAAGCAAGCCATTAAGCAATTTGTTTGACGATTAAGTTCCCTATAGACAATGAGCGAAAGAGATATACAGGCGGAGCGAATGAGTCAAGTGGTCTTTCGGTTACCGGTATCTGATGACTCGAGTCCAAAAGCATGCACACAAAACCCACAAGAGTAACGAGCGGCACTGTGTAACTATGACAAGGTCTGGTCACAGGGTCTAATTGCATTCCGCAGTTGTATTATCAATCAAAATATTCAAGAATACATACTCGTTGACCTGGACAAACAAACAAGGAAAAGGTTATCTGTGGCACGCAGTGTTGGAATACATTATCAAATAATCACTTTTGAGGAAACATTGAGAGTTCGTTTTTTCGTTCTCGTTTTTGTTTCGTTGCCTTGCCTCTCGACAAGGAAGTTGAAATCGAGGGATATTTCATGATTTTTTGACTTTTCCTGTGCGTCTCTCCTCGATGCGGGACTTTACTTACTCTGTGAGTGAGTGAGTCAGTGAGAGGTTTAATTTTGTTGATTTGTTTGAGATACAAGATGGTTATTCAACAAATTAGATGATTGATGAATCTCTTCATCATCAAATTGCCGGCATTCATTCGAGTGTGTTGGAACTTGTCCAGTGGAGAGAGTCAATTGACGTCGTTTGTTTTTCTATCTCTAGACCTCTTCGAGATGACTCTTGGAAATTGTGTAATTCACAAAGTGTTTGTGGGTAGTGCGCAAAATGAAAAATCGTTGTTTGCTCTGGTCTGTGTGGTCAGAGGAGTCTGAGGGTCACCTAATGCCATTTTGCGCTCTTGAGTCAGTTTTGCTTTTTCTTTTCTTGGATTGAATCCAATGACTGCGAAATTGCTTTTTCGCTTATTATTGTCATGTCCCTAGAACTTGTAGACTCCATCCCTTCACAAGGGACACATGCAATGGCATTTGGTTGAATGGGGATCTTGCAGGGGATTCTTGGGAAATCTACTCGTTATGCTTATGGACTTAACTGGCTTATAACGACTTGATTGCATACACATGCTGAAGGCTATAATTATGTGCATATGCTCCAAAATCGTTTTGTGGTGTTCCAGTTCGTTGGTGAAAAGCACTGAATGCGGACAGAGTTTATTAGCTGGTTTAGTACTCCGAATCTTAATTGTTCTTCTTTTGCTAATGTTGAGACTGTGTCTGTGAATGAATTTTAAGTTTCACTACAATTGTTGTAGAAGCTAATAGCAGCTCCATAACGGACTGTATATATTGTCCATCGATGTGATTACATTTGTATGAACAAACTTTCTTTTGGTGAAGAGAGTGGAGGTTTTCGAACTCGATTCTCGGCACAGTTTGAAGATTGTGCCGTGGCGGTGGTGCCGTGGAGTGGTACTATGTAGACCCTAGGCAACATTAATTTTCCGCATTTAATGTTTGGTTTTTCCCACTTGTCGCCAGTTTAATAGATTGATCAGTGATCACATTACATTCGCTGGAAGGTAGTCAATAAGCGCTCGTGACAGTTCAGTCAATTATTCACTTCTGGATTTCCAAAGAGAACAATTGAGTCAGCTAAGAAACTTTAGTTCGACATCAAAAAGATCTGCTGGTGGCAGACATATTGCTGGCGCACAAATTTCTGAATCGCGAGGACATTAAGTTACCGAAGCAATCGGCAATGCTTCGAACTCCGAGAGCAGAGTTTACAGATGAGCTATCAATCGGAAGACCTCAAGTAAGACTGCGATTCCAACTAGCAGGATGTGTAGAGGCAACGCTTTAGTGAACCTGATTTTGTACCAACAACATTACAAGTAGAAACGAAGGGAAGAGTGTCTTAAATGTTGGCTCAAGGCCTTTGTCTTTTTTCGTTTTCTGCTGTTAAATGAACTGAGATCCTTGCTATGTAATTGAGGCTGTATGAAGGCTGACTTATCCACGAAATGATCTTAATCCCTCGATTAGAACTGTTTTTCGATATTTCAAGGGCTGAAGTTAAAGCTTTGATTATAGAGCCATGTTTAAGTTAAATGTTGCTACTTTGAAATGAGTGAGTTTTTGAAACCGTCGACTTAATTTGGGTCGGACAAAGATCACTGAGAGTTTCTGAGGCTGATTGTCATCGACACTAGCTGGAGCAGGTTCAAGCATGGGTTTTGAAGGAATTGGCCTGGACATTGATATGCCCCATTTATTGTGAAGCAGAGTCGACAGATGGCGTTTTTTTCTACTAAACAGATCATAGGGGTTTTTCTTGTTTCCTCTGACAGTTGTTTTGAGGTTAGCCTGCTTTGACAATCCATCAGGATAAGACTCGAAACTTTTACAAATTGTTACTTATTTAAAAAAAAGTGTCTCAATTCGAGAAACTCAAATTCATGGAAATATCGAAACTCCATTAGTTAGTCAGTTAGTACTTACAAATACAGTCGAACCTCCATAAGTCGAATAGTCACGGGAAGAAATATTTCGTTCGAATTATTGGGCCTATAACTTAATTCGTGCGTTTTGCTAAGAGATGGCGTAACTTGTATTATTCCATTGGAACATACCTTGGAAAGCTACTGTCATTGTGAGTCATTCATTTGAAGCGTAAACAACAATAATTTTTGTTCACTCAAATAAAGGGTGATTTTTTAAAAGCTATATGAAAGTTTTTCAAAACACAAAATTCAGAAAAATGCATGAAATCTTTATTTGAATCGATGGTACGGTCATATAAATTAATGTTTGAAGATTATTTCATGCAAATGTTGACCTTGACTGCGCCTCAAATGGTCCATCCGCTTAGTCCAAATTTGGTATACTCTTTCCAACATTTCGGCCGGTATCTCACGAATAAATGCTTCAATGTTGTCTTCCAATGCGTCAATTGAAGCCCGCTTGTCTGTATAGATATGAACTTTAACACAGCCCCACAAAAAATAGTCTAAAGGCGTTAAATCGCACGATCTAGGCGGCCAATTGACCGGTCCCGAACGTGAAATAAAATGTTCACCGAACTCGCCTCTCAATAATTCCATTGTTGCGCGTGCTGTGTGGCATGTGGCACCGTCTTGTTGAAACCACATGTCATGCAAGTCAATCTCTTGCATTTTGGGCAAACAAAAGTTGGATATCATCTCACGGTAGCGCTCATCATTCACAGTTACGTTACGATTCGCATCATCTTTGAAGAAGTACGGTCCGATGATGCCACCAGCCAATAAACCGCACTAAACTGTGACTTTTTCTGGAAGCATTGGTAGCTTCTGGCTGATATTCACTCCAAAATCGACAATTCTGCTTATTTACGTACCCATTGAGCCAAAAATGAGCTTCGTCTTAAACTGACCATAAAATGGAAGAAGCGCGCGATGAACTTTCTTAACAGAGCACGCATTTTGATACTAAAATTCAATAATTTGCAAGCTTTGTTCGTTTGTAAGCCGATTCATGGTTAAATTATAGACCAAACTGAAGATGTTTGACAGTGAAACAAAACACGAAACGTGCGTCAGCTGTTTAAACCAGTGTTGCCAAAAAGATAATAGCTAAAAAATCACCCCTTATGTCGAACTTTGTGCCTGTAAAATTGTTTTTGCGGGGAGTTCTTCTTCGTTACTTTAATATGAAGAAAACTGCTGCGGAAAGTCATCGTATTTTGGTGGAAGTTTATGGTGAACATGCGCTAGCTGAGTGAACGTGCCAAAAGTGGTTTGCACTTGGCCAACCAGTCAAGTCAACGGCAAAGCCGAAAATCTATGGCGAGAAGATAATGCTTTGTATACACCCTTTTGTGCTGTATTATGAGCTGCTAAAACGGGGTGAAATCATGAAAGCTACCGAGCACAATTAATCCGTTTAAAGAGAGAGCAGTAGCGGAAAAACGCACGGAATATGCGACCAGACACGAAGCAATAATTTTCCATCATGACAACGCTGGCCTCAGATTGCTATTTCGGTCTGCCTAGGAATATTATGAAAACTCTTGTCGGGAATTGAACCCAGGCACTGAGTACAGGAGACGCACATAATTATCAACGACGACACGCGTTCAAATGCTCTTAACTTTCCTGGCATGGAGACGGCCACTGACAAATGAACTGACAACTAAACTAAGGGACATAATTAATTACAACAATTAATACAAACAATTTGAAGTTTGCACAAGAATTGTACACACACAAGACCATACTCAACATCTCAAGCAAAACATTCATTGTTACACATTCAGGCCGAAAAATGCTGAGTGCAAAATGAAGCCACCGTGATGTAGGGGGAAAGTGCGTACTACAATCATTGGCCCCTCATCCGGTTCAAGGTACTTCAGCATTGTGTCCACGGCATCACAGCTCTCGATGTGGTGACATGATTGTCTAAATTGTTTGTTTCGGCGTTATTATTTGGCAACTTACTGCCCCTCGGAGGGCACTCTAAGCTAAACTTATACTTAATTCTATGACGTTCGACCTAATCTAACAATGAATAAATTAAATGATTGATATTAAGGCACATTCAAAAAAAACGTTAATGACAGTAGGCGCGTTTTTTTGAGAATCTGTGCTCAGCTCAGTATTACTTTTACACGGGAAGCAACAACAAAACAAATTACTGAGCAGTATTTGACTGTCGACATTGACAAGAGTGCGTTGAGGAACCTGTATCATAGGTGGCGCCTAACCTACAATCCAGATCACACCACTGAATCACAGGCCGGAACTAAACGCATTTTTCTGTCTTTACTTTACTTTAAAGTTCGCGTGATTTTACTTATCCCAGAAGTGATCTTATCGTGTAGAAATAGGCTGCAATGTTTTATCAGACATCAGATGATCGCTGGAGATTGGCTTGACTGACTGTGAAGACACATCATTTACCAAGCAGCCTCATTGCAGATTACATGTTCTGGTGGTGAACAATTTGCAAGCTAGAGAATAACTCAGGAGAGGCGTCAACCAATCACTGAACACCCATTCAACTTACATTTTTCCTTTGTCTTATCATCGATCGATTCAATTTGATGGCTTATTCTTCCGGATACACTTCACAATTTAGCGTCGACATTAAAAGCTAATCTCTCGACATATCTACCTGCAGTTTATAACCTCAATATACCTATGTTCCAGACGACGAAATTCGAAGATCTATACAAACATTGTATAAATGTGTTCTTCCTGTACGAGACAAGATATTTTATAGCAAGGTGCGCTATTGCGACCCTGCTGTTTGCTGTCGTCATAAAAATGCATAAGCTGCTAGTTGACTTTACATTTATGGTGGGAACTGGTTTCTTGAATGACGCGTGTCTAATGTTTTCTAATAAATGCTTAGAGTTGTCGAATGACCTAGGGACGCAAGTAAAAGTGAGGCAATAAATTCAAGGCATTAGACAATTTTCAACGACGTCATAGATGGGAGACTGAATAGCTCATATAAGTCGCTGTTTTTGCCTGTGTTCAAGAGGGAATAGATTATCAGATGCCATTGTCGCTGAACCAAAGTGGCACTAGGGTAGAAGACTTGTTGTGCACTGTCAGAGGATTATGGCCAGTTGGGGCTTCGACTACCATCCGCAGCAACTTTTTGTCGCATTGTAGGTGTTTATCGGTTTTTGCACTATTCGACTTGGGCAATAGCAACCGAGGGTATCGCAGGTGGTTCGAGAGATCCACTTTTTTATTCATATCTGCAAGAGTTTGATTAATGCATAGTATTGCCTGGAATGGGTAGTTTTTGGCCCCTTTCCTAGCAATTTCATCCGCTGCCTCACTGCCAGCTATGTACCTATGACCAGGGATCCAGCGTAGAGTAATCGAGTGCTGCGTACCAAGTAAATGAATGATCCCTTCGATTGCTTGGACGGGTAAATGTCAGTCCCTTTTCTGACAAGTTCATCAACTATTTGATTGCCGTTTGTGTTCTTGTGAACGGGAATCACTGAGTGCTGGGCGCCAATAGTTATTCGCGACAAGCTAGAGCTTGGTTTCTAATCTCGACATTCTTGTAATGTTCAATGAATGGAGAATGCTCAGCAGTATTTCCAACATTAACATTATTCATCTCGCTCTTATTCTTCGCTCTCATTCTTCATCTCGTTCTCATTCATTCGCTCTTATTTTTCGCACGCATCAAAAAGCCGATTGAAAAGCATAGGCTCTGCCGTGAAAGGACTCCAGGACCCACAACCTTTTCAAAATGTCATCGAAGATCGGATGAAATTTGTTAGACTTTTTGGTCTCCAGAGTTCAAAGCAAAGTTTCGCGAGTACTTATAGCTCTTCGCTAATTCATATTGGTATATGGTTCCTTCTTCATTCCATCCTTCATCTGCGAAAACTTCGTCATCATAAGCTGCATTTTCCAGTCTGTACGCCTGATAAGCTAACCCAAGTCGCGAGTTTCGTTTAATTCTACGTTTCCACCGAACGAAACCATGAGGTTCGATCAATTTCCTCCGAAACTACCGAATTCCATCATAAATTTTTAGGGTCAGGAAACCTCGTGGTTTCTGAAAAAAAAACTCGTTAAATCTTCCTCAAGTTCATCCGCCCGTGAGAGGTTGTGAACCCGGATATGCCTACAAGGTGAATTTCAGTTAATTTTGTTTTGTCTCTTCCTATTTTCTGGTGTTCTCTCACTATTATGTCCTGTCAACAGACAGCTGTTCTGGCGGGCATTTAAAAATTGAGAGCCAGTAACATTTCGTTTGGCGGGCATTTATAAAGCGGGAGCTAGTGACATGAAAATTGAGAGCGAAACCACTTCATGAGCGGTGGAAGCGGCCTATTGAGGTTTCAGTGAAAATTCGTCCTGACCTCGCGGTTTCGGTTCAGTGGAAACGTAGCGTAAACCAACATTAGACCGTTCCCATTGAGTTTGAAGTGTTTTCAAATGTCACTAGCAGTCTGTTGCCAGCAAATAATAGTGAGAGAACAACAAAATAAATTGAAGTGGAGGTCGACAATCTCTCACGGACGGATCATCAATGCGGTTTAGACTTGCTTTCGAAAAGATCGAAATGTATGGCTGATGAAACCTCACGATTTCGTTTGGTGGGAACATAACTTTAGAAAAGACAAGAGATGTCATCCCCTGCATGAAGGTCTTCATTTGAAAAGTTTTCAGTCCTAGGCAAAGACAGCAACTTGCATTTGCCAAGCATCTGAATTGTGCTGTTCATTGTTGGAAAAGTCCCGTTTGGTCTGACCTCCACACAGATGTGTGTGTATACTTTATGCGCAGAAACTGTTGGATTTTCCTTCCAAGTAAAACGAGAGAGGAGAGAAAGCAAATCGTCAGAAAAATCGTCAATGTTTTTTTTTTCCAAAACTCGACTTCCATTGCAAACATTTGTTTAACTGGTAAGCAAATTTGTCCATTAATGAGAAAATTATTTAAATAGAAAATAAAAAGAAAGAAAGAAGTAGTCATTTAATTTTATTTTGTCCGTTAATGCAAGTCGTCCGCTAAATAGGGTGTCCGCCAATGAGAGATTTCACGGACAAATGAAATCGACTCAGCCAAGGAGAAGAATTTCTTGGCCTTAAAAGAGAAAATCGTTTTTGATTGATGGTCTGTCTGTCAAGAGCCTGGATACTCTCTTGGAAGAAGACACACTAGTTATGTACCACATTGCCAACAAACGTTTCCAACTGGCAAATTGAAGGCAAAATCTATTCAATTGGAACTCGAAAAAACCACTGCGGCCTTCAAGTCATTGCCGTCAAATCATGGTAAATTCAGTTAAATTTTATGTTGATTTGGTAAAAAAATCCCACACGAAAAGGTAGGACTTCTGACTTGACGCAATTGAAAAGGGAGTGAATCTCATTTGCTACAGAGATTATCCATTTCGAAACACTCGTCGTCACTTCTTTTAATCCTTTGCCCTGTCAAATAAAAGTCAACCTAAATAAATACCAAAACACTCTTAGACTTATTCAGTGAACACTGCCTAACTGGAGACCAAACAATGGCTTCTGTTGATGGTGCAGAGATGAGGGCGAAGTGGGAAATGACAGTCCACCACCTCAGCACATTTTCTGTTCTTGCCGCAAGTAGGAAGAGGCTGCTGGCATGCTATGATTTAACGGTCTAGAAGAAATGACTAATCTCAAGTTGCGTGGCATCGCCAAATTTACAAAAAAATACCAAGTGCATTGGACTGCATCTTAGTCTAAATAGACTTCTACCAACCAACTCTCCTGTGCACATGAAAGGTTCGTGAATAGCCGACGCGAAGCCCCATAATGACAGCTAAAGTCTGAGTGACATGCGATATCCGCGGTAGTCACTTTCTCCCTGCTGCCACAGAAGTATACTACCTTTGAAGTAGTTTCCGCCGATTTGTGGTTCAAGAATATGGTTCTTTTCTTTGATCACTCTCTTAGGAAGCCCTGCGCTGTCGACGGTAGTAATGAGTTCAAATGTAGAGCCGTGTAAGAAAAACGACATAGCTTGGTGTACAGTGTTTTGCAGTGCTAAGCTTCATTTCCCAGCCATGGATCCTTCAAGCAGTTTGAACTTTTGCCAGTTGAGGTGTTTCCATCTTTGCTGTCAATCTTTGCATCGAGTGCGATATGATTAATGGTCACATGTGATGTTTTGCATTTTCTCTTCTGTTGAACATCACGTAGAAATACTAGCTGCGCTTCTGTCTTCTGTTGAACATCACGTAGAAATACTAGCTGCGCTGCTACATCTTGGGTCCTCAGATTGCCATAAATTCCATTAATGGAATGCAAGGCAAAATTGGAATTGATAAGCTCAATGGTTGAAAAGTGCACAATGTCTCTTTCGATCATCGATCACGTTCGAAACATTCGACGTTGGATTCCTGAAAGAGAAGCTATCGCTATTCCCGTTTATTGCATTCGCTCAACAGTCATAAACTCATTACCGTCCACATCCGTCATCGGCTTTCCATCCAGTCATCGGAGATATGCATTTAACAATTCCACCTGAGATTGAGACCTCATTCTGCACATCTTCTGCTCAGATCTCGTTCCATGCTGCGCCTCATATCGCCCTCGGACACAAAAAAAATGTAGGAAATGAAAAAACGTATATATCACAGCCGAAAACACTTGTCCAAGTGGTAATCGAATGCAAATTCCTGGGGTGCCGCCATTTATTTTATGCGTTCCCCAAAATACGCGATCTACGTGACAAAACTTCATAAATAAGGGTCAATTACTTGTGGGTTCAGTTTGTCTTATGCAATCATTGTCAGCACTGACAATTCTCACGTGACGCAGGAAACGTCGTTAATGTGACACTAAGCAAAAGAAAACATCCATCAACCCCAAAGTGTCAAACTGAAATACAACCACAATTAATGTAGGCGAAAGCTTATTTTAGTTGAATAACTTAAAATAAAATGTCACTTAGAAATGTGAATAAACTGCTAATAGACTTATAATCACGTTCTGACATTTCTGATACGTAAGCACTTGACATTTCGGAAACCGTTCATGGTGCGTTGTTGGTGAGTGTGCTGAATGTGTGACGTGGGATTGTAATTTATAAACGACTTATTTTATTTTTTAACACAGCCTCATGGCAGCTGTCATGGCATTTAAAACACAAACTATGTGTTGGTGCCTTGGGAGGGTACGATTATGCGATGTGCTTAGGTTTAGTCACGCCTTCTTCTTCGTGCAAGTTATTGAGGGTGTCAATTGCGATCTGAATTGAAGTTGTAATTAGATTTCGGGCATTGTTTATAATTGCGGTTAATGTTGCTGAAAATTGACAAGGGAAAGTGAATTTCGTAATCGATTGCGGGTCAAGCGAAGTACTTGTCGATTTTAATTGCAGTCGAATATGGCTTGCCTTAGAATCTGAAACGGTTTTTAGTTTATCTGGCTATGTAAAATCAATTGATTCAATTTTTTCGACTGCGGAAAGTCGTGAGTTGTGGTGTGATTATTTAAGCAAATTCTACTTGTGCCAGCAACTGCATTGCTTTATTTCCTTAATTTAGTGAGTGAGTAAAATGTATTAATATCGGGCCTATGAACATATGAGTTACGGATCAGAACAAACAACATGCCAATTTAGATACTTAGTTGTTGACTATACCCAATTGCATTGGCGGTACAGGAAAGATTCGATGTGTAGAATATAATGTAATGAATATAATAAACAATAGTGGATCTATTTTACTACCTTGTGGTATCCCCGAGCTACATGTAATTGGTTTGGATAAAGAGTTTCGAATATTCAATCTTTGGGTTCTATTTAAGAGAAGCGAAGATATCCAACTTAGGAAGTAGGAATTTATCAGTAGAGAGTGGTTGACGGAATCAAATGCTTTACTAAAATCCGTATAAATTGCACCAACCCGTTTTGTGTTTTCTAACTCATTGAAAATGAAGGAAGAGGAAGCCCAAGATCCAGAAATGCGTCACAAAAAGCCTGTACGACTCCATATTGTTGTAAAAAAAACTATAGGCTGCAAATGGTGCCCCCAACCGTGAGTGGTTCACTGGCCATTCGTATCAGTAGTCAGACCCCTACTACTATACGGCGTCGCCATTGTGTGGACTGCGTTAGACAAAGACACCAACTGCAAACCACTTGAAAGGGTGCAGCGGATGGCATGTATTTGCATTAGCGGGGCAATGCTAACTAAAGCCTTAAATACACTCCTTAACCTTCCGCCGATAGATCTCTCCGGCAAGCAGGTCGCTGCCAGCACGGCGATTAGGTTGAAATCGCTGCTTATGTGGAAGGATCTCAGCTCCGGACACTATCAGGAAACACTGACCTCACGAAACCTAGGCTGATCTTCGAGAAAAATTACCACAAATAATATCTAAATGTGTAAACAAGCAACTAGCCACAGTTGCACTTGGTACAATGAATTATATGATCGTTGAATGTACTTGCATCTGTGGTACCTTGTTTACAAAAACCTCAGTTACAGTGGTGCTCTTTCAAGCAACCTTCTGCTGAGGAAGTGTGCAAAGCAAGCAGTGCAGATTTGGAGTTCTCCTCGGCCTGTCGATTCCTGGCAAATAACTTCCCCATGAAGCGAAGTTTTCTTATTAAGTTAATCTAAGCAAAGACAATGTGAAATAAAGTCATGAACTAATCAATAGAAACGAGAACGTTTTGGATAGTATTTAATTCATGCACAACCTCCTCAGTGAAGAGGTGATTGGTTACCTTTGACGATGGGCACTGTTCCTTGCGTCAACAAATTTAAACCAAAGTACGTTTTTCAAATGCCAATCCTCTCTTCGTTGCTTCGGCAGTTATTTTTATGGCAGAAGGTGTGTTCACGATTTTGCAAATTGCCATGATTTAGTTCGTCGATAATTTTAAGGTTATAAGGCGCGGAGTTATTTAGTCGAATCATTAAATTTCAGAACTAGTTTGACTGCATTTTAAGCAACCATAAACTAAAAGTCTAAAGATGTGTGCGGATAAGCAAAAAAAAGAGTGGATGACAGATGCCATCAAAAAATAAGGCCGATGTTAGATCATGCGATTATGACGTTTGATTTGAGCGAGCAACTGACCTGAAATCCGGAATGCTTGGGCTAAAGGTCAGTCCGTTTTCGAATGCTCTGAAACCAATTGATAAAAAATTAATGTATGGCCTTTTTGTGCTTAAGGGCTACGATTTACATTTACCGCCAATTTAGACTGTACTGGTGTTTTCCCAGACAGCATCTAAATGCAAGTTACCGGGACTCCCCAAATAGACATTTTTAACTTAATTCATGCGTTTTATTTTCGACTGGTTGCATATTCTGGGCGTTTTTCGGGTACTGCTCTCAAACGGATTAATTGTGGTCGGAAGCGTTGTCCATTGATGGTTTCACTCGGTTTTACCAGCTCATAATACAGCACAGAAGGGTGTATACAAAGCATTACCTTCGCACCATGGATATTCGGCTTTTCCATTGACTTGGCGGGTTGGCCAAGTGCAAGCCACTTTTGGCACGTTCGCTCAGCTAGCGCATGTTCACCATAAACTTCCACCAAAATACGATGACTTTCGAAGAAGAACTCCGCGTAAAAACTCTTTTTCAGGCACAACGTTCGACATATTTGAGTGAAAAAAAATTATTGTTGTTTACGCTTCAAATGAATGACGTATACTGGAATGACGTACAATGACAGTAGCTTTCCAACGCATGTTCCAATGGAATAATAATAATGGAATAATACAAGTTACGCCATCTCTTAGTAAACCGCATGAATTAAGTTACATACTTTCTGGTATTTTAATTTAATGTTAATATAAACAATTTAAAACCGACTCCCATTTATTCCGAAAATCTCGAAATTCGAAATTAAAGTCCCAACCGCAATGAATGTGAGACAACTGAATCGATGTTGTATTGTGTCAATAATAACCATTGAGTTCAGTTTCGTTAAGTTTCTTCCACTTTTTTGTTACTTAAGGGCTCAACTGTAATGCTGTCTGTCAAACTTTAACAAAATGTTTCTTCATGTTTGCAAAAACACATAATGAGCAGATGCGCGCATGACCATGTCAGTTCCGTTTTTCCCCTTTTTTTGTGAAAAAGACAATTTCTTATGTTTTCAGTGCGTTTATATATAATCAATAATACACAACGTTAATATATCATACATAATTAGAATAATCAGCGGATATGTCAATTTTTCCTTTCAATTGTCAAATTCGCATATGCGGGGTGTGAATCAGAGTGCGCTACTCATGCTTAACGAAACATTTGAGTGGTTTATGCACCCAATATACCAGCTGTCAAAGTCAGGCTTAACGAAATTTTCGCTCGTGAACGACGTTATAAGTTGCCTCATACGAGTCGGTACCCAAGCGCGTTAGACACTAGCTCATGCTCTCTCATGCGCATTATAGTTGGGCCTTAACACTGCAGTGGACCGCACACAAAAATTCACACAGCAGTACACCCGGGCAAGCGAGAGGAACACAAATCTATGAGAATGTGTACGAATGTTTGAAGAAAACGAAGGCTACGAGGGCTAATATCTCGCACATTTGCTCAAGGGCGGGGCCTTGCTTCTCAGCAACAGCTCGTGTTGTGCTTGCTAGTGTTCTTTCATGAATAGAAGGTTTATGCCGATCCCGAACGGCCAAATTGAGCTTTTTCTAGGCAGCTAAACCCTTTGAGCATTGTCAGTGCCTAGAAAGCAGTGGAAAATATTTTGCTCGTACCGGGTATCGAACCTGAGCTATGTGTAGGCTTAAGTGCGTCGGGGATCGAGGTACAAACTAACAAGGCCACGGCCGCCTCCTCGAGAGACAATTTCCACGTATGCTGCTGATGAGAGCAGTTAACCAGCGATTATTGATCGAGGCCCAAGTTTACGTTGGACTGAAGCACCACACAGAGAAGGGCATCTCATAAGACTAGTCATTTTCTCAATCCTTCCGTGAAAAGTGCAGATTTTTTTGTCATCTAAACCACAAGATATAAATGAAATATATGCATGGCCTCTTCTGTGATTTATTTTCACTTCAAATGAGGTGGTTATGCTTTCTGACGCTGGTACTTGGTCTTCTGAGAAAAGTTGTGAAGATAGTGGGCCATCAAGATGGAGTCTTCATTAAACTTTCTGTGCACCCTGTACCCGCGTAATGTCATCACTTTCGCCGCATCATTTTTTGGGTTATGGTCGAACATAAATTTCCCTTCATTCCCTTTACCATTCCATTGCATAATTTCCCATTTATCGACCCGAATGATAACTTGAACAAATTCGTCCTATTTCCCACGCAAAATGCAACGCCTGGAGTGCCTGCCCTTTGTTAGCCGGGTCCCCCATGCAAATCCCAGTTTGGTTTTCCAATCTAGCCCAGTCACAATTTGCCGTTGGGATCTAATTAACGTCACTATCACTGGATTAGTCAATCAGTGAGTCTGACAACACAATGGACCAACATGGTCTAAGTGCGCTGGTGAATCCACTAGCAGCCCCTCTTACCTACCCACGCAACATTTAAATAAACACGTGCACACGGCATCCATAACCGTCGTCATCAAAAAAGAAACATCTTCGTTTCCATTACAAATTCCTATTTATTCTGTTCATCATGTTAATTATTTCACGAGCGATAATGAAAACAGTGAGCTTGTGGTAAATAAAAACAACACCGGGGGAAATTGTTATTCCATTTTGCACTTGCATCCGACGATCAATTCATGTGCTTTCCCTGCCACGAAAGTGCGTACGTGATTCTATCGCACACCGTACACGTCGAGTGCTTATCTCGAACTCGGTGTCCAGTTCCGGAAGGAAAGTTCCCTCATATCTGACAATCTTCAATTTGGCAACAAACTTATCGCCAACAAAACCACGCCGCCATTATCCTCGATTAGTCATTGCGCACCGTGTTGAGTGGTGCTCCATTTAACGTGTTCTCCTCACCAGCGCGCTGATGCGGTGTACAATTTTTACAACTCTCCGACGGAACGAGCGGCGTATAAACATCGTGAGCTTCGCAATTCGTCTAAAAGGTAAACCACACACGAAATCCATCTCTCTTCGCACAACGAGCACAGAACAGACTTGTTGTCAAAACTGAGCAGGGAACAAGAAGGAAAAAAAAAACAACAAAAGCGAAACAAAAAGTTATCACGAAGAGCAATAAAGTAATTTGTGTTACGAATGTACACAGGAACACCCAGATAGCTACGAAGACATCACATTTTGACAATAAAACCGACGCTGACGACGCGCGGCTGTACAAGGTCGGAAATGTGTGAAGCCCCAATCTCTATCTGAGAGGGGAGAGCGGAGAACGCTCGAAGTGTCGCGGAAAATCCCCTCGCGCTGAAGTGTGTCATTATGCAATGCAAACGCTTTCTGGAATGCGTAGCGAGAGATATTGAGGGTACCTAGTATCGGGATTGCTAGCAATATGGTTCACTGACACATGTCAAGGCTCCGGTCTGTTATCTCGGGTGTACTCAGAGAATTCAGAGCGCTGTTTGCTTGAAATTAAGCTATATAGAGACCGGCAGTGCAGTGGATTACTCAATCCGGCAAATCATTGTAACAAGCTTTCTTAGGAAAACGCATGTACATATATGGCTTGGCAAACAGAGTGACTGATTGTTGAGGAAGCCGGGTGACGAGTCGATTTCAGTATTGTGCTCCGACTGCGCATGCATTACTCATTCGATTATCATGAACTATGGTTTCTAACGAAGAGGTGTTTGGTGTTTGGTGCCTACTTGAATTACAAACAACAGTCCGAACTGCAATCTGAGACAGTATTTTGCCATTTTATATTTTAATGCTACGTTTTCACCGAATGAAACCGCGAGGTTTCATAAATTTTCTTCTAACCTACCAGGTTCCGCCATGCATTTTCGGGGTCTGGAAACCTCGCGGTTTCTGATAAAACTCGTTAAATCAAACTCGAGTTCATCCGCTACAAAGTGAATTTCAGTTTATTTTTTTCATTTTGTCTCTTCCTATTTTTTGACGTTCTCACACTATTATGTCCTGTCAACAGACAGCTGTTCTGGCGGCCATTTAAAAATTGAAAGCGAGTGACATTTCTTTTGGCAGGCACTTATAAATTGAGAGCTAGTGATTTGAAAATTGAGAGCGAAACCACTTCAAGCTCGGTGGAAACGGACTATTGAGGTTTTAGTAAAAGTTAATCATGACCTCGCGGTTTCGGTTCAGTGGTAATGCAGCATAACAGCCGCTGAACTTGTTAAATTTATGTAAAATCTCCATTATACCAGGTTTCCAACGAAAGAAATCGCGAGATTTCATCAAATCTCTCCAAATCTCCTAGGTTTCGTCGTACATTAACAGGGGTCTTTGCAATCGAGTTGAAACCCCCTCGAGTTCATGAGAGGTTATCAAACCGATCAAGATTACAGCGTTTTTTCTTATTTTGGTGTTAATTTTCTCACCTTCTCTTTTTCTTTTCTCGTGTTCTCAACGCTATTAATTCTTGTCAACAATTAGCAAACCGCAGTTTTACCAGCCACTTTGAAATTGACAGCTAGTGACATTTGAAAACACTTAAAATGGCCTTTTGAGGTTTCAGTATTTCGTTCATCTAAACCACGCGATTTCGGTTCGGTGGGATCATGATTTTCAGCGCATTATATGCAATTGATGGTTGAATTAATAGTCCACCTGAGCGAAGCACACTTTGAAAGGAATGTGAAGAGAGAAAAGACTGACTGTGTACAGATTTATTAAGGCATATTCACAATCAAAAATATGGCTGCGGATAGTGAAAGATTTTGAAGAAGATCCAAATCTATCGATTTAACCGCGTCCACAGAGTTTCGGGTTGTCATACGGCGGGCATTATGGGATATTTTGCATTTCGATTTGCATGTTAACCCCAATAAAGTTCAACACTCTCAAAAATGCGTTGCTTCAAAATCAGCGTTTTAATGACTAATCTTCAATCTCAGGGAAGACCTCGTCTTCTTCTTCTGGCGCTACAGACCGGGCGGCACATAAGCTTCATCCAACAAGCTTCCTCATCTGACACGATCTCTTGCCGGCTGGCTCCAATTACGTACGTCAAGTTGGCTGAGGTCCTTCTCCACTTGTGCTCGTCCTAGTCCATCTGCATGCTCGTGGAGTAAACTTCATAGACTGTTTAAGCATATCGTGCCCAAAGACTGTGGAAATGTTCTCAAAACACATACTGTCGGCTGTTCTTTTGTTTGCGACAGTTTGCCTTTGTTTGCACTTTGCATTGCAATGTCATAATGACATTAAAAAGGCCTTCGATGACCGTTTGACAATCGCTACGCACCATGTTTCGTCGTAATGGTGATGCCACACTTATCGGACGAAGTATGGAACTACTACTTGAACTGTAATCTGAGTAATAGGAGTCACTGACGAACTCTGGAGAAACAATATGTTCGAAATTTCTCACATGACATTGACGTGATTGGGTGCGAAGACAGCTAGTCATTAATCAAGATTGCAAAGAAAGCGGGTGAGATTTGTCTTGAGGTAAGAGAAAGCAAAACGAAACAGACAAATGAACAGTTTTAATCTTAGCGCAATTAAACATTTCATTTATCCCAATTTTGCTGTCTCTATCGGGAACCAATGTTGAATGAGATCAAAATCAATCGTCGTACTACACATTTTGGCGTGGTTTTGTAGCAACACCTTGATAAAGTTCAAGCCATGCTGTATATATCCCACCGAACCGAAATCGCGAGGTTTGGATGAACTTTTACTGAGTATCTTACCGAGTAAAATACTCAGTAAAGTTACTCAGTAAATGTACTGGGCAACTTTTTAAATGTCATTAGTTGTCAAATTTGAAGTGACACATTCTGTGATGAAGAATGGACAATAGAGAAAAGGGAGGGAGAGAAAATTAATGCGAAAATTAACTGAAATTCACGCAGTAGGCTTGATCGTTTTGACAACCTCTGACGGACGAATGAACTCAAGGAGGTGTTTCAGCACTTGCCATAAGTTTTCGCCGAAAGCGAGAGATTTCGAAACTCCAAAAATGTATGGCCAGACTTCAGAGGCTTAAAGATTTGATGAAATTTTGTGATTTTGTTTGGCGGCAACATAGCATAACTCAAGAAGTGAAGACGGTTGACCAAGGGTGCTTGTCACAATTGAAAGTTCTTCTTCTTCTTTTAATGACAGAACTGACTCTGTACAGCGCTCTTGTATATCTAGGACATCTGTCATCGCTTTAAGCAAAATATGAAAAATGTGATATGGAGGCGCTACAGTCCGATGGGGACCAGGGTATATCTTCTTAAGGAACCACTAATTATTGTCTTAATGCTCGTATATGAAGAATTTGGGGAAATGTTTGGCAATGGTCTAGATCAACACGAAACGGATTTATATTTATGTGGCACCAACATTCTCCGGTCAAATTTGAAAGCCCTCTTAAGATTGTCAAACTCAGCCATTCAGTGTCGGCTTAAAACTGAAGGTGCCCTTCCATCATGGGTGGGCGTGGAAAATCGGCGCAAGTCCCCCCGGAATGTACCGACTAACAAAGATGACATCGTGATGATCGCAGCGTTTTTTTGTGTGTGCAACGACATATCGGAAAAGAATTGCTAATTGTCTGCACGTTTTCGACATAGCCAGTCCTGACTGCCGTTGGTAAACGATTGGAATGCGATAAATTAAATTATCGCAAATTCACGATAAAATATCAACTGTCAACAAAATCAGCGCTCAGTTACTCAGTTGACTTTCACTACAAACAGTGCTGTCAAACTGAAAAGCGAAATTCGTGTGATTTTTTTAAAATAACACGATTTTTATTTCACTGGAAGACAGTGGAATGCCTAGGCTTCCCCATCAAATCTATAAAACAATTTAATCTCAGCAATTAAATGCATGCATATCACCGCCTATTTGAAGCAACCGAGATAAGATTGTGACCAGAAGTGGAATTAGATATCTTATCAAATGCGGGCGAAAGTGAGTTTGTTGCGAAATATTTGTAAAAAAAAAGTCGAGCACTTTCATGGAAACAGCAACATCATCTTGTGGTTTATGTGGTGTATGATTAAGACTGAAGTTCTTCGAATCATTTCATTTCTACTTACAAGCCATATGACTTGTGTCGAATAAATTTTTGAATTAACGTCTGCATACGCCTGTCTGCCAACTGCGTCATTACAATTGGTCATAATGATCATCGTCGCGACATCTAAACTTGGCATTGTCTGAGCTGGGACTTAATAATTTTCATTTTGTGGAGCCATGACACTTTACGTGCCAGTTTCGGCTCATTTTTTTAAACCACGCCTCCAGTAGAGACGGTAAATCTGTTCTCTCATCCTTTGCCTACATATTGCCAATGTCTCGCGACTAGTCTCCAGCGTGTAGAAGTCGCCCATGTAGTCTGACGTTGTCTCTTGGATGGTAGCATTCTTGCGATCTTGCGCGAAAGTTAGACCATTTGCGGGTGGTTTTATTGCAATGAATTGTAAATCTTATGGCGACTTTGGTGAACCTAACTTCTGCAAAATAATCGCAGAAATAAGTTGCTCTGAATAGAGTCCAATAACCTGTCGAAAATCAGATGAAAAACGATTACTGAGGATCCCTACCGTCAACATGAATCTGGCTAGTGGCTTTGCAGCAAGGTTTTGCTTATTATTTCTTCATCTTCTTTCTGTTCCACTGCCGTCCGCATCAAACCTGACCCTTGATCAACAAGCCTCTGCACCTCGCACGATCTCTGGCTAGCTGCTTCCAACTATGCACAATAAAGTTATTTAGGATCATTCGGCTTTTATGGGCGCCACCTTAGACGCGACCTCCTCTATTACGTTGCCCCCATCTTTGGGGCCGAAGACTCTTAAGGCGAGTAACACAATACATGAGAGAAGATCAGAGGCGTATTCCTCGACAGTTGTGACAGTCAAAGTGATGTCCTTACGTGTAGATCGGGCACACGGCATTTGTGTCAGTTTTTATTTCTGTGCAAAAAAACAGGGATTTCATATAAAGAACTCATTTATTGTCAAAATAAGAAAATAAATTCCGCCTTTTGAGGCTATTGCTTCTGTCTTGCCGGCGAAATCATTTGTCACCTTTGATCGCACGACCTCCAAATAAGTGGTACGTTTAGATAAAAATAATCCACAGCAACCTGGACTGAATACGAGCCTCTTCATTCAGCACAAACAAGAATCAAAGTCAGTTTGTCACTATTGTCATCTTGAATCGTCCATGGACCTCCCTACTCTGCATCTTAACACCAGACCACGACGAATATAGACTTACTGAAAAGCAGCTTGTTTACGGGCGTATACTCAGTTATCTCGCATGCCCAAATAAACTGCGACTACAATACTAAGTCAGTGAATTGGATTTGCCGGTGAACTCTATCAACCTCGTGAATCTTGATGAGAACACCTCATTATCCTCTTCGCAAGACTCTCACGGAAAACTTTAAAATTTAAGCGAAACCTTGAATATTGTGAATTCGGTATCAAATGCGACTGACAAAGTGATAATGAGGACCTACCTTGTGGCAGACTTTCCTAGAAATAATTCTGTTGGCAATTAACATGCAAACTTCAGAAATTTACGTTGAAATTTACGAATATCTTCATGGCGGGACATTGATGAATTGTCCGTAAAGAGAGGTGTTCCTTGCAAAGAGGTGTCCGTAAAGAGAAGTTTTTTGTCAAAAGCAAATTACAATAATGAGGACCTACCTAGTGGCAGAGGTTCCTAGAAATCATCCTGTTGGCAATTAACATGCAAACCTCAAAAATAATTCCAACTACAGTGAAACTTCTCTAAAGCGGACAGCAGCGCGTCATTTATCAAGGGTTGTCCGTTCCGAAGGGGTTGAATACACGAAAATCTGTATGACGGGGCATTGACTACTTGTCCGTAAAGAGAGGTGTCCCTTACAGAGGGGTGTCCGTAAAACGAAGTTTCACTGTCTTATTATACCTCTTAAGTCATCTCTCCACTTGACAAGTGGCTGCGGTAAAGTGTCAAAAGCTGATCTCGTCTAATTGCTTGGCGATTAAAAAAACAATAATAACCACGACCTAAACGAGGGCGACTACCACAGACAAACGCAGAACCAAGAGCTTACCTCCAAGTGTGACTACAGCAAGATTTTAATCTATTCTGAATTGTCCCATCCCGCAGTCACAAGACATGACATGTCATCTCATCCAGGTGGCTTAAGGTAATTAATCCCGAAAAAGTACATGTGGTGGCAGCTGGTGTTGAACGGTCGATATTGCTTCATTGCTCAGTCAACAGTCCGAAATCACGACTTTTAATTTTCTGCCCGCTTTGAGCGCGTAATTAGACTCAACCAAGCATGGGGTGGTGTGTCGTGCCTCGTCCTCCGTCTAGGCACTCGGATACACGTATGCACGTGTGTGGCTCCAGTGGCAGATCCACGGTCAATTGCTCGCCTCCCGCCACCCAGTTATTGTTGCGCGCTTAGGCTGCTGGTCATCATCTCCACCACGGCGCGGTGGTGGTCTCTCCGGCCCATGCACGGCTTTTTGCCTTGTTTTGGGCGTAATGAGCTTGACCTGTCCGCAGGTACTGTCCAAAAAGGAGCGACCACGACAACGATGAAGAATAACAAACGAACTCTCTTGGCTACTTCTGGCTTGATACAGCAGTCAGTCCGGGTGCCTTCATGAAATTCTAATTTCCAACCGTGCAATGGGAGCACACTGGTTGGAGCGGCAGCGACAGTAGCGGTGCTGTGTAAAGTGGAGCTGGCAAAGGACCGACCACCCTACCATCATCATCATTTGGCGGGGGGCGGCGGCAGGTATAATGGAATCTCTCTTGTATCTTGCTTCGACAGGTAGATGCGGCAGGGAGCGCAAAACAAAAACAGAACACGCTACAAAGGGCATGTCGGATGTAGAGCGAAGAGAGCACCAACAACAAGAAAAAACAGAAGAGGACACAGCAAATGCACACAAAAAAAGGGGATATCCACTGCATTCCTTAACGTCCGAGCGCTGGCCGTGTCTTCCGCGGCGGCACACCGAAGGAGAGGGGCAGCGCGAAACTAGTTTTTGTCCGCGCGGCAGTCCTGTGACTGAGGTTGGTACACGTTGCTTTGTTTCCGACTGAGGCACCTGGGAACTCTGTCTGTCTGCCTACCCACAAGTACTGCTGTTGTGCCCATGAGCGCCTTCATCGTGTCCTCACTCTCGCCGCACGGCTAGCGGCCCCTAAAGCGTTCGCTCATTCAAAGGCCTCGACTAATCGCTGCCTTAAGCCGGCCACCGTCACCGCCGGCAGGGAGATGTCTCTATTTACATTTTGTTTATTTTCATTCTTCTCTCGTTTCTGTTTTCATTTTCGTTTTCGTGTCTTCTGCTTCATCTCCGACTTCGTTCGCATCAGTTGGCGTTGCCGAGCGCTTGTATTTTGATTCACCTGACTGAGTCAGGGATTCAGTACTAATTATGGGGCATTATGTCTTGCGCTGCGCTGAAATTAATTAAACATGTGTGCGTGTGTGGTGTGCTGTAATGTGGTGGGGCATCAGCTGGCGGCTCTCGGCTGTGCAGTCAACTGAACGAGGCAATGGCGGAGATTTTTCTTTTAATCTTGCCTTTTCCCCCCTTCCATCATTCGATGGGATTTCAATAACAAACTAATTATAAATAATTAGCTCGTTAAGGCTGCAGAGGGTTAGCTGTCTAGGTCGTGATTTGGAAGCGTATCGTGTTTGTCGATTCGTTTTTGGATTGACGAGGTCAAGATCGAGCTGGGAATCGGTTAAGTGATTCGTTTGTTTGTCAATGACGCTGGCTCTCCCGGCTGGAGTTCGGGTTGGTATCGATGACCGGCTTCTAGCCAAGGGCGAGCGTGTGAAACAGAGAAACGTCAAACGCCTGCGGGGCGAAAGAGAACAGAAATAAGCGAACCCTTTATTGAAAGTCTAACTTCGGTATCGAAATGAGTTCGCTTTTGAATTCTGTTGCAATGCAAATTAATTGAGAAACCAGTCCTGAGGCCCTTCGGAAAAGTAATTGGTTCACTTTTCAAACGAAGCGATGTGTGTAAATCAAACTCGATGATGACAAACTTTCTCCCCCTTGACCTGGTCAAGGGGCGAGGTGAGCTCTTTAATTATCACTGAAGGCTAGACGTGACTGTGGGAACTTTGGTGGCTGGAAAATAAGTTTCGTTTTGCTGTTGGCCTGTTGAATGGTGCGTGCTTTTTGACAGATATCGGACGTGTGTTATTGCACACGGGACAGACCAGAACGATTTTTCCGAGGGTATCATATGATCAATTATGTTGTGTTTAAATAAACAACTTTTCACCATCTTCTGGCCCGCATGCTCCACTAAAGGGGTCGCGGGGGTAAACCATGCACGAGAGCTCTCCAGCCAAATCGATCCTCCGCCATCGACTCTAACCCATCAGGAGTTATGCCCAAGCGTAACGTGGCGAGTTTTTGGACTTGGTCCAACCACCTCGTCCTGGGTCTGCTAAGCGGTCGCCTACCTGATGGAATCGCATTCAACGCCCGCCTCGGATGTCGGGATGAAGGGTACATTCGTGCCACGAGACCAAACCACCAAAACAACGCCCTCTCCGGTCGAAGAAGCAGCTCCCCAATGTTGAGTTTCTCACCCTATCCCGGCGAGTAATTCCCACAACAGCACGAAGAAGTACCATCTCAGCAGCTTGTATTCGCGATTTTAGTCTTTCGGTCATTACCCAAATTGCATGATCATACGTGAGAGTTGGAACAAATACTGAGTTGAAAATCGCAGACTTAGCTTTGACACCAAGCTCGGCCTTCCTGATGACAGATCTACCAAGCTGTTTCAAAACTGACTCAGCTTGACAAATCCTACAGGAAGGCTCGGCATTACTCCTTCCATCAAAGACCCCGAGATACTTAAACTTCTCCAACTCCTTCACTAACCTGTAGAGTGCATTGAACAGGCGTTCTGGAGAAAGCCATAACCTCCGATTTGTCCACGTTGGCCTTCATTCCAGCATCAGCACAACGGCCACAAACCTGTCGGGTGCGCGCTGACGTTCCGTCTGGAAAGATCAATAAGTCATCTGTGAATGTGAAACATTCTCCCAATGTGAAACATTCCTCGCCTCGGCTGCCCTGCTACATCCGGTCCATGTATACAATGAAAAGGAGAGGTGACAAGACGCACCCTTGGTGAAGTCCAACGCCCACGGTGAATGGTGTTGATTTAGCACCGTTAACTCGAACACAGCTGCTACAGTTTGTGTATAGAGACTGAATGGCGCTCAATATGGCCGTCAATCCATACTCCTGCAGAACACTCCCTGCCTTTTGCAAATGCACAAAACAACTGTAGATGGGCTTGGCATACTCCCAAGCCTTCTCAAGTATCATTCTTAGAGTGAGAAGCTGGTCGGTTGTACTCTACCGGGACGAAAGCCGCACTGTTCATCCCACATCCTGGGCTCGACCATAGCTCTAGAGCGCGCTTCCAACACCTTAAGAGACTTAAAAGAGATATGCCCCTATAGTTGAAGTAATTTCTTTTGTCCCCCTTCTTGAAAAGTGGGACAATCACAACAGTTTTCCAATCGCCGGGTGTCTTACCACGTTCCCAGGCCACTCTGAGAGCCCCCTCTGTTTGTATGTTCAAAAAGTTTTTAAATACAGTGAAACTTCTCTTTACGGACACCCCTCTATAAGGAACGCTTCTCTTTACGGACACCCCTCTATAAGGAACACCTCTCTTTACGGACAACTCCTTATGTTCCAAAGATGTATTGCAACGCCTTCAAAACGAACACCCCTACGTAATGGATAATCATGATGGTACTACTGCTGTCCGCTTTAGAGAAGTTTTACTGTAGTGTTGCACATTAATAAACTCTGGTTTGAATATTTCAAAGGAAAATGGGTTGTCTTTAATTGAATTTCGCGGAGTTTAACATTTTGTGTTTTATTTTTCCGAAGATCTTTCATAACTTTGTAACAAAATATTAAAAGTTTAACCTTTGTATTTTTTTATGTAATTAAGAGGGATAAAGCTTCGTTCTCTCGGTCTCTCGGTTGACTCATTTCTGGTACACCATAGAACACGGCCGATAAATTTCACTACAATGTGCTATTTTCGCTACATTCGTTATATCGAGTGTCAAATGTTTTACGTACGTTACATAGAAACACTGCACTATCGACACACAGTATCGATCGTTTGTTACCTACCATTATTCGAATGTTTTATAGCTTATCGCAACAATTGATGAATCCTGGATATACCAGAAATGAAGGAATAGGGAAACGTACAGCAGACGAGGCAACAAGCGTGCAACAATTCCCTATTTTGCAGAGTTTGCTAAATCGTAATTTTTATCGCGCCTGAAAATAAATTAAATTTTGACAGAAAAACAAGACATACAAAGTTCCTCACTTTGCGAACAGCCCCCGCGGTGTATATGAACAGTAGGTGTGTTCTATTATTTTCAGGGATTTTCATGTTAAATAGTTGCATTTTAAAATTTGCTCGAATCAATCGAAATAATGAATAATAATCGGTTGTTCTGGAAAAACTGCTACGTATTGTTGGTTGATATAGCGAGTCACAAGGCCTCGGTTGAAAATTTCCTTTTAATTTATTTGAACAGGCAATACGAAATTAACTGCATATTTTAGCTTGAGGCAAATCATGCAATTTCCATTTTATGCCAAACACACGGTATGGCCGTGTTATTTTCAACTGACAGCTCCGGATGAAAGGGAATTGAAGTCTTCATATCAGTAACTGGATAGTAACAGATGGCCACCGGGATGGACCGGAATGGAATGGCCGACTCCATGTCAAGGAAAGGAAACCCTTCACCATTCTGAGCTCGTCACCAGATCATGTCATCTTCTCTGATGTTCAGGCAACTGGATGGAATCCCGGAGCAAAGGTCAAATCGTGAAACAGACCGTGAAACTCATGGACATGTATCAGGCTTCCTAACAGGGCACTGCAGACCTTAGGAGCACATATGGGTAAAGTGAGCTTAACTAAACATTTTGAAGTTGAAATTGGATACAAGTAGCACCTCCGGCTTAACACTGTACTTACATCAAGATGACGTTTGAAGAATGTACTTAACTTGACATCTGTCACCAGTCAGAGACCAGCGCAAATTGTTCAAAAATTAGCCGTGATTCACACACAATTCGTCAATTCAATTCAAAATCGGTTTACATTCCAAATACCTGCCTGCCTAATCAAATCACAACTTGATACCGAACGCCCCCGCCCTCAATTCAATCATTTTAAATTATTCAAATTTTTGGGTAAAATTGAAGCACCAAGCTTTTGCTTTTGAATTTCTCGGAACGCACGTTTATTTCCGATTTGCTTTCAATAAAGCGAGATAATCGTTGAACACATTCTTTCCCCGTACCCCATCAGGCGGACATAACGAACATACTCATTCACATTTGACTTACGAACTTCATTGGCCCTTCCAGCAGTCGAATTCTTTGGAAATTGGATTCTTAATGTTTCATGGCTAGCAGTTAGCAGAGCCAACTGCTGTTGGTAGTAACAACAATGACCATTGGGGACTTTCTCTTTTTGCTGAATTCACCAGGCGTGCTCTGCTCCTCGTCACACACTGTTGCACATCCTCTGCCAGCTCTCTGCGGGTTCCCTGCTGGCTGATGGTCACTGGCATATATATGTTTACATTTTGTTAAGATACGTACTAACCAACCAAAAGTGCATCATCGCACAGAACAGAACCTGTTTCTTGTTGGGGGTTTTATGCTAATAACAATGGAGTTTCAGTTTCGCATCTGCGTCCATTTGGCTTGGTTCATGTGCGAAATGTTTGGGTTTTTGTTTGCTTGTTTTCTGCAATTCCCTTGAAGTGATTCCTTAGTTGGACATTGGATTTAAAACGAACAATTATGGATGTAACGAAATCGAAAATTAAGCTGCTTTACATTTTTGACAGCAGCCAGTGGCGATTTTTGTGCTGGCTGACGCATATTGAACGTAATTTAACGAAAATCATATTTTTCCTGGAAATGAGATGAGAGGGGGAACTTGTTAGTGATTCAGAAGATTCCTTTTGGCATTTTCTTTTCTTTTTTTACTGACATCTTGGGTTTAACTGCTTCGGTTTTTAATCGGTCTTGACAGTGGCTTTTCCGCCATCTTGTTTATGCCGTCTGTCACACGTTTTATTGTCTTCATTTGACATTTCCTTCAGACAATTGAATTTTAAGACCTTCAATGTCTGGCAACATCACATTTCTGCACGCTTGTAGCGCCTGTCATGTGTCTGTTTGACGTTGCTTACGAAGTCTAATTACATGCTTAGGCTTAAAATCGTTCTTGGAATTGTCACATCCCTCAGACAGACAGCAATCAAACGACATACCTATCTGTCAAATATTTGATATGTCAAAGTCTGACGAATGCAAACACGTGGTAGGAAAAAAATGTCAATTTAATCATGTGAACTCATTGGCTTGATGTGATTTTCCCCAGAAGAGCAGCTTAGCGACGCAAACAAACAGTTTATTACTCTAAGCCGACAAATCCCCATGAAACTTGTCAAGACAATTCTCAACCGTCATCTGTCAGTGTGCGCCTTCAATCTGCCAGATGTCATCGGCCGCCAGCTGCACTCTCCAAAGTTCTTGGGTTTATCCAGCCAATTAACAAAAATAACTTGATGTGTGTGCATTCCCAAGTCACGGGCAATCAACTCAGACCAGACCCATTGTCGTTGCGGTTGCTCGTCGGTTTCAGAATCAAACAATTCCCAGACTTTGTTATCATTAACAGCGAATTAAAAAAAAAAACCCGTCAAATCATCCGTCACGACCCACATTTTCTGCTCCCCCTCACCGCTAAGTTTCGATGTAATCTTCTACATCCCAGCGGCGCATTCCATCCAGCTCCGCCGATAAAACCGAGTGAGACTTGCCTTCAGTTCCCGCACCATAAACACAACACATGCAAGTTGCCAGTTACCGGGCCAGCAATGATGACGCCTCCATTCCATTCCAAAGCCACGCGGAGACGGAGTAGCGCCCCGGCGCGATTGTGAGAAGCATGTGACTTTATGACGCCGCATCAACAACAGCAAAGCATCGACTTCGACATCAGCGTCTGGGGCTCGCATTGGAGTTGTGTTTTGTTTTTATTTTGTTTTGTTTTTTTTTTTTTTTTTGCCGAAGACCTTGGCATGCGTTTCTTACATACGTGCTGTGTTTGGGGTCTTCGGTGAGCAGCGCTCCGCTTCTATTGAGGAAATCGCTTTGTATCGCTCTCACCTGTGTGAATATGAAAATTGACACTAAGAGCGTGTGCAGACTTCCTCGACTTTGGGGGTAAATGGGAATGCCAACGATGGCAAAACGATGTCAACTACGAGCACAACGTGATGTGATGTGATGTGATGGGAGTAGGACGCAAATGAGGACAGCGGCAACGATGCAAGTGATGAGGATTATGCTCGAGATGTTTCCTGTTGGATGCTCCGCAGGGGCACACGCGTGCGTTCACAAATGAGATGCGAATCCGTTTCCCGAAGACGTCTACCCGCACCGAAGGGGCTTCGATTGAGGGATGCGGCATAGCTGAGATCCGGACAGAGGGAACAATTGTTTGTGGATTCAAAATTGACATTCTCTGGGGGACTTGGCGACATGGGGAACGCAAATAAAAAAAATACCTTCGCGGAGCCTGCCTCGATTGCCAATGATGACGCATAATCAAGGAAGCCGCCACGCAGGCCACCACAGAGCAGCGCTATCATCACCAGAAGCGCCAGTAGTGGTGCCCCATTCCTTCCGTGACCACCGATAGATAAATATTTATTTACATTACTTTGGCAAATAATTTGATCGGCGAACGTGTAAGCGGGTGCCTTAGAGTCAACAAACCGAACGAGATGGCAACACAATTCGCCAATTAATGCCTTGTGCTGGCTGCGCGAATTGTCGTTGCGATTGCGACGGTTTGTGGTGCTCTGTGGTGAGCTGGCGCTCGGCCGTGGATGACGCAATGCAGATCGTTTGCGCGGTAACGTGCGTTCATTCGGTGGCGACAGCAGCATCTGATGCAGCAGCCACAGCGGGAGAATGTGCAAACACAGATCCTCCATCGTGCGGGTATTGTAAGTGGAATTTTCCGAGTGCACACAACACGGGAACGGGTTAATCAAAATGTAAATCTTTTGCGCGCTCAGATCGCGGCAGTGGTATGCGCGACTGTGGAATCGATTAAAATCACTGAACAAGAATTGGAAAAGCAAGCAATCGTCTGTGGCGTTCTGCGGTGGAAGGGAAGTGGCTTTATTTATTGGTTTGAACTTTTATGTGGATTTGTACGGTCTGGAGTCACGTGCCTTAACCTGGAAGACATTAGATCTGTGGCGACACAGTCGACCAAATGGAAGCAGTAATGGGCGCCGCGATATAATCAAAAGTGACAGCGAAACGATTTAGAACAATTTAAGGTCTAAATGGGTGCTGTTTTGAAGTTGCCTTGATTCATGGAGAATGTTGAGATTTGTGTTTTTTTTTTCTTTAATTATCGGCTCGGATTTCCTGGTTGGTTTTGATATTCAGCGAGTAGCGGCGGCCAGTTGTGGTTGTCAAGTGACACATGATTGCTTCAAATTTGATTTGAAAATCGAGCACATTTGCAGAACGATGAATATATTGCATGCAATGAATTGTACTCGTTTAAGGTGTGGAACACGGAGCTGGCAGTTCACTGGTGCCTCAGTGTTCGGAGCAGACGCAGAAGTCTCAAAGGTTGTCCCAAGCGCTCAGGGCTGTCACACGTGGAGTAGCACACAAATTGCTACTTACCTTATAAAAAAACCAGCAGTTAGCTTAGTCGCTAATTGAGTGCAAAGTTAAGACTAATTAAGCTGAAACAAGGTGCAGGCTGCTCAGTGATCGATTGGGCGGATGACATTGCTATTGCTCCCTCTGGGAAACCAACACACATTATTGTTGTGACATCCGCACGCATTTACATTCCAACAAGGCATTTGAGCAATGAACTGACGTATCTGCTATCTCTTCTTTCAAGGGTGTGAGTATGATTTAGGGTTTTCCCATCTCTGAGGGTCCAGGGAATTTTAAGCCCATCGAAGGCAGGTTGAATAGCACCAAAACATGCAGACGTGTTTCACCCATTCCTACCATTCGAGGGAGACTTCCGACGGAAAATGCCATTTTCCAACAAGATCTTGCTTCATGACACACGTCAAATAAAAAAGGAATGTGTAAACATACAATCACGCCATCTATGTGCGACGAAGAAGACGAGAAGGATCCTCTGAGTTGGCAGCACCGAACATCTGAAGGAAGTTCGAGAAGAGGGTAGATATCGTCAATAGTCATCCTTGGGTAGAAAAATAAAGAAGTTTTGTGTTTTGAATTAAACGTTGTTGTGTTTTATTTGTATCTTATTTCAATCTGTTCTGCCGTTTGAAAGAAGCGAATCTTCACGGAGAATAATATATCAGTTCTGGAATGGCCTGACAACGCCCCTGACCTCAATCATTATTGAAGCCAGGCTCAGACAAAAAGGATTGCACGAAACATTAATATCTTCAATGCCCACATGCACAACGACAGACCTCACCAGAAATGAAGTACTAAAGAGATATGCGACTATCCAGTGGAAAACCCTTAGTCCACACTTGTTAGGAGTTTAGGGCAACGCCCTGAATACGTGTGAGTTAGGCGACAGTAACAAACTTCGTTTAACTCACACGTATTCACAGACGTCCCTCTTGGAAGATGCTACATAAAAATCGCTGTCAAATGACACCGAGGGGCAAGAGACGTAGAAGTTGCATATCTCTTTTCTGGACCCCCCAAACTAATAAACTCCACCAGGTTAATTAAGTATAATCTTCCTTCGGAATCAATTCCGCATCCAACTTCGGTTCACATTGTCTTCATTGACACGACACGACCGCATGTGGGGCTCTGTTCGAAAACTCAAACCCTACCAGTTTAGGCATATCAATGAAATCATGTTCAAAAGGAAACTATCGGCACACAAAATCACGCACATTTCTCTATCTCTCTCTACAAAGCTGAATTTAATTAGCATAGCGTTGCATTACAATTAACCACAAGCTGTCAAATTCATTGATACTTCATTTTGGTTCCAAACACAAAGTAAACTTGCCACAAAATCGCACATGCATACGTCTGGCAGCACTCAAAAGAACCTCATAGACAAACAACAGCATTCCAAGCGTGATTCACTCAACCCCTCTAACTCACACTTATTGCAGTCGGAAGCAAACAACAACCAAAAAAAAAAAAAATGAAAGGAAACCATGTGATTTATCCCTCAAGCAGATAGTCTCCGCATTTTTAAGATACGTCCATCGGGGGAATAATTTTAATTAGATAATATATATTCTGTGGCGGATTAGTTTTGATGGATGCGTGGGTTAATGCATGCTGAATGAATGGAAAGCATGAGAGAAGGAAAAAATAAAAAGTCTCCACAGAAACTGTCACATTTGTCATCATTAATTATTTACCGGATCAAAATTTTGAAGGTGAATGAGAACACCTTTTTGTTTTGCGGTCGTATGGTTGTTTTCTGTTTTTTGCTCGCATTCACACTGACTCTCAAATACGCATATTAGATGCTGGCACATGGAAATGAGGAAGGAAAAAAAGTTACCGCAGTATTCATGAGAATTACATTTGATGTCTGCCAGACTCGTTGGGGAGGCGGTAAGAATCGCATTCATACTCGTAGACTTTTTACTTGAGATGCTAATGACGGAGGACTCGAAAGAATCGCATTAGATGGCAGCAGCACACCAGCAGAGAGGGAAAGCAAAATAACGAAAACAACAAAAAAAAGTGCGGTTATGTTTGTTCACATTTGAATGATGGCGAATTAATGAATGATGAGTGCCTTTTTTGTTTTCAATTTCACAACCGAATTGAATGTGATAATTTTGTTAGAGAATCCATTTGCGAATGATGATGATATTGCGTGGTACAATGAAGCTGAAAGCTTTCAAAAATGAAGTCAATGTTGATGTAATTGGATTTGGGTGTTATGCTAAAATCTGCTGAAAGTTAATTCAATGGCCAATCGGGCTTTGGAAGTAAACAAGAGGAATGATGATCGGGGGCAGTACATATGTGAGTGTTCTCCTTTTATGAGGATTATTGCAGTAAATCTGACAGTTGCCACTTATTTTTGGCTACTTTTACAGCACATTTGACAGTTGTGCTATTATTTCAAACCATGTGAAAATTGACAGTCATTTCTGGGAATTATTGCTGCCTCTCTGACAGTTGACAGTTTTTTTTTATGAGGATTACTGCAATATATCTGACAGCTGTCAATTATTTTCTGGCTACTAAATCACATTTGACAGTTGTGCTGTTCTTACAAACCATGTGTCAACTGACAGTCCTTTCTGAGAATTATTGTAGCGTATGTGACAGTTGAACGTTTTTTTTTGGCGATTATTGCAGTAAATCTGACAGTTGCCAATTATCGTCTGGCTACTAGTACAGCACATTTGATAGTTGTGATATTTTTACAAACCATGTGTCAATTGACAGTCCTTTCTGGGAATTATTGCAGCTTATGTGACAGTTGACAGTTTTTTTTTATGAGGATCATTGCAGTGAATCTGACAGTTGCCAATATTTTGTGGCTACTAGTACATCACATTTGACAATTGTGGTATTATTACAAACCATGTGACAATTGATAGTCTTTTCTGGGAATTATTGCAGCCTCTCTGACAGTTGACAGTTTTTTTTAATGAGGATTATTGCAATATATCTGACAGCTGTCAATTATTTTCTGGCTACTAGCACATCACATTTGACAGTTGTGCTATTATTACAAACCATGTGACGATTGACAGTCCTTATGTGACAGCTAAGTTTTTTCTGGCGATTATTTCAGTAAATCTGACAGTTGCCAATAGTTTCTGGCTACTAGTACAGCACATTTGACAGTTGTGCTTTTATTACAAACCATGTGTCAATTGACAATCTTTTCTGAAAATTACTGCAGCTTATGTGACAGTTGACAGTTCTATTTTTGGGGATTATTTCAGTAAATCTGACATTTGCTAATTATTTTCTTTCTACAAGTACAGCACATTTGACAGCTGTGCTATTATTACAAACCATGTGACAATTGACAGTCCTTTCTGGGAATTATTGCAGCCTCTCTGACAGTTGACAGTTTCTTTTGGCGATTATTACAGTATTTGTGACTGTTGCTTGGAATATTGCTCTCATGCATTTATTTGTGCAAAGCTCTTTGTTTCTACGTTATTATGATGTTTCATCCATTTCAGACAAGTGTCAACATTTCCAAGCACACTTCATCCAAGGTATCACTTCAATTTAAAATATCGACATCTGACGCAGAGGAATGCTTTGTCAGGATGACCACTCGAGCAGTTTATTCATTGACAGCACTACTTAATTGCATGATATCCACTCTCTGAACGCATTCCATCACGGGGGAAAAAACGCGCACTCGATTGCATTCAGTGATCAAGTAGCGGAAATTGAATAATCCAGTTGCAACGCTGAGTCTCTTGACATTTTATTTTGCAATCAACAACTGCCACTAGAACCCTTTCACTCATGGAAAAGGGCACACATTAAAAGCCGGTTGAATAGAATAACACTCTAACCTGACAGTTTTGTCAATTGTCTGACAGTGCGACATCCTGTCAGGCGTGTGGTCATTGAACTAGGCATAGCTCAACATACTCCAACTCGCACCTGTTGGATCGCATTCACTGACCATGAATTCTATGACAACAAATCGCGTAAACGTGTTCAATGACATGTGTAAAAAAAACAACAGAGAACTTCAGCAAAAAAACAAAAATGACACGTTAAACCAGTTTAATTGGTCATCGGATATCGATCCAACACTTGCGTGCGTGTTCATCTCTCGCATCATCCTTCTGTGCTCGCTCGCACCACTTCCCACCGGCCCGCAGAATCTCCTTCGCATCGACATCCTCATCATAATCCAGTTATTGACATATAACGGACGCATTACAAAACTCAAAGCGACCGGAATGAGAAATGAGAAATGATGATGGATACCCATTGAGGGCCGATAAACCTAGCCCCAAGAAGATCCTTTTTCGAAAACCCAAAATCCTGTGATAATTTCGTTTCACGAAAATGACAATGACGTTGGAATTGTCATTAATACGTATGTTCTCGAGCGAGGAGCTATCGAAAATCGCCCATAAAATATTAATGAACCTACCCCACCACCACCACCAACACCACCTCGACAGTTCGGATATTCCCCTTTCGACTTTCGTCGTGCTCCATCGTTGCGTCTCGTTCTCGTGTCTTCTCTATGACAGATGGCTTTGGCCAACAGCAACAACAATGACAACAATTGCATATGAATGGAGATGAGACAGGTTCAGGCATAGCTGCTGATTGGATTAATATTAATAGAAATTCAGTTTTACTTTTGCGTCCCTCACTTCCTCTGACTGACGTGTCGTGTGCGTTGAGTGAGCGTACTTATTTCGCATTCAATGCATTGACATTGACAGTTTACCCAGCAGACACACGCGTTACTTTTGTCAAACCATCCATATGACAGACGGCGAGAGGGGGGGTTTGATGAGGGTAAGGTGTGTTTAATCCTGATGAATACTTTTGTTAGAAGTTAATTAGTGAGTTTAACAACATTACAGTCAGACACTATGTCATGCACACAAGAGGTGTGGGCATAAATTGTGACAAGTAATTTCTAGTTAATTTCAAACTGGCGCCATCCAAGCGTAGAGTCGAGTACAAAACATTCAGCAGCACTTACTTCTTTGGAACGCAGTCACTAGCAGTGGATGCGTTCAACGTTTGTTTTAGTTGTAAAACTTTTGCATGTGACAGTTTCGTTATTCTTTATTCTTTACAAGCGTGCACGCATTCGCTGGGCAAAGAGAGAGAGAGAGTGAGAGAGATGTGTGTTAGTTTACAGGGAAACTAGTTAGCTAATTAGTCAGGACTTCTGGAGAATAATAATTTGGTTTGGGAAGCGTTTGTGTGTCAGGCAGTCTTTTTTTTTAACTTTTTCCTGTTTAAAATGACAGCTACGTGTGTGGAATTATAAATTGACATTTTGCTTCTGAACAGAGGTCTAAGGACTTGTGACAATCGTTTGTTGACAGGAGATCTTAGATTTATTGTATTCAGACGTTTGTCTTCCATCACAATGGCAGTCAGAATGTTTGACTTTAAATTCAAATTTGAAACGGACATTGTTGCCTTTCAAGAGGGGGGAGGATATGCGTAGAGAAAGATCACCAACGCCGCCTGGAGGCAACAAGAAACGCTTCCCTTTTCCGATCGAGTCTCCCTGCAGCTCTTAGAGAGTCCAACTGTACTGGTTGGCATATCGACGAACATTGGAAACGCTGTAAAAATGTCATCAGAAAGGCTGCCTGCGATGAAAAAAAGAAGACGCATGGTATGACAACGCGTGCCAGCAGGCGCATTCAGCGAAGCCAGCCGCATATAAGGAGACGAGAGCGAGTCGTGGGCTCTTGGAGGAAGGCAAGATCACTGGTTTCTCTGAAGGAAAACGAAAGAGCACAAGAAGTCCGCAATCGAAGGCATGGAGAGGCATTAAGACATGAATGATGTCCCAAAGCCCACCAAAGGACAAAACAAACAATCCAACTGGTCGGGTCGGATCTTCTGCTTGACTGGCAGAAAGCTATGGAGCCATGTTCACGCCGAATGTTCCACTCCGCACAATGAACGATGATAGAAGCCCCCGTGACCTAGACAAGGTCCATATAGCGATATCAAGCCTAAAGTCGGATAAAGCTCCCGACTAATTTTTCCTCTTCCAGTTTCGTCGTTTATCCGATCCACAAGAAAGAAGATTACTTTAGCTACGACTTTCGTGTGAACCCCTGAAACCATTCGTGAATCAATTGATCAATCCTTATTGGCACGGTTTCAGGGCGGGGAAGTCCACCACAACAGCAGATCTTGGAGAAAAACTGAAGAAATGCAGAAGGACACCCACTGTTTATTCGTTGTCTTGAGAGCCGCATTTGTGTCCCAGACCGCACCGGATCACGACATAAACGGATGGCCAAAAATGCTCCAGCTAGGGAGGAATTCGAAACGAAGCCTCGTGGCTAGAGAATAATAAATATCTGAAGCCTCCGGTGTAAACACCACCATCATCATTGAGGTTCCGAGACAGTTTGGAGCTGTTGACTGGAAGCAGCGTGCTCAGGAGCATGGAAAGTCCGCCTCAGAACCTCTGTGGGTCGCAGACTGTCATACACATGACAGCGTGTATAAAGAGGGGGCTTACACTGCTATGTCCAGCTCTTGACAATCCTCCCATACTTGTTAGTTAGTTCAGGATGACGATGGAGATTTCTTGATTCTCCATCAAGATCGGTATTCAACCCGCCGAGACGTTCACTGACAAAACAGGACTTCGACAAGGGGAATTATTGAAGCTTACACGACAGTTGACAGTTTTTTTTTTATTGGCGATTATTTCAGTAAATCTGACAGTTGCCAATATTTTGTAGCTACTAACAGATCACAGTTTTGCTGTTATTACAAACCATGTGTCAACTGACAGTCCTCTCTGAGAATTATTGCAGCTTATGTGACAGTTGAAAGTTTTTTTGGCGATTATTGCTGTAAATCTGACAGTTGCCAATTATTGTCTGGCTACTAGTACAGCACATTTGACAGTTGTGCTATTATTACAAACCATGTGACAATTGACAGTCTTTCCTGGGAATTATTGCAGCCTCTCTGACAGTTGACAGTTTTTTTTGCGATTATTGCAGCATTTGTGACTGTTGCTTTTAATATTGCTTTCATGCATTTATTTTTACAAATCTCTTTGCTTCTACGTTATTATGTCGTTTCAACCATTTCAGACAAGTGTCAATATTTCCAAGCACACTTCATCTAAGGTATCACTCCAATTCAATAAAATACTGAGCAGAGTAATTCTTTGTCAGGATGACCACTTGAGCAGTTCATTCAGAAACTGCTCGGAAAACTGTGACTTATTCAAAATCATTCTCGAGAAAATCGTGCATAACTCAATCGCCAACACACTAGGCATGCTCTTCCAGAAGTCCGTGCATCTGTTAGTACACACAGAGGACATTGACGTGACCGGTCCAGCTCATAAAACGCATGTAAGCCGTTTGCTGACTGTCAAGTATATTCTGTCTTCGAGACTTGATACGAACCCTATCAACGACTTGGCTACAAGGTCACAAAATGCAGATGTACTTTTAAGGCTGTCATGGACGTCCTGTATCTCGGCTCCCAAGTAAACACTACGATCAGTACCAAGATTAAAAGCAGAGCATGTCAAGCCAGTCGCTGTTTCTTTGGGCTCAAGAGGTAATTGAGTATAGTGGAGCCCTCTCTCGAACACTCGAACACCTTGATCATCCGTCTCCTGCTCTAACGCATGGACAAGCTGAAAAGCCGCTGATAAAGCTCTTGGTTCTGCCTTCGATCTGGTTGATGGAATTTGGGAAAGATGAAACTGTACGGCACTGTGACTAAGATGGCTAGACTTTGGACAACACTGCTCCAACCCTGAAAAGACAGCACAACGCAATAGATTCCGATGATTCACACAAATAGGGAAGGACCTCATCCCAATTGGCCGGAGTAGTTAGAGACAGGTGGCTAAAGAACTTTCCAGCTGGAGAAGTTCGTTTTTGTTTGAGGGCCAGATCCAACCCGGATTGTAAAGCCATTAGAAGAGGAGCTTATTTCTTATTCTTGATTCGACTGGACACGTGCTTTGGTAGTGGCTAACCGTTTCATCTTCGTCCATACAGCTTCTACAGAATTCTTTATAGCTGGCTTCTCATGTTTACGAATAGGCAGTTTCTGATAATAGGACCTGCCACTATGCCTTTGTCTCTCCTGGTTATTCGGAGGAGGACTGTTATCCTCTTTGGGTTGAGTGAGGACCACATTAGCCCTGCTGCTTCGCTAGTTTCCATACGATTTCATTTTCTGTTGACGTTTGTGATGGTTTCCGCTGAGTTTAAGCATTTGACATTTCGTAGCGGCACAAAATTTCTTTAGTTCTCGCTTCGTCCCTATTGGCGATCGAGTCCAGAGACGATAATGACATTAGAAAAATTAGAAGAGACTTTCTCTCTTAAAAGCAGTTCTTGTAGGAACAAATGACATGGCCAATCATCTGCCTGTAGTTGGCATACCTTCCGTTGACCAGCTGTCAAAAGTCCAGGCATAAGTGTAAAATAAGAAAAAAAGTCATGAACATTATGATAACCTAAATAACACACCAACAATTCTTATTCTCTGACTGCTGTCTAACCGTACCACAAAACCTAACTTTGAACGCATACCTTGCACAAGTGCTGCCAAATCCAGCATGATTTAGTACCAATTTGACACCACTAATCTCTTAAACACAAACTTTTGCAATCCTAGTTCCTTTGTATATACTTAATAAAAGAACAATGAAACTCCATTTATCTCGTTTACTAAATCCTCAATTTGTTTCTCTTCTCTTTTCCAGGTGGGTTTATCTCTTATCGCACGCAACAAAACTATGACACATGTAAGCTCTGTAATTTATCTCGGATGGCATTTCGTTGTCTTTTGAGCAATCCAAAGCCATTTTCCCACTTTCTGTTTTGTTTCAGGTATTTAATGAAGTTTATTTTTCCCTACACCGACTCATCGCGCCATTTTTGTCTTAAATTTCAAAATGTCACTGTCAAGAGACAACCAACAACAACGGTTCATCGAGTTCGTGTAAAGTGATTCGTCTAATCTCTTTTCTCACTTATATTTACATCTTTGCACATCGGGGACTCGGCCGTGAACTCAAACAACGGAGTGTTCAACCAACTGTGTGATATCTTTGACAAGTATCATGTGTCAACGAAGGAGGGCATTGAACGCAGCCAATGCCAGAGTGAGAACTGAGTGTAGGTTAATGCGATGATGTACAAATCAATTTGAATGCGAAACAATATTCCCCAATTAACCATCAAAATTTACCCCTGATTTGACGTTGCTTTCGGTCTCCTGTCAAATAGCAATTTGAAGGGGCTAAGCAATTACTTTCTGCTGATTGGAAGATTCGGACTTTTCGCTTGTTAATTATCGACTTCTCTAAGGTGAGCTGCTGAATAATCCCTCATCTCTATCCACCTTCGTTCTGAAACATCTTTTCGTCTCAGTCATTAGCTAATGACAAGAGGTGACGTTTAATCTTTGAAGAGACAATGATTGGGTGGGCGAAATAAGGAAGAAGGGGTATCTGCTTACCTTTGCTATTCATTTTTACTTAATGAATTCATTTGAATTGATTTAATCGCTCTCCGGTCGGTTGCGTCGTCCTCGCCACCCTCCATCCGATACAACCGACTCAACCATCCTTGGATTGTTTTGTATAAGATTGTAACGATATCCAGGGCCGTTGGAGCGTAGGAACAGTATCAAAAGGATCTCGTAATCTTCAGGATAATCATTCTTACTTTGTGTTCATTGTGCTAGCGGTGGGAGTGGGGATTGCCAAGCAGATCCAAAAGCTGCCCGAGGTGCCCGGTCGAGGTGAACGGAGGCCGTGGGGAGGTGGATGTTGATGGTGATGGTGCTGGTGTGCTGGTGGTAGTAGTAGGAGCAAACGATGCAGATTAATCGAACACGATTTATTACAAAACGATTTTCGTCCTCATCGTCCTCTCGTCGTCGTACTGATGAAACTGCTGGATGCTGTGCTGTAGTTGTAGCCGCTTTGCCATCACGGTGTTCAATCGAAATTAATGGCACTCCAGTTACACTTGGCACACTGTTATATGGCTCATTCCATTGGAAGTATTGATTTTGTGTTTATTGGTACGACCAAAAACGAAAGCGAAAACAAAAAAAATAAAAAAAAAATCAGCATCATTTCGATGCCTCTTTCCTGGATCCTGATGAATTTGCATCATCATTGGTGTTGTTGTCGTCGTTAACGGTGTGCCACGATGGTTGGTTGATGGGAACGGTGCTTTTTTCCTGTTTTTGTGTCATTTCCATTTAATTACGCGGGACTCATGGTCGTTTGCGTAATGAGAAACAACGAGATGACATTTGAAGTGGAGACGTAACATGGTTTTTCTACTTTTTCTGTGTTTTTTTTTGTACGTTGACAGGTACACCCTTTGACGTGACTTAATTTGCTGTTAGGCAATAACAACCGATGCTGGATTATAGTTTAGGAAAATCGTCCTTTCAGCTTGATGGTTTTTTTTCCGTCGGTTTAATTGCAGTTCTAGTTCAATTAAGAGCTGTCACACTCATACTGGGGTGCGCTAATGAAGTGATGACATTTGGCTTCACCGGTTTTATGACAGTTTATCATGCGTGAGCCTGAGACTGATTGCACGGGAGTGTAATCAGTACTAATGAAATGACGCCGCCGGTCGATGGCTCTTAACGAGCTCGTGAATAGCGCACACGCATTAGGAGTAAATGTTAACTGACGAGAGTGAGCGGATGAAAGGGTAAACGAGCGCCAAAGTCAAAGGGACTCACATAGGGTAATCCAATGCCATTTCAAATCAATTGACAAACAGAAGCATTTGTATGAAAAGTGGTGATTTGTCTAAAGTCGGGGTTAATAGATAATGTTGTCCAATAGTGCGTCATTTGGTGAAGTTTTTACTGTATTTATCGATCAACGCAGCTTTGGTTTAAGATCACACATTGATTGACCGCCTGTCGTGAAGACTTTAATGACATTTGGTCCATGCATCCAGAGTCAGGAGAACGCCAACTGACCCCTAGAGTATTAATTTAGTTCATGCCTTAAGCGACATCTCTCTCGCTAACATCTCAGCTGCTCTGGGCTTATAGTGCCCGATTCAAACACAACTCCACAGCGAGTGGATCGAGTACATCTCGTCAAGTCAAGCACGACCACTACGATTAGTAGCTGTGATTGACTCCATATTTATTTCCCACGCTCCCCTAACTTTGGGCTTAAACCACCACCATGACACTCCTTCCAGGCAAGCAACCACATTGATCGTGCTAAAAGTAGGCTTCAGAGGGCGAGTATCCTTCCGAGGTGTTGTGGGGCTGTACTACAGGTCCAACAACCTACTTTAGTCACTACCTGCCAGCCCTTCTGCTTCTTTATGACCTTCCCAGCACGTCTGGATGGCGCATTTGGTTAAGCACCAGTGTTCACAGCCGAAAAAGGCCGGAAGACGGCTCGCGGAGCTAAGCTTACTAACCTAAACTATGCCCAAGCTTACCTCTCTAACTATACAGCTATACCTAACCTAAGCCTAATCTAACTTAAAACGACCTATCTCAGCATCTAGAGTCAACGCCCTTCCAGCGTCATTTGGCGATCAAGGTTCGTCAAGAACCCGAGGGTGCCTGATAGTGTTGGCACAAGTCCGCCAGATGGGCATCATGTCAACCACATGAACGAAGATGATTTCGTTGACACTCTGACGACTGCATGGCGCAGTTGGTTAAGTGCCTGCCCTTGGTTAGTGGAGTCCCCGGTTGGAATCCCAGTGAAAGCAAAATGAATACGCTTTTATCTGGTTTTCGCATCCGGTGCAGTCACTATTTGCCATTGGGATCAAATTAATGGCGCTACCACTGGAGTGGTCAATCAGTGCTAGAAGTCTGAGTGTGGGCATCACAACACTACGGACCAACATGGTCTAAGTGTGTTCTTGAATTCACTAGAATCCCTTCAACCTAGATACGAACCTCCTAACCCTCGACTTGCTTGCATTTGGTCTCAACTGTCTCATGAGGTCTCGTAACGTGATCTCCCTTTGAGGCTTATACAAGGAGATCCAGTCTCCTAAGAAGTCCCAACGCCTAGAGTTCGGCACTCAAGTTTCTTGCTTTGAGTCCGATCTTAAGCTCATCTAACTACTCAAGACCATTTAGGTCTCCGAGTCGCATCCGACTAGGGAAGCTTAAGTTGTGATACACTTTATGAAATGTTGGTACACAGTTCTTTTCTTCTCGCGAATTTGGGTTTAATCCACCACCTCACCACTCTTGGAGCCAAAAAATAAACTCTGACCAAGCCTTCACAACTACATGCTTACTACCAGGTAGGTGCCATAACACCCAGGACTAGCGGCCTACAATTGGCCATTGTCCATGGAAATACACAAGCCTACGAGGGACATTCTAATCCAATGACCTTAGTGTCACTGTGTGTACACAGCCAAGACGATTGTGATCAATCTGGTTGGCGGCTGATTGATCAGGGGGCGCTAGGTCCTTGAGCTGAGGCAACAGCGTACTGGCGACAGAGAGGTTTCGCCCCGTCGCGAAGTCCACTAGCCTGAGTCCCCTCTCGGACGTGTTGTCATGCAGGCTGTTGTTTTCTGATGACTCTAGCTCTTGCCCAGCGTTGCGCTGAATTCTCCTAGAACGATCTTGGTGTTGTAGCTGCGGCTTTGGTCGTATGTCGTTTCTAGGATATCATAAAAGTCATCCTTGCTATCGTCATCTTTATCCTCCGTTGGGGCATGTGCGCAGATTAGGCTGATGCTGCCGAATGTAGCCTTGATGAGGGTTGTTATGAGGCACTCGCTTACTTCTTGCTTAGTCTGTCTGGAAAAAGCGCTACCTTCGCTCTTTGTAACTATCGCCGTAATAGATGTCGCAGTTTTTCATCCTCGTTTTGCCCGGCCCATCCCATCGCACCTCCTGGATGGCACTTAGATCTGCCTTATAGGCTTCGAGGGCCTCCGCAAGTTCTTCGGCTGGGTGGCACCTGCTGGCTGGCGGTTATGTCTGCCTTATAGGCTTCGAGGGCCTCCGCAAGTTCTTCGGCTGGGTGGCACCTCCTGAATGGCGGTTATGTGTGCCTTATAGGCTTCGAGGTCCTCCGCAAGTTCTTCGGCTGGGTGGCACCTCCTGGATGGCGGTTATGTCTGCCTTATAGGCTTCGAGGGCCTCCGCAAGTTCTTCGGCTGGGTGGCACCTCCTGAATGGCGGTTATGTCTGCCTTATAGGCTTCGAGGTCCTCCGCAAATTCATCGGCTGCACGTGACCTGTTAAGGGACCTTAACATGTTGCCTTGGACAAGTTGCCGCTGCATGCATCGTCTCAACTTGGAGGGGTTGTGGAAAAGGAGGGGCCACGAGGGGGCTTTTTGTCAACTTGACCTGTGCATTAACAAGGATCATTGCTGACATCTCGGCATGTTGAGAGGAGTCCACAATCTTGCCCTGGATGCAACAGGTCCATTACCCTCCTGTATCTTAAAAGACAATCAGTCAAAAATGTCGCTTTGCATCTTATTTGCTTTCTCAGCAGGCCACGAGCCTGGTACTGGGCATGCAACTTCCAGTCATCTAGACCAAACCATGACTTTGCCTTTATGACGGTTTAAAGTTCAGTCTTCCGCCATGTGTTCGGAATAACAAGCTAATCCTCGGAGTCCACGTGCCGTAGGTGGTAGTGCTAGTAGTACTTCCTCGCGGTGGTCGCCGGCAACAATCCCTTCAGTAGGGCCATGTCTCTGCTGAATGGTTGGTCTAATCTAGTTGGGCGTGGGGAAGGATTACTCCTTAAAAAACCCCAAATCTACGGTAGGCCAGCATATTCCATGGTATTGTATGATTAGTTGGTCAACGAATCACTAATATGCGAACTTGGGATGCCCGGCGAGATCCTAATTCAACAAGATCTCGCGCTAATGACTTTTGACGCGCCGTACTCTTGGGAACAAAATTTCTAACACACCAAAATCCAAGGACGGGAACAGCCCTAATTGTCCCACACACAAAAAGGGGGGACAGTGATGTGTTTCACCTCCCTTTTGACTTGTCTGTCAATAGAAGTAGAGATGAAATAGAGAGCTACACATTCACTCATCTTGCCCGGGGTTCGAGGTCCGATGAAGTGCTTTCTTTAAGTTTCACCCATTTTGTCTTCAGATAATCTCTCCATCCATCGTCCAATTTGAATTTGCTATTTTTAAACAATCAACCTTGCAACTTCTGCGCCTCTAGCACATTCGCTCATAGTACGTGCTTCCCGAAGAAACAACCCCAAAATCTCAATCAACATTCCTAGCCAAACTCAAAGGGAATAACCCCGTTCAGAGCACGTACAATCGTTTCAATTGTATTCCACTCCAGAGCCCCAATGCCCATGCTCATATGTCCATATAATTATCAAGCATTAACCTCCTTCGAGAATTCGGCTCGAAGGACCAAGCAAATTATTTCAGATTCAATGACCATTAAGGGTAATCTTTTCCAAAAGAATAATTACTTGATAAATCAACCCGGATGGGGGCTATGTCCTCCGAAATGGGAATACCAAAAGCCTAACCCTCACTAAGGCACGTTGTGCGTACCAAATGCCCCAGCCAATAAGTGAAGGGCGGGCCCTCACGAATTAATTATGAATTCCATCATAGCAAACAACCGAATCCATCACTCTTGAATGATGTCCGAGCAAGAAGCCAGGGAAATATTCAAAAAGCGTTTGACCTTTCTTCTCTATCACCCGTCGCTCGGCATCTCATTCATCTCCATTATCTGAGAATCTTTAACTCCGCCTAATCAACCAGCAATATGAATCCTTCGGCCGTCTGTCCGAATGACGACGGCGATGAGTGGAAGAAACCCACAATCCCGTTCGCATAGTAAGAGTGTAATTTCCAATGCTAATACCGCTAATAAATTTACATTAACCATAATCTATTTAACCGACATAAACCCATTACAGGAGCTCTGGCTGCTGGGGGTGAGACCGAGAGAGAGAGAGAGAGCTTCCGACGTGGCATCGTTGAGGAGAGGAAATTAAAGCGAGAACGGCTGCCAGCAATCAATTATTTATTTCGATCTCGAAATTGCATTCGATTTTTGTAATTCGAAGACGTTGCCGGTCGTTTTTGCAAGTTTCGTTGAATTTTCGGAAACTGAACGAACATATTTCGCAGCATTGAACGCAGGCATGCAGTGTTTTGTTGTGACACCCTTAGCGGATGGCGAAGGACACGACAGGAAGCGGAAGATTGAAAGCTGAAGAACGCAGTCAGAAGCGACAGAACAATGGAGAATTTAATATTTCAAAGTTACAACCTACTTAGGGCTTCATTAAAATTTCAGTAATCAGCGAGCGAGCGAGTGAGTAAGTTGAGTTGGGTGAGAACAATTGTTGCCAGAATGCTGCAGGTTCCGACGCTGCTGTCGTCGGGTGGGAAGCAGTTGGCGAGTGATGAGCACTCGAATCGGGGCAGCAGTACATTTGCACCCATTAATATGTAATACGAGCGGAAAAATTGTATCCATCGAATGATTAAACGCTGAGTGGAACCTGTTCAGCCTGCAGTCGAGGGAGGGTTTTCGGGAAATAGTGGATATCCTTGTGAACCCTTTCTCGCGCTGATTTGGAACGAGAGTGGAGAGCTATCAGGTATGCTGGCTCGTAAATTTATTATTCGTTCGCCGGTTGTTTAATTAAGGTTTTTCGAGGAGTAACTGATAGATTGCGGATGGGAAGGTGAGTGAAATAAATCTTAATAGGCTCCGGCCTTCGATGGATGTGAAATGAAGCGAAAGTGTAGAGGAGCGTAATTGGGGATTAGATGCAATTAATACGAGCTCGGGTCGTAGTTGTTGGGATTCGCTTTGAATTTGGGACATTTGATGAAGGCGTGCGCGGTGATGTTGGTGGATGAATTCTTTTGATGGTGGTTTTTCATTTACATTGGCTTCTTGTCAGCATGGCGTTGGAGTTGGTGGGCTATGGGGTCGGCTTTTTGGGAAGTCAATAACTGAGAGGACACGGAGACTTGTCAAAGAAAATTTGACAGCGTTTCGGAGTGGTTGAGGAGTGCGGAGGCATGTTCATCAACCGACCCGTGGAAGACTGTCAGGTGGCTAATTAGCAATTTTATTCTATTCAATGAGGCGGCCTCATAGACCCTTTTCCGTTTAAATACGAGCAGATCCCAGGGGACTTACAATCTGGCGGTGTTATGAAGTAAATCAGTTAGCCTTAGAGTCCACCTATATTCAGCAAGTCAACTACAGTCACTGCACCGTCGAACATTCCTGGTCGAAAAAAGTGAAATTTGGTGATTTTGGGTATTGAACCTTTCACCACCGGCATAGGAGTCGATGCAGTTAGGCTTGCCTTAGCCTTAGAGTCCACCCATCTTCAGCAAGTCAACTGCAGTCTCTGCACCGTCTTCCATTCCAGATCGAACTAGGTGAATGTTGGTGAATTCGGGTATTGATCCTGGCACCACCGGCATAGGAGTCGATGCAGTTAGGCTTGCCTTAGCCTTAGAGTCCACCCATCTTCAGCAAGTCAACTGCAGTCTCTGCACCGTCTTCCATTCCAGATCGAACCAGGTGAATGTTGGTGAATTCGGGTATTGATCCTGGCACCACCGCCATAGGAGTCGACGCATCGGCAACTACCTACATCATTGTTTTTAGTTGTCGTGTTATTCGTCCAGACAGTGGAACACCCTCAGTCCATGCCATATTCATCTTTCTCTAGATAATCAGCGTCAAAGTGGAGACGAGTGTGTCCAGCAGCTCTCGTTTAACGCAGTTAAACCTTCTTCAACCAAGGCGCTTGTATTCAATGAGTGGATTTCATCAAATCCACGCCAAACTTGTCACTTCGACGTCCCACTTCAAATCAGATGCACTAAACTTGATTAGCAGCGTTTGTCGTTCAAAGTTATTGTGCAATGATTTAATTACTCAGACCGCTGGTGCCATTTGTGCCTCCATTTCCATTGGCTGTTATCGCGTTTCCCCCGCCTGAAGATGTGACTCCTACCACGTATCAATATTACCAGTATATTCAACTATCTGATTCCGGAACACGGTGGCCTGCTAAAGGTTATCAATGAGTCGAGTTTATTGACAATGTGACTAGGAATTCGATTTGAACTGATTGCGACGCCACCAACAACGCGCGCTTCATTATCAACACTATTTCAAGTTAAATGTGCGCAGATCAATAACCAGGCGATGACATTTGGAAATGTCATAAAAACAATAACGGAAGAGTGCTGATTTGACGTGATTTCATGCAGAAACGAACGGGAAATGTTCGTGAGGGGTTTGACTAATTAACTAATTCATTGGGGTCCCTTTTAATTTGATAAATTGATTTGGTGAGACAAGGGTGTTTGACAGTTTGTCTGACAAAGTCTGACTCTTCTTTGAAGATGCATGTAAATGACACTATTTGACAGTCGACATAAACGGGTACTATTTTCGAGATTTGAGGGGTCTCGTGACTCTCTTTTTGTATCCCAACCAGAGTTTATTTTCCAGCGATGATTAGATTCCCCGATGACACTTGATTTGCTGTCAAAAGGTGAATAAACTTATTTAATTTGCAATTTACGCCAATTTAATCAACATTTCACGACAAACGATCTCAACCGAAATGATCTGTCTCCTATGTCAAAAAAGAGGTATTCACAATTTTTGACATTGACAGTTGACACAATTCGCATTAAATTTCAAGTGCATGTCATGAAGAGAGTGAAGATGTGTCCATCAACAAACGTTGATGAGTGAAATAAAAATCCCTCGTTAATGTCTAATTATTGGCAGTTTGCATTTTTACCACTTGACATTTAAGCAAAAAACAAATGCGCGTTATGTTGTAACCGATGTAACGATTGGATTGTTACAACCGACGTCGTCGTTGAGGTGTGAAAATCAAATTACACGCTACTTGTAATTTCGCTCTGGGCACGCTTCGTGGGACTTTAGTCACGCCAATAATGTTTGCAATTTTCTGTTATATCTTGCCATCGACTGTCACCCATGACACAAGGCATGTCTAGAGAAACCGAATGTTTGACAGTTTTCAACTGTCACTTGTCACAAAAATGTCACATCTTCCAATTCCATTACTCCGAATCAAATGGTGTCCAATCTGTCAGTCAGCCGCAACTGTATGCCAATATCTTTCCCAATTTATCGTTGCGGTTTGACACATCGATCATTTGGAAAGTTTCCATCTTAACTAAGATCCTAATAAAAACCCTCATTCACTTTGAAACCATTCAAAAATCTCTCCTCTCCACCGTCGTTGTGTGCGAAATTCAATTCAGTACTCAAAAGTTCGTGTTAATGCAAACATCCATCCCACACCCGACCATCACCGGACGAGGTGTTTACTTCAAGTTTGAAAAGTTTTCTTCTGGTCCGTCTGTGCTGTGTTCCATAAATAGCCACCCCCCGAAAAGCCACAAGACGCTGTGCAGTCGATCCTTGCCGAAATCAAATTCCTTCAGACGAACAAATACACACACGTCGGTGAGTGGAAAGATATTTTGCCAATTAACTGCAACTCATCTGTCATGGCCCAAACATCATTGGCGAGGGGAATCTCAATTGTAAACATTCCATCAATCCAAAGCGAATCTCTTGATCTGCTCCAGCCCATTCTAGTTCAGTTTCAGATGTATCCCCCAATCGCCCAAGTCGCATTCAGTTCACAGCCATTCAAGTGTCAAATAGACTCCACTCTGGGGGCCACAGCACACCATTGCAGGCGATGGAGGGAAACATTCAGTCTGACATTCAGGTAAACACTGCCAGCCGCACACACTACTCTGCTGTCCTACATGCACACATGACTTGTCAAAGTTTGGCACTCGAATGGGAGTTGTCCGTGTCCCCCTCCTTGAACTTCGGTCGTGTGCAGTTCCCGCTTCATTACGCCGCGTCGTAGCCCAGTGTGCGCCGCAAAAACTTCGCAATGTCAACTCATCCCAGATAAACTCCAGTGAAAGATATGTACGAGCGTGTACTATTGCTGAAATGGTTTTCCTTTCTGTTTTGCTCTCTTTCTCTTGGAGTTCCCTTCAGACGTTTGAGTTGGTTTTCGTATGAAGTTCAATGTCATCACTGAGGCGGTGATGTGAAGGAGCGGCGGCGGCCACAGCAATGACCGTGGTTGCGTTATGCAACGTTCAGATTATTGCTCGTCTTAATCTGTCATAAATGTTATTCGTTTGGCTGCGTTTACATGCGTTGAATGCTGATGACGTTTGATGTGCCACATCGGACTGTATCGTAAATTGTTATCTGTTCTTTTTTTTCTTCTGCAGGGAAATCCCTGCCGACACAGATCTCTCGCAATCGTTGCGTTCGAAGAGTGTGTGCAAATTTATTTGACAGCGTTATCCGTCAAATGTTTTGCCATGCATCACCGACCTGACGCGCTTCAGTTCTAGGATGTGAGGAGCGAGTCTAGGCGACACTGCTGAAGAGACCGCACTCATCCGTTTCCCTTGATTGATGAGTAAATTCATTAAACTCGAACCCGCAATAGACACGTTTGGCTTGGCTTACTTGAACCACCTGTCAAGTGAGTGACAGATTGAGCAGACTTTACACTGTCACGACACGAGAAGCAATCCATTAAGCGTTTAGTTGAATTAAAAATAAGCAATGTCCACGCACTTTTAAGTGGGGGGGGGGGGGGCATTGGAATTTTAAATCCTTGACAGACGTCCATCCGTTCTGGACAAAACTAAGCACAGTCCACGCACTTTCAAGCGGCGGGGATGCATTGGAATTTTAAAACCCTGACAGATGTCCATCCGTTCTGGACATGACGCTGTTTATTTGACAGATCGGAGTTAGTGGCTATTTTGAGAGCGACTGTATCATCTTCGGCTGTTCCTCGCGGGTTAGAGTCAACATATTGAACGTTTGAAACATGTCAGTTTACACCATTGTGGTTGGGTCCATGGCAAAATTACAGTGAGACGTGACGTAGCATCCAGAAATTGAGGAAGTTTGAAGTTTATTTTCATTTTTTACAGAAGTCTTATTTTTTTTTCGAACTACAATGACCAAATAAAACCAGAAAGATTTGGCATCACTGGAATATAATTTAAAGGTAATTTTTTACTTCAAGACAGTGCATCGTAAATCCCCTCCACCCTCAACATCACAATTTGATCAGATTTCGCTGAATTTCATACCGGTGCTGCCAAACAGCTTGCACACCCATAAAGGTCATCATATACATTTCGCAATAAGAAGCTCTGTAAAATCTATTAAGCCCATCAAAAGTCCATTCTTACCAGCCAGACCATGATAAATCGCTTGGCAAACAATAACGTCAGTACTGCCAAATTTCTCGGGTGAACCAACGGCCATTGCTTTATGAAATGAGACTGGGATTGACACTGGGACTGTTTGTAAAGACCTTCAAAAATGTTGTGATTCAAGTCATCATTATCAGAAATTCAATGGTTAAGCGTTCGTCAACCGCGTCAGTACTGCCAAACTCCATTAGGTACCCAACCGAAGAAAAAGGCCATTTCATTTAGGAACCACTCGAAGTGTCACAACCGTCAGCTTAAGCTCCAAAAAAAAAAACCCTCATCAGATTTACGAATTTATACAAAAGTCATTGACCCTTAGCAGTACTGCCAAATTCCTGAAAAAAGTAAATATTAAAAATTCATCTCGCATTAGTGGTCTGCAAAATTCTTCCACGGTCCCCATCATGACGGCACTGTTCAAAACGGAAAGGCATTAAATATTTACCACCCAAACGAATTTGGGTCACAGACGAGGAACAAGGCAGACCAAACGTCATGCAGCATAGAATGTGTCAAAAACCCAAAAGGAAGCGGTGTTGATGGCTACTGTGCTGTCTGATGTGTTTTTGCTTCTTTATTGCCTCGCATACAATTCATTGTGTGTGTGAAATGTGTGTGTGTTTATGGGCGAGTAACTGAACATTGGCCTGTCATCAACATTGATAATGGCTCCGCACATGACACATCACTTCACATGACGCGTCTGCAGTAGCGCAGTCCAGTCGAATCAATGGACCAGCAATGGGTAGGCTGATGGCGTGTCGATTGGTTGAATTAAGTTGTGTGCGAAGACGCTAATCGATTTTGACGGTATTCGCAGATTTATTTATTTATTTTTTTTTGCTGTTTTTGACAAGCACTTTGATGTTGCTCCACTACTTCGGGTCACATCCCAATTAACAGTGCATCGATGCGATGTTTGAGGCATCACCCTCTCACACGATTTCGCTTTGATTTCAATGAAAAGTGATGCCATCGAATAAATTCGCATCCGATTCATCCGATGAAGTGAAATCGAATTATTTATGTGATCAATTGGATTTTCTTTTTCTGTTTCTCGTCCATTTTTTCCCTTCTTCTTTTTGGTGTGTGTGCGTAGAGGTCTAGCGCACTGGAAATTGGTAGCATCGCATCATTCGATAATGGCCTCGATATTAATTGAAAATGTGTGTTGGCGGCGAAGAATTTATGGCGCAAAATCGAACTGTGGTCCCGAGGAAAACCAACAGAGCCAGCAACCAAATTAAATGGTATATTTTTTGTGCTCGGAGAACAGAGTACGCAAAAATTAATTCAATTGAAACACATAGAATCGAAATGACGGTATTTTCGGTGCTTTCAAGTGAAGGGGAATCCGCCCCGTATCTTGGCGTGGATCTAATCTATTTGATTGAATTCCTCTGCGAGAGCACATTGTCCGACAGCTGGAAGTTGGATGGTTATGACAGAAATGGGATCGTTTTTCCCCTTTTGTTGGGCCCTTGTTTGGTGTGTTGTCTTGCTTTGTTTTTTGATTTTCTCTTGGCGAAGGTAATTGTCATCGATGTCAATGATGCCAAATGCTGGGGAATGTTTGAGTTTTCATGTGTCAATATGTTGCCTTGTTATCAAATTGAACAAATCCTGCTGAATTGGGTTTTATTGGCCTCGTTCTTGTGGGTAAACTGCCACGCTGGGATGTGGGGTTTCTTTTTTGTTTTCCATGAAACATTGAATGTGTGGTCGAGATTTGTACCGGCAGTGGTGTGTGCGAAGATTGTTCCTTTGCGGTGAAGGGTTATTGATTTGATTTTATTCTTGCAGGATGTTGTTCTTGTGGAGGGGTTGGGCAAACCTTTGAAGAGTCGTTAAGCGAGTGACGGCAGGTGTGGGAGAGAAGAATGGAAATTTGAATTGTGTTTTGTTGAAGGTGATTGTATCAGAAAAGTGCTGGTTTGCTACAAAATTGATTGTGTGCTGCTACAGACTGCGGCGAATCGGGGCTTCAATCAACAAGGAGGTCAGGGTCTCCGTGAGTTTGACATGCAGAAACAAGAATCGTTGTCGTTCTGGGGTCGTCAAATGTATGTACGTCTACATTTGACACTTATTGTCGTGTCTGAGTTATTTAATGGTGCATGGTGGAAAAGTTAAATTCTGAACAAAGAAGAGTCAGAATTCTAGCAATTTTCCAAGACTGTGGAAAAGTCGGTCTAATAAAACAGACCTTTATTACATGGACACGATGGGAGACGATGTACTCGTATATTCGTTTCACGAACTGTAGTGGAATGTCATCTGAACCAATGGAATCGGAATTAAAGCCAGTGACACACACTGTTGACACATTGCACTTCAGATGCAGCAATAAAATCGTCCAGTCTTGGATGTAAGTGTGACCTTCGCCGGAAAAGTCTTTCTCTCTCAATTTGGAAGCGAAGAAAATCTTCTTCGATGTTCATACAACGGAGGTAGCGTCATTGCTAGTCCTCTGAAGTTATACTAGCCTCTGAACGGTAACAGATCGCCCCTATACAGTGACGGCTTAAGGGAGACTATGGGGGTCTTCTCTGACCACTTCGAGAAATCCCTGGCATCAGAAGACTACTGCAGTGTCTCGAAAGCCGAAGTGGGTCCGATACACGAAGCAGCACTCCGGTTGAGACACCACAACGAAACCGACGAATAAGTCACAACTTTTTCTGATAGCCAAGCTGTAATAAATACCGTGTTATGGGACATTTTGACATCGAATCTGGTCAGGTTATGCAGATACAGCCTGATCAGTGAAATATCCTTGGTGAACTCGGTGACCCTGTGCCGTAGCATTCTGAAATCCGAGGAAGCTGACAAAAAATCAAAAAAAATCCAGCGTATACATCGCAAGATACGGCAAAAAACTAGAAGACGAAGCTCTGGATAGAGCCAGAACTCGATGGCTTCGTCTGGGTATTGGAGCATACGCAATCAGTAATCATTATTAATCAGCCTTGGTCGCAAGGAACGGATGATTTTGGGACTAAAAATAGGCCTCACGGTAGTAAACCATCCCCGTCCGCGACTATAAAGCCGTCAGAGCATGCATTCACAAACTTTCTAGACCTGCGACCTTGTGGCATGCAGAAGGAAAAAGAAAGAGCACGAGAATCACACGGTCGAGGAGATGGAGAGGTGTTACGGCAGAAAGAAAGTCTGAACGATTTACCAAACAGTTGTCCGGAGGGTATCGACCTCGGACCGAAGCCTGCAGGGACGAAAATAGACAACTAGTAGTAGAGTCGCAGTCGATGCTGAGAATTTGGAAAAATTACTTCTGCAGACTGTTAAACGGCGATGACGACACTAATTACGCTATAGGACAGAATTTTTCACTTAATTTGGACGAAGATGAACAAGATTTCCGCAACGGTCTTAGACGAGGTCTAGACTGAAGTCAAACAAAGCTGCTGGAACGGACAGAATATCCGCGGAACTGTTCAAAGCAGCTAGAAGTGATCTGGTTGGGTGCATGCACCTGTAAGATATGGTCGGAGGAAAGGATGCTCTATGAGTGGAATCACAGTGTCGTTTGCAGACCCTTTTGACTGCGCCAACTATCGAGGGATCAGTCTCCTTAACACCGCGTACAAGATCCTCTGTCGTTTTGTGTGAACGCCTGAAACCATTCGTCAATAATCTGATAGGTTTTTATCAGCGCGGTTTCAGGCCGGGAAAGTTCACCATTGACCACGTCTTCACACTACGACAGATCTTGGAAAAGACCCAAGCGATGCAGATCGATATTTATATAATTTCCGTACAATATTACGGAAGAGAAACTATTTCTTTGATTTATCCAGGGTTTCACCCAAACTCGCTTCTTCCAGTCCATTAAATACCACAAAGTTTACACAGAACTACACAGTTTCGCGGACATGTTCCACTCCCGCGTATCCATAGAACTACACACTTCATCGGACATGTTAGATGCCGGCATACCCTTGGAACTAGTTCCGGACATGTTCATTGCCGGTGTATCCATGGAACTACACAGTTCCGCGGACATGTTCAATGCCGGCATATCCATGGAATTACACAGTTCGTCGGACATGTTCAATGCCGGTGTATCCATGGAACTACACAGTTGCGGACATGTTCAATTCCGGCGTATCCATGGAACTACACAGTTCCGCGGACATGTTCAACCCATAGAACTACACAGTTCCGCAGACATGTTCATCTGCGGCGTATCTATGGAACTACATAGTTCTGCGGACATGTTCAAAGCCGGGAACTACATAGTTCCGGACATTTTCAACTCCGGCGTATCTATGGAACTACACAGTTCGTCGGACATGTTCAATGCCGCATACCCATGAAACTACACAGTTCCGCTGACATGATTTACTCCGGCGAATCTACGGAATGGAGAATTCTCGCTCCACTAAGGTCGGTAACGAACTCACCGAGGCATTCAATGTCAAAAAAGTCTTTAGACATGGCGACAAGCTGTCAGGTGATTTTTTCAATATCATTCTTGAGAAGATCGTGCGAAACTCCTCACGTCAACACCAAAGGCACGATCTTCCAAAAGTCCATTCAATTGCTTGCTTACTCCGACGATATTGACGTGATTTGACGAACACAGCGAGCCGTCAATGAGTTGTTTGCTGACATTGAGCGGCTAAAATAGGTCTGGCAGTGAATCAGGACAAAATAAAGTACATGCTGTCGTCGAAGGACGTACAACGCGTTGGCTCAAACATAGCGTCACAATGAGCAGCAGAAACTTAGATGTACTCAGGAACTTCGTCTACCTCGGCTCTGCAGTGAACAGGACAATAGCAACAGTACCGAGATCAAGTGCAGAAGTGCTCTCCAATCGCTGTTTCAAGAGGCAACTGAGCAACAGAGTCATCTCTCGCAACACCAAGCTGACTTTATATAACACTCTGATCATCCCTGTTCCGCCCTACGGCGCAGGGACATTGACGCTGTTGAAAGCGGATGAAGAAGCTCTTGGCCGTTTTGAGAGAAAAGTTCTGCGTGCGATCTTTGGTGATGGCGTGTGGAGGAGAGGATTCAACCATGAACTGTACCGGCTCTACAGCGGCAAGCACCTAGTTAAGCGTCTTCGGATCCAACGCTTAAGATGGCTAGGTCATGTAGAGCGGATCTACACCACATCTCCGGCCTGATGAGTCTTCGATTCCGAACCAATGGTAAAACGAAACAGAGAACGTCTTCGAACGAGATGGCGCACACGAGTGGAGAAGGACCTCAACCTCAATAACTGAAAGCAGCTGCAGAAAGATCGTGCTGGCTGGAGAGGCTTGTTGGTTGAGGCCCAGGTCGGACTGTAGCGCCAAACAAAGCAATCTGTTTCATCTTTTGATGGAGTTGGCTAGTTTCAGGCTGTGTACCAGGCGATTCGGTACAATTCTGATAAGTATTCAATGTTCGCACCTTGTTCCCGACTTGAGGAGCAACTTAACCAATGTGACTGGTTGAGTTGCTCAAATGCACACTTTTCTGGAAAAGTTATAATAAGTCCTCGAGTCAAACGACAATTGAGGATATCAGAGTAAACCCGAAAATTACCGAAGTTGCCAGCGACGATCAGCATAATTTAAATTTGTTTTGGGTTGCGCCACTTTTGCATTGATAGCCCGTGGTTCGTGTTCAAATAACAAGGCCTTTCTAGCCACTGCGCTGTTACCACTTCCATCGCCGCAGGGCTGTTGTTCTCCAAACTTGTCTGCAATTTCAAATGCAAAGCACAACACATCCCTCGGCACATATCGTAGACAAACAATCGAAGACGCATCATCCATCGAATTGGGTGTTTCACTTCATTCGTTCGTTTCGCTCGCTCTCCCGCGAATTCATCTGGGCCCCCGCGATTTCGATTGCCCTGATATGGCTGAATATTGCCCAGCAGCGACGATGAGCGCACACACCACGTTCCCTCTAAAAATAGTTATTTTCGAGTATTTATGGCAACAACTCAGCGCGAAGCCAACAACATCGTCATCAACACCTATCTAAAGACCAGAGGCGCATGCGAAACGAAACAAAAACAACAACAACAAAAAAATAGACAAATTTACGCTGTGTTGTTGTTTTGTCACTTGGACAAGTATCAACATCATCGACGGAGGACGAGTTCCCGGGGAAAATTGGAAAAACAAGAAAAACATGCACCCACTTGTGTCGTCATCCCGCGCGTACACACCCCGGTGCACATTCAACAGCGTTCCACGTTTTTTGTCCCGACCTCAGTGTGTTTGTGCATAATTTTGACAATTTCCACAAGAATTTCCTTCGCGTTCGAACAAGAAAAACACAGCAAAAATATTGGAACGAGCGAGCGGGCGAATGTTTTGCTTTGATTTTCGCGCACACACCACACAGCGGCGGTGTTCGGCAATGGGACACGATGAATTAAAATAAACGCACAGCGAAATTTGCAGGGATGTTCAGCAAATTACATATTTATTTTAAAATCGTCTAGTTTTGTGTGCAGTCTGTGCACGGGATGGAGGGCGGAGAGAGCAGTGCAAGACTTGAATGGAAGTTTGATGTTGTACATGGGATGTGTTCAATTGGTGGATGTGTGTTATTGAGTGTTCTCAAGAAATGAGTTTATCGTGTGGTGCTTGGTTTGTCGATGGGAGGGAGGAGATGCTCCTTGGTCGTAATCGCACTCGATGCTTCATCTAGGATCTGGTTCGCTGCTGCTGATGCTGTTTTCTATCGAAATCAATATTTCAAATTGAAAATCGTAACAAATTTCTTGTTGAATCTAATCGATTTTTCTTCCTTGTTCCTTGTCGCCCTTCCCGGGCACCCACGCCAGTCCACCGCTCAACCGCCTCGTGGCCAAACATCCATCTAAAAATGAAAGCAAATTGTATTTTGCATTTGTTTGCGTTCGACTGTATCTGTTTCGGGGATCTGTACGTATCTGATTGCCGACTTTTTTTCGCTTTCTCTTGCGTTCTTCTTGCGTGTGTGTCCGTGTTTGTGTGTGTTAAAGAGGATGGATGGATGGATGAGGTGGGATGGAGTGGGATGGAGTGGCTTGGAAATGGAGAAGATTAAATTGGCGTTTTACTGTTGTTTATTTGAAGAATGGGTTTTGAGTTTGCTATTCGAAGGAGATCAATTGAACATGGCAACGTGCTGCGCCTGTATACGTGTGTGGGAGGGGAAGACGGAAATGGGCGCCTGCCTGCTGAGAGAGAGAGAGAGAGAGGATAGAAGTAAATCTTCAAACAGCCTTGAGCAATGTTGATAATTTACAAGCAGATTGCAAATGAGATTGAAATTTTGATGGTGTAAGTTGTTTATGGTCCTGAGCGAAGCGGAAGAAGCAACAGGTCACTGTGGACATGTGCCCATGGAGATGATGGCAGTTGACTTTGTTTTGATTTTCCCTCGTTGACAAGGCACGGTCTGGGGTGTGCACGAGACACTGCACTAGTTGTTTTCTCGTGAAGATGTTGTCGTTTCTTGGAAGGTAAATGATTTGCTGTGCGAAGGAATTCTGCCGTGAAATCCTGCTTGGAATACGAAATTTTCCCACCCGCAGCTTGAGTTCTCTGAACAGCTGTGTAAAAATGTCCCAAAGGTCTGTTTCTTTTTGTAGGCAGGAGCTCAGTTTACTTACTTACTTACTTACTCAGACCTAGGGCGTCGCACATCGCCTTCCATTTCGTGGAATGTACCTGTTGTGTCTTCATTTACTTCGCACCATGATTCCCTTGGACCGCAAGGACTTCTGTGGCTCTGTGTTCACGGTGCCATTTAGTGCCATTTAGTGTTATTTGTCCACTTCCGCCGCCGTTTGAGGGTGATTTGAGAAGGAGGATTGGAACCAAGGTGCTATGTCTCTATCGTGTCACTAAGGCGGCCTGGGAACGCTGTGAAACACCTGGCGATTGGCAATCGGGGATAATTGTCCCTCTTTTCAAAAAATGGGGGCAGAGAGATTTCAGGGCATATTTCTTTTAAGTCTCCCCGAGAAAGTCTACGTTAGGTGTTGGAGATGCGTTCCACAGCTGGGGTCAAACCCTGGATGGACAGGGTGGTTTTCGCCCAGCAGAAGCACGGCAACCAAGCTTTGCACTCTAAAAATGATACTCGAGAAGGCTTGGTATGGCAAATCGATTTACAGACGTTTTGTAGAATCGGAAAAGACATCTGGGGTGTTCCACTGGAGCTTGGGATTGATGGTCCACTTTTGAGTGCAAAAATATCAATCTCTCTTGCAGCAACTGACCGTGACTATCACCGTGGGTTTTGGACTTCGCCAAGGGTCTTGTAACCTCAACTTTTCATTGTATATATAGACTGGGAGCTCTGCGGCAACAGAACAGTCTGAAAAACAAAGAATTGTTGTAGCATTGTAGCATGTGTGCTGCTTCAGATATTTCTAGAAGTTTCCAAGCAGACTGCAAATGTTCCTCTTTGGTAGCACACCGTTTGTAATACAATGGAACGTGACCGGAAAGTCAACAGAATTTAAAACGGACGAAGGGGCTTGCATCGAGATCTTTGCAACTACTCCAGTCCAGCGATAACCACGTCGCTCCGTCTTCTAAACCATTGCAATGTATTCAACGGCTCTATGAGATGGCCGTTTGCTGAAGAGAGGCCATGCGGGTTGCACATTTCGCTCAAACACAGCAGAGAACGTCGATCAATGCGTGAATCTTTCCCGCCGATGTATTCGATAGGGGTGTATAAAGAAAATTATAACCAACAACCAGTACATACTTGATATACGTCCTCCGTCAATTACAGTAGACGCTCGATATAGTCAACTTATAAAAACCGGGCCTGTTCACTACAACGAGGTTGTTCGCTGAAACGAGCGTGCACTCCTTGAGGTAAATTTCACCAAAATGTGTTCGTGCAATTCATGGAAAATAGAATGTACATACATAGTTTCGATGTTTCTTTGCTAAAAATATTAGGCGTGCTTTTTTGAGAATCTGTACTCAGCTCAGTATTACTATTACACGCTAAGCAACAACCAGACAAATTACTGAGCAGAATCCACTCAGTGATATTTGACAGTCAACACTGACTAGAGCTCGCTGACGAACCTCTATCATAGGTGGTGCCGCACATGCGATTTAGATAACACCACTGACTCACAGATGCCTGTATTGGTGTTTAAATAGTTCGACATAAGATAACGTACCCCAATTTGTAATCAATCCTTTATTTAATATGCAAACGCTTCTAGTGAATAAAAACGTATACATTATAAAACACATTTGGCAAAAAATTAAATATAGATGCGTATTTTGACATTTAATGCTATGAAAGCAAGGACACGCACCATCTTCTGATGCAAACAAATAAAATGAGCAGAAGAGCGTTTTATTGAGGATCATTGCTGAGCTGAGTACTGAGTTCTCAATAAAACACGAATATTATAAAAAAACAGAACGTTATATAACAAAGGAAGACAACGCATAAAAAAAAAATACAAAAATAATACATTCCCTCGACTTAAGAAACAAGCCTGCAACTAACTAAAGTTGGAATTTTGAGAAAATCAAAAGATATTTCGGAAAGAAAATTTTAGCCAGATCGCACTATTATTTTTGGAGGCTTCGGAACTTGAGTGTTACCATCTCTGTGTGCATGGTTATGGTGCTCAAAACTACAAACAAACTTTTCTCGAAACCGTGCTTTCGAAGTCGGTGGTCACTGAAAGTTGAGAAGAGCTTTACGGATCAGTGGAAATTCTTATAACTTGTTCTAAATGGTATTGTCGTGTGAACGAAGAGTTTTTTTTACGATTCGTATTTTTATAGCCGAATATGTGAGAGAAACTTGGGTTTAAACAACAAATGTGAGTTTCAATTTCCGCCATTTTTTAGAAAAATCTAAAATTTCAACAAATCGGATGACCTTCATTCGGTTATTCCTTTCCGCCTTCGTTTTTCTTCTCCTTCAATATCTGATGACACATGACGTTCGTTCCAATTGTAGCACTTCATCTTCATCCTCAAAATCGTCTTCTTCAAACGGAAAGTCTTTTTTCGATGCTGTCCCCAAATTTAGAACAGCAAGACTAATGACTTTTAGACGTGTTTTCTGTCTGTTAACAATATAAATACATGCGTTCACTATAGCGACATGCGTTCACTGTACGTTCACCGTTTAGAATAGCCTGTATAAAATAGTGTGTGGCCACTATATCGATGCTCACTATATCGAGCGTCTACTGTAAATCATACTTTCTACAATAAGTACCACGAAATGATGCTGTTTCTATTATTTTTCCACCACTGTGTAGTTTTTATTAACTCCCCCACGCTTGGCAAACCTGAAACGACACGACACATCAATACCTTACAGAATTTTTTGACAGCTGGCTGTCATGCGTAGCTTTGACAGCTGGTAAAACATAACAATTGAAAAAAACTGACATCGCTACCATGATTTCTCCTCCTCTTCGAGAAAACTTTCTCAACCAACAGGCCAGCATTCCCAGATCTTACTGATCCTGAGCATACCACCCAGATCTCAAGATCTTACTGACATCGTCATCTGTTCCGGCAGCCATGCAGCGGTAAAATCTCTGGACTCTGTCACTTTCAACTCCACGACTTCCCAGGTGCTTTAACATCCAGCTTATATGGGTGCCAGGACACTGTGAGAGAATAGCGAAGGGGACGAACTCGCTAGAAAGGACACAAACTCTGTATTCTCTCCGAATAGAGACCCACCGTCCACGCCTATCGCTATAAAACATCTGCTAAAGCTTGAAACGATTGTTCACACAAAGCGCTGATGGACATCAGGCACAGGATGCCTCATCACCAAACAACTCTGGCCTATGGCCACTCCCAAACGAACGCTTAACTTGATCAGAGAAAAGAGGAACTCACGCTTCTAGACTAGGCCCTCCTTACAATGATTTTTGTAGAAGCTGCAGGAACGAGGACGAAGAAGACACCATTCAACGCTTGCTATGCAGCTGCAGTGCTCTCTCGTCCCGTATATTCAGACTTTTGGGGGCCCACTTTTTCGATAATCTGGCTGAACTTAGAAATATTAGAATCAGCCTTCTTCTTCCCTTTATTAAAAGCGCTAGTTGGTTTGCGGAATGGGTACCCCAAGATCCGCGTGGTGACACAATGGGCCTATTCCTTCGCGCTGCAGTCAGCCACTTCACCCTAACCTATACCGGATCTCCTGCCATGACAGCCAGTGCTTCCTACTTAACATCAAAAACTGCCACAAAAACTTCATCGACTTTTGGACGTGATTTCTTGACGGTCTTGTTAATTTTTGAAAGAAAACAAACAAATTCGCCGGCAAAAAAAGTTCTGATTTCTTATCAAAATTTCACACACCAAAGCCAAGAAGTGGGTGTGTTCAGCAGTGTCATTTACTTTTTGCCGCCAACACGTAGTCTTCAGAGTAAATTTAAAGCCCGCCTCAGAGCTCCTTCAAAATCGCATAAATTTCAACTTGAACACTTCTTGAAACTTTATATTAAATTCCAGATCCTGTCCCCAACTCCAGGACCTCCTTTCATTTTGCTTAAGTATGCGCACATGTTTTGTTTTGTTGCTGCCGTATGCTCGCTCCAAAATGACTCCGTTCACATGTGTATGCTGCCCATCAGCATCCACTGGCGGTGCTCATCGCGTAGACAGAAGTCTGCAAAAGTTCCCTCTGCGGATGTTCTTACGGGAAACCCCTTTCGTTTGGTTTGTTTTTTTTTGTGTTTTTTAATGAACACGCCCCTGACAGTTGTTGCCCGCGCCAGTGGTAAGTACAACATACGTCAACGATAAGTTGACGTTTATTTGTGTATCTTGGCTGCCTGTGTCGGCGGTTGGATAACGAGCATTCGAAAGTTCACTGCACTTGTGGTTGTTTCGTTGTAAATGGCTGACCATCGGTGGCCTGGGTGCGATAAAAAAAGCTCAAACAACAAACAAAAACGAGCCGAATTTCAAACTCAGATTCGGGTTGTTTCCTGTCCTCATTTGAATGCTAATCCCATGACAATCGTTGGGATAAATTGCTTGTCCACACTGTGGTTTGCAGTCGCCTGGTGACTGGCGGCTGATGGCTGATGGCTAGTGGCTAACGCCTCTGGTTGGCTGCTGTGCGCTTGTATCTACATATTTGTTCTGCCGCCAAGTCATGCACTATCGTGGCAGTAGCATAAAATTCCAATAAATCTCCTTCTCCCCCATTCCTCGTTCAACTCCCTCTTTTCTCGGCAATTTCCCTAGACCTCCCATTGCGGACGCAAAGATTGTTTTGCATCTGAAATTAATGCAAGAATTTGTCGCCTTCATAAACAACTGCACAACTGGGCATGTATCTCTTTTCGCTTTGGGCTCCTCTTGGTGGCCTGGTCGTTGTGACTTCCAGATTGCCTGCCCAGCATGGTGTTGGTGGAAAAATGAAAAAATTTTCAATTCGGAAATGCACTGGCACAGCTGGCGGTTGCTTGGTCTGGTGATGCGCTCTTGAGCTCTTGTGTTCCCAGATGAGTGGTTTTAATGAACGAATGGGTATCTGGACTTTTAATTAGTGGACCTCTACCTCTGGTGCGGTGAAATTATCAGGCAATGGGCACTTATTTAATTTGCTGGTCTTACGATGTTTCCGAGACTTAATTAGTGGTTATGTGCGGACGTCGCTGACGTTAGAGGCAGCCAGTTTGCACTCGCAGTGAGCTGACTGAGAGGATACGTAATTATGGAGATTTAATGATTCTGGTTTGTGAACCATAAGGCAAGACTGTCATCAATTCAAGTCCTGGCATAGACACTATCAGAGGCTGATGCAGGGACGGTGGTTGGTCGTTGCTGTGCGGGGATTGGAGGAAGTCACAGTCACGACCACCGACAGACAGCGGTGGAATTTATCGACGCCACGACTGAGGCGGGGCGCACGTGCGCTTAACTGGAGATGGAAAGTCTGCTAGACAGCTTGCTTATTTGTGAGGTTTTTGTATACACTCCGAGACATGAGAAAGAGAACAACATTCTGGGGATGCTCAGATTTGCCCAGTGAAAGGGGGCTGATTAAGAACTGAACTCAGTAAGCCTCAGTCGCGTTGGTCTAGTTCGAGGCAAAGATCGTGGCTACACTTTATGTCTCAACTGAGTTCCAAGGACTGGAGATATCCTACAAAGTCATCTTCAGGATCTCCGGACAGCTGTGGTACGGCTAAAGTTCTGGCGTACCACACGTTACCGTTCTTGGTCCGATACTATTCAATGCAAATTCTGATTTGAGCAGCTCTTCGGTCCTACAATGGATGGTCCTGTGGAGGTCCTCTTCTGCGCTGAATTACATTTCGTAGTCGACTGAGTGTTGTGAAGTGTAGTTTAAGAGCCTTCATCTTCTATGTAGCACTGAGGATGGTTCAGTCAGAAAGCGATGAAATTTATTTCCATGCAATGGCCGCCTGCCTTTCGCGGGATTGACAAGATAGCACACGCACTCTCCGACAGACTTTCTACGCGTAAGGCAGACCACATGCCACAGCATGCGAAACTCTGCCCATCGCCTCGCCTCTTGTGATCTGTGATGCTAATGATTCGGTCTTTTGTGAACCTCCAGGGAAGCTCTTTCAGGGTTGTCTGACTGTCCGTAGGGTTGTCTGACATTCAGTGGGATTGTCTGACTGTCAGTAGCGTTGTCTGACTGTCAGTAGGGTTGTCTGGCTGTCAGTAGGGTTGTCTGACTCTCAGTAGGGTTGTCTGACTGTCAGTAGAGTTGTCTGACTGTCAGTTGGGTTGTCTGACTGTCAGTAGGGTTGTCTGACTGTCAGTGGGGTTGTCTGACTGTCAGTGGGGTTGTCTGACTGTCAGTAGGGTTGTCTGGCTATCGGTAGGGTTGTCTGACTATCGGTAGGGTTGTCTGACTGGCAGTAGGGTTGTCTGACTGTCAGTAGGGTTGTCTGGCTGTCAGTAGGGTTGTCTGACTCTCAGTAGGGTTGTCTGACTGTCAGTAGAGTTGTCTGACTGTCAGTAGGGTTGTCTGGCTCTCAGTTGGGTTGTCTGACTGTCAGTAGGGTTGTCTGACTGTCAGTGGGGTTGTCTGACTGTCAGTGGGGTTGTCTGACTGTCAGTAGGGTTGTCTGGCTATCGGTAGGGTTGTCTGACTGGCAGTAGGGTTGTCTGACTGTCAGTGGGGTTGTCTGACTGTCAGTAGCGTTGTCTGACTGTCAGTAGGGTTGTCTGGCTGTCAGTAGGGTTGTCTGACTCTCAGTAGGGTTGTCTGACTGTCAGTAGAGTTGTCTGACTGTCAGTAGGGTTGTCTGGCTCTCAGTTGGGTTGTCTGACTGTCAGTAGGGTTGTCTGACTGTCAGTGGGGTTGTCTGACTGTCAGTAGGGTTGTCTGGCTGTCGGTAGGGTTGTCTGACTGGCAGTAGGGTTGTCTGACTGTCAGTGGGGTTGTCTGACTGGCAGTAGGGTTGTCTGACTGTCAGTAGGGTTGTCAGACTGTCAGTAGGGTTGTCTGACTCTCAGTAGGGTTGTCTGACTGGCAGTAGGGTTGTCTGACTGTCAGTGGGGTTGTCTGACTGGCAGTAGGGTTGTCTGACTGTCAGTAGGGTTGTCTGACTGTCCGTAGGGTTGTCTGACTGTCCGCAACTGACACTTGGCTTTGGAGGAGCTTCATCATATTCCATCGTTTGGTCAGGTGTGTAAGCAATATCTGCCTAAAGCGACTGAAGTTTAGGTCCTGGGGTGAGTGATAACCCGTCAGTTCCCTTGATCTGCACGTCTAGACATGATCGTTTTCTTAAACAGATTAGTGCCGGACATTCACACAACATGTGCTCAGAAGTCTCATCCTCTTCGAGGCAAAGCGGACAAACCTTGTCTTGACACAGGTTCAATTTGTCAAGGTGATGAGTCAGACCGCAGTGGCCGGTAAGAAAGCTCGTTTATTAAGATGGAGTATTTTCTTATAGGAATAATGCCAGATTATCGCCTAAGACTATGACCACATGTCCACTGGTCTAGGCGGAGTTTGTTTTCCCATTCGTTAATCGGAGTTGTAGCTGCTGTCCAATTGACAGTACAGTACGATCCACGACCGAGCCAGCCCTCACAATCTCATCTGGGAATTCGTTGCCTGGAATCATCGTGTGTCCAGGGATCCAGCCAGGTTACACTTTGTTGTGTCTGGCAAAGGATTCTAGAGCCTCACAGCAACATTTGAGGGACGAAAGTGCCCTTAGTGGTCAGACACTCAAGCGTCTGAAAATATCTGAATTGTAGCGCCCTTTACCCTTCTGTCAATGGATGTTTTAAAACCATTACATCAATGGTATGGGTCTGGCTAGACCTTCAAACATTTTGTGTGAAAATTGATGGAACCCATGAAGTTTTTTTTTTGTTATTTTGGACATGTCATTAATTTTATTTTTCATTTGAAGTTTTCTACTGTACATAACACGGATATATTATTTTCTTGATTTGCACATTTGTGGCATTTGTGGAACTAGACGCTGTGTTGTAGACAGACAAGCGCTTCGCAGGTACTGCATGCTAATCGGGTTTTTCTTTGTATTTTATCGTTAATTCTGCAAATTCTACATGGCTTTTTCTGGCGTGTTAATGTCTGGCTATCGCTGGGCTGTGGAGTCCTGTTCGATGTCGTTTCGAACGGATCCTTGGATCGATCCGAGGGGTCACTCACTGCTCAAGCAAAGAATGCAAAAACTGTCGACTTGCAATGGCTTTGTTCGTATCACTCACCTCATGTTGTAGAAAAAAGCCAATGGCCATCGCTTCGTTTGTCGTTTACATGTACAGTGGTGGGAAAAATAATTGAAACAAGATGGTTTCGTGGTACTTTTTAACGAACGTAAAATTTATTTGGCAGAAGACGTGCATCGAGCTTATGCTGGTTGTTGTTTATAGTGTCTACTGTTGTAAATAAAACGCTCTTAATTAGTGTTATATAAAAAAAAAAAATAACAAAAATAGTCGAAAAAAATTGTATTTTGTCTTTTCGCCGATTTTATCCCAGAAACAAAGTGAGTTTAAGGAATTGTATGCGTAAAATAATGACATTACCTTTCATTAATATTTGGTCGTTGAGCCAACTAGGCTCAAGTTTGAACAGGAATGGATTACCACGTAGTTTGGATTTTTGTCCACAGGTGTTCCTTGCTGGTTGCTCTACAGTCTCCGATCTTGCGTTCTAGAATCCCCCATGGAATTAAGATCGGGGGTTTGCGATGGCCACTCCATAACGACTAGTTTATGGCGCGTAAACCAATCTTTCGTCAATTTGGAAAAGTGCTTGGGGTCATTGTCTTGCATCGAATGGTGGCATTGCTGTTTTTAGTATTTCTCGAAAGCACAAAAAAGTGGACGAACCCCCAGAAGTCGAAAATCACACCCCGACCATAATCACCAAATTCCGCTCTCCGATGTCCATCTTCACGGGACAAATAATGGTCCTCGGACAATTGTTCTTCTTGCACTTGGCGAACTCGATTATTTTCTGCTTGTGGCTCTTCAAGCATCGCGTCATCTTCTAAAGGGTGATATTTTAAAAGCTAGAGGAAAGTTTTTCAAAAAGAAAATTCAGAAAAATGCATGAAATCCTTATTTGAATCGATAGTACGGTCCATATAATTGATTGTTTGAAGATTATTTCATGCAAATGTTGACCTTGACTGCTCCTCAAATGGTCCATCCGCTTAGTCGAATTTTGGCATACCCTATCCAACATTTCGGCCGGTATCTCACGAATAAATGCTTCAATGTTCTCTTCCAATGCGTCAATTGAAGCGGGCTTGTCTGTATAGACATGAGCTTTAACATAGCCCCACAAAAAATAGTCTAAAGGCGTTAAATCGCACGATCTAGGCGGCCAATTGAACGGTCCCGAACGTGAAATACGAGTAAAATGTTCACCGAACTCGCCTCTCAATAAGTCCATTGTGGCGCGTACTGTGTGGCATGTGGCACCGTCTTGTTGAAACCACATGTCATGCAAGTCAAGCTCTTGCATTTTGGGCAAAAAAAAGTTGGATATCATCTCACGGTAGCGCTCACCATTCACAGTTAAATAACGATTCGCATCATGTTTGAAGAAGTACGGTCCAATGATGCCACCAGCCCATAAACCGCACCAAACTGTGACTTTTTCTGGATGCATTGGTAGCTCTTGCAATGCTTCTGGCTGATATTCACTCCAAAATCGACAATTCTGCTTATTTACGTACCCATTGAGCCAAAAATGAGCTTCGTCTTAAACTGACCATGAAATGGAAGAAGCACGCGATGAACTTTCTTAACAGAGCACGCATTTTGATAATAAAATTCAATAATATGCAAGCGTTGTTTGTTTGTAAGACGATTCATGGTTAAATTATAGACCAAACTGAAGATGTTTGACAGTGAAACAAGACACGAAACGTGCGTCAGCTGTTTAAACCAGTGTTGCCAAGAAGATAATAGCTAAAAAATCACCAAACTTCCAAGTCTGAGTCCGCAACAGAGTCACCTCATCGCCATCGCCTAAGCGGAGAGCCTGCTAACGTATTGCTTCCTGTCTTCTTCGATCATGCGGCTCCAGTTGAATGCGTTTATTACGTCAGTCTTGCCCTTAATCGAGAATCCATCGTTGTGAGTACCAAAAGTGCCATCTAGGGCGCGAAATTATTTTCTACAATTCGTCTGGTTTTCTTATGAGCGCGGTGGCACCTTTGCTCTGTTGGATTATCAGGATTTCCTCGTAATGGTGGTATAAGCCAATCCATCAATGGGTATGCACTATTTGCGAGAATAACTCCACTAGGAAATGGTCGATATCCGAGTTTCGAAGTACTCTGGAATCATGAACACCGAAGGGAGTGTACCGCATAAAACTTCGATCGGGACCACAAACCATCACCACATTAATTGGATGTTTTTCCATGGAGATTGACGTAATGTTCTTCATTAAACGTTGTCGCATCTATTTCTACCATAGTTCCATCGACACATCCTGCTGCTTGAGAAAAGCCGTTTTGGTTGAAAAGCTCAGTTGCAATGCTACGACTGTTTTCTGGCCATCGAATTGTATCGCGAATCATTTTATTTAAAACTGCGGTTGACTTGTGGATTCCGTGATACTGTGCTCCATTTTCGAGCCAGTGGAGGGTGGTTAAAAGCTGCTGCAAGGGAGTTAAGGCACTGTTTCGTCTGCTGGTAGGACGTACTCAATTTGCGGACGCGATAAACGAAAGTTCTCGATTATGTTCACTGAATTTAAGTTGAAATTAATACGCGGATTTATTACACGCCTTCCTCGCGATTCATTACCTGATTATTCAGAATTTCCTTCAAATAACCTCTCGAAACGTAGCATTTTGAATTACTATTATTAATTCACCATAATTAATTGTATTTCTTTATTAACAAAACCACGACCGACGACTGTGAAAATCAATTTGCAAAAAAGGGCCTATTTTGAGAAAGTTCATCATTTTTCAATTGAACATCAATTTGCGAAGTTGAGCACTATTCACTTTTCAGTTCTCAATTAAATTGTTTTCAAATTTATTTGTGGTGCAACAGAAATTAATCAAAGTGCATGATAAGTCGCTAAATGATTAGAGATTAAAGTGGTTCGATGGCGCATCTGGCAGCAATCTTCCTGACGAAGATCGGATGAGGGAGTTAGCCCGACTAGAGCTCTTGTGGGCAAATGCACATGGCACTTGTTATTCCCAGACAGGCAATTCTTGGCAATTTGTCTGCTGGGGTGTTCTAGGCCACCAAACGATGGCGTCGTATGTGATAATGGGTCTCACCATCATTGTGTATAATTTTGCCAGAGAGACCCCAAGTCCTACCGTTTAGACGTCTACTGACCCACAGTGCTCTAGTGACACGCTCTATTGCGGACCAGTGTAGTCGCTTTTCCAGGATTACTGCAGATATGTGACTCACTGGAATAGACCAGAGCGGTGTTATTGATGCCCTCCTTGAGAAGGGCACCAGAATGGTCTTGCAGTGATTTATTGATAATCCTTCTTTGCGACACCATTCCACGACCTCTAACAGTGCATTTTGCAGTTTGTTGCGTCGTGCTTACCCCTTAAAATAACTGCCAGGTCATCAGCATAAACTGGTGGCAGAACCTGTTCCAGTGAACCTCTCGACTGTACCTCCCTGCAAGCATAAAAAGAGCTTTTGTCATTCGATTTGACGGCTTGATTGTGAAGTTACACACAGTCCCAGTTTTAAGAATGCGAACTCCGTGTGTGATCACCGAAGGTTTCGTTCCCTTTCTCCTTTCGCCATTTCTCGACTTGTCCCTCAATCGTCGTGAAAATCTCCCTTAACTGCCTTTGATGCCAACGACATCAGGCTAGCTGCTGAAATGTTGTGCCTGCCACCACGTGTACACGTACGTCTACTCGAAGACTTCAGTACAGTTGAACTGGTTTCGTCGATTTAGCATGCGCCCTCTCCACCATCAGCACACAGCGGCCTGCTCACGATCGTTTGCACGCACAGAAGCACTTAAGACCAATTCAAAAACAAAAAAACCCCCCACAACTTTGTGCTGTGTTCTAAATTCAAATCGCTCATTTGCGTAGCTAACTCTTGCTGCCCCCCCCCCCCCCCCCCCCTCTCAGTCCAAGGTCATCGTTACCTGTTCGAATGGCCTAAGCAGCACTCCACAAATTCGTGTGCACTTCATCAGCTCGCAAAGCATTTCCACTCAACTCAACCATTTGCTCTTCATCTCCGAAAAAATATCATAAAAACAATTCACAGAACGCTACCACGTTGCTTGGAATCAAATTCCAAATCCAAAGCACCCTCGAATCTCGTAGAAATTCCCTCCACTGGGGCAACCTCACGTATCCGGATGTTCGTCAACAGATACACTCGCACACAAACACACGCGCAAGCACTGGCAGCTCCCGTAGCCGATTCAGCCCCGCCTCCTATTGCTGCTAAGCAATTGAACTTGTTTTCTCAGACCTCTAGCTTTGGAATGTGATTATCAATTTCCGCTGAACGAGCACCGATTCCACTGAATCGACGAAATCTCCTACAACACGACGCGACGACGCGCTCTCCTCCTTGACCGGCTGCTTATCAAATTAGCGAGCGATCTGAGGAATGATTCGAAAACTATATTTAGCCACTCGAAGCGCTCACTCCGCGGTACGTGGCCATCGTCAGCACGGGACCTCCAGCTTTTGGGTGGAGGTCAGTCATCTCATGGCGATCTGATTTTTATTTTATAGGCACTGGTTGATTCTCTCCTTCGGCGTGCACCTGCCTCCTGGGGCTGGCATCCTAAATGTCATCGCTATGCTCTGAACAGAGTCTCGGGAATTCCTTCCTCGCCGCCACAGACATTGGCCCGAGGAGCGACTCATACCTGAGTGAGAGTGAGACATTCTGTCGAGTGGCTTCAGTGGATTCTCGAGAGCCTGCTGCTCAAAGAGGTTGTCAGGGACAACACGCGGGAGTGGGAAACACGTGGGAATGCGTGCTGGGATCGCTGTAAGGGGATACACATTCTGTCAACGCAGAGGGTGAAGCATTTGAGAACCCGAAAAAAGTATACCGCAGCATTTGGTTTTTTGGTGGAGGTGAACTTCGGGGCACTTGCTGACTGACTGAAAGGTTGTTTTTAACTCATCGACGAATGAAAGGGAAAGTCAGTCATCATTAGCTTCACCCCTGTGCCAAGCTTTGTAGTAAAGATTCACTTGTGAAATCCATTGAGCTAAAAAAGCTGTTAAAGCAATAAGCTGCACGACTTCTGCCTTGAGTGGTCTGATTCAAAATTGGGTCAGAACAAGAATATTGGTGCCATGACTGCAGAATTGAGCTACACTAGAGATGTAGGACAAATGACTTGGTGACTTTCAGTTTGACCTCGATTTGTAATTAATCCTTGGTTCGACTGAGACCTCGTAGAATGCTGTAGTTTTGGACGGGTTAAGTGATAAATGCATTTTTTCCGATCAAATAAGCCGTTTATGTTGTCAAATTTGGTCATCAAATGCGGTTATTTAGGTGATTTATTATGTTTTTCTCTCTCTCTTTGTCTCTCTCTACCAGTGGAGCCAGATCGTGGGTAATTACCCATTTTGTGGGTATTTTCTATCCCAAAAAAAGCTAAAAGGGCGAAAGGGTATTTTCACACCAACCAGAACAAAAAATGGGTATTTTCAATTCTCCAAAATATTTCATTATTTTATCTAGAAGTCAATGCAAATAACGATAAAATAAAACTTTACTCTGAAGCAACCCACCCGAATGCGTTTACTGAACGCGCTTATTGAGAAATGTCAAATTCCATTTAAAAAAAAAAACCAGCGTTGCCTGCTTCTTCAGATGTGAAATATGAGTTGCTTCTGTGTTCGAAATTGTTTGGTTTAGTGTCGCTGTTTGTTTTTATATTTGCGTTTAACCGAGAGTATTGTCAGCTGGTAATTTGGTTATTTTGTTTATATGCATATGCATATGGTATTGAAGTTCTTGTCAATCTGTTTTAGAACGATGTCGACGGATGCGCTTCCAGACAAGCTGGTTAGATGATGGTTAGATTGGTTGATGCCAGTTTCAACGGACGACTACAAGGCATCATGCATAGTTTGCCGCACAAACTTGGCTGATTTAAAAGCCAAGAACCAACAAAATAGAGGAAAAGACAAAAGTGGCGGAAATAAAGTTGAGTGCTTTCTTTGCAGAACATAACATTGCCGTTGAAGTGGTTGAACACCTTCTTCCATTAATGAAAGATGTTTTCCCTGATTTGCAAATTTTATCGCGTGCGACATTAGGCGAACAAACTGTACACAGATATTAAAGAAAGTGCTTGCTGCTGCGGAGGAGAAGGAGTTGGTCGGTATATTGCAAATGGGATGCTCAACTTAGTGTATTGCGTAATCCAGATACACATGTTATGACCAACTTAGACAACATATTTGTAGGTCAAGAATGTGAAGAGACCTTAACTGGATTAGATGCTAATGATAAAATAGAGGTTAAGGTTAGCTGCCTTAACTTTTATAGAGTTGCCGTTGCTGAAATGGTTAAACGTTTGCCATTTGATGATGAGTCGCTGGTACAAATGGAATTTCTTAACCCGGAAATAGCATTTGACGTACAGAAAAGTTGCGATTTATCAATTTCAGCTACCTTTGTTTTTACTACCTTACTTTCCTTTATTTCATTGTTCCTAGTTTTGTTATTAAAAGACTGAATTTATTTTTGTGGTGGGGAAAACGGTTTTTTTTCGTTATTGCTGTGGGTAATTAGTACCATAAAGTCAGGCATCACTGCTCTCTACCTCTTTCTCCCTATCTCTCACTCTATCTCTCTATCTCTCTCTCTCTCTTTATCTCTCTCTCTCTCTCTTTTCCACACATATGTTGTCCCGTACTTACACATACTTCCCATATCCATTTGCACCCTTGCGACACGACACGGTCGTGTGCTCTGGCGGCCATTTAAAAATTGAGAGCGAGAGTCTTGAAAATTGAGAGCGAAACCACTTCAAACTGGGTAAGAACGGCCTATTGAGGTTTCGGTAAAAGTTCATCCGGACCTCACGGTTTCGATGCGACTGAAGAAAGTTTAGGCCGCTACTGAAGACACTGAGCGCATCTGGTTCTAAGAACCTTCTAAAAGTCTTGTACAGTTCAGCGTCGGCAGTGTAGACGCAGTTTCTAATGCCCTCAGAAATATTATTTGCCAAACAAAGGTGGCCTTGTGGATATGCGCATCGACTTCTACGCAAAAGAACTTCACTGCTTGGGTTCGAGTCCCGGTACGTCAAACAAAAAATGTTGCACGGCTCCACATTTATTTGCTCAAACAGTAAAGGAAGAACTTCAAACAACTTTTGTCAAAACATAATAATTTCGTTGACTTTGTAAGCTTTTCACCAAATTTTTGTTCGAAATATTATGCAAAACAGACTTGAATTTATTGCCCTCTCTGTCAATTAATTCTCTTCTGGCTTCCGTTTGACATCACTTATTTTTTTTGACGCTATGCTGAACATTTTATTCCAAATTCTGGTCAAATTTAATCCAAAACTCTCCCATTTCTTGTCAGTTTTCTTAACTCAATATTTTAGTTCGATATTCGGGTCAAATCTTATCCAAAAAAAAAAAACTTGTCACAAAAATCTGGATTCGGGACGAACATGTCCTTAAGAACTTTATACAATCTGAAAAATTTGCCATTTTCGACGCTACATTTTACATTTTTGTTCGAATTTTTCTGATCAAAGTTTTTGATCAGATTGTTCATCACGGACATGAAGTCTTCACATTTTTGACGATAAGTTCCAATTTCAAAATCAACTTCAGCCCAAAACATGGACACACCGGTTCGAATTAAGGACAACACGACTCCTGGAAATATTTCTCCAACTGTTCTCAGTTGCCGTTAACGACTTTACTCTTTCCGTTTTTAAATGCTATGTTGCACATTCTCATTCCAATTTCTGATCAAATTCAAAACGCACACCTCTCCATCTTCGTTCCAAATTCATTCTCATCCATCGTTGCATCCTCAGGTGTCTCACCCTCTTCCACACCAACGCCGAAAAATTAGGTGATCTACAAAAATGCTCCCTGTACAGTATCTTCGTCTGTGCCTTGATGATGAACGCATTTCAAATTTTCACTCGGCCAGGATGCTCTTCAATTAGCGTTCCTCGTCACTGAGTTGAAGCCAACACGACGGAACAGCGCGGTGATTCATAATTAGCGCGCCTAGTTTCCTCAAATTCTATGACCTACCCCATGCTGTTCTATCTCCATCTCATCTTCACCCTCAGCGCATGGTGCTCGACTGTTTGAAGCAAAATCTCGCGCTCGTCAGAGATTCCTCAAAATTGGTGTCACATCATTGAGACCAATTTCACTGTGCACTGCACCGAAAGCAGTCCCCTTGCTTCTCTCTTTCTCTTGCTCTTTCGCTCACTCCATCGTCGTTCGTGGCTCTCAAGTGACGGTTTGACTTTGGACACGCGCATAATCAACGTCATTATCTCGCTCTCATCTGTCTTATCGTCGTTTTCGTTTCCTTTCTCCACCTTCATTCAGCATCATCAACATCGGCCGCATCGCATCGCAGTGGCTCGTCTCTGTGGAAAATACTGTCATCATCTGCAGTGGCTAAATCACTTTCCATCGCCTCCCTGCTCTCTAGGAGACTACCTAATTATTCCAATGACTGCGGCCGTGGCAGAGGACGCCGACGAAGATGCAACGAACGGCTGCCTGCTGTGGGGGTGGGCTAAAGAGCGCGCACGAGATTGCGAGAGAAAAAACCGTCGTTGAATAGAATTACCCTCTTTAACGCTATCATCAACATCGTTGGCGTCATTGACATGAACATTCGAAGCATGTTCCACACAGCCTTGTGTGGAATTAATTAATCTAGCTTACGCTGGATGGGTCTTAGTGTGTCGATGCGGTTAATGGGGCTAAAATGCAGATAACAGAATGAAGAACTGCAGAATCGATTGGAGATTCCATCGAAGGGAGGAGGTGGTCTTCGATTCTGTGTGCAACAAGTGCTCGGTCGTGGGTCACTATGATGGACTGCAATGAGGCTATCGTTCACATTCGCGATAAGAAGCGATTGATGGGGACTTTGTAAAAGGGGGCACGTTGTGGTGGCATCAGAGTCGAACTTGACATGGTTTTGGAACTTCGGGTGTGTCGCATAAGCAAGGCAAATGAAACGGATTCCCATCAAGCTTTTCTATTAACATTTTTTTTTATTTTTGGAAATTCTATATTCTATGATTTGTTATGTTCTATGTTTTATGTGTTCCGACATTTGGCTTCTGTATTTTCCCTTCCAACTTTGTCGTATGTAATCCACAGAAACAATATTCCTTTCAGGTCTCTCGTACCATTTCTATATTCTATGTTCCGACAGTGATAGAACTTTGATTATATTTTTCCACTGACATCGTTTTTTTTTCACATCTTCCGCTCTGTCTGTACGAATATTCGTTTCTTCGGTTGACGGCCGATCCATGTTCGATTTTCTACGTTCTATGTGTTTAATCTTACAACATTTGTGCTCTGTCCTCCTGGCTTATGTCCCACATCTCGAGAACGACATTCTCTTTACAGGTCATAGTTTGCACCTTCCTTCAGTTCTCGGTAGGTGATTCTATGTTCTATATACTATGTTTCCCTTCTCTATAAGTGCACTTTCTATTGTTCCTCTCTTATGTCTTATTTCCGAAATCACTAAAACGCCGTTCCTTTGACGGATCGTTCTCTACACAAGCTTCGGATTTGTCATGCTATGTTCTATGTTTGTTTTTTTTGCTACTGGGATTTAATTTTTCAATTTTCCCATCCACAGAGCATTATTCTTTTCATCTCTTGATGTGTTTTTCTATGTTCTATGTTTTCAGACTAAGGACAACTATATCTCTACAACCCCGTAGTTTCTTTTCATCTCAATCCCGAAGTAATTTCTCCTTCATCCTTCTCGATCCTCCCCCCATCGCCGTCATTCCCATCAATTTCTCTTTGTCGCGCATCAAACGAAAATCGATGTTTATTACTTTCAGCTTGTAACCATCAAGGAATCAGCAAGTGCCCATCGATACGATACAATCGCACCTCTCTCCGCTCCTCCGGGCCAGTCCTTCTCCACTCTGCCTCAGCATCGTCTGACAATCTCAATAAAAACCACTCAAAGATAATTCGATTCAACTCTCGTCCTCGTGTGAACTTGTCTCTTGTGTCCTGTCCCTCCCCAGCCCGGTGCCATCCTCTCAGCTGCGTGTCCCGCGTATACACAGTTCTCTCGCACTTGCCAGCATTTTCCAGCACTTGCCTGAGCTGTTAATTTGATAAACGACTTACTAAATCAATTTCCTTTCACCCAGCACGGCTCGTTAGTCCCGCAACTCGCCCTTCGACACATAAACTTCCCAACTAATGCCACAGCAATCAGGAATCGTTGCTTAATTCAATATTTTGGCTTCAACTGGAAGCCTCGTCCTAAGTGCCACAGTCACTTAGGCTTGACTAAACCCAAAAAAGAACACAATTTTCCTCCTCGGAGAATTCACACACAGCCACAGGCGACACTATCCACACGCAAGTGTAATCGTGGCAATCATTCAACGAACCGTTTGCCGATGAAAAATGAGTTATCATCGACCGGGATCGTCGTCCGCGGTGCGGCGGCGGCATCTTCAGAGATGACAGACCCGCCACAGCTGCACCTTTGGGATGCGTTCGCAGAGACTTTGTTTATTTAATTTATGTTGTCTCCCAAATGAATGGTGCGCGGTGCTTTCTTTACATTTTGCTCCGCAGGCCTCATGCCGCCGTGTGTACATGTGTGTTCACACTTCGCTCCTCTTTGATTCTTAATGAGAATTTCTTCCCTTTACTCCCCAGCGCTTTGTTGTCTCGTCCCCTTGCGTTTTATTTTTTTGTGTAGAGTGGAGTGCTTTCAATTAACCTAATTCTTGTTTTTTTGTGTGTTCTCCTTTCAGGTGAGCTGGAGACAACAAGTCTGCCAAGTGGAAGGAGTTTCGTTCGTTCGTTCGATGCGTTCCGTTCCATTTCCCAAGTTACACAAACGCGAGAGGTAGCTGTTCCTGTGTTGTGTGTTTTTTCTTGACGCTGTTGACAGCTGTCACACGGAATGGCTGAGAGACGAAACTTGGTGACGTGTGTGGAAATTCGTGAGTTTGGTTATGATCTTGAGTTGATTTCTCTGGAATTACTATTCTCCGCTGTCACGGTGACATTTCTATTAACTTTTGACAGGTAACAGGGAAGCGAAGTCAACGACGACGATGGAAATAGAAATAGAATTCAATGTCATGCGGCGGATATAATTAGAAGAGCACCATTCGACGTTTTGAGGATGTCAACAAATTCGTGATGTTACGTGGGTTTGGAAACTTACTAAATACCGTGATGCGGTCCTCTCATGCGAGGGTTCAGTTTTTCGGGTGAATGGCCATCGGTGTGGTGGCTGTTGCTACTTCGACAGAAGATTTTTTTTCGAAGGGCGTTCGCTGATAATGTGGTGTTCAGAGGCTTTAAATGGATTGAAGTCAAGGTCGATTGACATTAGTCCTCGGCAGCAAGGAAAGCTTCGAATCACAAAATAAAGCTTGTCCTTTCATTCGACGGCTGAAGGCGGAACATAATTGACGGTTGTATGAAACCCTGCTGTTTCCCGATTGTTGGCTGTCGCGAAGAGAGCATCCTCTCTTTGGCGCTTGTCATCGCGGAGTGCGTTGGTGCGTCGACCCCTGCGCACTTGAGCCTACGTTGTCTAGGTTCGATTCCCGGTACGAGCAAAATCATGTCCACGGCCCCACCTGTTTTGAGTCACTAACAAAGGGCATCACATTGGCGTTCGTAGTCGGATTAAAACTGCAGGTCCCTTCCACTCGTGAAAGAACAATAGTACGCACGGTTGCTGAGAAGTTCCAGGCTAGGCTCATGTCGGTGTACAGCAGGTACACTTCATGGTTGAATTTTCTTCTCCAAAAGCCCTCAACGCAAAGAGGGCCAAAGATTGAACCCTGAATTGTTCTCTCGAAGAGATCAATGACGTCTCCATCCAGTTTTGTGATTGTCCATGCCTCCGCGCCGTACTGCAGGGCCGGGGTGGTTAAGGAGTTATGTAATGTTAGCTTGGTTCTTCTTGTTTTTTCAATTGCAAGAGTTAGTCTGCGCTTGATCTCGGTGCTAATGATGTTCCTACTATTTACTGCGGAACCGATGCAGACGAAGTCCTTGACTAACTCGTAGCTATGGCTGTTCATTGTATGTCCCTTCTTGAGGACAGGATATGCTTCGTTTTGCCCTCGTTCACCAATTTTGGCCGCCTCAGTTCCAATGAAAGCAAGCGCTACTTTGATGGCACGCCGTCTTCGACGGCTCTTGTGTGTCTCTTCTCTGTCGTCTTCTTGTTTCTCTCGAGTGAGTTCTTCACGACCCTCCCAAGAATGGTGTTGATAAAGTCACCTGACAGCGCATCGCCTTGTCGAGAACCTTTTTTGCAATTGAAGGTCTTAAGGTTAGAGCTTTTTACTACAGCACAGCTTCAATCAAGGTTCCACTGGTTGCACATTGATAGCGAGCAGGACCACCATAAGAACCACTTTCTTCGTCGATAAAATGAGTGTATTTGCTTGTTAGCGAGACGATGTACTTCGTGAGCACAGTATGTCACCTGGATCAATTTGGGATAGAACACTTGGAGAACTCGCCGACTGGACAGCGGATTTTGTTTGCCGTACCTTTTCTCACATGAATCGCTGTGTCGCCAAGTAGTCTTCGTTTTATTGACTGCGGTCGATTTGCCGGCACTGGTAGAGGCCCACAATCTTTGTTAAGATTTCTCTCACTCACACTGGCTCACTAACAAGTCTACTCTCACGGGCTGAGTGCCTTTTCTGAAGTTTGCGACCAGTTCTGTTGGCTTTTTTTTTTTCTTGTTCACTCTTGGATATCCTTAAGTTGGGTGGCATGGAGCGATAGAAACTTCTTCTCGGCTCTCCACTTGCGCTGCTCTAGTTTTTGTTTGCACGCCTTTTGGTGTGCCCCTTATGTTGTATCTACGGCCATAAACTAATCGCAGCAGTCTCTTTGAAAGCTTATCTAACTTAACCTAGTTTGCTGACTATTCTCTTCTTATGCGCCTTGCTGCCCCATCGGAAATGCTGCGCAAGCTACATCCGACCAAGAAACTGACCTTTGCCCAAGTAGGAAGAACAGAAGAGGATCACTTTTGCACCAAAAAAAAAACGGGGTTGAAAAGTCAAGTGTGGTTTTTGTTGTTCTGCTGCTCAGAACGTGATAAACTCACGAGTCGGTGATCTCAGGACTTGCAGGCCAGGCCCAATTTCAATCAAACCCAATGCCACAGTGCATAGGATAAGTGCCGAGTGTGCTGCGTGATGGTCTCGGATACGGGAAAAGAGGACGTGAATACCCGGACGACGTTTAATCCTACCGGCGATCAGTCTGAGCGGCAAGAGGCTGCTGGATGTCTTCTCTTCAACTCAGCCCATATCTACGATACGATAAATGAACGATCATTTGAAGGATCAATTCTGTGGACACACTTGTTTGTCTGATCGGATCGTGGCTGATCTTGAACATGATCTATTGACGATCAGCTTGTCAAAAAATCTGATCCTTGAACCAATCTCTCGAGTGTCAGCTGATCGAATCTTCAGTTTTTGTGAAAGATTTGTTTTACCGATCGGTCTTCAGCCCACAGATCGATGATCGTCGCTAGCGCCTTGCTTTGGCTATGCTTTGATCAGGGGCGGCGGTGGCAGTGTGGTTGGTGCTTCGAAAAATCATTTCCTTGCAACAACACCAGTGGCTGCGTAGCTGTCTCGACTGCCACAAGTCAAGTTAGTCCATGTTCGCTTTTTGTAGGGAAACCTCCTTGGAGGTGGCCGCACTCTCTGTGCTGTCTTCCAGGGATCGCAATGATTACCACTCGAAGGGAATAGGGCGTCAATAGCGCTTGCGCGTTGAACTTCTCGTTCGAAGTTCCACTTAGCGTTTGAGATCTCTACAACCCATTCCTCAAGAACTGGATTCTTCTTCAACTGCCATGTTTAACTAGGGCGTTCGCTGCTCTGCCTGTCTGGGCAAGCTGATTCATGGCGTACTTCGCACTGGAATTGTCTTAGGGCCGTAGGGTGCATCCACTTCATCGCCAACTTTCTCCTTCGTATTGTGATGTAGAGGGCGAGACCGCTGTGTAAAGAGACAAGCGGCACCAAGCTATATCCAGGCAGGTTTAAATGCGATAAATCGGTATTCTTCCCTACCTGCGTTTCACTCAGCGCCAAGACAGCAGGTTTATAGCAGAATAGGCGGGCATACACAGCGAAGAGATTCACTCTAAGACCACGAACATTGCTCACGCCAAACCCTAAAATCACGGACCCATCGCACTCGACACCGAAACACTTCACTACACTGCACTTTGCTTTGGTTTTTTTCCCTTGTGGGGCACTCGCTGCGTTATTTTTGGTGGCGGGGCCGCGTGGTTTCAGGTCGCAGGATGGCACTGCATGCACAACATGAGTGCTGTGAGGTGGTCACAACTCACAAATGTCTGTGATGCGAGAATTGTGATGCATCGCAGTTTGGTATTCCACTAAAAAGCTTATTCTTATGAGCTCTCTAAACGCACAACATGGTGTGGTGAATTCGTTCGTAATCATCATCATCATCTTCTGACCCGCATGCTCCACTAAAGGGGTCGCGGGGGTAGACCATGCACGAGCGGGTGTAACCAAGCAACTGATTCCTCCGCCATCGACTCTAACTCATCCGGAGTTGTGCCCAATCGTAGCGTGGCGAGTTTTTGGACTTGGTCCTGGGATCTATGCGATCGCCTACCTGACGGGACCGCATTCAACGCCCGCCTCGGAAGTCGTGGTTAAGGGGACATTCGTGCCACGTGACCAAACCAACGAAGCATAGCCCTCTCCGTTCGCAGAAGCAGCTCCACAATGTTGAGTTCCTCGCGCACTGCCGTGTTCCTCACCCTATCCCGGCGAGTAATTCCCACAACACCACGGAAAAAATCTCATCTCAGCAGCTTGTGTTCGTGGTCATATTCAAAATGTCAAAAATGTGCTCCTTTGCTCCTCCTTGAAGTCCCCTCAATGCTGGAGAAGACAAATATAAAGCCTAATGTTGTGGTCTCTATTTCCTCCTTGTGATGTGCTCAAGAAAACATCACAATTTCGATGCTTCGGAATAGGAAAACCTCCTAATTTGTGACTCACCATGCTCATGTGAGGCAGTTGTGACTTAGGACACATCACAGAGGTGTGCCAGATTACGGGTGTCAATGACACATCACAGAGGTGTGCCAGAATAGGGCCACAAATCTCTGAGTACAGTCACATTTAACTCCTCCTCAATTGCCGCATATCTCGTAACGAGATGGCCGAGTATTTCAGCATCCTTCTTGAGTGGGTGCCGGGACTGAGTGATATCCTAGAGAATTGAAGGATGAACCTCCTCAACACTCTTTCCGGACGGAGAACTGTCTCGCTACTACAAAATATTTTCCAACGCTTGAAATGCTTACTCACACCAAACGTCGATGGTCTTCTGGGACTGGGTGCCTCATCACAAACCAATTATGGCCGACTATCGATCCAACAAGCTCGCGCGAACTTGTCAGAATGAGCAGGCCGAGTCTTGGAACTCTCATCGGCGTTATAACCGGGCACTGTGCCAATGGAATTGACGCCTCCAGACTAAGTATCGATTTCTGCAGAAGTTGCAGGCATGAAGAGGAACATTCCTGGCAATAGCAGTGCCCCCCCATTTCGCAGATTTTGTGACTTGGACGGCGCATATTTCCACGCCTTTACAGAACTAAGTAAGATAATCAAACAGTCAAATGGTTCGCGGATGAGGATTTGTGGGGAAACAAGAGGCCTACATGTGGCTACCGTTAAGTCTAACCGACCCAAACCCTTCTTCTCACGAACAGTCATTCAATCTTCCCGATGCCACATCCTTTTGGGCGGTTATTCGTTTTTCTTCCGGAAACCATGAGTTTCTGTTCCCAAGTCGAACCGCCAGGAAGCAAACAACGCAAAAACCCCGCTCGAAACAATGAGAATAAACATCACTCGCACACACCTGCCCATCGTCTATTAATTTCCAATCTCGAACCACATCCGGGTCATTGAAAATTTGTTACCCACTAATCCGGCCATTCCAATCTACCCTCAAAATCGATAACCGCCACAGAGCTCTCTGAATATCTCACTAAAATCCCTTCAACAGCATAATCATTATGAAATCCCCGCACCCCCCGAAACCGCACTCACCTACGCCGCCTTGTGCCATTTGCGAAAACCACCTCCGCTCCACTCCAGCCCACCCTCAAGGCAGGCTTCATCCTGCATGCGTACACAGACAAAAGCTAAAAATCTGTTGTCGATTCTATCGTATCGAATATCAATGACTTTTGAATGGGAACCACATAAATTCATAAAATTCGATCGTGCCTCCTCTTAACATCAGCAACAATCATAACCACCACCACCACACCGCCGCCGTCGCCAACACCCCTTTGGTGTTTTTCATTAAATTTAATCGGAATCCGATTTCCTTGCGTGTACACCCTGTTAACCGAAATAATTGAACTAACCCCGAATTTGCGAAAACTCCGGCGGGGGCTGGTGGTAAATGACCACATGCATATCAATTGCATTATTTATAATGGAAGACCTTTGTTTTGGCGTGGCGGCACCCTGTGAGCGGAAGGGGATCTCATTTCGATGCACGATTAACATTGTATGGTTGATCCTTTTGACATCGTCATTTCGGAAATTGAATGCACCGCTCTCGACGCGGCACATTCCTTTACAGGCGAATTTCCGGTGAATTATTCATTTGGTTGCATTGTACAAGGTGCATCGAAAATGGGCAAAAAAGAAAAAAAAAAACTGAAACACAATGAATAAACAATTCATCAAAATAAATGAGAGGACCATTTTCGGAGCAGGTCACAGGAGTGAGTGGCACGACGAGAAGATACATCCACTAGAATGCAGTTCACCCAGCAACCGATTACGATGTCATATTGTGCAAGGAGAAAAAAAAAGCACGAAAAAGGATTTCTTTATGAGAATCATTTCCGCGAAAGAAGACTACGATTGGAATGAAATTCCCGAGCTCTTTAGCAAGTCCCGAGTGAAGGATGTTGGTGGAATGGGGATTACAATCGTAAAATTTATGTTCACAGGAGCATATTGCTCCCACTGTCTCTACGTCTATAAAAAGGTTATTTAATGCACGGAAAGATGGTATTTCAATTTATAGCCCACACCAGCAGACGACGGCGAGTGGAGCGCGGAATCAGAGAATTATGTGTCCCTACCGTGTCCCGTCGTTTTGTCGTGAGGACATAAATTCACAAAGTGGATAATGAGAAGGTCCTTTAATTTGCACTGCACAAAAAAACGAAACGAAACGGGGCCATTTCACATCGGCTGTCCCCTGAAGAGGAATGTAAGGAGATTGTTCCTGCAGACCGGTGGAACTTGTAAATATGATGTTCATTAAGGGGGATTCAGAGGCCTTTACATATTGTGACCTTGAGCAGAGGGAAGCGTTTCATTTCGTGGAGGTGGGCGGATGTAAACGTCGAAAGCTGTTGCGCAATTTAGGACGGAAAGTCCGTCATTTTCTGATGATGTAAATTTAATGAAAACGGAAGGAACGTTTTTATTGGCATCCGGAAAGCAAAATGAATTCAATTATGAGTTAAAGAAGCGACTGTGATTAGGGTGACATCTAGTTGTTTGGTGGACTGGTAGCTCATCTTGGACAAAAACCGAAGAGTAGAATTATTGCAATTACTTGCCTGGAATTGAAGACCTTTTCCTCTTGGCAGATTTGATGGGCATCCGAACTTCCCAGACCGAAAGCCGGGCTTGAAACCGCGATTATTCGAAGCCAAGTCAAAGTGATTGACAAAGTACGCATGTACAAGCTCCAACGAGTGTATACCTCCCTTGTGAAACTGAGAAATGGGACTCTATGGCACAAGTAACAGAAAGCTGTTCAAACAGGTGGGGCATGTTCATAAAAACGGTGTCTGCTATAAAATAGAGAAGGGACAATGGAACTAGGCTCAGAAAATAACTTGCTGACTGTGCAGTATAGTGACATCCGTAAAACGTAACATATCCGCTCATCTTCGTTAAGTTTCGTCCACTTTTGCTCACTTGAGTGGGAACGAAATGAATTGCTCTCTACGTACGTGGAATCAAAGCGATTAATTACAGGCGCTGTCGATATTTTGCTCATCTTCCTTGAGTTTCGTTAACTTTTTCTAACTCAAGTGGGAGCGAAATGAATGCTGTCTACGTATGTATGACCGAATCGAAATCAACTGCAGGTAGTGGGGATATTTTGCCCACTGCCGTTAAGTTTCATTCACTTCATTCAATTAGTAAGCACTCCCCTCATCTTCGTTAAGTTTCGTTCAGTCGAAAATAATCGCTCTCTACGTACGTATAAGCGAAGCGAAATCAATTACAGGTGCTGTTTATATGTTATTCATTTCGTTAAGTTTCGTTCACTTTTGCTCACTTGGGTGGGAGGGAAATTAATCGCTCTCTACGTACGTAGAAGCGAAGCGAAATCAATTACAGGTGCTGTTTATATTTTTTTCATATCATTTATTTTCGTTCACTTTCGCTTACTCATGTGCGATTGCAATGAGTAGCTCTCAACGTACGGAAGGGTGAAGCGAAATCAATTGTACGTGATGTGGATGTTTTGTAGAAGCAGATGTCTTGCAGAAGTCAAACAGAATTCATCCTGAACGAAAACCCGACAAAAGTTCATCGCTTATGGTATTCCCCTCAGCTCAATCGCATTGTCCTTTGAACTTTTACAGCACAAAGCAACATAAGCACATTCCTGCTTCCCCAAGCAACGTCACGACACCACCTCAGACCCTCAACCGAACCATGGCGCTCCATCGTCTCGCATTGTATCGCCTACGTGACCACCGCATGTTGTAAAAAACTCAACGGCAATGCGCCGGGTTCCTTTCAGTTGCCCTTAATTTTTCTTGAAAATGCCTGTTGCATCCCCACACCCAAAGCACAGCCAAGGCAACGGCACACAAAAAAGAAATTAAATTTTGACAGACTTTTAAATCAGCCTTCCCATCGCACTCTGCATACCGTCACATGACGCATCGCAATAACGCATCATTTTTACCAGGCTCCACTCATCTGCGCCAACTGTCAACTAGGTTAACGGCTTAATTTTAAATTAAAATCCCAAGTAGCAATCACCCGCTCGTTGCGCGTCCTAATATCAGCCACCAGATCCTTTCGCTGTCATAATTGCAGTTTTTATTCGTCCCTATGCACCACATCGAGTGTGACAGCATCGAGGGAGGTGCCAGTCCTAGCGCCGCGTGAACACAACCGTCAGCACTCTTGCACACGACACAGGCGACACGCATACATCATACGTCGCAGTATACGCTTTCCGGTTATATTGCGACACAAAAAAAACCCCCGACGAAAGGAGCACATCCGCGTTTGTCAATGCGTCCCCCCGAGGCGCAGCGGGGGATCAATGCGATGCGATATCGCGTGTCGATTAAAAAGGCGAAATTTCCCATTCAAGTGTGGGATGGATGGATATTGCGAAAATAGAAAAATACAATTCGACAAAAATGAAATTCATCGCTCAGAGCATGCGATGGAATGGGATGGGATGTGTTCAGAGAGATGGGGGTTATGTTCGAGTATACTACGTGCCTGGCACGTCCGTGGAGAGCGAATTTCTGTGAAATTCACCTCACCTGCAGCTTTGTGCGCCGTCAGAAGTAGCACTTCTCTGTGCGGAATATCTAATCTGAGGTGATTCCGTTTCAATATTCAATGCGGCATCGAACACGTCGCAGACAAATGAGGTGAACAATGCAGAGGACGTTTCAATTCCCGGGATGTGTTCAATGACAACTTGTGAATGCGTGGGAGAAGCCGAGGCAGAGGCATTGACAGGGGGTTTCTTCAGCCGTTGACGTCAAAGATTTATGGCGAATTTTAACCTTTTTCTTTACTTTGCTCATTTCTTCAGAAAAATGGGGTTGGGAAAGGATGGTCGTACAAGAGGTTACATTTAGATGTCGACATTGTGACACGATTTCCGGAAGCATCCTCCTTTCTGGCCGGTCAATTTGTGAACACATCCTCTTGGTATCTTAACTCGTTGATTTCTCAACGCATCCCCTTGGCGTCTAACTCGTTGATTTGTCAACACATCCTTTTGGCACGTTGATCGTTGGTCTCTCAACAAATCATTTGATGTCCAAACTCGTTGATTTCTCAACGCATCCTCTTGGCGTCTAACTCGTTGATTTGTCAACACATCCTCTTGGCGTGTAACTCGTTGATTTCTCAACGCATCCCCTTGGCGTCTAACTCGTTGATTTATCAACGCATCCCCTTGGCGTCTAACTCGTTGATTTTCAACGCATCCCCTTGGCGTCTAACTCGTTGATTTGTCAACACATCCTCTTGGCGTATTGAACGCTGATCTCTCAACGCATCCTCTTGGCGTCTAACTCGTTGATTTGTCAACACATCCTCTTGGTGTATTGATCGTTGATCTCTCAACGCATCCTCTTGGCGTCTAACACGTTGATTTGTCAACACATCCTCTTGGTGTATTGATCGTTGATCTCTCAACGCATCCTCTTGGCGTCTAACACGTTGATTTGTCAACACATCCTCTTGGTGTATTGATCGTTGATCTCTCAAAGCATCCTCTTGGCGTCTACCTCGCTGATCTCTCAACGCATCCTCTTGGCGTCTAATTCGCTGATTTGTCAACACATCCTCTTGGCGTATTGGTCGTTGATCTCTCAACGCATCCTCTTGGCGTCTAACTCGTCGATTTCTCAACACATCCTCTTGGCGTATAACTCGTTGATTTGTCAACACATCCTCTTGGCGTATTGAACGCTGATCTCTCAACGCATCCTCTTGGCGTCTAACTCGCTGATTTGTCAACACATCCTCTTGGCGTGTTGATCGTCAGATCATCCTGGTGTCTTCTCTCGTCAATTTGTTAACACATCCTCTCAGTGTCTTAGCTCCTCAAATTAACTCGCTGTCACTCTTCAGGGCTGTACTGCTCAGACAAGAGCGCCAGCGCATTAATTTTGTCAAGAAGTAGCTGCGGCTTCCGCCATAAAAACACACACAAAAACATCAGCAGTCCGCTAAACGGTGTTAACAAAAGTAAAGACAACATCCATTAGCCCAAATCGTTGCACCATCAAACCGCCGCCGCCGTCGCCGAGCATTGGCAACTAATTAGCTTCGCCAGCAGTACCAGGTACTCCTTCCAGAAACCGCAACAAACGACGTGACGACGCGCAAACAGTCCCAGATTCACATGTCGTCTCTAAATGTGTATCTGCTGCCTCTAAACAGAAACGAGAAAAAAAAGTGCTTTCGACGTCTTCCCAGCGGCCCCTCGTAACGGTGACAAAGAGGAGCACTAGCGAAGCTCTCGCACGTATGGGAAGCAGCGGTTTCCTTCCCCCATTCCATTCCACAGACATTTGAAAGGCAAACACAAATAAAGAGCCACCAACTCCAGCCGCTCCGGAACACTCTGCGCCTTCTTATTGGGTTCACACCAGGTCAAGCGTGATTGCAGTGACTCTTCAGTGTCAGCAAAGCACTGAGCACTGAGGTAGTAGTCCACAAACTGCAGTGAACTGAGTGCATGTGAAGTAAATAATCGACAAACCGACCGCAGGCGATGGCGTCAAAAGCGATCTAACCAGCAGAGACCTAGTTTGACCAACAATCAGGTGGAGCAGGGGACGCAGCCGGGATTCTGTACGGAGACTAGGTGTTAATTTAAACGGCACGAAGTTGAACTTTATTTAGTGGAACCCGAAAATACCGTTCGGTTTCGTTATTTCCTTATTAGGCCCCAACCCCACAACGAAACGGTGGCCGTCAGAGCGTTTAACAGAGAATCAGTTCGTGGTGCATACCGAATGGCATCCACTCCACACACTGGATGCCGCCCGGACAAGACTAATGACGGTCGGAGCATGGTCCTAAGCAAAGGCTTCGGGGCTATTTGCATTTCAAATCGAGACTCGTTCGCATGGTCAATTGCTCGAGACACCAACGACGAACGGTAACAGGTACGAGCGCTGTCAGTGGGCACAAATTCGATTCGTTCCAATAGATGCGGCATACAATCGGTTTTTTTTTGTTCATTCCCTTTGCACAGCATACAGTAGGAGATGCGAGACCCATGACACCCATGTCATAAATTTTACTTCACAGAGAGGTCTGTGAAAAATCAAAACGGAAAGGAGAAAAAACCGAAGACTGCCAGATTCAAAGCGATGCCAGGCGATAAATCATCTCTGGGGGAGGGGGCATTGTTACACCCGGTGGATGAAGGCTTTTGTATGCGCTCGAGAGACACAAAAGCGTTTTGGGGCGGAGATACTCCGGTCGGTTGGTCAATGGTCGGGCGTGCATATGTGGAGAGGTGGTCATTCAATTCGGGCGAAGATTGCGGCCGCATTTTGTGCGTTGGAATGAGGTGCGAATGCTGGGATGACGTCGATGGGTTTTTTTTCTATTTTGTGCAGTGAAACGAAAGCAATTTTAGAGGATTTGGAAATTCATTGTCTGTGAATGTAACAGCTGCCTCTGAATGGGTGGAGGGGGTCAAGGGATCACTAGCGGCGGCGAATTGATGAGGTCTAGGGAGACGAATGTACGCACTCATCGTAGCTAACGTGCTTTGTGCTGTGAGTTGGGCGTAAGTCATATTCACAAAATCTGCCTTTACTTCGCACATAACGGGGTACAGTCACAATCAAGCATTGGAACGCTTTAGAACCTTTGCTGAATAGATCCGGGCCCACGATTAAGTCATTAGCTGGTTAGACTGATCTGGCAGACGGATCGTGACGATGTCGTTAGGAATTCTATGAAAATTCGTGATTCACTTAAAGGTTAAATTTTGACTAGCTAACGGAATGCTAACGAAGAAGACGCAAATTTTAGAAACAACCACGCGGAGATGGCGCACAGATGACGCGGACATGTGGCACAGCAGAGTTTTATACTCAAGTGCGGCTGTAGGCTTTATAAATGGAAATGACTTCAATTAATGTGATCTTTCCAACTAAGTGGCGTACCAAGCATGGCAAGTTCAGATTCAACACAGCGTCAGATCATTCAGCAATGGCAGCGATTGTAAACGAAAACTCAAAACTAAGGTGTTAAACGGCGACTCAACAAACAACTCAAGCCCAGGATCACTGCATCACTGTATACCAAATCTTTCACAAGACCGACATCTGTTTCCGACAGCGGCATTAATAGGCAACTGCTCGAAACTGGAATCATCAACGACACAGGCTACTACGTCTCTACAATCGGACAGTCAATAGGGGATTATTTCTTTCAAATGAGAAAGAGTGGCGGTGAAAGAGCAGAGCCTTGGGGAACACCATCGTTTATTTGGTGAATATCAGAATTGAATTTGCAACATGAGCAGTACGAGGGGCGAGGGCCGAGGGACGAGGATATTCTCGGTATCGATATGAAGGAAAATGCGAATGCAATTTGAATTGTATCAATATAATCTCCCCTAACATCATTGCATTTGTTACATCTTGAGATAAGCTTTTTTAAACCCTCAATAAAATAAATTTCCTCTTTCTCTGCAAAATACCCATTTATTGCCGACTTGAGTTCTTCATCATCCGAAAATCTTTTTCCACGAAGACATTTTTTCAAATCCGGAAACAGGAAATAATCACTAGGGGCAAGGTCTGGACTATAGGGTGGGTGTTGGGTTTCTTCGAAACCACAATCTCTCGCAGCAGCCTTGGAAACTCGCGCCGTGTGAACAGGAGCGTTGTCATGAAGAAGCAGCACACCCCGTCTTTCCTTTTTAATTTCCTCCCGCAAATTATGCAAAGTGGAAGCGTAGGATGTGGCGTTGATGGTTTCACCTTTTTTTTTGTACTCAATGAGCAAGATTCCCTTTGAGTCCCAAAAAACTGTGACGGCAGACGGAGTGACTTTGAACTTCTTCGGGGGGTCTGTTCCTTTTTTATGCCACAGCATGGACTCTTGTTTGCTTTCAGGGTCATAGTGGAGGACCCATGTTTCATCACCAGTAACAATTCAATCCATGACACCGTCCGCGTTCTCACTACACATCTCCAAAAGCTCTCTACAGCATGCGATGCTCACTGTTTTCTGAGGCGCTGTGAGCATTCGTAGCACCCACCTTGCACAGACCTTTGAAAGGTAAAGATGGTCACGAAGAATGGTGTGAATGGTACCAATTGAAAGCTTGGTGATCTCTGCCACCATTTTCACCTTTATTAGGGCATCCTCGACTTCTTTGATGCTTTCTCCCGTACAAGCAGTAGCCGGGGCGCCGGAGCGGGGGTCGTCCTTCTGCCTCTCTCTGCCTCTCTTGAACTCACTTGACCACTTTTGCACAGTTGACAATGAAGGTGCGGAACCCTGGTAAACAGCCACCGTCTCTTCATGAATAGCTTTTGACTTTTTCCTTGCTTAGTGAGATGTTTAATTACAGCGCGATGTTCAATCTTCACCATCATCGTCACATTTATATGAAATTTTACATGAATGGACTAAAATAATAGTATTACTACAAAAATCGGTTAGAGTTTGAACCAAAGAATCAATTTTGCATTATCAACCAGAGATGATGTTTCTGAAGATGGCTTTTTCGTGGTGACTGAAGTTGGCCGCTGTGTTTCGAATTTGGTAGCCGGCCGCGATGTAACCGATGAGCGCTTCTTTTCGTAACGAGGTAGTAGCATCCTGCGATCAGCCTAATTCCTGGTGGAGTATAGGATTGACGTTGCTGAAGGGCGGCCATGTGTGTTGTCTGAAGTAGCTCGAGTGGAGGCGGAAGGGGTGGACGTTGCTGAAGTGGGTATCCGCGCTGGTTCCGGTAGTAGCACAAATGATGGAAGCCTCAGACGTGAATGTTAACGGACCCCTTAGTCTGTCTAGGGCAGCTGCGGCATGGCACGTAGCGGCGGAGGTTTCGGCAGTTGCAGAGGTTCTGTGTGGTGCGAGAGCAGAAGTGGAGGATTTGATGTCAACAGTATTTGTGTCCAAGGCGACAGAAGTTGCGGAAGCGACGCGTGTCTCGGCGTTCGTAACTGTTGCCGTTTCTGCACTAGAAGTACAAGAGATTCTGCTTCCACTGTGCCCAGGGCTTCACAGAGCTAATGTGTATGAAGTCTCAGAGCTGTCACACAGAAGCAGAAGCAGGAATATCCACGCCGGCGTACATGTCATTATTCACACTTTCAACCAATGTTTCGAGTACACTGCGATCAAGACTTTGACGATCTACTACGATACTTTTTGTTGACTTTTTTTGTGTTGACAGCTGGTTTTTGTTTACGTCAGCAGCCTGCAAAGTTATTCAACGACGTGTTTTATCTGCAAAGACTCTTGCACATAGAATACTTTACTTGCTTCAGCGTCAGCGATACTTGGGCTAATACTTGACCGACGCCGACGCGACGGATGCAGTTGGTCAACTTTCAACTTTTGCCTCTCCTTCAGCGTTGACAATCGTCATATTGTGACATATCAACGGGGATGGAACAGTCGCTCGAACCTTTCAGATATGTGTCGCGCAAAATTTAGCCGCAACTCACTGTTCTATAGTTTCTTCCACCGTATGCATGTCTCCACTCTTGGTTTCCGCCTTGGCAGGAGATGTACAACACGAAGTGATGATCAGTTGACAGTTCAACCCCTCACGAACATCACCAACCATCCGTTTCACACACGATGGTACCACAAAGAGATCTATCAACGGCGTCTGTTGAAGACTCTGACGGTGTATTTATGGAAGTCTTTGTGTGGAAAGAAGGTGTTCAGTATGGACATGCCATTTGCACAGTAAAAGTCCAACACCTTCTCTCCGCTTGCGTTCTGGTGAGAATCATCGTTCCTCCCAATCGTACTCCCCCATGTCGTTACATCTCCACCCACGTGAGGACTGAAATCCCCCATCAGGATATAGGAGTCCATTTCCGTTACCCTCCCCAGAGCAGCATCAACTTCACCCAGAAAATCCGTGTACTCTGACTCTAGATTTGGTGCATACACCTCCACTAGAGGCAAAGTTGACCTTTCAAGATCCCGACTCTCCCTCCTAATGGTATCCACTCCAATACCCTGCCTGCCAACCTGGGAATTGTGAGTATCCCCACTCCCGCCTGTGCAGACGTTTGAGGTGCAACTCCCAGGTCCACAGCTCTAGATCCCCTTTGCTTCGTCGAGGAGATACCCACGATATCCAAACGATACCTGGCAGCCTCCTCATCTAGCTCGAGATCCTTTCGAGACGTTCTGCCATCATTCAGGCCTGGCTCCAACTGGGGCCCTATCACGCCAGGGTAGGCAATATCCGAGGCCAATTGTGGTCTTCTTGTCATTTGGGGGGGTTGCACTTCCTTATCCAGGCTTGGGATGTATGAAAATAAACTCCACCACCAGCACAACCACCCCGTACCTGCCGGGAGGGGCGATCGCAGATCACTGTCTCAAAAAATGTATTTTTCCGCAAAATCTTTCTTACACTGCTCTGACTATTCTGAGTAAAACCAAAAACTGTGCCAACTATTTTATAAAGCCACCTTTTATTTTGAAACCCTTCAATGAACTAAGTTTCTTCTGTTTTCCTCTCATTTCAGGTGAGTGTTGCCTTTTTGGAGAAAGTCTTCGTGAAATCTTTTGGAATCATCATTGGGTAAGGGGCTATGGTCCAACCATAATAGGCACAGGGAGACTTCAACAAAAACACAGAAACTATGCGTAACACAGGAACTGCAATGTCCACTTCGATCAGTTTCGTTAAGACTGGACTGGATATGTTTCGTTCAGTTTCGATAAGTTTTTTTTTCTGATTTGCTTTATTAACTCTGGCTCTAAGGACACAAATAAATAGAAACTCTCCACGCCTTTTGTCCTGTCCTTTGCATAAGGGATGAAGCTCTTTTGGTTTTTAACGCAAACCCACTCCACAAACTCCTAATAATCGTCCACATTAATAATAATAGGGGTGGCGCTACAGCCCGTAGAGTGCCAGGGCTTAACTTTTCTCTCGCAACCACTCGTGTTGTGGCTGCTATTGTTCTCTCACGAGTGAAAGGGACCTACAGTTTTATGCCGACTCCGAACGGCCAAGTTGAGGAGCTTGTTTCTAGAAAATCCTTACTCTTTGAGCATTTTCAGTGACTCGAAAGGGGTGGACATTATTTTCCGCCGAGAATTGAGAATTGAATTGAGGGGTCGACGCACATTCCCACAACTCCAGGCTAGCCACAAAAAATCGTCGTTTGGTAGCATATGGAGTGTTTTTCAATTTGTATATGAAAAAGAGTAACATTTAATGTATCACTTTAAAACTGTAACCTCGTTGTGAAAATAACAACGTAAGCATTGGCAAGCATTGGAAAGCTACTGTCATTGTACGTCATTTCAGTATATATCATTCATTTGAAGCGTAAACAGCATTCCTTTTTTTTCCACTCAAATATGTCGAACTTTGTGCTTGAAAAAGTGCTTTTGCGGGGAGTTCTTCTTCATTACTTTAATACGAAGAAAACTGCTGCCGATATTCATCGTATTTTGGTGGAAGTTTTTGGTAAACATGCGCTAGCTGAGCGAACGTGCCAAAAGGGGTTTTGAAACCCGGCCAACCAGCCAAATCAACGGCAAAGCCGAATATCCATGGCGCGAAGGTAATGCTCTGTATGTGGTATCCCAGAAGGGTGTGCTGTATTATGAGCTGCTAAGACCGGGTGAAACCCTCAATGGACAACGCTACCGAGCTTGATTCATTCGTGGCTGCCAAACCGGCGCAGTTCTTTTGGGATGGGATCCACAAATTGACAGAAAGATGGGAAAAAGTCATAGCTTCAGATGGGCAATACTTTGAATAATACAAGTTTTTCTTAAGTAAACGTTAAAATTTTGAAAAAACCACATGGATCTGTTCAAGAACTCATATGCATTCCTGAATCTCAAAAACCGTTCACGATTATTGTACCACGAAATGAAACACAGACGGTTCAGGTTAATGCCCTTAATTTTGTTCTATATCAGATGGTCGCACTTCGATCGGTTTATCAACTGTCTTCAGGTCACTGGTGCAGATTTTTAGACGCTGCAACAGTAGCGTTACAATAGGAAAAGAAATTTACAGCAAACAACAACGGATAGATAGAAATTTCCAACCACCTCTATGTGCAGAGTATCATTCAAATGAGCGTCTTCGTTCCACTGGCTGTGCTTGACGCGGTTTTTTGAATTGTTGATGACTTGCTCAATAAGTGCGGCTCAATAGTTATTTCGGCAATAGCAACTCAAGTTTGGCCTCGAGCTCGTCCAAAGCTGCGACGGCTTGCTAAGGACTTGACATAGCCCAATGGGCTGACGACAAGTCACGCAATTGCCGTGATGATGTCCATGAGCCTCCATGGGTCGTTAAATGTCAGGCATGGGCCCGGGATAAATAAGAATTCCCTGTCTAAGATCAATTATAAAGACTTCACTAACTTACACTGGAAAGCGACGACTGGATGGCGCAGTTGGTTAAGTGCCTGCTCTTGGTTAGTGAGGTCCCCGGTTCGAATCCCAGTGAAAGCAAAGTTAATACGCCTTTCTCTGGGTTTCAAATCATGGCAAGTCAACACTTGCCATTGGGATCAAATTAACAATCACAGGAGCAGTCGATCGGTGGTAGTGGTCTAACTGTGGTTAGCACAATTGACCAACATGGTCTAAGTGTGCTGGTTTTCGCTAGTAGCCCCCTTCCCTGCCTGCCCCGTACAAAACGCTGATAAACACAAAATTCAGAAGTAAATCGGACGAGTGACGAGGTCTTCCACAATCACCTCAAATGTGCTCACTATTGGGTCCTTCTGCACCTTCTGTGCTGCCACCTGTGCACCACATCCTCATCCTCCCTGTGCGGCATAAAGCCGAGAAAACATGAGAAGCCCCCTCCGTTGTCAAAATTTCAGAATTTCCATTCAAAATGCAGACTGTCAGCGTTGAAAAAAATCTGCAGCAACTTCGTGGGACGGCAGGTGGTCAGTGCAAAGGCCTACCTGGCCCAAGGCAGCCATGCAGGCGTTATTTTTCCGTTGGAAGAGTAAGTGTACCTCCTGGCGAGTGTCATGTTCCTCGTACGTCCCACTTTCAGATGCGAGAAATACGGTTCACATCAGAGCAGAACGTCAAACATTGGCTTGATTCATTCGTGGCTGCCAAGCCGGCGCAGTTCTTTTGGGGTGGGATCCACAAATTGCCAGGAAGATGTAAAAAAGTCATAGCTTCAGATGGGGAAAAAACGTAAGTTGGCCACCATGGTCAACTATCTGGTCACCTTGAAGAGCCAGCGGTGGCGGAGACTGGTTTTGGTGTAACCACCAGTAAAAATGCCGTTCCTTGGCAGACTCATTCCTATTTCGAGCGGGGATCGCTCTACTGAACGGAAGAAGATCTTCGTGGGTGCGGGCAACATTCGTTTCGTATTGGAGTCGCCTGTCCACTTTTCGGCGTACGACATGGAGGATCACAGGGCATCCGTCTGTTTCCTGTATGAGGCCAATCGTGTCTATATAGAGGAATGCTTCGGAAGGAATAAAGCCGTTAAGGCACACGCTTTCATGGTACATAATATGGGGTTAGTAAGCCCCAAAGATCAGACTGTTGCTCGTGCTGTGTGCCTTCGAATCAGCTTAATAATAAAATGATCTATCCTGTTCACGTTTGCCTCGTTGTACACAGGACTTCGATAGGTTAGAACTTCTGGTACTCAGGCTTGGGTGCACGATACAACCGGAGACAGGTCCGAAGACACTGCCTCTCGAACAACCCCATCCTTTCCATCTGGGAAGGACTCATGTCATGTTGAACAGTGGACAACCGTACGCCATGATTGGCCTGATGAGAGCCATGTAGCGGGTTACCTTCACCCTGGGATCAAGTTGGCTGCTAAAGAACAACATCCTTGGCGCAGCAAAGGCCTTTCTGGCTTTCATCACTACACTACACTTTTCACAAGTAACGGCCGTCATTGCGGGTCAACTATGCCGAACTTATGCCAGTTTAGGCGAGTATCCCGCGAGGGTCTAAAAAGAGTACTTTCACACTTCCGGAAGTTGATAACCAACTTCCAGTCGTCGCTGAATTTTTTCGAAGTCACGCTGCAACAAGCTCTTTCAGTGGGTTCTCAATGCTCAGTTTTAAACACGTGCACATGCCAGTTCCTTCGGAAACTACTTCTCCTTCTGTATGTGCGGGGTGGACCTTCGTGCCCAGGATAGTTGCTTCTAGTTGTACACTATAATGTCGTCGATGTTCTTTTCCAATGGTGTACGTCACCTCTTTTGAAGGCAAGAAGTTGAACACCCTTCAATCGAGAAAGTGCTAAAGAACCAGTGGTTGTTAGGATTTATTCTGTGTTTGATCTCAGTTCCACTGTTGTTAGTTCTGTTCACTGCGGTCTTATCCTGCCCAACTATCACTAGGTCTGCCAATCGTGACATGATTTCTCTAAGAAGCCGATTCTTACTCCTCACATCATGAGCTCTGTTTATCGATCAATCAACCTCTGGCCGATTGTAGCAGCTTCCGTCAAAATAATGGCAAACGCCTTATTGACAGTCGCTTCGTTCCACCAATCAAGTCAATGTCATGTGCCTAAGTCAACAGTTGATCGGACGTCTAGGACGCCGTGCCTACAGGGTTGACGATCCTCTAGCGAATCAGGTTTAAGCAGTTGCATGAGAGTGTAGCACGTTCGCACATTCTTTCCCTGCCATCTTGACAACGCCTTAGTCGAACGGCTCTCTCGTCTAGCATGGTCCAGGTTGGGTGGAGGACTCTGCCTCCCGTTTAACAGTCTCAGCATTAACTGGGAAAATATCGAAACATCTCATCCCCTTATGCAACCTCTTATTGTGAACAGACTGGAAGTTACCACAAACAGTGGCGATTGTTCCCACATTTGGGGTGGTTTTTCCTTGGACAACGTAAATAATTTTCCTGAGGCATCATCTGAAAGCATGCTGAATGAAGTCGACGGGGTCCTCCTGAGTGACAGAACTTTGATTGCACAAAGTTCTGCCACAGCCCGTGCCGATCTCAAAACCCAACCAACTGTCAGATGATCAGAGATAGTGTCCCTTGACCTCGTGCATCTAATTTGCTACTCACATCTCTGTCCCACCATCTCGGCCTACTCGCCAAGTCGACGACCCTAATCGCTCCCTATTATGAAGCAAGAGCTTACGGCACACTTAAGCAGCTTTCAAAAAATTAATGAAATCCTTTTCGGAAATTAAAATCCTTCTCTGGCAGTCCGTCACTGCCCACCCGTCACATCTAATCCCATCTGAGTGACCAGCAATAAAACTTTTCACCGACTCTAATCTGATTGTCATCCGTCCTCAGTTATCCTTTGCCGGTGCGCATAAAATCAACATTATCCCGTGACAATATTTACTACCTGTCAAATTAGAGCATTAAAACCCTCCCTTGGGCCATAAATTCGACGCTGGTGGTATGGTGGAATGGTGGAATGAAAGACCAAGACTGTAACTGTTGCAAGTTTGCTGCTGGATGCAAAGTAATATAACGAAAACTTTATCCTTTGCCATTCCATCCATCCACTCGCATAGGTAGACGACAACAAACGAGACAAAGGGGGAAAGTTTTGATGGAACTTTTTCCCCCTCTGCCTGCGCCTGTGTCGTGCGACGAACCCTTGCCGCGGCCAGGCCAGCGAACGACCACACGGTAGCCAGTCCTCGTCACCACCCCCGCACGACTGTTTTGTATCCAGTTGACCCTAATTAAATTTATTACTCTCGTTGGTCAGATTTTAATTGGTCGACAACTGTGAATCCTGACGTGCTCTGCTCGGCTCAAAAGGAAACAAAACGCTGCTAGTTTTCCACTCGTTGACTGGAATTTCATTTGCGAAAGGGTCTTCCATTTAACTCCAGTCGCTGCTGCCCCTTTCAGTTGTTCTTTGTCAGAATTGAATTGGAAAAAGGAAAACGGAGGAAGACTGTTATGCAAAGATCAGAATGTCATTCAGCACGCTTCACGCTTTAAATTAGAAAATTGACAGGAGACCACCAACACCAACGCAAGAGCTCCATCCCACGGGCAATGCCACCAGCAGCATCATTGTCGACGTCAAGAACACCCATGAGCCGGGGTAGGGACCTGAAACAATGTCAAATGCCCGTGCCCAAAAGAATGAGGGAATGCCGCCAAAAGGGGGTGGCTAAGAACATTTTTGAAACTAATTAAAGGGCACCGGAAGTGCTGCTCCAGTTCCGGCAGAGCGAGCGCAGACTGTGGCGTTGGAGACGACAAGCCGACGTGGCGTGATGTGAAAAGTTTCCTTCGCCAATTGGAAAACTTCAGCCACTTCTCGGTGGCGACTTGCAACGACTCTACTTTGTCAAAAACCGAATCTGTGCATAATTAAATGGCACTGCCTCGATTGTTGCCACCATTGGACCGAATCTCCTCCGCTGGACGCATTCAGCCGCTACTTGAGATTGCTCACACACCCGAGGGGTGCTTTCTTTCAAAAAGGGTTGCGTGCATTGCAACCACCGCCGCGCCGAAGGGGTGCCTTCAATGGTTTCTGCGGTGTGTCTTTTTTTTGTGTGTGGCTCCCCCACCGACCACATGTTGCAACGCAGCAGTGTGTTTATGCGATTAATCAAATTCGAGCACCACTGTCAGGACGAGCAGGGGCAGCTGTGATTGATGTGTGCGTCCGTGTGATTTTGTTAAACAAACCCCAGCGCGGAGAGGGTGCTTGACTGCAATTAGTCACTTTTGAATTAATTGGTTCTCATTTTTTGGTTTCGTCTGCGGTCCCCGGGGTTGGCGATTGCTGCGCTTACTTGTTGACATTAGTGCCGACGGTGCTGATTGAAATGGGGCACAAAACTCAAAAAAAAAAACACACACAAACAAATTTGCGACTGTTGAAAGAAAAACAAATCGATTTGGTGATTAGGGCCGATGTAAACATTGCTGCTGGCGGTGACATTTCACAGCTCGATGGTTCTTTAGCGGACGAGTATCGATGGCAAAGCAGTGACATTTCGTTCCATCCACCAGCCGTCAGGGGAGTGAGTGACAAATGAACCAATGCGGTCGCAAGGTGGTGTGTTGACTGATGGTCGGTTGGGTCATGTGACAAGACCTAGAACTACTACTTGGCTTAGGGAATATCTTGAGTTAAGATTTTTTGTGGTTACTTATTATCATAACAAACAATGGTTGGTCTTTCGTTTGGTTTGACCGATGGGACGGTGATGGCAGGTGACAGTGACGTTTGGGTGACGCCTGGTAGAAATCACTCAATATTCCTTTTTCTGTCCGAATCGAAGCAATTTGGTGGAAAAAATTCGGATGGCATTTTCGAGTGTCAAATTTCGAGTGAAGATTCATTATGAGGCATCAGTGAAACTGTGACGACAGACGCGTGACAGCATCGAATGAAATTTTGGTGAAGGCAAGATTTGTGGAAGTTTTATAGGGGACCCCGCGGGGAGAGTACTATAACTTTGGTGTCAAGAATTTGTAACGGTATTTTGTAGAGGGGTTCAAAACTAGCCTTTTTAGTATAGTAGTGGGGGAGGGGTCCATCTCTCGCCGTTTAGGAGTTAGGGGCAATTTTAGGTAAAAATGACACAAAATGGAAAAGAAATTATTAAAAAAAAACAACGGCAACACTTACAATAAAGTGCTATATCACTCTATCATCAACGCTGTTCAGCTATAGTAATCATCCCAAAATTACAAAGTTTCACAAATATCATTTCACAATTTCAAGGTTTTTTGTTTTTAATTTTTTCTCAACAATTTGAGTTTGAATGCGAATTATTCAAAAACTATTCACACGAACAATGTGATGTAAATTTTATATTAAAGCACAAATTTCTAGCTTTCGAGTTTGGTATAGTACTTCATTGTAAGTGATGCCGTTGTTTTTTAATATATATTTTTTCCTTTTCTGTAATATTTACCTAAAATTGCCCCTAAGTCCTAAATGGGGTGAGAACCCTTCTAGAAAATACCGCAATCAATTCTTGGCGCCAAAGTTGTCGTACTCGTGCCGGCCCCCGACATTTAGACGTGCTAATGCGAAGAACATGCAAAAGCGTCAGCAGTTATCAGAATGAGTCTTGAAATGTCTTGCACCCGGGATCATTGAATTTATATACCGGAAGATCGGATCGAATTCGAAACACTGGCATTTATGTGAGTCCGTTCATGGATATGTCTATATCCAGATTTGCCGTGAAAAGTTGGCTCCAATAGTCTTCTTCCTTGCTGACAGGGCACAGCGACTGAATGGTAATTAACGGCAGTGATCTCTGACAGCTTTCATGACATTAATCAACTAAATGTCGTGTGCACTGGAGTTAGGTGTATTGAATTGTTTTTCATCTTTCTTTTTTTGTTTTTGACTGCGCGAAGATTTCACGTGATCAAGGCATTTTGTGATTCACGTGAAATAGATACGATTTAATTTCACGTGTACCTCATAACACGTGAATTCACAAATTGTGTAGATGATGATCAAATTGCTCTCAGATGTCCATCACATTCATGTCCATATCTGCCCTACTTCACATAAATAGAACCCAACTGCATTGCAATCAAAAGCACTGATTTCCTCTTGGGCCCAAATTTAGGACGTTCTTTTGATCTCTTGAAATTATTTCACCTATATTACGAACGCATCCCTAATTATGTGAATTGGGTTTTTGAACGTGTATTTATTTTTAAATGGATCATACACAGGACACGTCCGTGGTGGATCGGGGCCTTAACCAACAATCGTCTCCAGCTAGCTCGATCTTTAGCTACCTGTATCGAGTTTCGCACGCATAGTTGGTTGAGGTCCCTTTCCAGTTGCGTGTGCAACCAGAGTCGCGGTCTTCATCAACTGCGTCGTCCCTCTGGAGTGGATTCGAAGACTTTCGAGGCCGGAGCATTGGTTTTCATCCGCACTTCATGACGTAACCACCTCAACCATTGGATCTTTGCTCTTCTATATAAGTGTCCTCCTCCACTCCAGATCACCACAGACTGGACCGAAAATCACCCGCAGGTTTTTCCTCTCAAAGTAACCAAAAGGACCTTCGTCCATTTTTGACTAAGTCTGGGACGCTTAAGGTCTTATAGAGGATTACTTTGGTTGTTCGAGAGAGGGTTTTGTTTATCAGTTACTTTCTAAGCCCAAAGAAGCTGCGATTGACAAGGGTTATTCGTCGTTTGCTTTTAGCGCTGGTGTCGCAGTCCGAATTGAGAGCGGTTCCTAGGTAGACAAAGTCTTTGACTACCATTCTATCCGAGGTGTCCGTGTTGAGAGTCCTTTCTCGTTGACAGCATCTACTTAGTCGGTGCCGTGAACGAATGCCATTTGAATTTAAGCCATAATGGCGTTAATTCTCATTAAAGTGAGAATTTACACCGCCATCCAATTATGGCTTTATTTCACTTTTAAATGAGAACTATCGTGAATTCACATTCCAATGAGAACTAATCCCATAAAATTAATCTAGCTCCAGGCGCCTGCCAAACAGTTGTTGACATACCTTAAGCGGAGCGACGAAATCTCGTGAGCGGGTTAAATCCTGGGATAAAATGGTTAAAAACCTGTTAGCGAGCGACCCACCTCATACTGCAAATACCCCAAACTTTCTTACATGCTAAATTTCAAATCATCCAAATTGAAAATTTGGCCGTATTTCCAGATTAAAAGCGACATAAGGCCAAATTTATAATTTTTTGGCTTAATTTTGTTTCTTGGTCTTATTTTGCGCACAAATTTTGGCTGTCGATGGAAAACCTGAATAAAAAGAAACTTTGCCTGCACATAACCGCGCACCTACTTAAAATCCTATACTGACCCAGGGGGGTTGCAGGGTACCACTCGTGCTTGCATCATTTCATTACTTATTGACATTATATCCTTTTGCATATCGAAACCCACCCAAATTGTTGGGGGAGGACTCAGGCCACTGTCTGGAATGAACTAACGCCACATGGCTTTAGTTCGCATTCGAAAGTGAAATAAAGCCATAATTGGATTATGGCCTTAATTCTCACTTAAATGAGAACTAACGCCATTATGGCTTTTATTCAAACGGCCTCTGTTCACGGCACCTCTTAGTCCTGACCTCATTTACCGTTAAACCCAATTTCGCGGCTCCGTCGCAGTGCTCACAAATGTGCCATTGACATCAAGCTGAGTTCTTCCGTCGGCATATGCGAGTAGTTGGACGGACTTCTGAAAGATTGTTTAATTGGCTGGTGTTGGCGTGCGAGTTTTGAATAATTCGTTCAAGAATGATGTTGAAGAAGTCGCAAGATAACGCGTCGCCTTGTCTGTATCCTTTGTTGACACCAAAGGTCTCGGTGAGGTCTTTACCGACCTTGATGGAGCAGCGTGCATTCTCCATCGTCATCCTACACAAACGGATGAGTTTGGCAGCGATGCCAATACTAGATATTCCTCTGTATAGCTCGTCCCTTTAAATACTGACATACGCGGCCTTGGAATGGTTGAAAAGATGATGGGTACGGATCTGTTGTTCCAGCCTTTCCTTTTGAATGATGGTGGACTTTCCTGGCCACACTGGTATGCACTGAGGTTGTTGACGAACGGCTTTAGGCGTTCACACAGCACGCGGATAGTACTTTGTATGCGATGTTCAGAAGACTGCTGCCTCTAAAGTTGACTCAATTCAGGGGGTCTCCTTTTTTGTGGATTGGACAAACAATGCTGAAGTACCATTCATCGGGCATGCTTTCCTTCGACCATATTTTACAGATGAGTTGGTGCATGCTCCTTACGAAGTCATTTGAAAAGCCCGGCCAGTAGACCATCAGACCCAGCAGCCTTGTTTCCCTTTAGATATGGCTATCTTCACGTTATCCAGGTCGGGTCGATGAAATCTACATCGTCCCTTTGAATGGTTCGTTTTGCCTGACAGCCGGATCCTCGTAGCCCTTATACAGTCTGTAGAAATGGTCTCCTCCACATCCTCAGCAAAGGCTTTCATCCTTACAGGCTTCGGTTTAGGTTTTTTAATCTTGACTCTGGTATAACTTCCTTACCTCGTTCCTGCAGTATTATCCCTCTACTCTACCGATCGTGCGGTCTTCTCATGCTCCTCCTTTTTCCTCCTGAGAAGCGGGTATACGTCGCTCCTCTTCTGGTTGTAGAGCTCGCGATCAGCTCTTGTCCATCTTTGCAGTGCCGCTGCATAGGCGACCTGCTTGGCTGCGTTCGCCTGCCGACACTCGTCGTCAGGGGCTTCGTTGTGGTGACTGGTGAAGTGCAGTACATCAGAGGCGGCATCTCTGATCGCTTTTTGGCAGTGTTGCCACTGGTCTTCAATACTTGGTGTTGGAGGTGTGGGACTTCTCAAGAGGTCCGAGTCTGAGGGCTCTTTTGGCAGTGTTGCCACTGGTCTTCAAAACGTTGAGGTTATAGGGAACATGATCGGAAGAGGATTGCACACAATGGCACCGCCTGAAAGGAACAATCACTTCGACAGCTTTGGCCCATTGGAGAGGAATTGTGTTCCATTAGGACCATGCCAGGCCACACACGTCGATAGCGACCAGCCAGAAACTCCAGGAGTTTGGTTGAGAGGTCCTTATGCACCCACTTAGACCGGACCTAGCACCCAGTGACCACCATATTTTCCCGTCTTAGGCGAACGTTTTTCTGGTTAAAAGCCTCATGCGAAACAAGACTCTCTCACTTTTTCCCCTGTGGGGACGAGGACTTTTAGGAGAGAGGGATACCATCAAAATGGCACCAAATAATCTAACAAAACGCCGCTTTTTACTATAGGCCACACAAAGGTGGGTCACAAAAGTCTTGAAACAGTCACGAAGTCTTCAACGAACTGCTCAGAGAGCCCAGCGAACAGCCATGAGGCTTCCACAGTCCTCATTCATCATCGGCTTTGACTTTTGAACCAATTTTCAATCTGCACGCACCTGTTTCTTTTTCGTAGTCTGAATGTGGTTCGTGTTGCCAAACGATGGCTGATGACTCACCTGAGACTGATACCATTCAAGCACTCCCCCCAATTCGGCTGTCTGCGGAGTGTGTTCGTCTCAAATGCAAAACATCGGCTCATTTACACTCGCTCCATATTCATAAATCATTCTCCGTCTAAATCGGTCGGACTTAACACGAATGAAATGTGAATGAATGGAGAATGGCGGATGTATTCAAGGTCACCCCGCCTCGGAGCACTTCACTTGCATGTGCTGCTGCTCTTCGCTTCTTTGTGTTCAGGAACCCGCATTGCGGAAGCATTAGTCGTCCGAGATGCTTGCCAGCTTCTTCCGCATCGAGTGCTGTCCCTCGTCAGCGCTCCATCAGCGATGTCATGGTGAATTAATGTATCCACCGTTCGTTTGGCCCGGCAGTAATTGTTCCAAAAATTCACAAATAACGGGATCTCTATGTGTGTCAAATGGAGGTGCTAATAATTTAACAAACCACTGGACGTGATCACGACGACATGTCTCACCTAGGGGAAGGTATGTTATGTGGCACGGGAGAAGGTCTATGAACCCGTCTGTGAAATTGGATCTGCTTCGTTCACCGATGCTCCCCGTGCTGCCCGGTCTCCGTATCACCGACGTCGTCATCATGGGGTGATAAATAATTTTCTGGTTTACTGCCAATTAACGTATCTCAAAGATTTATGACAGCACACGCATCAAGTAGTCGAAATTCCGTGCTGTCTTGCCATTTGCCACGATTTTTGTTGTGTTGGGGAATTTCAATAAAATCGCCTTTGTTTCTATCTCTGCCCAGCCGATAGATACACAGATAGAGTACCATGCCACACCAGGCTCTGGTCCGTCGTCACCGTTAAAGCCGCGATTTCAAGTTCAAGTGGCTCGCAATCAGCTCAACTGTCAAAATCCATTCACTTTTCCAGACAGACCGACCGCGGGCTCAGACGACGCGGCGTGTGTGTGTCTCAAGAGGCTGAAGATGGATCTTAAATCGGCAAAAATATGCAAGCGATGGCAATAAATTAGAAAGACGCACGTACAGCCCCCGGCTGGGTGTCGAAAATCCATCAACTGACCTTGGTATTCGTTAATTTCGAAATTAAATCAATCGGAAACTGATTAAGAGATACTCTTATTCAATCCCACTTGACTACACTCTGAAGTTCGCCTTCGCTGCGGTTGTCGAACGGGGCACGGAGGGAGGGGGTCAGCCAGCCAGCATCTGAGAGACAGATTGAGAGTCGTGACGTCTCATCTTTGTGTCCGATGCTAAATGGGAAGGTAATCATTTAAAGCTTCTCCCGAAGCCGTTGTCGTCGTCGAGAGAGGGAGACGAACGATTAAAAATATCGCCTCGTTCGGAACAATCGTCTAAGCTGGCGTGGCCATCAATAAGGTTCGAGCTTGCGACCACTGCAGACGGTATCTCGGCGTTCGGCGATTCTGTTTGTTTTCGTGTGTGTTCATAGTTGTTGTTAATCGGCGACGACGCGCACGGACAGGTGTCTGAAACGGGTTTCGTGTGCGAAATGCTCTGTGAATCCATGAAGTAGTTGTGTTTTTGATTTGTGAGAAATAAGAGAAAAAAATTGTGTGCAGTTGCGAGATTATTCCGCAAATTTGTTTTGTGTCTCTGCTGTTGGCTTGGGGTGTGCTTACAGTGATTACAGTGCTCACAGTGCTCACAGTGCTCACAGTGAAGGTTGACGGTGTTAATTGGATTATTCGCATGCAGTGCGAAGGAACTTGTCAACGAGGTGTTTTTCGTTTTTTATCTTGTCCTCAGGTGAGTTTCTTGCGAGTGCGGTGTGTGGTAATTTTTTGAGTGGAAACTTGTTGCTGCGGGTTGAATGTATGACATTTGCGAGGAGGTGTCGGAATGAGTTTTTCAGTGAGTGTGTTCACGTTTGAATTTGGGGGGTTTTTGCGTCACTTTTGAGTATGTTGGTTAAGGCACTTTGTTTCGAGAGGAGCCTCCGATTCTGAGCGTGTTTCTTGTTACTCGTGATCCCGTGACACGCGTACTTACGTGCGTGGAGTCGTAGAAAGGCTCTAGTAGTTGTCTGACTACTGCGTTTTTCTCCTGATTTAGATTTACATTCACGTGATCCCGTGACACGCGTACCAGTAGTTGCCTGACTGCTACTACCTCTGATTTAGATTTACACACCCGTGATCCCGTGACACGCGTACCTACATGCGTGGACTCGTAGATAGGCTCCAGTAGTTGTCTGACTACTGCGTTTTTCTCCCGATTTAGATTTACATACACGTGATCCCGTGAAACGCGTACCAGTAGTTGCCTGACTGCTACTACCTCTGATTTAGATTTACACACCCGTGATCCCGTGACACGCGTACCAGTAGTTGCCTGACTGCTGCTTCCTCTGATTTAGATTTACACACCCGAGATCCCGTGACACGCGTACCAGTAGTTACCTGACTGCTGCTTCCTCTGATTTAGATTTACACACCCGTGATCCCGTGACACGCGTACCAGTAGTTGCCTGACTGCTGCTTCCTCTGATTTAGATTTACATACCCGTGATCCCGTGACACGCGTACCTACGTAAGTGAAGTTGTAGATAGGTGGTGGTCCGACTAGTGCGTTTTTCCTCTGATTTAGATTTACATACACGTGATCACGTGACACGTATCGACGTGAAATATTGCCTAGGTTCCAGTATTTGCCTAGACGTGTCTCTGGGGGACTAGCAAATTCCTTGCGTCATCTCTCAGTCTATCGTCTTCGGTTTGGCTACATTTTCAACACTCTTCCATTTCACGGCAAACTTAAAATTTCGTGAAAAATGAAGGGTGTCGTTTTTTAGAAGCGAAGAACTCAAAATTCAAACAAAACACAAAAAATGATTTAAATGCAGTGATGGCATTAATTTTTGAATGTGATTTTAGGCACGGCGCGGTGGCCGCACACATGGCCTGATCTGCGGTCCTACAAGAAATACAGCCGTTCATCGGGCTGTATTCTGGCAATAACACCGCGAATGTTGGCTTCCAAGTTCAAGTGCTGCACGAAAATGTTAGGAATCATGTTCCTGCACCGCTCACCGTTGTCATTATTGCCAGTTTTTCTCCTCCTCTGCAAGCGATACCGTAAAGGCAATGACACCGCGACCAATGATTACTCCGCACTAAATGGTGACAAATGCTGGATGTAATGGTGTTTCGACAGATGGGGTTATTTTAGGTAGATGTGCCTACGCACTAGCCCCTGTGTGTTCAGCACAGTCGATGGTAGAAAACCTGTCAAAACTACATTACTTCCACCAAATTGAAATATTTTTTATTTTAATGGCAGTTATATTGTCTTTATAATCCTGATTCACCAGTCTTAAATACAAGGAATTCAGTGAAACTCAGTTGTACGTCATTGACTGAGCGTTGTGCCACACTCGCATTGACACAAAGGTTAATTGCCAGGACAACCGCTTGTAAAACACTGCCCTAGTCAGCCCTAGTCGTTGTCGACAATGGCTTTAGTTTGAGTTTCTCGAAATTTGTTTCTTAAATTAAATTCCATTGTGAATTGCAAAATCGAGCTAACGTCAAAAAAAGCCCAGAACTGTCAGAATGTTGCCAATTTGCGTCTAAAAAAAACACCCTTTATCACCACAATCCTTCCAGACACCTGCGCCTGCTTCTCCTCTCCAAAATATCCGTTTCATTGCACAAACACTTAACATTTCCTAACAGACAGGCAGTCACGGTCATCATCGCTGCCTCCTCTAAAGCCGACCGTAAACATTTAGCAACATCATATGCTTCGTTTTTTTACACACACCTTTCGATGGTGTCTTTATGCTACACACAACTTGTAAATTATAAGATAAATCAATCTTGCAAGCTGTGTTTTTTTTTCACACATTTAAAGGTCATATTTCGATGAATTTACTTCGATGACGCCTCTTCTGATTCTCTGCCGAACAATGTTGATTTTCGCGATCCGGGATTTTAGTGTTTCTATTTTAGTTTAATGCCTTGAAGCGATGCGAAAATGTATTCAGTTCCCATCGATTGAAGCATTTAACTGCACGCTACCGTTTGGGAGATTTTTCTGTGGTCACTGTACTGCGCTGCAGTTGAAGGAGACAAACATCTGGCGAACATATCGCGTCATCTGTTCCAAGAAAAGCCCTCCGAATTGTGGTTCCCGGAGTTTCTTCTGAATCTGGAGTTTCACACAGATAGGCAAATTTGAGTCTGACTTGAGGGGGTTTTAGTCTATTTCGATATCAGTTGATTGTATTCGTCGAAGAGGTCTGGGAGTCACCTGTGATGACTGATCACAGGCAGTGTTTACTTCTCGGCGCGTAAACACAGCTCTTTGTTTATCGATAAGAATTTTCTTTGGTCCACTGTCGACTGAACTACTTTTGAGATTGACCCACATCGGTGTTGCTGGGGCATTAAGAAGCCTCAGCTGCATTTATAACACTGTTCTTCAGCTTTCTCTGATTCACGACATGGGTCGAGTTTTCACGGATAATTTCTAACCTCTATCGCTCCTCGGCAAAAGTTCCTCTACCAGCAGATTGCAATGGAAGTCTAACAACCGGAGTCTGGACGGATCTCTGCCCATTCAAAGATCTGAACGCAGGCTTATGCTCACATGCCCATAATGATGGTGGCTTTTTTTCAAGCGGAAACCGTAGCGATCAAAGGTAATGTCCTTGCTCAAGGGCAATGTGATATCCAGAAGGGACACCCAAGCCGCTTTCAAGCCCCTGAACAATGTTACTGTCCATTCAAAGACTTCCGATACATACAGTCTTCTCCGCTGAATTGAACCGACCATTTTGTCAGATTTTCGCGATCAATTATCCGTGTATTCAATTAACGAAGACCCGCTTAATTGCGTCTCTAGTGCAATTAAACGATATTCGCTTAATTGAACCAGTAAGTCAATCGATCCAAATCAAGCTTTCCTGCAGTTGGAGTAAAATCAAGGTTCAACATCACAGCAAACTGCTTTGCCTTTTCCATTATTATGTTTGGAGAAACAGCTGCTCCTGCGGATCTCATCTGACCAAACCATGTTAAAAGCGCTTGTTCCACCTCGGTTCTTTCCCGCTTGCGAGATAGTTCACAACTTGGAGATTTTTGTTCAATTTGTTTCACATCCCGTAAAACCCTATTCATCGTACTGAGGGAGCATTTATATTTTTCACACAATTCTGCCTTGGTCTTACTCTTGTCTTATTATTTGCAATTTCTGTTTTATGGACAAACTTGGGTGTTTTTTGTTGCCACTCATCTTCGTTTTGTCAGAAGGACCGCGCTTTTCGAATGGCAATGACAAACTAAAGCTTGCTGTCATCTTGTGTGCAGTGCTGTCAACTTTAATGTGAAAACAGTGCTCCCGAATTACTACAATTTGCTAGTATTTTGTAACAATTGTTTGTTCAGCGCTGATCAATTAACCGAACACTTTGGATGTATTCAGCTTGTTTGGTACAAAACTGTAAGATCAATTAAGCGGGTAAATCAATTCCGCGGGATTCAATTAACCGTGCAAATACGTGTATAGCTTATATAAGAAATATTCGAGCTCACTTTTTTCGTTCAATTAAATGGGAAACAGTGTATACACACTGTATACAAAAAGTCTCCGTACACCACTAATACCATTCTCAGTTTTCTTAAAACTAAAAGTAACAACAGTAACGAAAGAGTAATAAAAACAACAAAGAGAAATATAATAACTTAACAAAATCAATATTTCGTCGGGCCTCCTTTGTTCCGTATAACATCATGCAACTTATTCCTCAGCGAATGCACCAGTTTGGAAGTCGTGGCTGGAGAAATCTTGTTCCACTCATCAATCAAGATGGCCTTCAAGTCAGTCTTACTTGGAGTTGAGCATGCTCGGATCTTTCTTGCTAAGTGGTCCCACAGATAATCACTTGGGTTTAAGTCTGGTGACTGAGCAGGGTATTTGATATTTTTTTAACATTGTAGAGCAACCATTCTTTTACCAGAAAAGATGTGTGCTTGGGGTCATTATCCTGTTGCAATAGGGGGTATTGCCGAGACTCAGTTTTTCAGCACTTGAATGTATGTAGATTTTCTTTAAGAATATTCAAGTATCCATATTTGTTCATAGTTGATTCAAAAAAAATGGATTTCCAACGCCGGAAGAGGCCATGCTTAACTGTTGGTTAATTGCTGAAATACAATTAAAATGTTTAAACTTACCAAAAAACCAAATAATCCTGGATCACACACTTTTCATTGCCAAATGAAACACAAGAATGACATCTGTACGGAAAATTGTTTGTCTCGACTAACTGACCGCAGAGAAGCATTCTTGTCATTCTTGGAATTTGATTTAATTTGGAGGGGAGTGAATCCATCTTCCTTTTCTGAGATTTCTTTTAAGGATTTCTATTAATTCCTGCCAAAATAAGCTATTTTTTTTTGACCAAAAATATACAATTAATTTGATGTACAGAGACTTTTTCGACTACATGTATGGACGCCTCACGAGGGTGTTGGCGTGACAATCTAGATAATTGCGAACCTGAATAGCCTACCTACTATAGCGACCACAGTCTTATGACAATAATTTGTAGAAGTCACTGTTTACTGGCAGTCAGTATTGTCTCGCAGAAAAATATCCGTCCGCTGACACGCTTGTCACATCCCAGAAACTTCCTAGTTCCAATAAGTACAAGCGTATATTCGATTCCCCTTATTTTCTTAGACGAAGTGAAGAAAATCATAAAAATCATTAAGTTACGTCATTAGCATTAATCTCTCGTGGAGGCTTAAAAGCTGTACCTTTCGTTGCAAAAAGCAACCCACGCAACGGCCCCTTAAACGAGCTGACCTACAGCGCTCAGTGCGTGTAGCAGGCGTCTGGATTGAAAAATTCATAACGTCGGTGATCAAAGCTATAAGGGCACGCTAGTTACGGAAAGTGGAAGATGGATTCCCTGATACTGTTGAATTTGTGGGTCGACATTTCGTGATGCAAAATCCCCTTAGTCGCGTCACCAAAAAATATGTGTCACTTTATGAGACATTTGTCACTTGATGTGACATTTGTCACTTGATGTGGTATTTGTGTCTTTATGTGACATTTGTCACTTGATGTGACATTTGTCACTTGATGTGACATTTGTCTCTTGATGTGGCATTTGTCTCTTTATGTGACATTTGTCACTTGATGTGACATTTGCCTCTTAATGTGACATTTGTCACTTGATGTGACATTTGGCACTTGATGTGGCATTTGGCACTTGATGTGGCATTTGTCTCTTTATATAACGTTTGTAACTTGATGTGACATTTGTCACTTGATGTGACATTTGTCACTTAATGTGACATTTGTCACTTGATGTGACATTTGTCACTTGATGTGACATTTCGCACTTGATGTGGCATTTGTCTCTTTATGTGGCATTTGTCTCTTTATGTGACATTTGTCACTTGATGTGACATTTGTCATTTGATGTGGCATTTGGCACTTGATGTGGCATTTGTCTCTTTATGTGGCATTTGTCTCTTTATGTGACATTTGTCACTTGATGTGACATTTGTCATTTGATGTGGCATTTGGCACTTGATGTGGCATTTGTCTCTTTATATGACGTTTGTAACTTGATGTGACATTTGTCACTTGATGTGACATTTGTCACTTGATGTGACATTTGTCACTTGATGTTTCATTTGTCTCTTTATGTGACATTTGTCTCTTAATGTGACATTTGTCACTTGATGTGACATTTGTCGCTTGTGTGCATTCCCTTAGTCACATTTCATGAGAAAGTGAGATAGAATGAGAGAGATTTTGTCGCTTGCATTTTTGTGAGTGACGCCAAGCGACGTGGGATGAATATGTAAATTGTAACCCAAATTTGGTCGATTTATGTGATCACGTTTAGTGTTAAAATAACAACAAACCAACAATTTGAGTGCCTGCGACCAGGATAGTAGATAATAGAGGATAATTCCAATCACATCCAGAAATCCAAATTTTTAAGAACCCAAAACATTTGCCATGTCCTTTTTCTTGTGCTGTCATTAAATATAGTCCGTCTGGGGATTATAGCAAAGACGACCCAATACGAACGATTAAAGCGATTAAAAAACGTTTTTGAACGGAAAATTATTTTTACAATTGAGATTACAACTAGACTTACAAGCTAAGGGTTAGGGTGCTGGCTCAACAATAGGGGCCCAACTGATGCACTTTGTTGAATTTAACGTTTATGATTATTGTTGGTTTATTGTTTGTGGCTGGTGATTCCATCGGGTCCATCGGTGCTGGTGCTTACATCGGGTTGTTTAAGCCCGTGTGTCCATGGTGGTCCATTTGGGATGGGGTGGTGATGTGTTAGCCGACTAAGCCCCGATGATGATTGCTATCGCTGCTCTGGTAGAATCCATGCAGCTCGTTGTTCGACGTCGTTGGAAAGGTCTGCTCGTTTAGCAGATCTAAGTCAGGAGAATGTGTTTCTCAAGTTCCTGATTTCCTCGTTCGGATGGTTGTTGATGTTTAGTAGCTGCTTTCTGAACAGTGTCACCATGTACTGTTGCAGGGGGATGATGAGTGCTTGGTCATAAAGACTATTGTTGCTGTGGTGCCTTTGACGGTCCCAGAGTTCGGTACATATTCGCAGTATTTTCCTTTCGAAAATTGCGAGCTTCGTCATGATGGTCGTGGAGATGGTGTGCCAGATTGGGAAGCCGTAGGTTAAGATTGCCCGTTTAAGCTGCTTGTATATCAGCACTTTTGTCCTCTGGCTTAGTCCATTTTGCTTGCGCATCAAGGGATAGACGCGATGGAAGCCTAGGTTGGTCTTCTTAAGGGTCAGTTTCGAATGACTGTTGAACTTCAACCTTTCCGTAAAGTTAATGCCAAGATCTTGACCCTTTCGTTTCTGTACCGTTAGGGAGCACTACCTTCGACATTTGGCTGCTGATCTGCATTCACCTCTGGAAGCATATAACTATACCCAATTGGTATAGTAGTCAAACTTGTTCGCTTTGCGCGGCTAGCATAAGTCAGCGAGTCATCTGCAAATAGACAGCATTTTACTGTGTCAGTTGGATGTGGTTGACCTGCCGTGTAGATGTTGAAAAGCCACAGTCCCAGCTGTGATCCTTGTGCAACTCCGGCCTTGGTGCTCCGCTCTGTTGAATTCGACCGAGACGTAGGGTCTTCTAGAATGCAGAAAGCTTCAAATTGCTCTGATGAGGTTGGAGGGGAATCCCATCTGGTTCAGCTTGTAGATGAGTCCCTCAATCCAGACCGTATCGAAGTCCTTTTCTACGCCCAGGAAGCAGGCGACGGTGACCTCGTAATCGTTCAGTGCAGCTACAACATCGTGGTGAAACTTCATTAGAGGATGTAGCGTTGAATGCTTTTCCCGAAATCCGTACTGAATATCCGGAATGATGATTAGGTCGGTAGACCATCGCTTTAGTTTTCCAGGATCTTGCTTATATTGCTCAAGAGCGATATAGGCCTGTATGCCGAAACACTGGCAGCGTTCCACTTTTTTGGTATTGCGACAATTTTTGATATATCCCACTTGCTAGGAAAGTAGCAGTGGTTGATGTTCATGGTGATTGTGAGAAGTATCATAACAGCTTGTGGCATTCGCCACAATTCGAAATATTGTCAGCCCCGGTTGCTTTCCTCGTTGAGCTGCGTTGAATAATTCCCGCAATTTCTTCGGCCGTTGTGAGGTCATCGTTTCCTGACGGGTCGTCCGCTGGGCTGGTTTCACTGAAGACGATGTCTGGTGCGGATGAAGTCTCAAGCGCATTGACGTAGCTGTTGACTTCTGTGACAAATTCCGGGTCATCGGGCGGTGATGGTTGAAAGTTGCCTTCGAAAAGGGATGAAAAGGTTTCTGCTTTCTCCGTCGGCGTGCTTGCCCGTGGCAGCTTCTTCCTCTTACCGATGATTTGGTGGATTTGTCGAAATGTGTCGGGTCCTGGCTGTATCTTACGGAGCCTGTTGTACGCTGTTGTGCATTCAACTCACTGAGAACAGCTTGGTAGTCTCTGCCTCGTGTGCTCAGCTCCCGGTGGTGTATTCGCAGCCTTTGCCTGTGGTGATAATGGCTTTGGATGTGTACGGGTAAGTGACTATACCTGTCTCTGCTTGTCCTGGGCCTTTTTGCATGCGTTGTTGATTGAGTTTTCGAGTCCTTCAACCGCTGTGTCCTTGTTACTGGCGGTATGTGTATGTTCTCCAGTTTATCTTCTTGTAGCCTAGCTACATCCAGCTGATGGAGGTTGGCGAAGTCATCCTTCTTGTCGGCTGTTTGTAAATATCGGATTTTCCAAGCTGATTGCCAGTTAGACCGCCTCGTGATCGGAATCACTCGTTAGCGTCCAATACGAACGAGTTCTGCACTAAGGGCATTTTTAAATTATAACAATTAGCTAAGACAACCACCGAATTGAAATTGATCCCACTCGAAGACACAAATCTGTTTGTCACCTCAATTTGTCACCTCACTCGAATTCTGGAACACAGAATAAGGGAGATTGTGTCTCGTTTATCGTTTGTTTCCGAGTTGAGGGCACAATTTAAGCTCATGTTCTAGTTCTAGAAAGCACGCCTACAAATTCGTCTCAAAATCCGATGAGCCATTTAGAATGGCTTAGATTACATTCTTTTTCCTTGTGTTGAGGTACTGTCCGGTATGAATGTAGGCACCGGTCCGGTCCCTGGGTGACTGCGCTCTGGTTTGAGGTCCTTCTCCTTTTGCATTCGGTACATTTTCAAGCATGTGTCCTCCACTACGTTGTCCAGTCACAGAGTTGTGTCTCGGTACGCTCTGTACGACGCATGCGTTGAATCGGTGGACGCGTGTCTAGAGGCATGCGGCTGTAAAGATCCCGCCTTGTATATGCCATCAACGCAAAAATGACTAAAGATTGCACGCGGAACTACGATGTTGTGTCTGCACAACGAAGGCAGTTTCGCTTATTGAAGCCTGCTGATTACAATGAGTTTGAAAGTGTGGACGTTAGACTAACTGCCTCCGACTGTTTCTGGAAATCCCATTGACGGATGAAGATTCGACGCCGCAAATTGACGCTCCTGAATAAGGGATGAAGATTTGACGTACACAAAGTAGAATTTTGCAGTTTTGGATGACAACATCGTCACTGGAAGCTAAGTAAATTTGACTTATTTACTGACTCAGCGTCACCCTGTCTGCCAGGGACTCCGCAGATCATTCCAGTTGCCACTGTGACCAGCTTATTCGTCGTTTATCCATCCATTATCCGGTGTAGAAGTCAACTCTTGCAAAGAATTCTCGAAAGAGAAACTGTGTTTAAAAATTTGTCTCAGTTTCTGACAAATGGACTCGCTCCAGTCTGTCCCCGCACCACCCACAACCACAGCAGACCCCGTCCCTGATAGCAATCAAAACATCCATTAACCTCGTTTGTCTCCATCAGCACCTCACTGGTTTTCTGTTCATTTGACAGCTAGCACGGATTCAGAGTGCATCAAGTGTCACACGTGAGACTGTGCCGAAGCGAATGAAACGAAAATCCCCTCGAGCGTTGCTGCATTCTAGTAGAAAATGCAGGTCTGTGCGCCATCATCGCCTGGAGGTAAAACAAACACACTGAACGTGTCTGCACACTCAATCCTGCAGTGCGTTATCGGATGGGTGGGGGGAGGGGACAAGGGGGTCATTCAAATCCCTCAGCCACTTGATAACGACTCCCGCCAGACGTCGTCGCTGGCTAATTGCTAATGATGTCCTAAAAGTGAATCTCCTCAAGAGCAACATACCAGCCATCCCCCCACTTATGCGCTTCCCCCTCCGCCGGCAGCCCTTCGGCAGACGGTCTAATTTGCCGGAATAATTGCAGTTGACAAGTGTAATTTCTGCGAGCAAATTGCATGTAATCGAGGAATGCAACCGGTGCCGGTGCAGAACATTCCCATCCATCGTCAACCCTTGCTTGGGGGCTGCGTGTGAGTATTTTTTTCTCCTCCTCCCCAACACTCTGCACGTGTGTCGCTTATCCAAATTGGCCGAATCGGAATGACATGTGACACAGCGAAAACGAATGCATGCATGTCAATGGGAGAGAGTTGAGTGTATTACGAAGGGTTGCAGTGACGCCCTTGTTGCATGTGACGTGGTCAAGAGGTTGTGGAGGGGGAGGGCAGGGCACTAAAAGAGGAGGTTTTCTAGAATTCCAAATGACGCTGGTTGTGCACACTGTGCGGCTCCTGATTCAGTGAATGACGGTATTTTACGTTGAGCTTGGTCAGTTGTTACGTTCGGTTTTTCCGGCAAAATCGATTCCGGGGGGAGGAGCGGCGGGCGAATAATGGAATAAGTGATATGGAAAATTAGATGATTGCAGGACGGGACTGAATGGGGGGGATTAAATTTGCATGCGAATTTTGATGGATTACCCAGCAGCATGCAACAGTGCCTGAGTGGAGTGTGCAGCGCAGAGGAGGGACGAACAGGGGTGCTCTCCCTGTGCGGCGAGGCGGAGTGATTTTATTAATCAAAGTCAGGATGGAGGGAACTTTCTTATTTTCAAGGCAACACTCTGTCTGTCTAGACGTCCAAGAGTCAGATGTATGTGTGCGGTGGCCTTTGTTTGGAGAGGAAGGACCGACCGAGGACACTGGGTGGAGTTCGGATGCACACATATGTACACATGCGGAATTTGCATGAAAAATATTACACTTTTCCTGCAGTTGCCTTGTGGCTGGGGCGATGGACAGGGGAGACCGTGGCAGAAAGCGGAAAATGTTCTATTCATGAGGAGATGGTGGAACGGATGGATTTGCTAATGAAGTGCATGCTTCTAGTTCATCCTCGAGAGGGGGCGTTCGGCAAACAGTTGAGTCAGCATGCCACTGCAGCAAACTTCGGACTGATGTGCTGGGTGCTGGGTGCTGGGTGCTGGGGGCCCACCCAAGGGCGTTGTTTGATGAATGGTCCCACATTTGTGTTGTAAAGGGCTTGTATTTGGCCACATCCCTTATTCATTTTCTGGATGGGATACTCCTGCACGAAGGTGATTAACCATGAAAAACCGCATTTAGGTGGAGTTCCGCAAGGTTGTCGACCGTGTACTCATCTTGTTTGCCTGTATTCTTGTGATTTTCTGACTGATGCACCATCAGTTCAAATCCTAGTTCATTCCAAGTCATGGCGAGTTAGAATCTTGTGTCAAGTCCATCAGGAAGCCAATACACACCATCCACAAAAGACAAGTCACATTACTGCGCACGTGGAATAGAGAATTACATCTGACACTGGTGCACAAGTAAAACACGTTCCATTCAAATGCCTGTTTCTTTTTTGCTTGACTCTTTGTCAAGTCACCTCATTAAGTCGAGTCGTACTTTGCATCTGCCGCCGCGTGCTGTTGAATGCATTTCTCTTGGGTCCCTCGAGATGAATGTACACAAATCCAGTTGTGCACACTTACCTAAACAATGAGCCACTTCACACTGAACGGCTACCAGGGCTAACTTCAACAAACCAGTTGCTGTGACAGCACTCGCACCAAGATGCTCATTTGACATTCCACCGGCTTGGCCTGGGTGTGAGTGGGCATGTGGGTGGACTGACTTCCAACGGATGGCTGCATCGACAGCGGAAATAAAAACTTTTTGCAGTTCTTTGCGAGGAATGTATTGGCCCACATTTGGGTCGACGGAGGGGATACAAAGATGCAAATTGTATGCAATCGCACTTGCTGTGCTGTGAACTGACTAGACTGAGGTGAATTCGTGTGCGTGCATTGAATGGATGTGGCTTTGTGAGTGAATCTGCTTCACGCTGAGGCACGTCATAGTCGTTTCCTGCGTCTGCAGAGTATCTGTTCAATCTCAAGGAGTGGCGATGGATTTCATGATGTTTGGTCGACGATAAAGTCGCCTGTCATCGCTCTGCATCTCGGCTCTCTCACCATGTTCAGTTTTGTGCGCCTTTTCTGCCTCAATTCAAGCTCTCCCCGAATGCTGGAGAAACAAAGTCAGCGAAACTACAATTTGAGTGGAAAAAGTCGAGGACGTAGTTGATAACCCTGGGGCACCGCATAATTTATGCATCGACCGTGACATTAAATCAGAGCGTGTTCGTCGTTGTGATGATTTTTTGTTTTCTCAGTGAGATTTGGAGTGTTCGGGTGAATTGAGTTTGGAGAAAGATCTGTGTGAACCTTGTCCACAAACTCTACAGCTAGCACCAACTTCTGTCAACTATATCGAGAGCTAAGCTTTAAGTTGGTGTTAACGACTGCCAGTAAATATGCGATCGCGCCCTGCTCTAGTGTTCGATTAATCTTTCGTCTGTACTGTTTATTCATCAGCAGTTGGAGCCCGTCTAGGTCGATCTTGCTGTACATTCGTAATTGAATCTTTTCCTCTATGCACCCCCACGCACGTTCATCGACAGTGCCTAGATCGGCTCTTCCGTCTTCAGTACAAAACAGGAGAAGTAGAGGTCCCAAAACACTTCCTTGCGGTACGCCAAGTTCTGTATAAAGTACTCGTTTCCCTGTTCAAGAGGAAAGATCTGGAAATATGATTCGAATTTTATCGAGAAAAAGTGGCACACGCGGAGAGACTTCCAACAAATCCCATCCAGAGGAGTTGTCAAGTTTCTGAAGGCAGCACTTAAATCCTAGACCAAAAGAGATCTTTATGCTCTCAGACTCTTGTTATGACACACAGCAAGTTCTTAAATTGAATTCAACTGGTGCTCGAACAGCCCCAACAAACTGGAGGCAGTGGAGAAGGACCCCAACGAATTGGAGGCAGGTAGGCACCCAGAGATCGCTCTAGTTCGAGAGGGGTAACGCAGCAAAGGACGCCCGCGTCTAATGTGGCGCATCCAAGTGGAGAAGGGCCCCAACGAACTGGAGGCAGCTTGCTACGCAGAGATCGCGCGGCAAGCCTACTTTCACTGCACTCATTCATTAACTCTTTCACCGTAACGGTGTAGCGTCGTTTGACTAATCCCCACCGGTCTCTGTAACTAAGTGTCATTTATTCATTTCAATCGTATTGAACTCGCGGGAGTTCGAGTTTCAAGCCATCCACTTGAAAACCCCTCACACCCCCAGCAGCGGAGGTGGCGCGTCCCTCCTAGATCGAGATCAGTTTAATAATCCCATCAAGCCATCTGCTATCATCACTTCTCCGTCAAAAATCATCTAAACAACCCATCATCCGTTCAGCTTAAGCGCGTCAAGTTTACATCGTTGTCGGGGCCCCCTAGCCAGCTCCGCGCGTCGTCGCCGTCCATCGCACAGACAACTCACTCACTCATCCACAACAGCTTTATTCCAATTTCCGCTGACGTTCTCCTCGCACACCACCTCCATCCGCCCCTCCGTCACCCCACCGCACCATAATCATCATCAAATAACAAATAAGGGTTGGGCGTAACAGCCAATATGATGATACGATCTAAATATACCCGCTGCCACCCCGTTTCGGCGTTCGCTTGGCACTCCATGTCAATTGCGTTACCCTTTGAGGCTGCGGCACTCAATAAAGGAATCACTCGAAAACGAATTTAGGAGAAAGCAGCATCGGGGGGCAGCCAGGCGGGCGGACGGGCGAAAAAACGAATAAAAACCAGATTCATGGGGAAGAAAGAGTTGAAAGAGAATCAAATTGAGAGTCATGCCCGTCGATATCCATCCCCGTTGCCTTTTCATTTATCCCTTTATTCTGTCTCTCACCGTCCCCGCCGTCTTCCCTGGCAACCAACCCAGTCATCCACGGAGAAAGTGAGTCGGAAAAGGACGTTTCTCCACGAGGGATTGCGCTTCGGTGCCATGAACATTATTTTGGGTAATCGAGCAACTAAAGGAGTTCTTCCAACACGGCCATGTGCTTTGCTGGCGTCACCCTTTGTGTGGCTGGGTCTGTGTGCGAGAAAGCAACCAGGTCACTTGGAATATTGCGTCTCCCCCTTTCGCCAAAAGCAGATGGATACAATTCAACGAACCACCCCACGGGCGACTCACTCGTTGGTGCCATGTCGTCTGCGGCGGGCTTTTTCTATTTTCGTAACCTTCAAAGGACCCTCGTCCGGTTGGCTTGCACGGCGGTCGTGGCGACTTCTACACCTGTTCAGCTTTTGACGAGGCGCGTGTGGTTGCCCCCAAAGCCGTCCCTTCAAACCACTTGTTACTGAGCTTGTGGCCGTGGCGTGGGCAGGGGCTACGATAATTGTTTGGTTTGGCTGTGTATCTTAGCCGTTTGCTGAATGACTATCATTAATCTAACGGTAAGGACTATGGCAAACACACTGTCGACTGTGCAATTAGGGAGCCTACATTTCACGTTATGAAAGTGTATCCTCCTCGCCTGGAGCCCGGCCGTCGCTGGACAGAGATGTTTCGGCAAATGAATCTTTCTCATTTGCAGACATGTGTAATCTGCCGGGAATGTTCGTCTGAATGATGGTCAAATCAGGAGACATAAGGGACCGAAGATTGAGTCCGATAGAGCTTTTGTTGGTCAAAGTCGGTGGGTGGGGGTGGGGGACGTGTCAGTTAGGAGGATGGTGACCATGAGCAACAGCAATTATGTGAAAGACGAAGCTCTGTATGGAGCTAGACTGCTCCGAAGTGCCATTCTGAAGACATAAATACCAAATGGTGGTTCAAGTGAAGGCTACAATTCAAATCAGATGGTCGTCATTGTGGTCGCGTTTCGTGAGAGAATCCCCACCTCGCGCTGAATCACCGCCAGCGAGCTGCCGGAAATAATGCAAATAATTCGTGGCTTCAAAAAATTTGCTGGCATAGGCCAACGCAAACAAAGTCACACGGAAAGAGGAGTGCATACAAACAAAATCACACGCAAACATTTGACAGCTCTTCCGACGTGTCACATCCAACCGAAAACCGCTTATCGCATGTCAATGCAGTCCAGTTCGTTGAAAGAAACAACAAATATGACTAGCGACCCAATTCAAGTGCACACAGCCCCGAATAACGAAACAGACACTTAGTCGATTTTTTGGGTCAGCAGCACGTCACAGTGGCTTGGTTGTGGTCAGTTACTTAACTCACTCAAGTGGAAAGCAAGCCACAAGAATGCGGGAGAAAAGTGCAGCGCCAGTGCCAAGCAAGTGCCAGCTGAAACGCCGCTGACAGCCTAAACCTGGCTGCTGACTCCACAGATGTGGTGCCATGCCCGGTGTGCGGTGCTGACCCAGTCAACTGGCACTCTCGGCACAATGCCATGCACTCGGCGCGGGGGAATATGCAGTGCACGGTAATTTTTCGAAAGCCAGCGCTCCAAAGACAAATCCCTCAAAAGCCCGTGAACCCTAATTGAAAATATTTATGCAACCTGCCTAATTAAGGACACGACAAAGTTTGTGCGCGCCACTGCTGGTGGTGCTGGTGGCGCTGAATAGCATGTGGCTTTGCATGAAGGACGCTTGCGACTGCTGCTGAATACGTACAGAAAGTGTGCAATTGACTTCATCCGGTGGTGAGAATGAGTCTCCCAACTTTCCTCCCTGCACGCACACACAGGCACACAAACACACGCGCGCAAACCCCATTCAGCAAGGAAACCCCTTTCATTTCGAATTGTTGCGTGCTCATGGCCGCGTGTGAAGGAAGTCGACTCATTGAAAATGTAAAACAGTTTCTTTTACCGTTTTATTCAGAATTGTTCCCTTGCGGTGCACTGTAAAGTAAATATAGGTCGGTCGGTCGGTTGGTTGGTTGGTTGGTTGGTTGGGCTGGTTGGTGATCGTTTGATGGTGCAGCACACGGGTGCCCAGGCTTTGGTGAGCCATGCTCCTGGAGTGGAACACACCGCCTAGTGCGGTGCCGGATATGACAGTCGTTTCGCTTTTGGGAGTAATTTCATGAAAATTGCCCGGAAATCGAGTGAACAAATTGATGCCACGGGACGGGGTTGTGTACAAATTGCCCGAGAGCCCTTGATGCGATTTTAAATGCAGTTACACTGTGGTCAGTGGACGGTGGCGATGGTGAATCGAGTGTGCAACGGATTTGGCTGCATGCGTTTTGCAGACGTTTATGTGACGCGCTTTCGATCAGATAAAGTGTCAATTTTTGAGGTTAATGACAGATCGCGTGGCGTTGCCTTTAAAATTTCACTTGACGTGTGCCTGATGAAAGGTGGGCGTGATTGTGGGCTTATCTCGTCGGCCATTAGAGAGGTGCATTGACATTTCACGTTTGACTGGTGCAATGAATGTGATTGTTGACAGCTGTCAAAATGACTGAATGACGGTTTTAAAATGGCCGAATCCGTACAGTTTCAGTGCGCCAGAAAAAATGTGAATTTGGGGTCTGAAGGAGGTATGCAGGTCTTCGGTGGGAGCTGTCAAAGTTAACGGGTGAGAATTTGGTTGGTGTTGCCTCAGGATGATGTCGCTTGCTTCAACTGAATGAGCACAAAAAGTGTGGTTTTTGCTGTCAGCTGTCAGCTGGTCGGACGAAAGTCCTGTCGACAGAAGTTGGATTCTGATGTCACTTGGAATATGAGATTTTGAGTGGGAAATGGGCAATGAATGTCTTTGGTGACAGCTGTCAAAATTAGTGCGTGATAATATCGTTGCTGGATTTGATACCATCGCGTCGTTTTATACTTGTACTGCATACGTCAAAGAGAATGTGACATTTAGTGTCGAATGGATGAATGAAGTTATGTGACAGCTGTCAAAAATATGACGGATTGATGTTTGAGACAGCTGAATGCTCATAGAAATCATGATCATATAGAATACCGAGATCAATGGGAACAATGACAACGTTGTTTGACAGCTGTCAAAATGACTGCCTAGCAAGTCAGTACAGCTTAAGTCTTCTGTAGCCTCTCTCCATATCTGAATTCACACAGGAGTTCGGTCACGGAATATTTAGTATTTTGAGATCGAAAGGTGGAATGAATGTATTTGCTCTGGGGACAGCTGTCAAAATTAATACATGACAGTTGCGTATGTTGATGCTTGATTTTGTCGAGGATATTAATCATTTGAGTCAGAATTGGTCTCAAAAAGCCGACTTGTGTCATCTGTCCCATCTCTTCTAATTTATTCCAGTGGATATGTTCGTTGTCTAGGTGCCCAGGAGGCTTATAACTTCGATACGAGGTTAAAACTTCGAGAATAGCTTGAGATTCATGTGACCTTTGCAAAATTAAACAAATTGTTCACATTAATGAGATATTTACTGCCTCTGAAACCTTGTAACTTCTATAATCGGTCCTATATATCCACCCTGTGGCACCCAAATCAGATGCCCAATCACAATACAAGTGCAACCCAGCTCACAGAATTGGACTTATTCAGAAAAGTGTCAAAACAAATTCAAGTTGCACGTGCTCTCACTCTCAAGGCAACCGAGTGATGGAGAGCAATTAATCAACCAGCACCACTTCACTGGAAGAGGCAACAAAGCAATGCCATCACATTCTCCAATTATGAAAGAGAAACATTCGAGATCAAATCCACTTCTTCCCTCGTCTCTACGGTCACCCGCCATCAATGGCCTCCCCCTGAAAGTCACAACAATTCATTTCAATCCTCTGCCGATCTAATGGCATACTTGAGCGCAATTATCTGTGATTCCCTCGATTCTTCAAATTCGGCCAAAGCATCAACCGCTAGGGGGCCCCCTTGACCTTTCATCCAGACGATGGACACGACGCGACTCGAATGATCGCCTAATCGACTTTTATCACGGAACTAAAAGCGAAGCCAGTTCGCCCATGCGATGATTATCATAACTCGAGCATTGATTTACCATGACACACAAGTTTTGCATTTAAATTAGCCCAGACATCGCCTTGTCAAAATGTGGACTAAGGCGCTCGCTCCCCCAATGTCCAGCTGTGTGAGGCGGACGGACCTTGGTCTAATGGGCTTTAATTTTATTGACTGACACCTCTCGGGAATGTAAATGTCTCCTAAGTGTGCGGACATGTGTGTCAAATGGGGCAGACGTCAAAATGACAACGAACAATAAACGACCATTCTTTCGAATTCGATATCGAAACAGAAACGTCAGGGAAACAGAATCAGAGCGCGGCTTGAGTGTGCGGAGGGGCTGGCAATCAAAACCATAAAACCGTGATGTCGCGTCTTTTCGATTTTGATTGCTCCTGTGCCTGGCTGTGTATGTGTTTGCTCGGGGGGTGTGTTCGTTGAGTGGTAGTTTGACGGCACTTAAAAGGCATTAAAAGCATTCAAAACACAGCAATATTTGCTTTTTGGGACAGGGGTGGGGCTTGGGAAACAAAAATTTTTCATTAATTTACGTTTTTTCCGCTTTCTCTTTTCAGGTATGTAGCAAATGGGCATTTTCGGAGGTTATGGTGAATATAAAGCATTTTTTACTCTACCTAGCTTAACGTGAGTTTTTTTTTTGCAATTTTCCGTGCTCTGCGCGGGAAGGAGATTACATATTCATAAACTCATTTCTAGGCTTATGCGGGATGATTTAATGAATTCGCATCGCTTTGCGGTCAACTGGATCGCAAAAATGTAATCGGTTTGCATTTTGTTAACTCTGCGTTGGATTCTGTCGGGAATAAGTCATGCGATTGTATTTTTTTTTAGTTTTTTTCTCTCATTTTTTCCGATGTGAAAGATTTGGTTTATTAATTAAAATGCGAATCCCCATCGGTTGGCTGGGATGAGCTGCACTGTTTGTAACTACTTTTTGATGATGCGCACTCGGGTGGGTTTTTCGTGTCAATACTGTCGGCATTAGAGACATCGATTGATTTGACATCAGTACACAAAGCATATTTGCTCATTGATGCGGTCACTCAAGCTTAATGGGGACTCATATGTTGCGGTTGAGCTGGCTGGCGGAATGCTCTGGTGCACAGTCTTGTCACTCGGATTTGATCACGGATTCCCACCAAACCATGGACACTGACAGACTGTCCACTGAAGATGTTTTCATGCGAATGTTGTCCACGACTACGTTCTAGGTACAATTTTGAGTCACTTTTTATCTCGCTAATGACGTATCATCATCTTCTGACCCGCATACTACACTGAAGGGGTCGCGGGTGTAAACCATTCACGGGAGATCTCCAGGCGACCCGCCATCGACTCTAACTCATCAGGAGTTATGCCCAAGCGTAACCAGATGAGTTTTTGGACTTCCATCCAACCATCTCGTCCTGGGTCTGCCAAGCGGTCGCCTACCTGATGGAGTTGCGTTCAATGCCCGCCTCGGAAGTCGTGATGATAGGGACATTCGTGCCACGTGACCAAACCAACGAAGAATAGCCCTCTTCGTTCGAAGAAGCAGCTGGTCAATGTGGAGTTCCTCGCGTACTTTACATCGATTTCACTTTATTACCGACGACTTAATCTTTCAACTTAAACAAGCGAAATTGAACGAAACTTAACGAGACTGTATATGAGTCTAGTCCTTGCTACTGGTTTCGACAGCAAAACCCCACCCTTAATGTTTATTCTCTGTATTCCTAGTGCCTGCGTGGCAAAACCAAGTATTTCTCCAAGTGTTTCCAAGTGTTTCTCACCCTATCGCGGCGAGTAATTCCCACAACAGCACTGAGAAATCTCATCTCAGCAGCTTGTATTCGCGAGCTTCAACACCAAGCTTGGCCTTCTTGATTTCAGACCTACCAAGCTGATTCAAAATTGAGAGCTGGAAGGAGAGCTCAGCATTACTCCTTCCATCATTCGTGAACAAGACCCCGAGATACTTAAACTTCTCCACCTGCTTAAATGGAACTCCACTAACATGAACAGGCGTTCTGGAGATGACCATAACCTCCGATTTGTCCACGTTGACCTTCCTCCCAGCATCAGCACATACGGCCACAATCCTATCGAGTGCGCGCTGGAGTCCCGTCTGGGAAGATGTGAGGATCTCCAAAAAGGAGATGACTTAGTCTCAACTCTCCCAATGTGGAACGTTCCTCGCCTCGGCTGCGCTGCAACATCCAGTCCATGTATACAATGAAAAGGAGAGGTGACAAGACGCATCCTTGTCGAAGTCCAAAGCCCATGGTGAAAGCTGTTGATTTAGCCCCGTTAACCCGAACACAGCAGCTACAGTTTGCGTATAGAGACTGAATGGTTCTCAGAAGGGGACCATTAATCCCATACTCCTGCAGACCACTCCAGAGTTTACCTCGCGGAACTCGGTCATACAACAACTGTAGATGGGTTGGGCATACTCCCTTAGAGTGAAAAGCTGATCGATTGTACTTCTACCGGGACGAAAGCCGCACAGCTCCCATCACCCATCCTGGGTTCGACTATAGCTCTAGAAAGCGCTTTCAACACCACAGCGTAGACTATACCGGGCAGACTTAAAAGAGATAAGACCTTGTAGTTGGAGCAATCCCTTTTGCGGGACACCGCAGTTTTCTAATTGCCAGTAGTCTCACCACGTTCGCAGGCCACTTTAATGACACGATAGAGCCATAAAACTCTCTCTCTTATTATTTATTTACCCATTGCCTTAAGCATTTCTGACTCGATTTCATCCACACCGGCGGATTTGCCAACTTTGGACGATTTAATCGTCAAATTGACTTTCTCCACAGGCATTGGGCTATACTCCGCCCCACTCAAGACTACAAGTCTGCCATCCTCAGGACCCTGTTCGGGATTGAGCAGCTCCGAAAAGTGCTCGCTCCATCTGCGTAAGATGTCCACCTCATTGGAAAGCAAAACACCGTCTTTGGATTTGACTCCTTCCATGATGTTCCATTTAATTCCTCTGAGTCGGGGAATGGTTTGCCAGAACACCTTTTCGGAGATCTTCCAACTTCTCGCCAAACTCCTTCCAAGACTGCTCTTTAGCTGCTCGCACAGCCAATTTGCAAGCTCTTCACGCCTCTGTGTACCGGTTTTGAGAAGCTGATTGCCCCAAGGGAATCCAGTCTCTGTGGATCTTTATCTTCTCTCTGATGGCTTCTTGTCTCACCACCAGCCGCCACTCCAAGCCCCTTCACTTCACAAACAATGACAGCTGCTGAAAACAGTCGCCGTACTTCCATGGAACAGTTGGAAGTCGATCGAATCTTTCAGATACGTGCCGCGAAAAATGTAGCCGCAACTCACTGTTCTGTAGTTTCTCCCACCTAGACGTATACCTACGGCCTACCTAGTCGGCCAATTCACCGGCCGACAACTCACTGTTCTGTAGTTTCTCCCACCTAGACGTATACCTACGGCCTACCTAGTCGGCCAATTCACTGGCCGACTAGGTCAAATTCTTCATCGACGAATATATGTGACTTAATAAAGGAGTTTGTCTACCTCGGGGCAGACGTAAACTCCACAAACGACATCACCGCCCTTGGTAACTGCAGATGGAGCAATCTCTTTTGCCCCAATTTTTGAAAAGTGGGAAAATCAAACCAGTTTGCCAAGATAGCCATAAAACTCCTTAAGCTCAAAACTCCAGACTCGGAGGGCCAATGTCTTGCCCTCAAAACACTCTCATTTTGCCAGTCCTTTTATACGGAACTGTAAGCTGGACGAAAAGCAAAACTGCGGAGCTGATTCTTGGTACCTTTGAAAGAAGAATTCTACATCCGCCGCATATGTGGTCTCGTCTGCGAAGAAGGTGAATGGATGAGAAGACCCACCCGCGAACTCTACGAGTTGTACCAGGATGTGGATGTAGTCCGGAAGGTACACACTGGCTCGGTCACAGCAAGCGCATGGACATACATGCTCCAGCTAAGAGGGTTTTCGAATTCGAGCCTCCTGATGCGAACAGGGGAGGAAGACCGACGGTCCTGTATAAAGACTAAGTAATCGCGGATGCAAGACAACTTGGTCTTGATGACTGCCCAGGACCGTCAGGGATGGAAGGTAGCAGAGACCTACACCGACATTGAGTGTAGACGCATACATGGTGCAGAGTGGTCTGATATTGATGGGACCGAACTGTTTACATTCATTGGACTACTTTTGTTAGCTAACGTTGTTCGATCGAACAGCGGGAGCTCTAAAAGTTTGAACGGAAAAATGGAACTCTGAAAAATTTAGACCAATATTTGCTGCAAATCGAGAGCTGCAAAATCGAGAGTCGAGAGAGGTTCGTCAACCTTAGTGGAATCAGTAGGGTCTAGATATTATCAACAATTTACAATCCATCCGAAAACGAACAGTGAGTCGGTCTCAAAGGAAGATGTTGATTGCGGCACTACAAGTCATGCATGTCATCAAAGACTGAGGAATCAAGCTTTGGGTACTTTGGAATATTCAACCTATTCCTGGCAAGGACATTGAAAGTGCTCCTGAAAAATTAAGGTATGCGTGTAGTTCTTGACTTGATTGTACGGCTAAAATGGCATAGTCTTACAACCGTCAACCTTTTCATGTCTTATCAATTGCCACAAAGGTTATTGGAGAAACGGATTACACTAGTAGGAACAATGCACAAAACCAAGCCCGAACTACCACAATTTGGGTGGCGCTACAGCTATGGATTAGCTTCTCAGCAACCACTCGCATTGTGCGTGCAATTGTTCTCTCACGAGTTGAAGGGACCTACAGTTTTATGCCGACTCTGAACGGCCACGTCTTCTCTCGTGTCGTATTTCTATTATTAGCTGTGAATCTACTAAGTACTCTACATGATGGCTCAAAAGCACTGACAAGGTGTAAACTCATGACAAAACAGTGCCCCCAAGTGGTGTCCAAGTGGACCATATTACTGGTCGATATTTGACCTTTTGTTTCATTCAAGTTCATACCTGGATAGACGGTGTCATATGCTTGTCCGTTTATATCTCGAGTTTGGCAACATCAAATTTGATGATTCTTTTTTTGTTGGGAAGGTATTCAACCGCAGCAGGTTTTTACGTAAAAAAAACAAGGCCTACCCAAAGAAAGAAATCATCGAAATCGGAATTGCAAAACTGGTATTTTTTATCATCGACATCATTTGGCAACCCTGCCGAAAAAGACGTCCTACAGTCGGCTCTGTTGCTATGGGTCGTCGTTTGAACATCTGTCGCGGGGATGTTTGCTTTTAGGACCTCCGCACTTGGTCTCGTTAAGTGACTTCATTTCGGTGCTATCCTTTTATTGTGTCCACGATCGTCAGCAATGTTCATTGCAGGGTTGGTGGGGACAAACTGTTCTAGAAAAATCCAAACCAAGTGCCCCTCCAAATATCTCAAACCACTCACAAGTTACAACAAACATTCAACTTGAACCATAAACCATGTGACTGCTCTCAAAAAATCATCATCGTCATGAATGGGCGAGTCACAGCCACTCACACCTTCCTACCTACCTCCCTTCACTTCACACAGAGAATTCACACCGAGCAACCGGTGAAGAGCACTTAATCACATTCATGCCCGTGTCCACCGATTGCTTGTCTAAATGACCCTCGTTAACAGTGTTATCGGTTGTAGTTAAATTGTTTTTTGTTTCATTGTGTTTCATTGTTTACAACACAAACCTCGCGGGGGTTTTGTGTTTTGTTTTTATCGAGAATCCCCCCGAGGAACCCTGACAAGTCGTTAACCGAACGACGTGACACATAAATTTTCCACAGACACCACAGCGCGACTTAACAGCGACAATTCACTTAAGTTTCGTGATGAGTTATGAATTCACGTGACTGTTAGATGGTGTGACAGGATCGGTGTTGCTGAGAGGTGAGAGGGACTTACAAGTGATGGGGTCTTGGCCTGGTGAACAGGTAGTCGCCCCATCCATTGCTGGCAGTTCTTGAAGAGACTTCAGCGGGGGCACACTTCACAAACCAGCGTCATTCAATGCCCTACAACTTGAATGAAGCTACGAAACCTGAATCAATGGAGTTCACATGTTGACACCCTCACACAGCAGCCCCACTCAAAGTTTACCGCCCTTGGCAATTATCCTGTAACTGAGTTCTGCATTTCACTGCGATCAAATCAAATCAAAGGAGACCCTTAAACCCGCATCCGCAGAGCGAGTGACACTATTCTCTCATCGCTTAACAGCATCAAAGGATACCACCGAGCACAAGGCAGCACATGCAACCAAATAAAACAGACAGATTTGCACACATCCTTCTCTCGCTGGTATCCATACGCCCCTCCCAGCTCTGCACCCACCCGCGGTGGTTTCCATTAGACGCCCTTTCATTACGAGCACGCCTCACAGCACGAGTTACCCCAGTTAACCCAAATAAATTTGTCCCCCCCTCTCAGCGCTGTTACCCGAAAATAGATAATGCGGCGCCCACCCACCCAGGCAGTCACCCAACCACCGCCCGCTCAGCCGGCTCTGAGTCGCTCGCTCACTAAATCAAACAGACAAATGAGATAGGTGCACAAAAGTGCACTTAAATGTCGCAAATTCTTTTGATATCCCGCTGCACTCACTAATGGATTCTGAAGCATTCCCCAGGACCCAGATCTGCCCCCTCGGTCGCTGTGCCCTGCTGTGAGTGCTGTGCGGGGGCGTGTGGCGGTGGATAGGGCTTCAGCTTGTGTTGCGCGGTCGGAAAGTGTGCGGAGAAGAAATCTGAGATATTCATTTCGCGGGAAGAATAGAAGAATAGAATCCTGGAATTTGATGCAACAACACAGTCGTCCAGCTTTGGTCGGAGCTGCAGCAACATTCCTTGTTCTGGGGCTGATGCTGATGCTGGCGCTGGTGCTGGTGGTGTGTCCTCAATTCTCTGTTCGCTCGTTCGCCTCAAACACATCCCCACACACACGCTGCGGAATCCTAGGAATGACTTCGTGAATGCTGGTGATTCCCGTGCAAGCGACGATGTTCCTGGTTCGTTTATCAGGGCTCCAAGCAGGCAGCATAACACTTATGGGGCAACGGAGACGCGTATGCACATATGTAGCACCATCATCGCCGTCGTTGCGGATGGTGAAGCTTTGAGGAACGCGCGCGTCTATGGTTGAATGACTTTGGTTTGCGTGGCTGCGTCTACTGCTGCAGCTGCTGCTTCTGTTGCTATTGTTGTTGACTTGAAAGCGGTCGCAAGTCTTTGTCGATGAGGATCTCCTTATTGCCAACCGAATGACGGTGGCAGGGCGTGCGTGTGTGTCTGTGCTGTTCGGCGTTTGTTTACGGAAATAAGACGGCAATCGCTAATGGAAGCCGCACAGAGAGTGCTGCGAAAAGGTGTTCGGTGGGGAAATTGACTTGTTGTGGCACTTGACCGATATAAGGGCTGTCTGAGGACCCACCACCTGTGCTGTGATGTTGGCGATGGGGACTTTGCGGTGTGCACTGGGAATAGCTGCTTTATGAGGCGTTGTTGGGCGGGAAGGAGGTCTTGTTTGCTTGTTCTCTCAGACTAGACACATCACCCTGGTGTCTGACACGTTTTAGAGGCAGTTCTTGAAATAGCACTGAATGTGTTAAAGGACACGAAAGTGGTATCTAGGTAATTCTTGATGATTGATCCTCCATTCTGTGGACAGTGGTCTTTCTTTTGGATTCCTTTCTAGTTCGACAAGTTAGATTTTCCCCCGAAGTCCAATCAGCACACGCTTGCCTGCTGTGCTGGGATCACGATCGAGGTCTTCCTGATGAACGGTGGCGGTCGACCAAGGACTGGTCATGAAGTCTTCCGATTTGGTGTTCGAGCCGTGGTTCGGTAGATTATTAGTTTGCCCGTTTTTCAATCAAAAGTTTCAGTGACGCGTGATACTTGGCACTTTGCTTCGAATTGGCCGAACTTATGACTTATCACGTAGACGAACTGCTGCTTGGTAGAAAGACAGCTTATGCAGGACACCGCATATCGTTGGCTTTTGTGTTCGACGAAGGCATGTCGGAAAGACTCTCGCTGTTCGTAGGCTCTAGCAGGCTCCAGTGAATTCCTTATCGTCTTTGTTGGCTGGCGCAGACAGACTAAGCAACCCACTTTTTTTAATGGATGTACTCTATTCTCTCGGTTCTAAACACTCTTCCATCAATATTTGTTCCACCCGTGTACTGGACGCCACCGTACACTAAACTTTATTATTTTCAATGCATGTGCACAACGTTGTGTTGCCTTGGCTAAACTTTTTGAGGACCCTAATTCTAAACCTGTAGACATTGAAGATTATCTGAAAACTAATGAACATCGGGCCTAACTTAACAATTTAAATAAATTTTGTTTTAGTCAGAAATAACCAAAATTCAGTGTTTAAACTGTCAGACTCAATATAATGAACATTTTTTTCAGCAGAATAGTTAAAATACAGATGTAAGAAATTCTGAAAACTGTTCACCATATTTTTGAATGTATTATTGTTTATATATACCAGGGAATACAATAAACGAAAATAAATTCAGAGAATTGCGAAAAGTTGTGTGCACATATTATATTGAATTACGTATTCAAATTCAAGAAAGATTTGGTCTGCTAGACGGTGGAATTAAATTTTAAAATTGGATCCAAAAAATGCCCTGACAGGAACAATGCCGGCAGTTATGGGACTTACCAGGTGTTTTCCACAAAACGCAGTAAATTTCTGACGATTTTAATGCTGAGTGGAGGAAGTTAATATGCGAATGGAAAATAATAGAACGTCTTACGACTGATGTATCTCAGTGGAATTTAATTGAGAATATTTAAGAAAACTATCTCTACAAAAACATACATACATGTTGTAAATTTGTTGTTTACCGCACAGTAACGCTGCTGCCGAAAGAAATTTTTCGCAGACAAATTTAATACAATAACTATTCATAACACATTACCAGCCAAAGGACTTTTGGTAAAAGTGGAACATTTTGATCACTCGGAAACTGTAGTTAGTGATGCGGATTTTTTGAATATGTGAAACCGAGAGATATGTTTTTTTAATTCCATGTCAATTTTGTATATTCTCCCTTCATATCCCGAGCAATTGCAAGCAAATTTTGTTATATTTTCCCTGAATGCCTGAGCCTGCAAAAACGTATAACGGTAAGTGCTTATACAGCTGTTCAAAAAAATAGTAGTATTCTAATTAACTGTCTTAAAATTTGAAGAAAAAATTAAATTTAAAGGTAGAAACATAAAAGTAAGAACAAATAAATATTTTTAATTTAGGTTATAGTAAAATCTTGAGCTTTTAATTAAACAGTGAGCCGCAATAAGCATGGCACAGAGCAGGAGAGAAAATTAATTTTCAAATTAAGAGCAGACGGAAAAACGTATAAAGAAATTCAAGAAATCATAGGATGCACAGCCTATCCTAAGCTGGAATCCCGTGGACGAACAAAAAACAAAACATCAGCATTGGAAGACAGGCGAATTGTAAGATATAGCAAGACGCACCCCCCTGCACCTTCAAATGTCATCCAAGTTGAGTTGAGTTGGGCTAAGCATTAGTGCTGTCACAGTCCGCAGGCGGCTGTTAAATGAAGGGCTATACACTTGGAGTCCCCCCAAAGTACCACTGCATAGCAGCTCGGATAGCTTCTGCCAAAGAACACATCACCTGGCCTGTGGAAAAATGACGCAATGTATTATGGACTGATGAGAGCAAAATTGTTCTTTTTGGGGCATGTGGGTCGCGTCAGTATGTTCGCCGTCCTCCAAACACGGAATGTCGGTCGCAATACACTTTAAATACCATAAAACACGGCGGTTCAAAAATAATGGTTTGGGGCTGTTTTTCCTACCCAGGTGTTGGGCCTATCAATCTTATTTCTGGGATCATGGACCAGACTGTATATGTTGATATTCATTCAATGGTAATGTTGCCTTACGCAGAATATGAAATGCCTTTAATCTGGGTCTTTCAGCAAGATAATGACATACCAGCAAAAGAAGCCAAGCAATGGTTTCGGGTCAATGGGGTTAATGTTATGGTGTGGCCCGCACAGTCACCAGACCTTAACCCCATAGAAAACTAGTGGTGTGACTTAAAGAAAGCAGTGGCGAACGCAAAGCCAACCAAGCCTTTTCCGCTCGAAGAAGCAGCTGCTCAAAGTTGAGTTCTTCGCCCACTGCCGTGTTTCTCACCCTATGGCGGCGAGTAATTCCCACAACCATCTCATCTCTTTCGGTCATTACCTAAATTTCATGACCAAACGTGAGAGTTGGACCAAATACCGAGTTGAAACTTGGCTTTGACACCAAGCTCGGCCTCCCTGATTACAGATCTACCAAGCTGTTTCCGACCCAGCTTGACCAATCCTACATAAAAGCTCAGCATTACTCCTTCCATCAAAGACCACAAGATACTTAAACTTCTCCACCTGCTTCAATGGGACTCCACTAACACGAACAGGCGTTCTGCAGTCGACCATAACCTACGATTTGTTCACGTTGACCTTCATCCCAGCATCAGCACAGTACGGCCACAATCCGATCGAGTGCGCGCTTAAGTCCCGTCTGGTGATGATGTGAGAATCTCCAAAAAGGAGATGACTTAGCCTCAACTCTCCCAATGTGAAACGTTCCTCGCCTCGGCTGCGCTGCAACATCCAGTCCATGTATACAATGAAAAGGAGAGGTGACAAGACGCACCCTTGTCGAAGTCCAAAGCCCACGGTGAAAGCTGTTGATTTAGCCCCGTTAACCCGAACACAGCAGCTCCAGTTTGTGTATAGAGACTGAATAGTTCTCAGAAGGGGACCATCAATCCCATACTCCTGCAGACCACTCCAGAGTTTACCTCGCGGAACTCGGTCATACTACAACTGTAGATGGGTTGGGCATACTCCCATTTTTAGAGTGAAAAGCTGGTCGGTTGTACTTCTACCGGGACGAAAGCCGCACAGCTCCAATCCCCCATTCTGGGCTAGACCATAGCTCTAGAACGGGCTGCCAATACGTTAGCGTAGACGTTCCCGGGGAGACTTAAAAGTTGGTGCTATCTGTTTTGTTGCTTTTGGGGCAATCCCTTTTGTCGCCCCTCTTCAAAAGTGGGACAATCACACCAGTTTGCCGCACAAAATTTAACAAAGGGTGATTTTTTAAAAGCTATAGATTTCATAAAATTCAGAAAAATGCATGAAATCTTTATTTGAATCGATAGTACGGTCCATATAATTGATTGTTTGAAGATTATTTCATGCAAATGTTGGCCTTGACTGCACCTCAAATGGTCCATCCGCTTAGTCCAATTTTGGCATACTTTTTCCAACATCTCGTTGGTGTTGTCCTCCAATGCGTCAATTGAAGCGGGCTTGTCTGTATGGACATGAGCTTTAACATAGATAGTCTAAAGGCGTTAAATCGCACGATCTAGGCGGCCAATTGACCGGTCCCGAACGTGAAATAAAACGTTCACCGAACTCGCCTCTCAATAAGTCCATAGTTGTGCGTGCTGCGTGGCATGTGGCACCGTCTTGTTAAAACCACATATCATGCAAGTCAAGCTCTTGCATTTTGGGCAAACAAAAGTTGGATATCATCTCACGGTAGCGCCCACCATTCACAGATACGTTTCGATTCGCATCATCTTTGAAGAAGTACGGTCCAATGATGCCACCAGCCCATAAACCGCACCAAACTGTGACTTTTTCTGGATGCATTGGTAGCTCTTGCAATGCTTCTGGCTGATATTCACTCTAAAATCGACAATTCTGCTTATTTGCGTACCCATTGAGCCAAAAATGAGCTTCGTCTTAAACTGACCATAAAATGGAAGAAGCGCGCGATGAACTATCTTAACAGAGCACGCATTTGATAATAAAATTCAGTAATTTGCAAGCGTTGTTTGTTTGTAAGACGATTCATGGTTAGACCAAACTGAAGATGTTTGACAGTGAAACAAGACACGAAACTTGCGTCAGCTGTTTAAACCAGTGCTGCCAAGAGGATAATAGCTAAAAAATCACCCTTTATTACGACTCGATCGACAGAAAGTAATTTCTTCGTTGTTGAAGTGAGTTGAGGATACCCTGGAGATCGCCTTGTGATGGGCTACAGCCTGACGGGGTGAAATCTCCCTCTTCTTCGTCCAAGTTCGAATTGAGAATTCGCGCCAAAAAGCCCTTTTTGAGAAAACCAGTTTGTTTTCAAGTTGTGTGCATTCAACCAGGAAAATAATACGAGTCCCTGCCATCTGGCCAATTGAGACGACAAATGCCAAAGAATCAAATCCACGGCCTCGCCGCACCATACACTCCCATTCGAATCCACCCCTTCTAAAGTGCATGCAATTAAGACCGGATTACGGTTTGAAAATCAAGGCGCTTCGCCATAAATACACTAAATACACACATGTGCTTATCTTTACGTAAGACACACGGCTGGACTCATATCTCACACTCACCGCCTCCCCACGGCGAGACCAGCTACCAGCAGCAATTGCATTGCGTTCACCTGACCCTCTTTCGGTGTTGAGCTCTCGTGATCCACTTTCGTCATTCTTGTTTCCACCTCAACTGGCGCCGCGCCCTTCTCTTCACAGATTTCGCCCACACACCCACGTCTGATAGCCACTAATGCATTTCCATGGCGCAACTGGAGCGTGCAATCCAATCTCGATAAATATTCGAATCTAATGTAATTAAAGATGCAGTGCAGCACCTCGTGCCATTGCCACCGCTGCGCTACACTTGCGCTGACATAATTCCACGGGCGGGCGTTCTCGCTCCCAAAAAGGGCTGCTGCTCCGCCACATATGCCGGAACCGAACTCGTGGACTTACACAATTCGACACGGAATCATTGTGAAAAATCAATCGCAGCCACGGAACTCGACTCGCTGGCAGCCGGGGCGGGCACCGACCCGACCGCCACATCGTCGTCATCAATTTGAGATATTATTTCGGATACGCTGAGTGCCGCCGAGGACGGATGGATGAGATGTGTTGTATGTTAATCAATCCGGCATTAGGGGTTTTTAGGGTAAGTGGTGGTGTGTTTGTCTGCGGTTGCGTTTCTGGAACTCTATCGTGGCATGCGAGTGGGGGCGGCGGAGGATGTGCTATCAATCAACATTCAGTCGAGTCGAGGAGCACCACTCAGCCTGATGGCCTGTGCTGGCGATGTAGTGGTGCATGCATGCATGCGGTTGGATTTGCAGATTGAATTAAATCTGGGATAATCTCAGGCCTGAGACGTGGCACCGATTCACCCCAAACACCGACGCTGGGGGAGGGGATCCAATCTGGAATTTGAACTTCTGTGGTTTATTGTGATGATGCGGCGGATGCAAGATCTGGGAGTGGAAGTGAATGGAATGGCTGAGGGTTGTGGCAACATGGGGTACTCAGGGATGAGCTCAGACATATGATTGGTGAGCAGTCATTATCGGGTGTGCTCGGAGTTTACTGAGCGGAGTAAAAAACGACACGGACACACGAAACGGCAATTGGGGGAATAAACGTCGTTTTTCAGGTCAAACTTGGGACGACGACGGTTGAAGTGGCCTACAACAGTGTTGGGCCGACACAAAGTTGGTCAACGTCTGGACGACGATAGGTTCACAGGTAAAATATGATCGTTCTCAGAATTTGGCAGAAGTCAGAAATAAAGTGGCAAAGAGCTGTGGAGCTTATAAATCTTTTTTTCCTTTGCTGGCGTTTTTGTTTAACATTTGCACAGACACGGGCTGGGAAATACTGCTGAGCCATAGCATCGGGAATTCCGGCGTCGAAACCGGTCAGGTTATGCAGACAGAGCGTCCTCGGTGAACACGATGGTACCAGGGCATACTTGCACACATGGAAACGAACAAGTTGATAGTCTCCCGAAACGTGGATCTGAGTTGGGGTAATCTATAGCAATCGGTTATGACTATAAGCTGTTTACCGCCATCAGAAAAAACAAATTTAGACGAAGCTCTGGACTGTGACTGATATAGTCTGCGTATGGGAACATTAGAAGGGGCTCCATGGCCGACGTTGAGCAAAAAGGGATCATCGTCATTGATCCTTTGGGCGCTGTGCCGTAGGTACACATGCAATGCGTCTTAACAGACTAGATACGAGCAGGAAATAGAATCTATTCATCACCTGATACGCGAATGCCCGAGAGACCGATTCTAGGAGTGAGCTTCAATGATCGGCCTATCTTGGCTTTGATTCGATCTGTCCATCATATCTTATGCGATCTATCGTTCCTTAACAATACCAATGCCCGAAGAAAGGGCCCGCTCAACAATATTCAAGGAATGTTGTAACAAGTCCATAAAATTCAATTTTATTCCCATCTTGAAGCCTGGCAAGGACCCTAATCGTAAGTTACAGACCAATTAGTCTGCTCAGTTCTCTTAATAAGTGCCTTGAAAAGATCAGAAAGAATAGAGTTGTGTTTTTCATTGAGCATAACTCTATTATACGCTCTGAGCAATTCGGTTTTAGGTTCTTACACAGTACACCAAGTGCATCGTATCACAGAAAATAATAATTTTCAAAAAATAATTTCACAATTGGAAAATTACTGGCATGGTCATTTTAGACGTTGAAAAGGCTTTCGATACTGTATGGCATGATGGATTGATTCATAAATTAGTTAGTGTTAATCTTCCGTTGTATCTTGTCAAAGTCATCCAGTCATTTTTGTCTCACCGAAGTTTTAATGTTTCCATAAATGGACATTCTTCTGTAAATAAACTGATTAATGCAGGAGTTCCACAAGCGTCCGTCCTTAGTCTAGTTTTATATAACATTTATACATCCGATTTCCCTAACTTGACAAACTGTAGTATCGCCCTTTTCGCTGACGATACTTGCATTTATTCATCAGATGTAATCGGTTTCAACGTTGAAACTAATCTACAATCTGCTTTAAATGCATTCGAAACATATTGTATTAAGTGGAAAATTAAAATTAATGCTTCTAAGACACAAGCTATCTCTTTTACTTGTAAAAAAAAGCTTGTATACTTCCTAGCAACAGACTTATTGTCAATGGAATTGCGGTTGAATGGAAACCGAATGTAAAATATCTTGGTATTTATTTAGACAAGCGCTTTACATTCAATCTTCATGTGCAAGAAACAATTAAGAAGGTTAACACAACTTCACGAATACTGTATCCATTTATATGTAGACGTTCTAAACTCAATGTTGCGCACAAACTACTCATTTTCAAAGCAAGCTATTATATTTTATGGGTCTCCTGTCTGGGGTATAAATGTGCAAAAAGTCACTTACGCAAGCTCCAGATAGCTCAAAATAAACTGCTTAAAATGATTCTGGTTTTTTATTTGGAATTACATGAAATGGCCAATGTTGAAATGGTAGCACAAAGGATTGATAAAATTCTGTTAAAATACAATATTTCGTGTTTATCTGCTGACAATGTCTACATCTCTAATTTGGCTTTATAATTTGTGTATATTTATTGTATTTATATATTTATTTATTTATTTATTTATTTAATTATTTAATTACTTATTTATTTATTTATTTATTTATTTATTATTTATTGCAATAGCTACACAAATCGCTTCAATGCCATTTAATAATAAAACGATTGTTTCATGACTGAGTTTCGCAACTACATGTCAAGTCTTAAGAAGTGTTTACCATGTCAAAGAACAACGAGCTCAGGGCAAGTCTCATGGTTCTGCTCGACATAGAAAAAGCTTTTGACTCTGTGTGACATGATGGAAAATGATTCCTTTCAATTTCCCATATTATCTCTGCAAAATAGGCCAAAGTTTCCTTGGTAATCGTTCATTTAGTGTATACTTAAAAGGTGGGGTTCCGCAGGGATCTGTTCTTAGTCCTGTCTTGTACTCTGTATATTTGTGATGACACAGCTCTATGTACATCTCATAAATTGTCTCTCGTTCTAGAGATGAATCTTCCCTATGGGCTGGAAATTCTGAGTGTCTACCTCGCAAAGTGAAAAATTATGTTTAATTTGGAAAAAATGCAAGCAATCTTTTTCACTAGAAAAAGAAAGCCTTGGAAGGTATATAGCTTCCAACCCTTTGCTGGTGGATAATGTGTCAATCGGGTGGAGCTCTCGCGTGAAATACCCGGGAGTCCATTTCGACTCAAAACGGATAATTACCCGACACACAAGAGAAACATTTATTTCATATATTAATATGAGTACAAGACCACTATGTCCAGCCATAAACAGAAAATCTCTAGTATCACTAGGAAACAAAATATTAGTTCATAAAGTCACATTTCAGGGTAACTGTTGCACAAAATAAACTCTTAAAAATGATGCTAAATCTGCCGTGGCATTTCTCTACAAGATCTTTGCATAGAACAGCGAATGGTGAATTGATCTCTGATAGAATAATCTCACACTCTGCAACTGCTCCGAAAACCCTTTTATAAGAAATTAGTTTTCTTAGCCATAGTTCCGGCAATACTTTCAAGCAATTCCGAGAAACGCGTGGCGAATAAACGCAGTTGGCATGATATCCCAGTAGACAAGTCTCGGTAGAAGACAGAGTGTTGAGCGGTTGCTTAGGATTGCAGCCCATTGCCATGCCCATTCTCAATGTCTTCTTCATCCAATCAGCAGCGACAAAAATTATTAATTAGCGCTCCTAACTCCCAGTAGACAGTGCCCAGTAATTATTGGGTGCGGTTTTCTTTTTTTTTTCAAAATTTTAACGTTTATTTAAGAAAAGCATGTATGCTCATCTGAGGCTATGACTTTTCCTCATCTTTCTGGCAATTTGTGGATCCCATCCCAAAAGAACTGCGCCGGCTTGGCAGCTAAGAATGAGTCATGCCACTTTTGATATTCTGCTCTGATGTGAACCGCATTTCAGTGAGGGCGTTCAGCATCGACCGGAACAAATGGTAGTCAAAAGGGGCACGGTCTGGGCTATAAGGCGGCTGGGGTAAAACTTCCCATCCACTGATTTCCAAATAGTTCTTAACCGGAATAGCAACTTGGAGCGTTGTCATGATGGAAAATTATTGTCTCGTGTCTGGTCGCATTTTTCGGCTACCACTCTCTTCAAACGGATTCATTGTGTTCGGTAGCACACACAGCGCCCCCTTCTGATCCCACCAAATACAGAGCATTACCTTCGCACTGCGGATATTCGACTTTGCCGTTGATTTGGCTGATTGGCCGGGTTTCACATATGACTTGTTGTGCTTGGGGTTGTCATTTTAACACTCCGATGTAAAAATTACTTCCTTTTGTGGCGTTCCAGCAGTATTTCGAACATGCAAAACCGCCGTTCGATGTCTCTCGGCTTAAGTTCATGTGGAACCCAAATTGTTTATGAATATATCCAGCTTCTTCTACACGTTTTGAAATGGCTGCCTCAGTGACACCCAAAAATTCTGCAAGCTCTTCTTATGTTTGGCAACCATCTTCATAGAGTAATGCTTCCAGTTCTTCATCTTCAAACTTTTTTGGCTGCCCAGGACGTTCACCGTCATCCACGCCAAAATCACCACTTTTAAATCGTGCAAACCACTTTTGACACGTTCACCATAAACTTCCACCGAAAGACGATGACTTTCGGCGGCAGTCTCTTTATGTTAAAGTAATGAAGAAGAACTCCCCGCAAAAACACTTTTTCATGCACAAAGTTCGACATATTCGAATGAAAAAAAAAAATGATTGCTGTTTACGCTTCAAATGAATGACATGTACTGAAATGACGTACAATGACAGTAGCTTTCCAATGCATGCTCCAATGGAATAGGACAAGCTACGCCATCTCTTAGCAAACCGCACGAATTAAGTTATAGACCCAATAAATATCTAATCTAAGTAAGACCGTATCTTTACAAGAAAATTCATAAATTCATTGCAGAATAGTCCATGGGACTATACTCCGACAATCGTCTTGCACTTACATATCCACAAATATTCCAGAATCGGATTTTCAACATTGAGTGAAAGCTCGTTAATTCCGAATGATTGCGGGGGAAGGACGATCAGAATAAGCCAATTTACCGAATTATACACGGCTTCGCATTCGGCCGGGAATAATTATTCCCTGGGAATTATTTCCCCCGTCGACAACATTCGAAAAAGGGCGATCAAAATTCCTGCGAAAAAATAGCATCATGAATACAACGCCAAGAGAAATATTGCGGTGATTTTTCAGGAATTTTTCCCTTGTAATTTTTCTGGGAAACTTGAAGTAATTTTGATGTACAGGGTAAGTGTTCAATTTCGGTACCATGTTTGCGCAGGCTGTTATGTTTCTTCATTATCCTTTACCACACAGTGGACAAGCATGTACCTACGCTGTGCCCTTGAGGGAACAGCGAATGATTTTTTCGTTTGAGGCGAAGGGCCCGTGAGTGACTTCTTCTTTCAGAAAAACAGAATCAGAAAAAATAGTAAAGAATTATTTACGAACCAAATGGTTCGATTAGTCTATCAGATTTCTCCAATTCCTCCTGATCATTGAGAGGGTCATTGAGAGAGGTTAAAGGGCATCCTTGTCTTACTCTTGGTCTCAGGCCACTGTGAAATAGCTGACCCACACCGAACTTGTGCTCGGTTACCCTTGTACCGAGACGACTGGATGGCACAGTTAGTTAAGTGCCTGGTCTTGGTTAATGGGTTCCCCGGTACGAATCGCATAGAAAACAAAGTTAATAGGCTTTTATCTGTTTTTCACATCGGGTCCAGTCGCCATTAAATTAACGACACTATCCCTGGAATAGTCGATCAGTGGTAGTAGTCTGACTGGTATCACAATGGGTTGGTGAATTCTCTAGCAGTCCCCTGCCTACCTACCCCTGAACATTCTTCCAAAAACTCTTCACAATTTGAAACTCATTCCGATGGTGTAAAGTTTATAGAACATAGCCCTCCGATCGACATTCTTTCCAGAAGCAGTTGACTTTCTTCTACAAAACCGCCACTCATGGGCAGTGACAACGAGGGTATGTCTCGCTTAAATGACAGACGACAGCGTTGGATTTTGGAGGCATTGAATTAAACTCGATTTTTAGTTCTTCATGCACGATTTGATCAAGATCTGAATTTAGTGTGTTAATCGGCCATTGTCACGTTGCTAATTATGGTGGTCCACATCCGCAGATGGAGGGCGTTTATATGTGAAGGACAACTAATGGTGCTGTCGGCCGCAAACCTCGGATTTGTCCATCATCACCTTCTTCTGCCCTCATCCTAGCATCAGCAGATACTGCCACAAACTTATCGTTCCTCATCCTCAATTGTCCCAAAGTGAAAGGTTCCTCCTCTTGGCTGTGCTGCAACAGCCAGTCCATATGTAAGGAAAGGGAGATGTGAAAAGGTAACCGAACACAACTGAGGACCATTAATCCCATACTCCTGCAGAGCATCCCAGAGTTTATGTCGAGGTACTCGGTCGTTGATATGCTTTTTCAAAAATCTGTAGAAAAAAAAGCCTCAGATTGGTTTGGAAAACTCCCGTTTGCGTTTTTGAGTTTCATTGTCCGGGACGAAACGCACACAGTTCACTGTGGACTCGACGGCAGGTCTTGGACGCGTCTCCAACACCGAAGCGTGGACTTTAGCCGCGGAACAGAAAAGAATGTCTTTCTCTTTTCAAATAAATTTCAACATTTTCGGCCAATCTTTCAGTTATCGCCGCCGTGTATCTCTCTCTCCTCCCCTCTCTCACTCTCTCTCTTTCTCCACCCCCTGTCTGTCTCTCTCCCATTCTCCACCTTCTCTCTCTCTCTTTCTCCCAAGTGCCTGTACCACCCCCCATCTTTCGCACTGTACCACTGTCCCTCTCTCTCTATCCATTCTCTGTCTCTATTCATTCTCTCTCTCTATCTATCTATCTCTCTCTCCCTCTCTCTCTCTCTCTCTCTCTCTCTCTCTCTCTCTCTTTCTCTCTCTCTCTCCCTCTCTCTCTCTCTCTCTCTCTCCCTCCACACCTCCCTGTACGTCTCTATAACGCTGTGCCTTCCTCGGTCTTCACATTTCATCGCTTCCTCTCATCATCGCCTCTCGAGTTTCGACAAAAATCTGAAAAGTCATTAATTTTCGCGACAGCCTTTTCGCACAAGAGGTGGTCGAACACACCACATGAAACCATGTGAAGATGAACACATCAATGAACTGGAACTCAGCACCGCCGTGAGTCGCTCCAATCAATCCAACAACCCAACACTTCGCCTTTCAATTCAGTTGTGTGCACATTCTCACTAGGCGTAGGCCCCTTGCAGCGAATCGATCGGATCTCTTGCGTGGTCTTGTAATTCGTTCGTTGCGTCGGGTTTTCATGCCCCGCTGCCATAGGCACTGGGTCCTTTGATATGAGACACGTTTCGAAAATTAATTGAGCCACACAGCATCCGGATCCTCCATGAGGACATGAGCGCCAAATGTATCCCGCAGGAACTGACATAAAACAAAAAAAAAAAGAGAGCGCATCGATTCGGCGAACTGCAATACAATCCGTCGATAGGACTGTAATTACTGCCGCAGGCATCCGTCCGTGAATGGGCCCAAGTCGGAGTACGGCTGCATGGGTCGCGAGCATATGGACGCGGAATCTAATTTGGATAAATCAAAATTTTCCACTTCCCGCCCTTGTTCGGGTAGTATCGAACGGGGGAGGCGTTGTACGAGAAAAGAACCCTTACCGCCGCCCTCGCTGGTAGGAAAATCGTGTAACTCCACAGAAAACAAATCTCAGTTGGGGGTAGTGTTGTAGCCCAGCAGATGCACAAAAGGGCATATCTCCATGGCTGCGGCATTCGCGCACCGCACGGGCCGGAGGGCGAAAAGGTGGGGCGTTCGACGGGGCTTTATGAAACCACGCAAGCAGTGCATTTGTGAGTGCTCTGTGCTCAACGTCGGATCTGTTCGGCGGGGGAGGCGGAAGACTAAGCAATAACAAAAAAATTCGATTAAGTCGATAGTCAGAGCGGGGGTTGGGCTCGTGCAGGGGTGGATATCCTTCAAAGGAACGAATTGGGTGAACGATCTTAAATGGGAATCCCGAAAGGTAATTGTTTTGTTTTTTCTTTGACTCAAAATTGGCTCGTTGGAGGAAGGGCTTGCTGTTTGACCGGTGATTTGGTTTCGAATTTCGAAACTCAATTAAAGCACTCGAACGAGAACTTCAGCCGGCAGGAAGGGATGAAGGGAGCTGGGATTTGGTGAAGATTGTTTTTGTTAAAAATTAGAAAATCAATATGAAAAGGGGACCGAAGAACGAACGGGGAAAGAGATTGGGACTAAATCCAGTGCCTTGTGGGACCCCGAGAGAGAGGAGCGAACGGGGAAAGGGATTGGGACTAAATGCAGTGCCTTGTAGGACCCCGAGAAAGAGGAACAGATGGGGAAACAGATTGGGACTAAATTCAGTGCCTTGTGGGACCCCGAGAAAGAGGAGCGAACGGGGAGAGAGATTGGGACTAAATGGAGTGCCTTGTGAGACCCCGAGAAAGAGGAACAGATAGGGAAACAGATTGGGACTAAATTCGGTGCCTTGTGGGACCCCGAGAAAGAGGAGCGAACGGGGAAAGTGATTGGGACTAAATGCAGTGCCTTGTGGTACGCCGAGAAAGAGGAACGAACGGGGAAAAATATTGCGGCTCAATGCAGTAGGTGGTCCTTCGAGAGAGCTCTTTTATGAAAGATGAGTCGTCTATGAGTTCATGGCATTTTCTACAAATGCGATAGATGCCATCGGACCATTGGGAAAAAGCCGACACACGTACATGCTCCACGGCGGCCACTTCAAGGGACAGTTGGCTCGTTAAAAGAGACAACATTACTACACACATATATCTACACACATATCTCGAAAAGGGCCATAAAATCGTTTAAATTATGGTTTCGGACTACGTTCTGTGGAGTTGTCTGATGGAGTCTAAGCTGGAGTCTAAGCTGATGAAGGAACAAGATTCGCTTTTTACTTTAATGCAGACGAGATTCGATTGTTGGACAAAAGACCGCCTCAGACCGAGAACATGAATTCAATAGAAAAACGAGGGTGAAAAAAGGGTGATTCCTTGAATGTTTGGTTTTTAATTGTCCAACAAATCACAAGAAAATTGAAAAAATGTATACAATTTGGATTTGAGTTGATAAATCAGTTAATGGCATTTAGTTGCCAAGGGCTACTTCATATAAGTGTTGACCACGACGGCATTTAATGTTGTCTACACTGAGAGACCAATTGCGACTTTCGACCATATTTGCTGATATCTCGCCAATAAGGTGTGTAATGTCGTCCTCATAGACGGCATAGAGGAGTCATTTTAATTTCTTTTAAAATTCTCGAAAATAATATTCAACGAGAAAAGGGATTCATCAGCGACGGCACACGTTCGATGAAGAAGCGGATCGTTCTTCAGTTTTTATAAGACCAACTTAGCGAAAATTTGACGCTATGGCTGGATGGACAGACCTCGGGCTTCGGCAGTGCTTAGAGGATATAGTCTACACATTAGGTTTTGATGACCTAAAGTGTGACAGTGATGTTAAGCTTGGTCGGTACGCCTCGAACTGCTTGCTCAATTAGTCGGTTATGGTGACAGTAAAATTACCGAAGATCTGGAAATATTTTGTTTTTCTAGAGAATGCAGATCAATAACATCCATGTCCATTCTGATGGAATGCGTCATCAGATTCCCCTTAATTCCTGTTTATTTTCGCGTATATGTTCGGTCCATTGTTCTCCCAAGTGGAAACCTACTTTTGTTGGCAACCTCCTTTCAGCAGGCGCTCCTTTTATGATCACCAGCTCTTAAAAAATCAGCTTCGAATAACTATTACCTGATCGGATCTAAGCCGGGACAGTGGCATAGGATGTGCTCGTCAGTGTCGTCGTCTTCTCCACCTTTGGCGATGGTGTAGCGGCCCCTTAGTACCCTGGTAAGTTGTCTGCAGTATTTTCTGTCAAGAGAGCATGCGCTTGGTCTGTCCTATAGGGTCATACCACCTCCGGTTGTGCTCTCGAGAGGTTCAACGATCGATGGCAGCTTAAGCAGGAGGTCCCAGCGCAGCTCTAAGTCCTCAGACTACCTCCTCTGATTCTTGCTTACGAATGTCCTCGGCGATCACATTTCCCGAGATCCCGCTGCAGCCCGGGACGCAGTCAAGTCTTAGCAATTTAAGCCCTTTGCTCTGCCTTACATACCGAGCCAAAAAGAAATGCGCCTGTTCTTGGACATGGTCTTGTTTACCTGCATCGCCTGTCCGTGTGTCAACTGCAGCTTATTGGTGGTTGCGGCAACACGCTCCATCCCTGTCAAAATGGGTGAGTTTACATATCCAAGTGGTCTAGCTTCAACATCAACCAATTGCGTTGTGCATGCTATAGTGGCACGAGTACGAACACTTTGCCGGCAAAAGTTGATGACCACAAAAGCACATCATTTCACGATTTTGAATAAAATTGGTCCAAACTTTTTTATTTAATTTTTATCGATAATTTGAGTTTGCGCGCGAATCTTTCAAAAACTATTGACATAAAGAATTTGATATAAATTTTGGGTTAAATGACATGTTTCTGGCTTTTGAAGTCGCTATAGTACATCATTGTAAGTGTTGCCATTGTTTTTTAATAATTTTTTCGTTATTAAGTAATTTTTCCTAAAATTGCTTCTACCTTGTAAAGGGGGGAGATGGACCCCGCGTCCCATAGTAAAGTTCCATGTCAATGTTCAATCTTCTGGAGCATTGTGAGGGCTTAAATTTTCAATCACTTGTTAGTGTGAAATGTAACCAGTTCAACAATTCAAGTGACACTTCCCGCATTGGACAACGCAAAATCGACCAGACAGCTTAAAATCTGAAGACTCAAAACTTAAGATAATCGTCTCAAAATTCTGCTGAAAATTTAAGATTTTTTTTGATGACTCGTTGGAAAATGTGAACATTGGACCCGAATTTGCTGGACTATGTGAGCTGCGACTTTAAACGACAAGGACTCCTCTGCGCATCCTCACTGATGGGTCGAAGACAGACGAGGGTGTCGGCGCTGGTGTCTATTCTCAAGACCGTAACGTAGCTATCTCCCTGAAGCTCCCTGACCACTGTAGCAGGCAGAAACCATTGAGATAAAGGAGGCATTGTCCCGTCTCAGAAACATCAAAGAAGAAAAGAGATATCACCATCTTTTCGGACTGTCAGGCCGCAATCAAGTCCCTGGACAATGTCATGTTTAATTCGAAAACATCACTTAGTTGCAGGCTGTCTCTTAACGAGATGGCTGAGCATTCATGTGGGTGCGGGACACTGTGACATACCGAGCAATTGCAGAGCCGACGAACGTGCTAGATGTGGCACATCCTCCACCCAAACAATAGGAGTTGTTCCACCTTCCATGCCAATTGCTACAACTCACTAAAATACACACAATCAATGGCTAGTGGCATCTGTCTTAAAACAATGGAAATATGGCCATCGCTTAATATCAATCGATCAGTCAATCTTCTCAAGACTCAGCAGATCTTCACTCAGGACGCTAATCGGCGTCATGACAGGGCACTGCACAATTGGCACCCATGCCCGAAGGTTGGGGGTTCCCTATACTGACTTCTGAAGAAGCTGCATGGATGAGTAGGAGGTTGAAACCACAGACTACCTACTCTGCTCGTGTGATACTTACACCTAGGGGCCTACTTCTTCAACAACCTCAAAGAGCTAAAAAGCGTCAGTATTAGCCAGGTAAATCGCTTTGTCACAAGCACCAACTGGTTTTAATTGTTAGGGAGGATCAATCCGCTCGGTATCACAGTGGGCCTACTTTGGTCGAGGTGTGACTGCCTTCTGCAGCCAGCCACTATAAGGATACTCAACCACCTGCTTGACCGGAAGCTTGGACATCCTGAACTTTCCCATATCACACTGATCTCCAGCAACAGCTTCGTATTCCAAATGCTCCTTCTCGTATTCACATGTCCAGCCCTCCATTTGCAAAAAGGTCGAGGCCTTGCAGAAAGACTTTTCTTTAAACAACCACCTGGTAGCAGAAACGAGAGTAATATGGATTTTTTTTTTTTCAAAACCGATTCGTTCCTCTATGCCTCGACGTTGGACTTTCGTTCATGAGGGTGCTGAGGAATATTTACCAAGAAGTTCAGTCAAGCAAATTCAGATATTTGCCTCCCTCCCGACCCAAGACCTCACGGGAGGCACCTTAGAATTTCGCCTAAAAAAAAAGAAAAAAACACTCAAAATCAGTTAAAAACTCTCTTTTTAAAAAAATGGCGCCCGACGTCTACCTCCGAAAACATGTTGTTCCTACTAGAGCTCTTGGTTTCATCTCTCGGGGATTGGAACGCATATATTGCCATGGATCCCAATGAAAGAGGTGCTGATTATGTGGGGTAACTGGTGACAAGATGTACATATGCCGTCCCCCGATGAGAGCCACAACAGTCCCCGGTTCAAAACAACGACGTTAACTCTTTCTTTCGTTTTCAGAAATCGGTTAAAAACAAACCGGCATCAGTTTCCTTCGCTCTTTTTAAAAAATGGCGCCCGACGTCGACTTCCGAAAACATGTTGTTCCTCCTAGAACTCTTGGTGCCCGCATACCCGGGTCCTAGTCCTCCCGAGTATAAGTCGTGTAACCGAGTTCCCGCAAGATCAAGATCACTAGTTCGTACACACCGGAGAGAGCTTTTGTGTTGTAAACATTCCTGCTCCCGTTCCAGATATCTGGGCAAATACATAGCAAGTACGCAGTTCATTTCGAAGTCCGTTCGCACAACTCAGCCTCTTTAAGTGTTATTCAACGTTATCAGATGATTAGTCAAATGCTATCCGCATTCACATCCACAGCCGGTCACAGTCAAGTGTGACTATGTAGCCGACGTCGTCGACTGTATCCTCAGTCCCTTGCATGTCTGTGATTCAATGTCTCAATGATTCCATTTCACCGCCCCGCAGACGAAATCGAAAGCCGACTTCCTTTTGTTCTCATCCAGCTCACCATGTGTGAGAGGAGAAAACGGAAGAGAATTGTGCGTGCGAGCACAATACACTTGAATGTGTCGTCCTAGCTCCCTGTGCACAGCCACCCAACCGTAGCGGCCACCGCCCCCTCGTCATCAGCAGCAACATCCGTAGTTGGCATGTGGGTGGGTTGTAGCTGACGTTGTTCACCTATTCGAGGGCGACAGACCAAAACAAATGAATATCCGATAGTCAGAGCTTGTAGTCATGCTTATTGTTGTTGTTTCTGGTCCCATTTTGTGCTCGTCGGCTGTGCTGGAGAGATGGGACCGATGTTTGCTTAACGTGTCATGTCTGTCTGGCTGTGTGTGTGCCTGTCTCTGCTTCTGACTTTGGGCATGAACACACTGCGGTATCGAGGACAAAAGTACTCACAAGGCAAACAACATATTTTTTTGCAATGTCCAGGCTGCCATCAGATAATCCCTCGGTTGGTTAATTTTTTAATTTCTGTCTCGCCTAACCATTTGCCACCACAGCATGGCGCAGCTTCCCCTTTGATCCTTTGTGGCTTAAGAATTTCTGATAATTTATGTCGGCGAGCTGGACCTAATTTCATCTCCCGGGGATTCGTGATGAAAGCATGTACTGCCATGGATCCCAATGAAAGGGATGCGGATTGTGTGGGCCTCGGTGTAAGCCAAAGGATTAACTGCTGACAAGACGTACATATGCCGTCCCCCGATGAGGGCGACAACAATCCTCGGTTCAAGACAACGACGTTAACACTGTTTTTTCGTTTTCAGAAAACTAATTGAGGTTCCTTTTGCGGAATAGACCCAGAAAGAGTAATCCTTTGCCAACTCCAGCCGCAATTTGTGTCTCATAGAATGGATGACAAGTAGCCCGCCACCACCCAGTCCCCTCCCATCAACCACTGGCTAAAGTCGGTGTTTATTGAGAAAAGATACATAGATACACAGATGCGAGACGAGGCGAGGCAATGGATGGCTAAAGTGGATTTAATGAAGATTGCAGCCCCTAATGGTCGTACTTGAATGGGAAAACTTTTAATGGCCACCATTGCGGGGTGTATTTATGAATTCTCTCTCTTTGCCTATCACTGCCCGCCCACACAGCATTGAATTGGTGATAGGTGGTGATTATGAATCGAGCGGACAGGGCTTTCTTTCACGGACGAGAGGATGGGTGATGAGACGAGTTTCAAGTTGTTGTCGGGTTCCGGCTGTGCCCATGGTGGAGGAGGCCTTTGTAGATCGTTATCGGTGGTTGTTGGTCTTTTGGATGGAAGTCCATAAGTCTTGGAGAGCTCATAAAGTGGAGCGATCTGAGGGAACAATGAGTCTGGGATGGCTGTTAAGATGGTGTTCTTGACCTCTTGTGACTGCCACATGAAGAAGAATTTTTTTTTTTCAAATTGATCTTTATCCTCCGCCATGGCAGAGTGTCTACTGTCTGAGGGCTCTAGAGTCTGAGAACCCTGAGAAGCTGCTTTCTCCGCTGCTGAAAACGGAGTAATGACATGATATTCATGGCTGATAGTGGATGGTTAAAAAAAACACAAAAAACATCACCCGGCAGTGATATTTATAAGTGATCGTTGATGCCCAGCTTTATGCTGCCCCTACCCTTTAATGCCAACTCTGAACGGCCTCTTCCGATGGACAACGTACTCCCTAAGCATGGTCAATTATATATCAAAAGAGGAATGATGGTCTGAGAAGCCGGACACACCATCATTGTTCGAATCTGTTCCTGAAGTGGATGTCAATGTGGATCAGAAAGCGATTGTGTGGATGTCTTAGAGGATCAAGTGTTCGGACTTCTGCTTCAGAGTGAGAAAAAACCAAGAGAACAATCGATTTTTAGGAGCGCCTTGTATATTTATGAAAATGGCGCCCAACGCTTACTTAAATCTTGTTAAATTCAGTAAAGTACAATTTTTCATTTTTACATCTTAATGCAGCAGCTCAGGGGGAATGGACTCAACAGGAAAGATCCGATTTCTCTTGAGCTAAAAATGAAGTGGGAAGTATTCCGAACGAGACTCTATTACATCTGGAAGAGGCTCGCATCGCAAGGAACACGGGTTCAGCGACGAATCTGGAAATGCGTATGGGGCAGCTTCCTATGTACGAGTGCTTGACTCTGATGACAAAATACACGTTCATCTACTATTATCGAAGCCCAGAGTGACACCCATCAAGATAGAAACGCTCCCACGTCTTGAACTGTGCGGGGCCGTGATGCTTGCCACACAGTTAGAGCACACAGCACGGGCCGTCTTTTGATCCACGACTTGATACAGTTTTAGCCCCAACAACTGGCGATGCCACTGCACATTTGTAACTTCTAGAGCCAAAGTTTTTGCACTCATCGTTGATGTGGACATTTTAGGGTCGTCCTTGTTTTTATACTTCTTGTATTTTCTTGTATTTAGACGAAGAACGACGCTTATAAACGTGGCTAATGCTTGTTGGACAACACTAGTGGTGTGTCAACCCGGGTTAAAAACCGACTCAAACCGAGTAACATTTATTTCAAACCGATGAAAGGAACCGAACACATAAACCCGGTGTGCGCATATGATGCCAAACCGAAACCAACTCCAAATCGAATTGAACAATACAAATCGCTTTGCTCCATTCCATAATCCAAGTTTTTTGCTATCGGTTCATCTTCGAACCGAGTTCGTTAACCCGGGTTCCAACTCGGTCTGCTTCTAGAACCCGGGTTAACTCGGTTTGAAAAATTCTCGGGTTGGCACACCACTTGACAACACATTTGTTTTTATCGCCTGTGATGAAGGTCGTCTTGGACACTGGCTGGACCACACCGCTGAATTTTCCTATGGAGGTACCCAAATTGTGAAACTCTCTTAACCTTCCTGCCATACTCAGCGTGACTCGAGGATCAAGTGGGATTATTTTAGCGAGAGATCCTCGGATCATCGCTGTTTATAGCAAATAAAAACCGTCCCATACCCTCGAGGTTTGGAGGCAGTAGATCCCGAGAGTTCAGCACTCAACATTTTATTGAGTTTTTGAAACAAACTGTATTCAATCTAATACGGGATGAAACGCCGTAAATCGGCTAGTAATGTCTTTTCTACGCCCTCCACTGTGGCATCACTAAAGATGGCTCCTGTACAACTGTTATGTCCTGTGGTAAATGTGAGCAAGCAACTACTCTGTTGGCCGTTACACTCAGTAAGCTCGTAGTACGGGTGCGCTAGCCCTCTCTTGTGTCGTAGAACTTTCTTCGCGGCCATATTTGTTGGCTGTACGAATTGTACATGCTTCCATAATGTCATCATGCGCCAATGCGTCAATTGCTGTAGTTGCACTATCGACTCCAGTTCAGTCAACGACCCAGGCGCTGGGTCAGGAATTATTTGTTGACGAAGTTGTATAAAAGACGAAGAGAATCAAATTTGAGGCGAGTACGAACAACCAACTCAACCCAAATACACGCCGTTTTATTTACTTTGATGTGTTCTATACATATTCCCCCTACCAGTGGCTGACGGATTGGTTGTTGTCTTTCGAGGTTTTTCCGAGGGACCTAACAATCCGTTCGAATTATCCAGAGTCAACCTTACCAAAAAATATAAAAATTGTCTAGACTATAATCCAAAGAATCCGCTCCAAGCGTTATCCTTGCGAGATATGTCATTTGTGGCCAGAGTCCCTTTTCCACTCATTGATCAGGAATCGAAAGCCAATTCTATTGAATCGGTAGCCACCTACTGACATCCGCTTTCAGACCACGAATTCATGAATATGTTCATCACACTAAAAGTCCTTTGGGCTTAAATGGTCATGTTAGTCTTCTGACAGCTCGCAGAGAAACTCTATCTAACCCATATGTGGTCCCTCAGGGTAGCTCTGTTGGTCCACTTATCTTTGTTTTTGACATTGAATCTCGAATGTATAGAAAAAAAAAAATGGCGCCCAACGGTCCAACTGTATACAACTGGCGCCCAACGCTAGTGTTCGTCAGTTCCTCCTGTGGCTGATTCAGACCTTCCACAGCTGGCGCCCAACGCTAGTGTTCGTCAGTTCCTCTTGTGGCTGATTCAGAGCTTCCACAACTGGCGCCCAACGCTAGTGCTCGTCAGTTCCTCTTGTGGCTGATTCAGAGCTTCCACAACCTGCGCCCAACGCTAGTGTTCATCAGTTCCTCTTGTGGCTGATTCAGACCTTCCACAGCTGGCGCCCAACGCTAGTGTTCGTCAGTTCCTCTTGTGGCTGATTCAGACCTTCCACAGCTGGCGCCCAACGCTAGTGTTCGTCAGTTCCTCTTGTGGCTGATTCAGAGCTTCAATCGTTCAGATTTTATCGCCTGATCTGCATTCTGTCACACCTCTCTTTCAACAGCCACCCAGTCCTCCATTATATCCCCTGCGGTTCCCCACAAATTACAGCTCAATCTCACTGCAGAGAGTCGCTTCGCGGCAAGGAAAGTGAATTCACTGGTTTATTCGATGCTCACCTGAACAGACATATGCACGTCCCACGCAGCAATGTCCTGTTAATTATTCGAAGGGCCGATTAAAGCTCGCAGCGGTCGCAGTGTTTGGTACGATGCTCGTTCAAATTCACTCGCGCCCGTCCACACTGTCAGTTCATGATTTTCTTTAAATTTCATTTAATGCAAGCCCCAGCGAAGGAAGGGAATCCAACACGCACGCATTACCTGCGGGTGCATACCGTGCATGTCCTGCGTGTAGGGAGGTAGTTTACGACTTCAATAAATAAACGGAGTGGAGTCCAAGCCGTGGACGCAGATGGAGTGCTCATTGCCTGATGGAGATGGGCATGAATGTAATTATGTCAACGAAAATTACATCTCTCCCAGATTGGCAGGTTCTGAGGGTGTGGGCGAGTGTGGCGGTGTGTGAATCGAATCGTCGTCCTTGGATGTGAATTATTAAATGCGTTGACTACGGTTCCGAGAACGGCAGCGTTTGGATTTAATTGCAATTGATTCCGATGTAATTATCGCGAAACC